>JANAVB010029819.1:37622093-37729593 GCA_029216955.1 Iris pallida
TTATTCATATGTAGTTCTTTCATAGTGTAATGATATGATAATTTGTAGAGTGTCTGTACCCTAGGGATGATAGTTAGCTTTAGTATTAGAATAATAACCCATTGTAGATGATTCTCCTGTTATTTATAATACCAACCAGTTTTTATATAAGATGTTAGTATGCCTTACAGCCTTGATGATATATTATTTTCCCTTATCCTTTCCAGTAGGGCACCCATGACCAGAGCCTGTCCTTGAGTATAGTTGTAGTTTCACCTAAGACTGAGAGGTATATATATATATAGATAGGTTACAGGTGATATTGGCATATGGGATATGGGTTTGGTTGGTATCTATAGGTCATTGTTGTATAGGGTTATAGACATGTTGTTTAGCCTATATTTGGTCCAGTTTTCTATTTTATTTAAGTTCTCTTTGTGTTGAGTTCAGTCATTTTTGATCAACCTTTATAGGCAGTGTGCAGACCCTTCACTAGATACCCTATTCCCTTGGTTCAGACTTATACAAGTTGTTCACTGCACTCAATATTTCATTACCTACCATGTTGCATCATAGATTTTACTGGACCATTGTTCAGACCCCAATTACTGACTCACCAATATAACCATCAACCCCTTAACATATTCTACATATCTGGAAGGTTAGTATCATGCATATTAGAGGTCTGCACTCATCCTTACTTTCTGTACATGAAGACATACTGCACCTCTAGCATTTTACCTTACTTGATAGCCTTGCAATATCCTTCATTATAAACTGCAGTACCTGACCAACAGAACCTTTTGTGCATGGTTGTTCAGTCCATTTAGGACAGTTGTATATATTGGGGATAGTGGGTTGTTAATGTAGAAGCATGGAAAATACTAAAGGAAAGATCCATGCGGCTCAGAGAACTCATGCGGCTCAGGAAATCATGCGGCATAAGGAGCTATGCGGCCCAAGGCATTCCATACGGCTCAGAGGACACGTGGCCTGATAGTTCTCCCCTCCGACTCATGCTACATTAATTGCTATGACGGCTGACCCCTCTGAAAAGTTGACAGCCCTGACACAAAGGCAGGTAATTATGACTCTGTCATAATGATGAATCTCTAGGGAAGAGGAAAGAAATCTCTGACACAAATCCCCTGAGAGCCACCGAAATGCCACGTGGCCTTGCCACGTGAGCGTTCGTATGCGGTTCACTTCTCATGTGGCTCAGAATAAATCCTATGCGGCTCAGGCTATAGAAGCCTCATGCGGCTCGAGCAAAGGACTTCCCATGCGGCTCAGAGTGAATCCATCCTATGCGGCTCAGGCCATGAAAGCCTCATGCGGCTCGAGCGAGGACTTCTCATACGGTTCAAGAGGATCACGTCTATGCGGCCCAGGCGGATATATACCTATGCGGCCCACAAGGATTACTCCTTTGTGGTTAGAGGACTCAAGTGAGGGCCACTGCCCACGCAGCCCTGACACGTGGGCTTAACCATATGCGGCTCACATTCATATACGGCTCACATTCATATACGGCTCACATTCATATGCGGCTCACTAGTCATGCGGTCCAGATCCCCCCAGCAGCTCCTAGGACACGTGTCCTAAATCGATTAATTTCTCAGATTTGCTGCCATTAAAGATTGGGTCAGATCCCAATAAATCTGGGACACGTGGCAGAAGAATAGATCTGATTTATTCGCAGATATCAGAAGATCAGTATAAGGAAGATTTATTCCAATCAGCATTAATTGCTCATGGGATTTGGTGTAATCTACACCTAATGGCCCAGATTCATCATAATCAGGATGAATGGCCTAGATTGACCAATCCCCAAGCCACCGCCATCTCTCAAAGCTAATCTTTAGCAACCCTAATGATCACATCCCACTATTATAAATAGCAAGATGCCATTCCCTTGGAATATATACAATTTCAGAGAAAAAAATACGTATATACAGAGAGACTCCCCAATAGTCAGAGAAAAGAATACACAGAGAGAGAGAGAGAGAAGCCAGAAGAGCAACAGAGGAGCAAGAAGAGCATTTCTTCGTCAACGCCAACCATCTTTTCACAAGGAGCCAAGGCTACATACCGATCGTCCAAGGAGTAAGGCAGGGCTGCCGTCGCCTTCCCGAGCCTCTATCGTCACCCCCCAGAATCTAAAATAAACAATTGTACTTAGACTGCTGTACCTAGGTTTTCGTCCCTAGGCTTTCTTTGTACAAGCGAGTTTGTAACGTGAAGTAAAAGTTCGGTCCTCCGATAATTGTTCTGTTCTTTTATATTTCATGGCAAACACGATGGCGACTCTGCTGGGGACTAACTTCTCTACGGCTGAGGAGTTGGTGATGCAATCGGATGCAGCCAAGCTTGGCTCCACTCAATAAAAGATGGTCGCCCGGTTCGACCAACAGGCGTTCGAAGAGATGCTCTCCGACAAAAGCACTGGCCCGGTCCAGAAGCGAGCCCGCACAAAGAAGGCCCGTAAGGAGTGGAGACCCCGATCCTTCGTTCCTGCTGAAGCTCTTCCAGAGACACCCTCTGTTGTTCAAGATGGCGAGCAAGATTCCCCTACGGCCCCACTTCAGATCGTAGACAACTCTGCTGTCCCCAAGTCCGGCAGAAGAAAAGACTATGATGCTGGACTTGCAGGGGCAAAGAGGAACTCTATGAGATCCGAGCCGTATAAGGTTATCAGCCGCAGGAAGAAAGCTCATGCAGCTACATCCTTCAGCCGCAGGGAGAAAGCTCATGCGGCTACATCCTCCAGCCGTATGAAGAAAACTCATGCGGCCATATCTGTCAGCCGTATAGCTTATGTGGCTACAGTTGCCAACCATACGAATGAAACTCATGCGGCTGTGGGAGTCAATCGCTTGCAGAAAACCCATGCGGCCACAATTGCCAACCGCATGCGGCCAGCCTGCACGGTCGTGACTCCTAGCCGCACAAAAATAATTCGTCCAATGGCAGCAGACAACCGCATGCAGACAGCCTGCACGGTACCCAACTCTAGCCGTATAGCATTCGTTTCAAGCTTCTCTCGATCAGTCTTCGACCGTCTCTCATGCGGTCCTGACCCTGATGATTCTCTGGATGATAAGCCAGACTCTGTGGTACCCAACTTGGACTCCTCCTATTACGCACCCACAAGTGCTAAAAGGAGGAAGTCTAGGGCTGCGCGGGCTCATCGGGCCCAGTCAGCTGTCCCAACCTCTGACTATCGGGGCGTCCCGTTGACTATCACACGGGCCTCGGATGGGAAGTTGTATACAACCGCTCGAGTCGAGCCCCCGGCGACAAACAGACAAAGTGGTTCCTCTGACCTGCGGGCGGCGATCCTCCACAAGCGCAAGGAAAGAGAAGGAGTGTCGGCGTGCAAAGAGTCCTCGCTTGGACATCGCTGTATCCAAATCATCGTCAATTGCTGCTGCAACAACGCGGTAGTGACGGAAGATCGGCCGTCCGTCTTCCAAAGGCTACAGCACCCGAACTCAGAAGATGAGGCACCTCCTGTTGTCTCCTGCAATTTCGCTCAGAAGGTCCTCGCCGAAGGGAGAGGGAAAAAGACAAGCATCTCCAGTCCCAAGATATCAACCACCACAGCTAAGAAACTATCGTCTAAACGGTTGTCCTCTACTGGTGTATTCCAACACACCCGTTCAAAGGCAAAATTTACCGCGATGGGAAATTCATCATCCACATCGCTGGAGGTTAAGGGAACTGGGGGTAGCACTCCTCCGAACATCCGCAACAATTCGATGTTTCAAAGAACCGAGCCCGGACAAACAACTCTTTCATTAGGGGCAACAGACGCCGATGTCCCCGAGGACATCCATAACTCTCAAGACAAAGCAAGCTCTGAGGCTGGGGGTACTGCTCCCTCCGAGTCCGAACCAGAAGACAATATTCCCACATATCCCGATGACTTCTCGGTACACGGGTACGACTCGGAGGGCACATCCTCCACCGTTCCTTCTATCACTCCTCATGTAAGGATGATTTTCATGACGGACAACAATCAAGGTGGTTCCAATGATCGCCAGTGCATCGACAATCTCGAAGCCATATTACTTGCTTTGGTCAAGTCTGTAGACGAGATTAAAGCGGCCCTGCCAACTCTACAAGGAGGAACGCCTGGTCAAACAAGCACGGGCCCCGCGGTCAATATAGATTCAAACTCAGCGGCACCAAACCCGGGCAATAACCCTCCCGAAGTAACAGCCCCTACCGCGACAGATGAGACCCGAGAAGTAAGGAGAGAGGTCCAGGAGCTCCGAGCCATGTTCCAGCCCGAGAGAACGCTCAAGATCTCAGAATACGGCAACCATACCCTGCTGAATGGAGGGATGTTCCATTCCCACCAAGATATAAGCCGTTCAATATCAACCCGTATGATGACAAAACCTCAGCAAGTCGGTACATCACTTACTTTGAGGTCACCACCGACCATCTGCCCCATGATGATGCGATCCTCACACGATTATTCATCGGGGCATTGGAAGGAGTCGTCTTCGATTGGTACCGCAATCTGCCGGATAACTGCATCTACTCCATCACCGGCTTCAAGCGCCTGTTCTTGGAGCGATTCTACGAAGTAGGACAGGACATCACTATGTCCACTCTCATGGACGTCGTCCAAGGAGAGGAGTTGACAAGAAACTACATCGAGCGGTTCCGCCAGACCGCCATGAAGCAGCCTTCCGGAAATCCAGATTCCTCTTTGATTGAAATTTGCCAAAAGAGACTGCTTCCAACGATCAGTCTCTGGATGGGCGAAAGTCAATTCAAAGATTGGAAGGCGTTCATCATCAGCGCCACAAGCGCCGAAGAACGACTGAAGAAGGCTCACCAACTGGGATTGCATATCTCAGAAGGAGAAAACAAGGGCAAGCGTCCCAACAACGATAATGGGGGTAACCCTTCCAACAATCAAAACAGCAAGGGAAAGCAGGCTATGGTGGCCGACACGGCCCAGAAGCCCGAGTCACAACCAGCAGACAAACAATGGCCTCAGATCACTTACTCTTTCGAAGACGGCTACGTCAAGCCTATCTTGGACAGGCTCATACAAGGAGGTAGAATTCAGCTTCCTCCACCAAGGCAAAAGCCTTGGCCGGCTGATTTGGAGAACCCAAAGTTCTGCCATTACCACCGTTATGTACACCACGCTACGCACGACTGCTACCAACTAAAATGGTACATCCAAAGCCTCATCGATTCGAACGCTCTGGCCATCGACTTCGAAGAAGTAACCGTAGCAGCCAATATGGTGTCCGTACAATTCGGCAGCTTTCTTCCGACGGAGACTCAAGACGGGGTAATCCCCGTCCCTCTGGCGACGATGGAGATTACCAATCTTCCACCTTCCCGGGAACAGGCTGCTGGTCTAGTACCTCTTACCACCTCACGAGGGGAGGTCATGTGGGTCCATCCAGACTTGGTGTCAGAAGTAACTCGGCCCACACCATCTCCCACTAACAAAAAGAGTAGAAAAATTAGGACCTGCCACACAAACTCAGCAGACAACGAGGAAGCTACAGCCGTCGTCATGCGGTCCAGGGCGCAGTCCCAACCTGTGGTTGACAGCCCAGCTGAAAATCATCAACCTACTACAACTGATGCTCCGGGACCGGCTCAACCTTCGACGACCGACAAGCCTAGGCCGAAGGAGACTCACTTCGACAAATCCCTCCGAAAGGACGCAGCCCAAGGGCTAGAGAGGCCCTATAACTTTGACATCTTAGCACAATTGGCTAACACTCCGGCCAAATTGTCACTATACGAACTCCTAAGGCTCTCCAAGGACGTTCGTATTGCATTGAGCGAAGCACTCCAAAATACCGATGCTTATCTGGCTCAATCCAACCTCACCGGGGAGGAGTCACCCGTGGATCTCTAAGATAGTGCCTGCACGGGAGCAATGCCCAATATCGTCTTCACTTCGCAGGACATGCTCATCAAAAACAACCTACATGATCGCCCGCTATACTACACGGGATACATCGGCGACGTGAAGGTGGATCAGATGCACATTGATCATGGCTCTTCCATAAGCATCATTCCGAAGGATCTGCTACATCATCTCCGCATCCCAATGCATCGCCTGACACCTACAAGCACCGCCATCAGCGGTTTCAATTCGGGCAGGAGCTACCCTATTGGGAAGATTCGTTTGAAGTGTCAAATTGGCGACCTCCAATCCGAAGTCACCTGCTACGTCATAGATGCAGACACTTCTTACAACATCCTCTTGGGGCGCCTATGGATACACGATTATATGATCGTGCCTTCCACGCTACACCAGTACTTCAAATACGTCGACAAATACGGCTTCATGAAGACAAATTTTGCTGATATCGATCCCTTCAAAGGGGTCGAATCCTACTACTCAGACTCCTGCCTATACGAAAAGTCGAAGAGGCACCTTGATGAAGGAGACGCACAAGCTCATACCGAGACAGCCACGGGATCAGAAGGACCCCTGACGATCCACCTCCAAGCTCGCAAACCGGGCAAGTCTGTACCCCTTACCGCCACTCTGTAGAAGGACGCAATCATCCTCTCAGCGCAGGAGGAGCAAATGATAATCCGGCTGCCAAGGTCCGGCCAAGTGCCGAGACCCACAACGGAGCCACTGACAATCAGGCTACCAAGAGTCAGGCAACCACAAGCAGGGAAGCTCAACCCCTCGGACGGGCCCATGACGATACGCCTTTCCAGGAAGGGTCGACACCCCGATGCAAGGTCTGACACTTCTAGCGAACCAGCCACTCCTCGCCCCACATCAAATGCCAAACTGGGGGTCGTTAGTCTGCCAACAACTCCACGCTATACTCCATCAACTGAACTACTGACAATCAAGCTTCCAAGGTCGTCCTCTCAGTCTTCATTTACGCAGAGGATAGCCGAAGAGGAACCGGAGCTAGCCAAGTATATTGCTACCCACACCGATGTCCCCTCCGCTGATGATGTAATCCCCTTAGAAAAGATACCTTACTTCATCAATAAAGGGTTATCTTTGAACTACACCGAGCTCAATAAGCTATGTACAATGTATGCTATGGAACACGGTATAGGCGCTCACCTACACACACAGGTGACAAATGTGTACACCGCGATCCAGCTTACTCCAGTAGAAGACGCTTACCGAATATTCGAGGAAGGAGATCATCCGATCATCTTCGGCCGGACGAACAACCCGTATCCCCTCACCATAGAAGAAGTCGACCTCGGGTCAGATGTCGGGAGACTGCCTCTGTATCTCTATAACCCTCAATCCAAATATCTCATACAGAAATAGGGGTATAATCTGGAGACGACACCAGGATTGAACTACAGCACTGGGCGACGATTACCTTTGAAGCCGCCAGTCCCGACGGGCAAACCACGGAACTACTATAACAAAACTCGATGTGGGTTAGGGTATGTAACGCCTACTACGACCCCTGAAAGTTCAGATGAAGAATGCGACTGGCAGTCACATTCAACTGGATCACCAACTTCCGACTCAGATACCAGCATCGGAGATATGTTCAGACAAGTCATGTCAGTCAACGTGGCGTTCGTCGACGCTTACGAGGAAGACGAAGACATCCCCAAAATCCTCGAGCTAGAGCCATGGGCCCAGCAATTAGACGCACAATGGGAAAAATGGTTCGAACTGAGAGAACCTCCTACTGAAGATGAGGTCATACAAGTGGATCTCGGCATCGAATCTTCTTTAAAACCGATTTTTATCAGTAAAAGCCTAACTGATGAAGAACGGGAGTCGTTGTTAGAACTTGTCAGATAGTACATTGATGTGTTCGCCTGGAGCTATGAAGACATGCCAGGGTTAAATCCTGACATCGCTCTTCACAAACTCAATATTCGACCAAATGCGAAGTCGGTCAAGCAACAACAACGACGCTTCCGTTCAGGCATCATGGACGCGATCGAAGCTGAAGTCAATAAATTGATAGCTAGCGGTTTCATTCGTGAGGAGCAACATCCCGATTGGGTCGCCAATATAGTACCCGTCCTCAAGAAGAATGGAAAGATTCGAATCTGCATCGACTTTCGCAACCTGAACAAGGCGTGCCCCAAAGATGAATTCCCCCTTCCTATCACAGACATCATGATCGACAATACTTGTGGCTTCGAATGCATGTCATTCATGGATGGCTTCTCGGGGTACAACCAAATCAAAATGTCTCATAACGACGAAAAGCATACATCATTCCGAACACCGATTGGCACGTACTGCTACACAGTCATGCCTTTCGGTTTAAAGAATGCGGGTGCCACATATCAGAGAGCCATGAGCATCATCTTTAGAGACCACTTACGCAAGACGGTGGAGTGCTACATTGACGATATAGCCGTTAAAAGCCGTAGCAAGGGAGACCATCTGCAGGATCTAAGGACGGTATTCGACCTAATACGAACGCACAATTTGAAGATGAACCCCACAAAGTCCTTTCTGGGCGTATCCAGCAGGAAGTTCTTAGGCTTCATCATCACTGCAAAGGGTATCCATGTAGACCCTGAGAAGACAAAAGCAATCATGGAGATGGGTCCCCCAAAAAATCTCTGCGAACTCAGAGGCCTTCAAGGGAGGCTGGCTTACATCAGAAGGTTCATTTCCAACCTCTCCGGACGATGCCGACCATTCACGCACCTCATGAAGAAAGGAGTCTCATTCGTATGGGACGAGGAATGCCAGCGTGCTTTCGACAGCATCAAAGAATATTTGTTAAATCCTCCGGTTTTGGTAGCTCCAGCCCCTGGAAAACCATTCCTGCTCTATGTACGAGCAATGGAACACTCCCTCGGTGCCCTGTTGGCACAAAACAATGATGCAGGCCACGAACAAGCCATATACTATCTCAGCCGAATGATGGTTGGGCCAGAGCACCGATACACCGCTGTAGAGAAGGAATGCCTCGCCTTGGTGTTCGCCATTCAGAAAATGCGACACTATGTCACCGGACAAACGATACATGTGATCTCACGGGTCAACCCTCTCAGAGTCCTCATGACCAAACCAGGGGCACTTAGCTCTCGACTCGCTACATGGGCAATATTGCTGTCCCCTTATCATATGATCTTTGTCCCACAAAAGGCAGTCAAAGGTCAAGCCCTGGCAGACTTCTTAGCAGCCCACCCAGGCTTGGAGTCCTCCAGAATATATGAAAAGATCCCAGATGAGGTCGTCGACTCGCATGCAACCTCTCACGATAACAAATGGCGAATGTTCTTTGACGATGCTTCAAGGACCGGACCTAAAGGCAATATAGTCGTCGGAGTCGGGGTAGTGCTGGTCTTCCCTTCCGGATTGGTGATCAACCGCGCCTATTCCCTCACAGAACCCTGCTCTAACGATGTGGCCGAGTATAACGCTCTGGTCATTGGCCTCCAACTTGCAAGATAACTGGGGGTAGAATACCTTGAAGCATACGACGATTCCCAACTAATCGTCAATCAGATCCGGGGTTCGTACGAAGTCCGTCACGAAGACATGATCCCTTATCACCAAATAGCGATCGATATCATCTCGTCATTTGAGGGGTTCTTCATCGAGCACGTCCCCAGACTCCGAAATATTGAAGCCGATGCCCTAGCTGGTCTTGTCGCTTCCCTAGCAGTTCCAAATTATGACCGCCAATCAGTAGAAGTGATAGGCCATGAACTGGTCTGTCCCAAAAACAATGTGCAATTCGTGGCAAGTTATTCCGCACAAACGATCGATGACGCCCCAGATTGGAGACAACCATTCATCGACTTCGTCGTCTACGACATCCTCCCCGAGAACCCAAAGGAAGTCACTTCCATCAGAAGGCGTTCTCTCAGATTCTTCTACGATACAGAGACGAAGATGCTGTATCGCCGCTCCTACGACGGATTATTACTTCGGTGTCTGTCAAACGCAGAAGCCAAAGAAGCAGTACGAGAAGCTCATGACGGTGTCTGCGGGGCCCACCAGCCCGGCCCAAAACTACAAGATCGCCTTCGTCGAATGGGCTACTATTGGCCCACGATGGTGGCAGATGCGATCGATTATGCTAGAAAGTGCAAAGCTTGCCAAGTCCACGCGGACTTCATTCACCAACCATCCGAATTTCTACATCCGACAGTGGCGTCCTGGCCATTCGAAGCATGGAGAATGGATATCATTGGTCCAATCACCCCACCTTCCTCCCGAGGACATCGCTTCATACTTGCGATCACTGATTACTTCTCCAAGTGGGCGGAAGCTGTCCCACTCGCCGAAGTCAAGACTTCGAACGTGATCAGCTTTCTGAAGCTTCACGTCATCTACCGCTTTGGACTGCCGTAAAGGATCATCCATGATAATGGTCCACAGTTTGCAAGCCACACATTCTATCGGTTTTGCGATAAACACCGTATTCAGAATATCGCTTCGACGCCGTACAACCCGACAGCAAACGGGTTAGCAGAGGCGTTCAACAAAACAATCATCAAACTCCTCAAGAAGTTCGTCTCCTCCAACAAGCACGACTGGAACGAGAAGCTCAGTGAATGCTTATGGGCTTATCGTACCACAATTCGAACAGCTACCGGGAATACGCCATTCTCCCTAGTGTACGGGAGTGAGGCAGTTCTCCCATTAGAGACTCAAATACCCTCACTCCGCGTCGCCCTCACTTATCAATTGACAACGGATGACAACTACCGACGTCGACTACAAGAGTTAGAGGCCTTAGATGAAAAGCGCCTCCTAGCTCAGCAAAGGATCGAGCTATACCAAGCACGCATCTCAGGAGCCTTCAACAAGAAGGTCAAAATCAGAACATTCCAAGTGGGTGATCTTGTGTTGACAGTCCGGAGGCCGATGGTCATGACTCACAAGACCGCCGGCAAGTTCCAACCAAAGTGGGAAGGTCCATTTGTCATCGAGGCCGTATTCTCCAACGGTGCTTACCGCCTCGCCAAGCAGAACGGAGACTTGCTCATGTTGCCCGTCAACGGCAAGTTCCTGAAGAAATACTATGTTTAAAAAATATTCTCCAGATCTTCGAGTCACGTACCCGCTGGTACCACTGAACTCGCTCCATAAATTTCTAGATTATTGAGTCATGTATCCGCTGATACCACTGAACTCACCCTAGCAGTTTTTCAGATCCTCGAGTCACGTACCCGCTGGTACCACTGAACTCGCTCCATAAATTTCTAGATTATTGAGTCATGTATCCGCTGATACCACTGAACTCACCCTCACAGTTTTCCAGATCCTCGAGTCACGTACCCGCTGGTACCACTGAACTCGCTCCATAAATTTCTAGATTATTGAGTCATGTATCCGCTGATACCACTGAACTCACCCTCGCAGTTTTCTAGATTTTTGAGTCACGTACCCGCTGATACCGCTGAACTCACACTCTCCAGATTTCCGAGTCATGTACCCACTGGTACCGCTGAACTCACACTCTCCAGATTCCCGAGTCACGTACCCGCTGGTACCGCTGAGCTCGCACTCACAATATTCCAGATTTTCGAGTCATGTACCCGCGTGTACCGCTGAACTCATGCCCTTCTTCCACAAAGATATCCCAAATTTCTAAGTCATGTACCTGCTGGTACCTCTGAACTTACACTTTGATTCCAACATTCATGGATTGTCGAGTTATGTACCCATCGGTACCCCTGAACTTACATCCTGGTCACTCTTTTGAAAGAAAGTCATGTATAACCATACCGCTGAACTTTTTTCCTACAAGAGATCCTCCCTCGTGATCTAATACCTGCACTCCCAGTGCACAACAAAGGTAACGGGTCCACAAACTTCCAAGACGGCCATGTCCTCATTACCTCTGAGCCGTTCCACTTCCGCCAAAAACAAATCACGCCCTACGTAGAACTTTCATGTCCTCATTACCTCTGAGTTGTTCTATGTGCCCTCCTTCATTGAGCCCACTCCTGTCATATCCCTATTACCTCTGAATGGGAAGGCTCCGTCGAAGAAACCTTCATACTTGCCATGTCCTTATTACCTCTGAGTAAGTATGATGATCCCCTCTCGACCTATTATCTGTACCCACAACTGGAGTACGCCAAGGGTAATAGGTCCACAAATGTCCTCTGTTGACCATCAATATCCCCCGTCGAGTTCACTCCTGCCATGTTCTCATTACCTCTGAGTAGGAAGACTCTACGTTTAAAAAACCTTCTCACTTGCCATGTCCTCGTCGCCTCTGAGCAAGTATGTCGGTCCCCCTTCATCCTATTATCCGTGCCCTAAACCACGGTACGCCAAGGATAATGGGCCCACAAATATCCTCAGCTAAATTTTTCAGCACAAATCTATTACCTCATCAGGCCCCAGGAGTCCATCTGCTCTACGGTATTCCTTTTTCTCAATACCAAGAGCACCCATGACCACTTCGCTATGGCTGCTTCAGGTACCCCGATCAAAACTTGTTACCTTTGCCTAAAACCAAGGTACGCCATGGGTAACAGGTCCACAAATATATCCCCTATACGGGGGTAAACATCACCACAATATCACAAGCGCAGCAAGCAATGCAAATGAAGGGTAGAATTGAAAGTACTCTTTATTTGAAGGAAGAAAAAGCATTACATATTTTCGGATTATGTCCCCTCCAGAAAGAAAGAAAACAGAAACAAAACAAGAAGAAAAAGCCGACTACATTTCAGCATCACTCAATTCCAGGAGGCGGTTTCTTACTGAGGTGGTCCCCCGTTCAATTCGTTGCCGAGCGCGACGCTCGGCCTCCTGGAATAAATGCTCCTCATTGTCCAAGCCCAAGAACGCCTGACAGTTATCTTCCAATTTCGTCAAGGCAGTCTCCAGGGCAGTCGAAGCTTGAGTAACCCTGTCAGCCTCCTGAACAATTAGTTCCTTGTCATTGCGGGTAGTCTCGAGTTCAGACTCTAAGAAAGCCAACTTCTTCTGAAGCGCAAGGATCTGCTCCCATGTCTCAGTAATCTCACGAGAGACAGACTCCTCCCGAGCTACGACATTTTCAGTCGCATAACTCAATTGATCATACCGGTCAGCTAAGTCACGGAGATCCTTCAGCACGCCCGGTCTGGTCTTATCTCGAGCTGCTCTGGTCCTCTCTATAACAACAATAAGGGAAATCCGCTCCTCGTTTATAACAGTAGGCAGATCAGCCTGCCGCAATACCAGAAGCTCGGACACCAGCTGATCAGCCTCCAGCAATTTTGCCTCCAGAAGCGAAGCCATCCCTGCATCATCAGGAAGATCCCTAAGGATGTTTATTTGACCATGGGCACATTGTCGGGCCAAGGTAAAAGAGGTCCCTCTGTCTACAGCGGCCTCGATTCCCCTCTTTAAATGACGATAAAAACTGGCAACCACGTCCTGCAACGCGTCGTCCAAAACCTCAGCAGAGGAGGGTGTCAGGGGAAGCCGGAGCGGCAATATCGGAGGAGTAACGCTAGAAGTCGCCATCGAGGGAACATATTCCGAGAAGAATGATGCATGGATAGCGGCCAACTCGTCTTCCACCGCCCGGAGAGCTTGGATGCTCGGCAGGGAAGAAAGGTCGACTCTCGAAGCCATCAGAGCAGAGGATGATGCAAGGACCATCGTTCCCTGCCCCGATTGCCCCGAGAATTGTCCCGCTAAACTCGGGCCCCCGAGGGCCCATCAAGACGAGTCGGACAGTGAGGAGGTACACCTCTTTCCACCGATGCCCCTTCGGTTGGGATTGTCTCAGCGACGTCCATCCTCGGCACTGGAGGGACAGGACCTGAATGCCCAGAATAATAATCAATCGACGTAACCCGAAGGACATGATGATAGAGCAGATAGGCTTCCTCACGGGTTAAGATTCGGCTAATCTTACCAGGGGAGGGGCATAAAGGCCGTGGCTCATCCACAACTGGCATATTCCCCTCACCCGCGATCCCCGAGTTAAACTCAGTCACGTCCCCTGCCCCCGTCACCTCGAGGGAGGGTACAGATTGATCTGCGTTCTCTTGAATATGAGCAGGATCACGGGAGTCCCCGTCACCCTGGGTTACCGCCTCGACATCTTGAAACTCTTCTTCTTCTCCCGACACCTAAAAGAGGGAACGAAGACAGTCAAGATTGAAAATCAAAGAAAAGAAGGGAGAAGGGATCAAGAGCAGTTTTGTTACCTCTGACGCAGGGTTGACTTCTTCTCCACCTTCTTTTATGGCTAGCGGACGGTGCCTAGTCGCAACCAGCTTCTGGGATCGAGAAACACTGCCTATAGGAGAGACTTGCCTGTTACGTTTCAGAATAGGACCAGGCGCAACAAGAGACTGATCCCTCAGCACCTCATCTGACAAAACATGCGACTGACCTACCTCTGTGCCTACCACTGGAAGGATAGAGTCATCTTCATCGCACTGGTTGCCTTCTCCACCCTCAGCAACGAAATCCAAATCTGGCACTTCGGCTCTAACCTTTCTTTTCTTGGCCCCTTGAGAGCCTTCCTCCAGACCGATGCCAACAATAAAACTGGTACCCGAGTTAAAACCAACTGGAGGCTTGTTCGCCATGACATGATACAGAGCTGCCATGTACAAGATCTCCACTGACTCCTTAATGGCAGGGACCGAGAAAATGGTGCGAGTGTGGAACGAATCATAATATTGCCAAGCTCTGATACCATCAAGAAGACTACCCTCATAACCCAGGCAAGGACTGGGGCTGTCCAGACAAAGTTGGCTGTATCCAAACTGCCGGGAAAACCTGCTAGGCAGATAAGGCTCCAGAAAAACAGCATTGCGGTTACGGTACACTAGATGTGCGGGATGGATGTTACGCAACCATAAGAGCATCTGGCCATCCAGAAGCTGAGGGGACGCGATACCGTCAATATGTACAGCCTCTATGTCCCTGCCAGTAAAGCGAGGGACGGATACGAAGATATGATACTTATCTGCCCTCGCCAATGCCATCCGGCAAGTCCGTATGGTTTCACACTCCCAAGGCTCGTCACGATAGCGGAAGATAAACGCATCATCATCAGTCACACCGTCTTCAGAGCCCGGCCTCATCAAAGACGGGTAATGTATCAGCAGCCACCCCATCAAATAGTGATAGGGCAACTCAGTTCGTTCAAAATCCTTGGTCACGTTGCGAGCAATGATTTTGGATGTGAAGGTACAAAGGCCACGGTGTATGCTGCACACCATGGCCCGGAGGAGAGCTAGCCTGATTCGTAAAACTAACTTCACAGCCGGAAGGATGAAGTTACAACTAATTCTCTCAATAGAACCGGCTCCTTCCGAGACTACACAGTTTCGTAGCCAGATCATCAAAAATCCCACCAGAAGCGCTTTCTCGGACAGCTCTTGAGTATTCTGGTAAAAGTAATCAAAAGTATCAGTCTGGCTCCCGAATCTGTCGCTGGTAGTGGCCACACCCTTAGCCGACGACACCGAGTCCTCAACCGCTTCTCAAGGTCGAGGGCGACGAGAGGTGACTCTACCTAAGGCATCCACCGAGAAGAGATAGTGCACCCAATTTTTGGTGTAGGGAGCATTCCCTTCCAGGTTACTATCCTTTCGGGTTATCTGATAACATGTGTTATAATGGCACAATATCTCCTGGTAAAGGGTCGCAAAGCCAGGATACCGTCGCTCCAGATCTTTGAGTTCCTCATTAGTGGGAGTATACGCTTCGAACGCTTCGTCCCCCCAAGGAAGCTTGGAGACTGCGTGCATCTCATAGAGCGCGAGTCCCATCTCCCCTACTGGTGTGTAAAAGGTCCCCGTACGATAATTATATATTTCCAGCAGAGACATGAACAGCTTCTTGTTTATGGACAAGCCATAACTGGTACCTCGGATAGCGTGGTACAGGCCAATCTCGCACAAAAAGGCCTCATACTTCTGCAAGATCCGAGTAGACAAATTGATCCACGAAGGAATAGAGTGTACCCAACCAGGGAACGTCAACCGACCGACATGATAGGAGCCTTTCCGAGCAAGCTGATTTATAAAAGTGTCGGCGGTAGAAAAGGAGAAATTAGGGCCTGCCACATTCAGGAAAGAACCTGGGACCAATCCCGTCACAGAACAACTAGTGTGCACTTTGCCGGCAATCACGGACTTCAGATTGTTATTATAATAGATGTTCCCCACAAACATCCCACCCCTGGTAGGGGTTAAAGTCTCCCCCATCTTTCGATCTAACGGGAGCATATTAAACCAAGATAGCGGGAAGTGTCGCTCCATTTGGGCGATGCGAATCGCCATCCCATTAGAAACAAAGCTCCAATCCTCCGACACCTCCAGGACATGATCGTTCTCCACAGTCAAGGCGTCTCCAAAAAAGAACGCAGGCTTCAAATACTCTCCTTCAAATTTCTCGGAGTTCATCATAGCATTAAGGAAGTGAAAAGACTGATTCTTGATGGCATTTAATCTAACCGTAGGCTCATCGCTCGGAAACTGGTCAGCCATATACTGGACAATATGGTCATACCTATGGCCGAGAGCGGCTTGAGCGCTACCCACTAAGAGTTCTCCAGCGGCGTTAACCGGCAGGGTCTCTGAAGAACAAACAGAGAAAAGTAAGTTAAACGGAGGGATAAAACAAGAGAGAGCCGATTGGGTGCTCTCAAACCCCATGCGGCTCAAGAAGACATCCATGCGGCCCCATGAAGCTCTCAAAAATCTCATGCGGCTCCGTACAATAAAAAGTCTATACGGTTTAGCGTCATTTATGCGACTTCGCCAGCAAGGCACGCATACAGACGCGGTAGTTCTCTTATGCGGCTCGCAGCTCAGCCATAGGGCGAACATGCGATTGACAAAGGCTCGTGCATAAAGTATACGACGTAACCATGGCGGTTGGGGTTCTTTAACACATGCATTGTCCTTACCAATAATGGGGGGTGAACGTCAGGATGAACATCAGGTACGGCGACGGGCGGAGTAGCAGCCGCAGCCGAGGTGGAATTGGAGGCCGCCTTCTTGCCCTTTACTGCCACGATCTTCTTGGGAGCCATTAATTATCAAAAGAGGAGAAGGGCGGTCGAGATAGGGAAGGTCTGAGGAAGAAGAAGGAAAATAAAGAAGTCTTCTCTCTCTTCCTATTTATAGGAAGACGGGAGAAGGAGTACACGTGGGCCAATGACCGACTCATGAAGAGCGCAACCGACTCCTTGGGTTTCGTCTCCAAGATTCACCCAAGATGTCAAATCCGAAAGATTTAATGAGCTGACTCTTGGGATTCCCTCCTACAAAGATGGTACTGAAACGAATTTGAGGCAATTAAAGACCTGCACACGTGGCAAGCAACTATGCGGCTGAACAGTCTCCTGCGGTTAAGTCACTTATGCGGCTGAATAATCCATGCAGCTGAAAGCAACTATGCGGCTCGAAAGTCCCCTGCGGCCAAGATATCCATGCGGTCAGGACTTTATATGCGGCCGGAAGAATATCCAGCCATGCTTCTTATTCAAAGTATTTCAATTTTGCAAATTGAAAACTTTGAAGGGGGTCCTGTAGAAGCATGGAAAATACTAAAGGAAAGATCCATGCGGCTCAGAGAACTCATGCGGCTCAGGGAATCATGCGGCATAAGGAGCTATGCGGCCTAAGGCATTCCATGCGGCTCAGAGGACACATGGCCTGATAGTGCTCCCCTCTGACTCATGCTACATTAATTGCTTTGACGGCTGACCCCTCTGAAAAGTTGACAGCCCTGACACAAAGGCAGGTAATTATGACTATGCCATAATGATGAATCTCTAGGAAAGAGGAAAGAAATCTCTGACACAAATCCCCTGAGAGTCACCGAAATGCCACGTGGCCTTGCCACGTGAGCGTTCGTATGCGGCTCACTTCTCATGCGGCTCAGAATAAATCCTATGCGGCTCAGGCTATAGAAGCCTCATGCGGCTCGAGCAAAGGACTTCCCATGCGGCTCAGAGTGAATCCATCCTATGCGGCTCAGGCCATGAAAGCCTCATGCGGCTCGAGCGAGGACTTCTCATGCGGTTCAAGAAGATCATGTCTATGCGGCCCAGGCGAATATATACCTATGCGGCCCACAAGGATTACTCCTCTGTGGTTAGAGGACTCAAGTGAGGGCCACTGCCCACGCAGCCCTGACACGTGGGCTTAACCATATGCGGCTCACATTTATATGCGGCTCACTAGTTATGCGGTCCAGATCCCCCCAGCAGCTCCTAGGAAACGTGTCCTAAACCGATTAATTCCTCAGATTTGCTGCCATTAAAGATTGGGTCAGATCCCAATAAATCTGGGACACGTAGCAGAAGAATAGATCTGATTTATTCGCAGATATCAGAAGATCAGTATAAGGAAGATTTATTCCAATCAACATTAATTGCTCATGGGATTTGGTGTAATCTACACCTAATGGCCCAGATTCATCATAATCAGGATGAATGGCCTAGATTGACCAATCCCCAAGCCGCCGCCATCTCTTAAAGCTAATCATTAGCAACCCTAATGATCACATCCCACTATTATAAATAGCAAGGTGCCATTCCCTTGGAATATATACAATTTCAGAGAAAAAAATACGTATATATAGAGAGACTCCCCAATAGTCAGAGAAAAGAATACACACAGAGAGAGAGAAGCCAGAAGAGCAGCAGAGGAGCAAGAAGAGCATTTTTTCGTCAACGTCAACCATCTTTTCACAAGGAGCCAAGGCTGCATACCGATCGTCCAAGGAGTAAGGCAGGGCTGCCGTCGCCTTTCCGAGCCTCTATCGTCACCCCCCAGAATCTAAAATAAATAATTATACTTAGACTGCTGTACCTAGGTTTTTGTTCCTAGGCTTTCTTTGTACAAGCGAGTTTGTAACGTGAAGTAAAAGTTCGGTCCTCCGATAATTGTTCTGTTCTTTTATATTTCATGGCAAACAGTTAATAAGAGTTCTCCCTTGATTATTTGTTCTGTCCCTCTTACATTCTTAGATACAGATGATACCTGTTTAGCCCATCTGTCCAGATATATGTCCAAACCTTTTCCTTTCATTGATGGTTCAGTCTTCCAAAAGCCTCTACCTGAGCATTAGTTCAATTTTTCTTATGTATGTGTCCGACATATCATTGTCCTACATGTGATTGTTCTGCATCTTCATAAGCAACCATGCTACACCACTGTTCTGTCCCAATATACCCTACAATATCTGACCCCTTCATTGGAATGATAGACATGTGGTAGGGAGTGTGTTGTTAGACTTTGAGTAGAGTTTGAGGTGATGAGAGTTAAATATATATAGCTTGTATATATGAATGTATTTTGATTTGGCATGTAGCCTGCACTCATTTGCAGTATACTGCCTATTGTATTCCCTGCACATCAGTTGGTTCACTTCTTTTAGACCACTGTCCTGCATGTAGTTAGTAGGTGTTCAGTCCAGACAGAGAGGAGAGGCCCAGGTTTGATCTAAAGGCATGTTTCAGTCACCATGTAGGTTTTCTTTCACTTTAACTTTACAAGTGGACCCTAATGTCCTGTCCTTTTGCTTATAAATTCAGTCTCCTTAGCATCATTCCCTTTTGCCTACATTGATATTTCAGACCATTCATCCTTAGCCTAATTTCTGAGCATTTGTTCAGTTCCTTATGAGTTTAGTCTACTTTAACACTTGATGGTCAGTTATATATATATATATAAATATATATATATATATATATATATATATATATATATATATATATATATTTATATATATATATTTATATATTTATATTTATATATATTTATATTTTTATTTATATATATTAAATAAAAATAAAAAAAATATATAATATATATATATATATATATATATATATATATATATATATATATATATATATATATATATATATATATATATATATATATATACTTAGGATATATGTAATGGGTTGTTGTTCTTGAGCTTATGTATATGTGGTAGTTTGGATTTGTGTGCTTAGAATATAGGTATTTAGTTATGGGTGACTTGATAGGATTTGGGAAGTTAAGAGTTAGTCTATTATAGAGTTTTTGTTTTTGCTAATTTCTAGTTGCCAATACCTAGATAGCTAGCATAGGTAAAACCCTAAGAAGTTGACTAGTTGTTGACCAAGTACTTGGATGTTGACAAATTGATTAGTTGTTGACCAGTAGTTGACCACTGACTATGTTTGACTTAGTTTGACTGGAGATAGGATTAGAAGTAGTTGACCACTGACTATGTTTGACTTATGTTTGACTTAGTCTACTTTAACACTTGATTGTCAGTTATATATATATATATATATATATTTTTTTTGTCAGTTATATATATATATTTTTTGTCAGTTATATATATATAAAAAAAAAAAAAAATATATATATATATATATATATATATATATATATATATATATATATATATATATATATATATATACTTAGGAAAAAAATATATATATATATACTTAGGATATATGTAATGGGTTGTTGTTCTTGAGCTTATGTATATGTGGTATTTTGGATTTGTGTGCTTAGAATATAGGTATTTAGTTATGGGTGACTTGATAGGATTTGGGAAGTTAAGAGTTAGTCTATTATAGAGTTTTTCTTTTTGCTAATTTCTAGTTGCCAACACCTAGATAGCTAGCATAGGTAAAACCCTAAAAAGTTGACCAGTTGTTGACCAAGTACTTGGATGTTGACAAATTGATTAGTTGTTGACCAGTAGTTGACCACTGACTATGTTTGACTTAGTTTGACTGGAGATAGGATTAGAAGTAGGTTGATTGTTTGTTTGTTTGATCATGTTTGATTATTTAGTAACTTGAGACCTTGTTTGTGTTTAGGTCGGAAACATGGTTTTTCTGAAGATATCTCCGACTCGTGGTACCATATGTTTTGGTGGAGGTGGGTGTCACGCCCGAGAACCAGAATACCGGAGAGCGGAGGGATGACTCAGCCAGCTACGTATTACGGGTAGATGAATACCATATAATACCATCAATACTGTCTAAAAGACGAGGGGTTGCATACTATATGAAAGTCTTACTAGGGTTACTCATCATCTATTGTCTCAATCATTCAAATAAGAAACAGTAAATAGAGAACATATAAGATAAAGCAGTAAGGCATCCCAAATGCTTGGTCAAATATTCTTGAGATCTGGCTGTACAAAACTTAGCCAGATGATATAGAAAGGTACACACAATTGTTATCAGCTGCAGTCTGACTTAGTTACAATTATGTAAAAGTAAGTACAAGATAATCCGACTAACATGTCGGTGCCAAACGGCAAAAGTAAAGTAAATAATAAAATGAGCAGGGAAGCAAGGGATCCACTCGTGTCCTCCGACGATCATTCCTCTAGTATTGACCATCTTGGAGGTGGAAGTAAGCTGAGTCCTCAGGAACAGGCTCTAAATCTGGCCATGCAAAACCAGAGAGGTTAGACCTCTAATAGCAAGTACCACAAGGGAGCACAATATAAGAAATTAGAACCAATAATAAGAGTAAGAATATGATAAAAAGGTCTCTGCTTGCTACTGGGGTTCGCACAACATCACGACACTTCAAGCCAACTTCCCATCCAAACAAGGACAGAAGTTGACCCGTTATGTCCCGACGTTCTGCTCTCCTCAGTAGTTAACAGAGTAGATACAGTGCATAGACAAATCAATTTAAGCGGCCATACAACTACTACGGCTTGCTACTATGAGTTCCAAGTTATCCTGGAATTTATGCAATATGGGATTCCTCAGTTCTTACTATGTACAAGCAAGGCTAGTTTATCCAATCGATCAATTGTGCCAATCATGAATTAGACGAGTCCCAGCGGGACGCCCGTCATCAATATACAATAAATAATATAAGCAGATATCGCTCCCCGCCCGTGTGGCAGATTTGCGGTATCTGTAGGAACCAGCCGGCATGTCGGGGCACTACTCGTCCCCAAGATGGCTGCCATATAAGAACTCGAAAATTCATTCTCTCCATGCAATCGTTATTTTATTTAGCTTAATAGTCCCTATGTTGATTGAAATCCCATGCCGTGGATTATGGTTATTCAGAATAAGTACTTCCGTACAGGGTACGATATGCACAACTCTACAACGATGCCCGTGCGGCTAGGTTGTATGTCTTACATAGCGTAATGCAACAATCAATCCTAGCCACGAAATAATCATGCCTTGACTGTAAGATGCACATGCTGCCTTTACAGAAAAATGGAAGTCAACATGTGTCCATATGCCAATATTTGGATCGGCTAGTTGATCATAATGGTTCATGGTTCATATATGAACGTGTCTCATTCAATTCGATAAGATGACTAGCCAGTCTCTTAGTTCCAACTAGGAACGTATGATCAATTTTAGTCAAGGTAGCAATCAATATCAATCAATGTCAATCCGGGACAAGAAACAGCTAAAAGGCACTATGGGCAGCGATAGATGGGTGCCCATTTATGTAGTCAGGATCGGGTCAGGATCCCCTACGGCCCGGGAGCCTAGGGCCATCCTTATGCGGCCAAGGATCGTCATGCGGTGAGCTACCGAGAGCCATGCGGCTAACAGTCTATGCGGTAAGCAGCCATACGGCTTGAAGAGAAAACGGTCGCATGCGGCTCGGGAGAGGCAAACTCATACGGCTAAGTCAGCCGCACGGTTAGAAGGGAACGAGTCTCATGTGGCTGAGAGTGTATGGGCTCATGCGGCTGAGAAAGAGTATGCGCTTATGCGGCTATGGGCCATGCGGCTCATGCGGCTAAGAAAAATTCATGCGGCAATGAACCAAGGGTCATGCTTATGCGGTCAAGGGGGACTGAGTCTCATGCGACTCAGGAGACCGAGTCTCATGCGGCTCGAAGGGAATGAGTCTCACGCGGCTCGAGGAGAAAAGTTCATGCTGCTGGGGCTAACTTGAGTAATACGGCAAGAAATGGAGTCTTATGCGGCTAAAAGGAGCTCGGGCCTGATACGGCTGGAAGTTATGCAGTCAAGACCATACGGCTAAGTCCATGCGGTAAAGCCGCGTGAGGACTGGAGCGCTTATGCTGCTAGGGGACTACACGTATATGCGGTAAAGGAAACCGGTTCATGCAGCCAGGACTGTCAAGAGCAGTGCAGCTAAGGCCATACGGCCAGGGAAAAAACTTGCCGCATGAAAAGCCATACGGTCAAGTACTGTTCTTCTTCTCCACTTTTCCGAGAAGAAGAACCATGGAATCCAGGACTGCGTGCTCCTCTAAACCCTCGTTTAGGGTCAGAATCCAGACTTCCATAGGTCAAAATAGGGTAGAAAGAAATTCTCTACAACATGGAGCCATCAAAACTTAAAAATAATAGGGTTAGCTAGATCAAAACCTAAGAAATCCGAAAATGCAACAAACTTAGATCCGCAAGAAATGAGCCATGGAAATTAAAAATGCTAAGTACTGGAGTGCCTAAGAATCTCGTGAGGAAGACAATGGAACAACAAAAATTAGAATCCATCAAGAAGCAAGTTGTACTTGCCTAGCTCTCTAGGTTGGTGGAAGAGTAATGGAGGTTGAAGAAGAAGTAAATGAGAGTAATGAAGAGAGAGAAAAGTAAGGAAGTATTAATATCTAGCCCAAGTCAAGATCTCCACCACCCATTTCTTCCTACAAGATCAAGGCCATCTATTCCTTATCATGATGAACCAAGCTAAACCAAATTGGTTAAATGAACAGACTAAACCAAGAGCTAATAGCAAAAGAAAAAAATAAAATACAGGAAAATAATAAGCGAGAAAAATTGAAGAATTTAAATACAGAACAAAAGCATGATAAATATTAAATAAATATATTTAAGCAGTACACGTATTAAAATATGTATTCTGGAAACGGGGAGTGACAGTGGGAAGCTTAGCCCGCGCTTCATCGGACCTTTCGTGATCAGCGGGAGAGTCGGTGACGTGGCATATAGGCTAGACTTGCCACCTGTACTAGTGGGTGTCCACAACGTATTCCACGTATCACAGTTGAGATGGTATGTGGCTAATCCTAGCCATATACTTGACCATTCGAAGATTGAGCTGGGACCTACTCTCAGTTATCTAGAGCAGCCAGTGGAGATTCTGGATCGCCGAGAGAAGGTACTGAGAAACCAGGTGATGCCCTTGGTTCACGTCGCATGGAGGCATCATTCTCCAGGAGAGTCTACCTGGGAGCTGGAGGATGAGATGCGCGAGCGATACCCATATCTTTTTGGACCTTGGGTTATGATTGTCTATCATTCTCGTCAGTTTAGTTTCATTTTTTAATTTCGAGGACAAAATTATTTTAAGGAGGGTAGACTTGTAACACCCACTTTTCTAAAATGAGGGTAATTTTAAACTTTTGTAAAAGTTTATTATTTAGTAATAGGATTTATGATTTATGGGAATTTTTAATTAATTTAATACTATTTAAAATTGGTGAATTATAATTTTGATGTATGAGCTAGTGAACCCTAGAACTGTTTTTCCTAGATACTAACCATGACCATGGGGACCTAACCATGTGATTAGAATGACTATTTACAACTTTTTAGACTAAGGATATTTTGGTCATTTTGTGACTTTTGAATTATTTAGGATTTTGATTAATTGGTAAAGTTTAGATTATTTTAATAATATTTAAATTGATGTATTATAATTTTGGTCATTTTTCATATTTTAATATTTTGGGAAAATTTTATTTTTTTAAGATTGTTTTTATTGGATTTGTTTAGTCGGTTTTGAGTTTCGTCTCGTTCCGACTTGTATTGTGACCCGGGTAGCTTAAACTCTATATGGGACCCAATATTAAGTTAAGTATGGCCCACAAAACCCAACATTTAAGTTAGTTAGACTAATTTTTATCATGTTAGAATGGTTAAGTTAGAGACTCAAAACTAGATCCTTTTAATCCTAAACTTGAACCTAGTCTAGACTTAACCATATGAGACTAGAGAGGGGCAATTAGGACATTTCCCATTAGCCCTAATGGAATCTTTATGGAAGCCACCTTTAGGGGAAAATGATTCATTTCATTTATTACAATCTTGCCTCTTTTATTTTTCTTTTGTTCTTCCCTAATTTTAGAGAGCCTTCCTTTTGATTTGATCTCCAAATCAAATCATTCATTCACCAAATCTTCCCTCAATCATTTCCATTCTCCAAGGGAAGGGTGCTACCAAGGATTGGAAGAGAAGTGCAAGGAGGAGTGTCCACTTTGAGAGATCTTCATATCGGAGCCGTGTTATAAAGGATTTCATTAGGATTCCACTCCCAATAGGTAAAATCCATCCTCTAAATCGATTTTCTTTGCATATAAATTAGTTTTGAATCTGTAGGATCCATCCTCATGTATGTGTCCCCTTTAGATTCAAATTTGAGGCCATTTGGAGCTCTCTTGAGGATTTTATGTATGTGTCTTGTGTCCTACTTGCTAGATCCCAAATTAGGACACCCCATGTGTATGTATATATGTATGATAATAGTTTAAATAGATAATTAAATTCAGTTTTAGAATCGTTAGAGAGTGGATTGATCTTAGTTAGGATGGTTAGAATGAGTTTCATTTGGATACCTATGTTGGTATCCAAGTATCTTGGCCTACATGTGTTTCTTTTGTCCAAAACAACTCAAATTCGTCATAATATTCATCCACGTTTTTATTAACCAAAACAACTTAGAAATGTCATAACTTTTAGCTTAGAACTCTGTTTAATCTTTCGTTTTTTTTAAAAGAACCGTATCGAAGTTAGATTTCCAAATATATATTTTAATAAGCCAAAATTATTCTGGAAGTTTTTGTAAAATTATTTGAGTGTCAGTTGTCCGAAAGACAAATGCGTTTCGGTATTTTCGCGATTCCGGGAGCTTCTGGACACGAAAATATGATTCGTTTGAAGTTTTGGAAAGCTAACATGAAGGACTACGACATACTTTAATCCTAAAATTTATTGAAGGCCCAATTGGTACAGTATTAGTTTTAAGTAGAAGAATGACTATACGATATAGACATTTTGTGTAACCTATGAGCCTATGTAGTATGGATATTAAATGAACGTAGAGTATGTAATGCATGATATGTTAGATGAATGAAATGATATATATATGATATGTATCCTCTTTACATTAATGTATATATATGGTTGAATGCAAGCATGTAGGAATGCAATCAATATAATGTATGTAAGCAATGCATAAATGCATGAATGAAAGAATGATATACAATGTATGCATGAAAGTATATAATGAATGCTAGATATGAATGCAAGGTATACATATAATGATAGATATGAATGCATAATGTATACATAATATAATGCAATATATAATGATAGCATGTATGGTAATGTAGAATATATGATGCAAGCATGTATATGTCCACTGTTTTTCCTTTTTCTTACATTTTTCCTTCCCTTCCCTTCCCTTTCCATTACAGTTATTCCCCGTTTTTTTCCTCTTCTATTTTTACATGTTGTATACAATGTATATAATGTATAGATGGATGTAAGTATGTAATATGCATGAATGACATGTATGTAATAAAAATAAGTATATGTATACAACTTAATGATATGTGAATGGATATAATGCCTGAACTGAAGTATGCATGCATATGGGATATGAATAAATGATATATATAGGTGTTAAGGTAATGTAATGTATGTATTCACATATATTTTGAGTTAAATATATGAGTTTGTATGCATATATTATATGTATGCATGTATGCCGGAATGAATGTAATATAATGTAGAGTATGCATATATGAATATAATGTATGCAAGTATATAATGTATTCAAATATATATGTATGCATCTATGTATGTATGTATAGGTACGTAAATGAATGCAAGTATGCATATATGATATGTATGTAGGCATGTATGCAATGTATGTATGTATACATGATATGTATGTATGCATGTATGCAATGTAAGCATGTATGAATGTATACATGTATGTTGTATATGTATGTATGTATGTGTGGATAGATGAATCAAGTATGTATATAGTGATAACATGAATGAATGAATGTATAAATGTATGAATGAATGTCATATATGAATGAATGTCATATATGAATGAATGAATGAATCAAAGGTATAAGTAAAATATAATGCATTGTAATGAATGTTAACATATATAATGTATAAAAGTATGTATGTAAATGTGAATGAATGTATATATCTATGTGACTATGTAAATATGCATGATGTAACATATGCCTATATATATGAATATGTATGTAATGTGGATATGCATGTATGTATGAAGGTATGTATTTATATATAGTATCTATTTTATATTATGCATTGTTGTGGTTCACATTGCCTTGTGATTGTATGAGTGCTAGCCTAGGCTTGGTTAGGCTTAGTGAGACTTGTTAGACTTGTTTGGGCTAGGACTTGACCTAGTTGACCTAGTTTGACTAGTGTAGTTGACTAGAGTTGACCAAGGGTTGACTTTATCCTAGATTGACCCAAACATCATGTAGAATACATTGTAGCAGTCTATTTTACTATTTTGGACATGTAGTGACTTGTACTGTTCTATAGGAGCCAGACACCACTCCTCGAACAGTGTATTCTCTTCAGATATTCAGGATACCAGGCGAGTACATTCTCTGATCATTTCATATCTTGTTTAGGATTATATTTACTGCTTTAGATTACTTTACTTAATGCTGACACGTTGGTAACACGGATTAGTACTATATGGATCTTGTCGTGCAATATTATCCCCTTAGCGGGTACATCGGGTATTTTATGTTCGTGTACTTTATCGTGAGCATCGTGTACTCCTTATATTCGTTACATTCGTGTATAAATTGTGTGAAATCGTGTACTCTCATGTGCTCATATGATCTTCGTGTATATTCCTTATCGTGTGCAATAACATAACTTGACTGGATCCTTATGTATTGATTAGGGACGGGGGAGTAGAAGTGGTTATGTACTCAATCTTGTAGCTTACTCGTGTACAACCTCTGTAGATTACTCGTATATAACATCGTGCCGTTTATATAACCATTTTGTACTCTGAATCACTAGCACTGATTAGTTCTCTTATATATTATAGCTATTTATTTACAGTCTCTCTTTTACATCATGTTGTTCTTTCAGTTTCATGTATCTTACTCTCTAGCATATTTATATTTCCTAACCTGTTATGATTTGTTGAGATGTATTGTGCTCGCTTCTGTCCTGACTGGACCTGTTGAAAATATTACAGAGGACGAGGATGAGGCTCTGGTATCTACCTATTATGGTGCAGCTATAGACAACACTTGTGACTTGGACCCACTTGCAGTAGAGGATCTGCCACCAGTGGTTTAGACTGCTAGCTTAGACTCTTACCTTATCTTTCTCATTGATATATTATTGTATATATTGGGAGTTTGTTTTATCTGGATGTTTGTGGAGATGTTATTATAGACACTTAAACTTCTATCTATTGTATCTCTTATGTGGATTCGTTTATATCTATCTATCTTATCGTATTCTACCTTAGTTGTGATTGAGACTGTATTCTGCTATGTTACCTCCATTCGGAGTGTATATATTGTACAGGTACCTTATATTGTTAGATGATTGACCTAGGACAGCGTTCTACCGCCGACACTGTGGCGTAGGCTGGACGTATCCACTTCTCGTGCCCTTACTTTAGGGTGCGGGTCGTGACACAGAGTTTACTCACGGCACGTTAATCAAAAATTTTATGAGTTACATCGTTTCTTGTTCTCTGATTTACTTCCTAAGACGGGGTCTTCAGACGATGTCACGTTTTTTGAGATATCTGCTATGTATCACCTGCACTTTGGTGTCACTTTCTCTGTCCCCAAGACTTTCATTGCTTGGATTATTAGCTGTAAGAGGATGGGGCATAACCTCTTGTACCCCATGCCCTTAGCTAAGATCTTTAGACATCTTGGAGTTGATCTCTCTCAGTGTCCTTTCTCTTCTACTGCTTCTGTGTTAAATAGATCCAGGACTTATCCCAATCCACCTCCTCCACCTGGTGCTGAATCTGCTGCTCCGATTCACGCTAATGATCCTCAGGTTCTTGCCCCTGCTGCTCCAGCCCCTACTCCTGGTTTCGATCCAGGTCTTTATTAGCGATTTGATGAGTTTATTGCCCTTTCAGCGCAATGTCATCAGCGCTTTGATGACTTTATTGCACTCTCTGTGCAACGTCATCAGAGCTATATCTACTCTGAGTTCTGGCACATCACTCAGGCTCAGGTGATGCGGAACAACCTTGCTGATATCCACTGGAGCTTATCTCATGATCCCACTCATTCGATTTAGATGACTCATCACCCCGGGTTTACTGGACTGAGGTTCGATGATGAGGCGACTTTCACTCACTTCGATCCTACCACGGCCTACTTTCTACCTGATGCTCCTGGAGATGATGACACACCATTGTGATGTAGGACTGTTGTTAATGATATTTTTGGAGATGCTGTCAGATGATGATCTATTTTTTATTTCTTTTATGTATCAGTCTAAACCTTTGAGTTAGACTTTATCAGACTTTATGCATTCATAAACTTCTATGTTATGACTATTTGCAGTGGATTGTAGTTGCATTTTAATTGATTTTATATCAGTTTTAGTTATATTATTGCTTCTCTTAGTTCACTTTTTATGAGATTTGTTATCTGTGAAATTACTCTGTCTCTGTCTTTGTTAAATGATGAACATTATTGGCTTCACATATTACGGGGGAGCCGAAATATCTTGAACATGACAAAGGGGGAGAAAGAGCACTACCAAACAAAAATATTTTTTCTTCATAGAACAAATTAGGTATTTTATTTCAATTAATTATTTTAGATATATTTTGGTATAGACTCAAATTTGTCACTTATCAAAAATGGGGAAGATTGTTGGCCCATTCCTAAATGGTCACACCTGATTTTGATAAATCAACAATAACTTAAGTCAATAAACAAAATATACAAACTGCTGCTAATATTTCAGGACAAGTGAAATCAATATCAAGAATGTACTACAATATTTGCAAGCATGTCAATCATCATTTTGAAGCGTTCATGTATTAGAATCGGTCTGAGTCATTTTACAATTTATTATGTATTTTTTATCTTTATTGAGTCTAGGATACAAATTATAAAATCGACTGGATATTGCTGGCATAGGTTATCCACAGTCCACCTATCTAAAAAGCCTACCTATCCACCAAAATTTCTTATACTAACAATATTACATATCCTATGCAAACAGAATTGGACCAAATATTCTTCTAAGTATTGGATGAACTTAGACAGAACTCTGGCCGAGTTCGGTCCGAGTTTGGACCGAGTTCAGTTAGTTCAAATTTAAATGTTTGTTTCCTTCAAATCTGCATGCAATGTTAGTTTGCGAAATCCTAGCATCCGAACTCTGTCAGAGTTCGGTCCTAAAAAATGCCTATAAATAGAAGATAATTTCTCATTTCAAATCACTCATCAATTTATCTTCTCTTCTCTCTATTTATATCTAATAGTATTTTTTATTGATCTAAAGCTTTTACACTCCACCTATACATCTCTTAGCTAAAGCCAGTAACATCTAAGTTGATTTAGAGTCTTTGGTTGTTAGAGTTGTAAAGAGGTCGTTCAAAGTTCAGAACACATTTCTGTTTTCGGAGCCAGTCGTGCGCTCGTCGCCAAGCACGGTGTTGTGAAGTCGGTCGTGCACTTGTCACCAAGCACGGTGTTGTAAAGAGACTGCAAGCTCTCAATTAGCTTGTGAATAGTGGATTAACAGCAGGTAAGAGTACCTACGACTGGATTAGTCCTCCAAGAAGGAAACTAGTATATATCGCGGTGTCCACTGAGTTTGATTCTCTGATCTCTTGCTAAATTTATTTACTGTCTCTTTATTCACTGCCATAGTTATCTACTTTTAATTTTTAATTGGTGACTATTTTCTGCTGCACTCGTACCACTCTATTCACCTCCTCTAGAGGTGCTCAAAGGTTCTACATAGGCCACGTTTGCTTCGCATAACCAGACCCTTGAAAAAATTTCTTTTTAAAATTCCTTTCATGTGTTTGGACGTTAAAGAGAAGGAACATTAAAGGAAAATGATTCTCAAAACTATATGCGAATATCAAACTGGGACATAAAACATAAAATAATTGCCAAAAATAGCCACACATGAGATGATCACCAAATGAGAACGAATTCAATAAGAAAGAAACATATCAAACAAGTCCTCTCTATTTCTGCAGGCTGACATCTTCATTTGGTTTGCAGAATCATGGGGTTGAAAAAGGAAAGTGATTACTTTCCTATGTTTGGATATCGGAATTGAGGAGGAAAGGAAAGTGATTCCCAATGGAATAGAAATTAGGGGGGATGATTCCATCCATCCAAACAAGGAATCATTTTTTGCCTTTAAGTATTCACTTTCATTTCTAAATTTTTTAACATTTTTAAACATCGGAAAGTAAAATCAATAATTATAATTTTTCAAAGGAAAAAAAAGTTAAGGAATTGATTTCAAGCTGCTTAAAAACCTGCAATGTAAGGCAGACTGAGAAAAGGACTATGTGGAAACATGTCAATTAAAAATGTCTGGTATCAGATCCAGAGTCTAATTATGCAAAATTATTGCAAAACTTTCAACACAGCTTTTGATAATCTTTTCAGCATTTCATATGAAAAGAAAGAGCAGTTGCACCTAATGAGTAATTCAAAGATTGCCACAGGCAAAAGCCATATGTCCCTCCTTTCCGTGGGGGTGATGTCAACAGCATTCATTGGAAAACTTCCCCTGGTGTTTCAAAGTCAGCACCTGTTCAATATGCAGAGGGGAGAGGTATTTAGTACAAAAAAAGGACAAAGCATCATATACTTGAATCTACAACTAAGACAACACCCCCAAAAGCTTTGGTGGATAAATTATGGCAAGTTATATGGGCACATCAAAATGTGATCATGCTAGCCCATTTTGAACTTTGGTTTATTTATAAGTTTGCCATTGAAGAAAGTGATCATGGTTATCCCACTCTTTGGTATAAAAGTTAATTTTTGTAATTTTGCTCTTCTTCTTCCTCAACTCATCCAAGAACAACAAGAAGAAGAAGAACAAGAAGAACAAGAAAAAAAGAAGAGGAGGAAGAAGAAGAACAAAAACAACAAAAATGAGAATTTTGATGGGGTTTAAACCCTAATTTTCTTTCTCAACTCATTCTCACTATCTCCAAGTATAATGGGAGTTTAAACCCTAATTTTCTTCCCATTTCGAATTTCGATTTTCAATTGACGGAGAAGAAAAAAATGAAAAGAAAATACCCAAAAATTAAACCCTAATTTTTTTCTCATTTCCAATTTTGATGACACCCAAAGACTCATCATAATGTACAAACCCTAATATTGGTGGAAACCATAATATTGCTGTTCAACTAAGTATAAACAAGGACTGTCCAATTTTTTGGCAGTCCTACAAACTAAATGGACTGCCAGAAAACTGGGCAGTGCTAAGTCACAGCATGTGAAACAAAGGACTACCCATTTTTCTGGCAGTCCTTACTGTATGTTGGACTACCAGAAGAATCGACAGTCCAACTCACAACATGTGTAACTTTGGACTGCCCAACTATCTGGCAGTCTAGTCTGTATGTTGGACTGTCAGAAGAATGGGCAGTCCTAAGTTTCACATGTTGTGACTTAGGACTGCCCAGTTTTCTGGCAGTCCATTCAGTTTGTAGGACTGCCAGAAAATTGGGTAGTTCTTGTCGACGCGGAGTTTTCTCGTTCGTTCATACTTGGATTTAATTTAAATGGGTAATTTTCCACTCCGTATGCAGTTTAATTCATTCAAATGGGCTACAAAGAATTAAAATAAATAATGTAATTGATGCTTGATTTTTTTAAATTAATTTCTAGGGTTTTGGAAATAAATTGAGAAAGAATTTGGGTGCTTGAATTAATTTCTTCAAAAGAGGAGGATGGTGGAGGAGAAGTGGAAGATGTTAGAGATTTAAGAGTTGTGGATGAGAAGAGAAAGATGTTGGGGATTGAGGAGAGTTGGAGGAGAAGAGAAAGAAGAAGAAGAGAGGGGTGAGGGTTTTGGAAGAGAGAGAAGGGATTTTGCAAATGAAGGGGAAAAATGGGTTTGGGGTGGGAAAAATTTGGGACAGCCAAGATCAAAAAGTTGGACTAGCCATGTGAAAAACAACAAAATTTGGGCTAGCCACAATCCGGGCTAGCCATGATCATATTTTGATGTGCCCATATAATTTGCTTAAATTATCCTCCGGCTTCTAGTTTGTAGAACCAATCACGTGCCCCCGGAGATTTTTCTTCTGAAAACCTCTCAATTTAGATATCTAAAAAACACATTCCAGAGCTATAAGGCTCCCACTTATAAAAGGTGTGTGTGTTGTCAAGCGAGGCCATATATCCAATTGAATGCTGTTGACATATAATATTATCTAAAAAAAATTACAAGTAGATATATTCTTCACATAAATGAAAGAACAATAAAAATAAAAACAAATAATAAAAACCCAATTGAACCAAGTACATAACTAAATCAAACCGAAAAGTGAAAAAATAATAATCAAATATTCAATTTCATCCAGACGGTCTGGCAAAAAGTTTCTCATCTTCTAAGTTTCCAAACTTGTTTCGATATATCCAATTTCGTTGAACTTTTTATACCTACAACAAAATTTCTATTAATACTATTCTTGTTAACAAGAACAGAATAGTTATTATCTACTATTATTATATTGAAATAAAAACATATGTACATTTCTAATATACATATATAGAGATATATATTTTATAGTATTTTACATGTACATAGTAATATTTTTAAATGAGCCTTATATAAGTATCTTTTATATATTGGATTTTGGGTTTCTTTTTGGGCTGGGTCAAATTGTTTGGCTATGGGCCATATATATAAAAGCTAGAGTTTAAATATTTTTGGGGTTTTAAGACTTATAAGTATTTTCTACATATTAAAAAGTATAAAGGTATATTTATTATGTTTCTTTAAATGGACCATATATAAAAAAGTATATTTTGGGCATGATTATCTGTATCTTAAGATAGATTTTTTATATAAGAACTTTAAATGAGTTCAATATAATCTATATGTATTTTTCAATGGACTATTTATTTTTGGATATTTTTAAAAATAATTTGAATTTATATAACAAATATTTCAAATATATATATATATATATATATATATATATATATATATATATATATATATATATATATATATATATATATATATATATATATAATATCGACTAATAAAATATACTTTTTAAACATACCAAAATAGTTATAAATATATATCATTTACAAAATTCCTTTCAATATCAACTCTTGTCTATGACTAATCGTATTCCTATTTTCTTGCGAATCCAAATTTTTGCGTATCAAAGCTAGCCAATCGGACTAATGTGGACCCAACGGGATTATCGGTTTCACCAGCTAAAGGCACAAGACGAGTACATTTATTGTTTGTTTCCAATGTTGTTAATTACTATACCTTATTATTAGTAGTATGATATTTGATTTCTCGACATGCTCGTTACACGGATAGCACGTGATGGTTTCTTTTCATATCTTGCCATACTTCTTACATGTCGTACTAGGGCAAAAAGGTACCAAGTAGATGTGTGATCAGACCAGTAGACCGTGTTTATTTTATTTTGCTATTTAGACCGTGAGGATGCAAATCCTATGTACACCGTGCGGTGTAGTATTCCAGCCGATCACACATTGAAAGGAGTAATTCAACACACTTAGACTGCTAGGTTCTCTTGTTTTATTCTTACATATTCTTATATATTTTTCTGTCTACTGTTCATCATATTACCATGTTATAGTTGTTACTCTTATCATGTATTTTATGACTAACCCTTGTCTTATAGTCGTTATCATATATTTAAAACTGCACTCAATGAATTGTACTCGTTTCATTCCTGACTGAAAATCTATTTTTCAGATAGTCACCTGCTACACTATGCTTGGACCATTGGAGAGACATGGATATATCCTTGAAAGGCTAAAACCTATAGACTAGTTAGATGAGTTGATCATATAGTTTATTTAGTTAATTTCATTTGCGTGAGACATTATATTTTTTTCAAATATAAAACTTATGAATATTGTAAATTAATTTTAGTTTTATGAATAAGTAATAAAAAGATATTAACTATGAGCAATATTATGATTTTGAGCATTGTGCTCTAGACAGCTTACTACGTCGATTCTGCGACGTAGGCTGGACTTACGCTCGCACTCGCATCCCGAAAAGCGGGTACGGATCGTGACAAAATTTGACCAGGTTATTAGGTCAGAAGGCTACACGGTCAGCGAGACTGTTAAGTGTGATTACATGAAGTTCGCTGATGAAAGATGAGTCATCATTTGTCTCTAAGTGGACGACATAATGATGTGTCACTAGAACAAAGATGTTCCTCACGTTCAGATTCAGTATGAAGGACATGGGAGATACGAATTTCATCTTAGGGATTTAAATAATGCGGATGGAAGTTGAGCTCGCTCTATCACAAGCTCACTACGTGGAAAGTTGCCAACACATTATGGATATCAGGATCTTCCAGGGATCGATATTCCTTACAGATGTGATCAAAAGCTGAAGCCAGATCCTGGAGAAGCGTGTGGTAGTTGGTGTACTCGAGCATCATCTGGAGTTTGATATAGGCTACAAGTACCACCAAGACTGACATAGCTTTTGTTGTCGGTATGCCGAGTCGGTTCACGAGCAAGCCAAGTATTGATCTTTAGAAAGCTGTAAAGAGAGTAATAAGATCTCCCAGGGACTCAGAATGATGAACTACAACGGTTATCCTGCAGGGGTAGAAGGCTTCAGTGATGCCAGTTGGTGCTTAGAAGGAGAGAAAGTAGAGATTACATCTTCTAAATGAGTGGATCTACTATATCAAGAAAGTCAAAGAAGTAGATCCATGGGTAGTGCTGCTATATCGAGAAAGTCGAAGAAGCAGACCTTTCTCTCACTATGAAATCAAAGTTCTGTCAGCTGCAGCGGATGAAGCAAAATTTCTTCGGCATGAATCATAATGGCTTCACGAGCTCAGGAATGATCTTCCTGTTGTTAGTATGGAAATTCGGGTGATGTCAATGTTTCGTGACAACCAGCTGGCTGCAGCAGTAGCATCAGATGATCTCTTCAATGATGAGAAGAGAATTATGCGACTAAGGTACTGAATGAGCACATCAAGCGTGGATCATTACAATGGATAATGTTTGGAGTCAGAAGAATCTGACGGATCCGTTCATCAAGGCCTCAAGTGCCAGCTGGTCGAAGACTCAGCAAAAAAATAGGCTTGACAAACCTCTAATATTGTGTTTCTGTAATCCTACCATAAAGTTTTATGCTATTGGTTCAAAGAAAAATCTACCAGACATCTAGCTTTTGGTTCAAGAGAAGACCGTTGATTGGAAGAATATCAGGAACAAGTGGGCAATCCTTTAGGACATTACGGGGTTACCGACCAAGAACTACTGTTATATCTGATATTGTATCTTTGTAATTCTAGTATAAAGTTTTATGCTATTAGTTCAAAGAAAAATCTACAAGGCATCTAGCTTTTAGTTAAAAGGAGGGTAATTGACAGGAAGAATATCAGGAACAGTGGGTAAACATTTAGGAATACGGGATTATGGACTCCTATTGACAGTGGGTAATCCTTTAGAAAATACGGGGTTATGGACCCAGAACTACTATTGTCTACTGTTTGTTCTTTGTATAGAACAAAGTCCTGTGAGTGGATGGCTTGGAAGCCTTAATGAGTTCTCGGGCATTTGGGATGTTCGGCGTGTTTTACAGGAAGCACGGGTAGCATAGCACTACAAAACAGCATATTACTCCATGCTACAGAGGCATGACACCACATGAGATACCTAGTGAGGGTAAATCCTCGGCTTCGGGCCAATTCACAACGATGTAGCACCGTACATAGGCAAGTGAGCCTAATACTGTAGAATGAAGAGTGGTCGACAACACTACAAAGAGACTGGGTCTCATATTACAATGGCATGATACCACATGAGGTACCTAAAAAGGGTAAAGCCTCGACTTCGCGAGCCATGTCACAACGATGTAACACCGTAATGAAGCGAAAGGCTTCATGCTGGGTAGTTTGGAACTACAAAGAGGCTGGGCCACATGAGGCATTTCCTCGACTTTGGGCTATGTCATAGTAGCGTAGCACCGTAAGGAAGCAAAAGGCTATATGCTAAGACTCTTTTAAAAGAACTAACCTAGAGTGCATGAAAGGAGATATATGCCATCTCTTGAGAAAAATCTTGTAGACACCTAATATACATATATCGAAACCAGGCTGCATAGGGCCTTTAATGTGCAGCCATAAGCACAATTGATGTCATTATTTGAGTAAAAAAATTATAGTAATGATACAGAATTCAAGGCTGTCTATTCTTATATCACGCTATTATTTAACTCATGTGGAAAGATTCAAATCATAGCGACATCTATCCTAATACATGATGGACAGTCATTATAGGGAACACTCAACCCATATATATTAAGATATTTAGGAGATTATTGGTGTTTTTGCCCTTGGACTAGTGTAAAATAGTCCCATATAGGCTATACTACCAAGTGGGTATCTTAATATAATGCTTAGCATGTGTTGAGGTATACATATGTGGTGTAGCAGGGCACATGTGGGTGCCATATGGGGGTATTTTCTGTCACATCCCACTCCCAGAGGAGCGATCATTCTTGCTAAGATGTGATACCACAAGAGCCTAGGTTGAGCTCGTGCATGGCCAAGTCCAAAAACGACCGATTGAAGCTAGGCCACAGAGTCGAACAGAGTATCCCCATTTGCAGCAGAAAGTAAATGAACACACGTTGAAATAAATTTAAGCTCTATATTGATATTCAAGAAGTATTACAACTGACGCTAGACCGAGATTACAATTCGCTCAAGCTCTTTCTCTCTCAAAACATAAAAGACGTGCTAAGTGGCTTATAACATGGAATGATACATGGCGATGATCCGATACATTATGTCCTGTATATGGTGATCAGTTCCTCAGCAATGCTCCAAGGCTTCAGAGTTAGCCCCGCGTCTTAGCACATTCAGAGAAGACTCTGCACTCGATGAGGTTCTCCCGCACCTTGCAAACAATCTATGTGGTTATCAGTATATTATTATGCACTGGTGGGGAGGCTAGCTCGCCCACTCGCTATAATTACCAAACAAACATGTTCATTTTACCTTCGTGCACCATTTATCATTTGATTTCTTTCTATCTTGCCTTAGGATAAGTTTTATGGCATATTGTAAAACCTATCTCGTGTTACAAATATCAAGTGTCACACATGAATTACATGCACAAATTACCATACTTACCGTACGATCTTCTCTGTCCAAGGTAAACCAAGTTAGACAACATATCATACGTAAAGACTTAACGGATTTGTATAAGCATTCAAGAGTGTCGAGAGCGTGTTCTTGCCTCAGATGAACGGAGTATTCATGTTTTGTCAAGATATATTATACTCAAGCTTTGTTCAATGTGTTTCTCTCAGACACTAAGTTGTTCAGCTTAGTCAGATTACTTGTTCAATGCAAGGACTCACACGAGATTGCCACCAGCGAACCCACTTAGTCTATATGCATCGGTCACTGGCAATAAGAGCCATTTGGACTTTATTTATGGTATTCGTAGTGATGTTACCTATCAAGCGTGATGGCTAGTACACCCTGATAGGCTATGCAATATCCGGCCTTATGTCTCTTGTATTGACCAAGCCCTCACACAAGCCGCCCGTAAGCCATGATTTCGCCTAGGCCGGCACAATGTCTCTGATCGTTGCCTTGGAATCCTTCATCCCGTCCCTCGTGCACGAGTTATCCGTGACTATTTTATATTCTCATTTTTATTTTTAACTCTTTGGGTTGTCTTGAGCCATATCGGGCTGTCATTGAGCCATAATGGATTATCGACTAGGTTGACGGTGGCGTCCGTACAACACAGATAGCGAGCCCCGTTGCACATCCCCGCCATACCTATCGCTAGTCATTCTTTCATTCATTCGTCCTTTTTTTTTTCTTTCACTTGTTCATTCGTTCGTTCATTCATTCATTCATTCATTCATTCATTCATTCATTCGCTTATTCGTTCATTCGTTCATTCATTCATTATGTAGCTCCCTGTACGGTAACCGCCTTAGCGACCCAACGGTCCCAAAGCCTTTCGATGTTTCTATACTCTTCTCAGAATAACTATGTTGATAGTCTTCCTGTCTTATTTTAGTGGAGCATTAATTGTTTTGTGCTTCAAGTCGCGGTACGATCTAAGTGACAAGCAATTTAATTATATTTGACTACATGAGTGAATCTAATAGAAACGTAAGCAGTGCCTTGGCATGGGCGTCACTACAAGAAAATTGACTTTTCCTGACGGTTTATTTCTTGATGGTTGTGAAAAATCGTCAAAAAGGTGATTATCTTGACGGTTTTAGCCTTACGTCAAGAAATGCATTATTTTATGTCTATTTAGCAATTTTATAGCACAATAGTTGACAGTTTTAGAGGATCTGTCAAGAAATACTATTTTTTATTGACGGATTGGTGATAACCGTCAAGTAATATATGTGCGAAAAAATTGGCGAGATTTTTTCGAATGTCATTATAGTAATTTTTTAAAACTTTTTATATTTGTTGACGGTAGATGTTTCTTTTTAATCTAGTAGTCCAGTAGACTTTCTCCCGATCCCGAAAAAATTCTCTCTCAAAACAAGCCCTAATTAACAACTCTGCTCTCTTCTTCTCTCTCTATTTCTTTTCCTCCTCCTCTACTTCTTCGTGGCTTCCTCCACTAAAACCATACTCCTCCACCACCTCCTCTTCACACAAACCATTCTTAGGGTTTCCTTCTCCCCCAAATTGATATGATTTTCTGCAGATCTAGGGTTAGGGAGGAAGCACTCGGCTGGATTTTGGCAAGATGGGAAGAAGCGGTGACTTGGGAAGAAGCGGATATAGGGTTTCCTTCTCCCCCAAACTGTTATGTTCCTTGTTGCTGATTCCTTTGTTCCCTTCTCTGAGAAACAAGGTAAGCTTTCTTCCTCACGTGTCCCACATTTCATCATGGGACTTCCTTAAGAAGGGAGGTTCTCAAACATCCTTGATTCCCTCTTGCAGATAAATTTTTGACTAGGCCTTATGCTTCATTATTGGATGCCAGTTTTTGTAATGATTTTACGAATCACATTTATGCTGCTGCTGCTACGAAGAGTTCAATTGAAATGATTGTGCTACCTGAGCATCTTATTCAATTGTTGATCCACATAAAGTCTTTAAGTTTTTAAATGTCTTGGATCATAGAATGTACCACGTTGCAATTTTCAAACTGAACAGAATGGCGTGGATCATAAAATCTACGTTGGTAGATGGTGTAGCAATATGGTCAATTTTTTTCTAATAGGTGACTTTAATTTTGTGAGATGTCTAATTTTGGCAGGTCCAAGTGAAACTCACCTAGGTTGACCATGAAAACTGCTGGGTTCGAGTCTGGTATTTCAGTAATCCAGGCTAGGTTTTGTGTTCGAATAAAATAATCTGGTCAGGCTGAAGTTTGTACCAAATGTTCTGCACTTCTGGTTACTATCGAGCCTAATTAATAATCAGTTTCAATCTTTAGTGAGCCTAAGTGGTATATAATAATACTTCTTGCTCTCTTTCCCTTGCTTGTTGATTTAATTCATCCCTTCCTATTTAGTGGGCTGGAAATGAAGGATCAGTACTCGAAGCTTCCAATCATGCCTTTAACTGCTAGGTTTGTGTTCTTTCTCCTGAGTCTTGGCCTTCTCATATGTATTTTCAATTATCTTTACGTGTCTTTGTATCAGGGCTCTGGAGGAAAAGTGAGCTCAACTTGGATTGGTTGAATGTGTGAAGCATGATCTCTTGCAACCATACCCTGTTCTCCATGAGAAGCCTGATATAACTTACTCTCCTAAGAATATTATTTACCAATTATTTGTTATGGCTTGGACTGATTACACCAAGACGTTTATATCTTAAAATAATAGTTGCTTAAGTTCTTGGTATGGAATATCAGCTTTTATACAAAATTTCCAAAAAGAAGGAAAGCGAAGATTCATTACTTAGATGATTTATATTATATGATATATTAGGCCATGATGAAAGAGGATTGAAATAGCCCCCAAAAAGTTTTGGATAACGACTTTGTTGTATATTATAGGCCATGTTGGTTGTTGTCTGGGAAGGATCAAAGTTTGCCCCTGCTGATATGTTTTTTTCTTTTATGCTTTGAAGATTTGGCTTGTCTTTTCTCTCTACTGGATTTCAAAATTTGCTTCCAGCCAATTCGAGTGCTTGTATGTGTTGTACCCTTGGATACGCTTAAAAGGATTTAATGTTGCAACATAACCAAGGCTATTGTCGAATGTTAGGCTAACATATAACCATGCTTCCGACCTTATGCAGTTCCACTTCAGCAAAAACTAGCCTGCTAAATGATTTTTTCTCATGCGTCTTCCAGTAATTTTAATCCTGGCTCTAGGTTTGTCCTTACCTTTCAAACACCAATGTAGTGTATAGACTCTGAGACCAATGTAAAACTATCAGCATTGCCCCAAATGCTATATTTTTGTAGAAGCAAATAACAAAACGTGTTACCCTTGTCCTATATCAGCTATTCCTGGGTGGCCATAATTAAGCAAATCAACTTTGCCCTTTAGAGTAGCCCAATAAGGTTAATATTAAATTACTGTTAACAGGCTTTAGCAAAATTCTGAGAGCACTTGGTGGTTGAGGAAAAGTTATTGGAGCCTTAAATTATGTAAATGTCTACATGGACATTATAGCTCCACGATACGACCTTAGAGCGCTACATTGATCCAAGAAAACACATGCACTAAATATGACTACTTAATCAGAGCTTTCTAAGGAGCTGTATAATACTGTGCGGGAGACTAAAGGCAAGAGAGGAGCTCAAATTGTGACCATGATAACCTGATCTGATTAACTATTGGGCTCGTACTCTTAAGCATCACTCCTTATTCATTTTGCTGCAAACCCTGACATGATAGCCCCGTCATATGCACCCCTTTTTATTCAGATTTTAGCAATTGCCTACATTAGTTATTGGTTCAGACCTTGTGTGGTTTGTCCTGCCCTTGAGGACCCCTGCACATGTAGGTCTAGATATGTTATGTCCTACCTTCATTTGAGTTTTTTTCCCCATATACCAGTCCATAATTCATCCTTATTCATTCATTAGGACTTGGTGTCAGTCCTAGGAATAGAGTATCAGCCTAATATTTCTTTGAATCATTCACTATTTTGAGTTCTGAGCAACCCCTTAATATTATGAGTCCTAATTTACCTGTACAGTCCAAATTGATTCTAGAGTTCTGTCTAAATTGTATATTTGATTAGTTGTATATGTATAAGCCCTTGTATACTTAGGAAATCCATTTTCCTTCTAACTTTTAATTCACTACTTTCTCTAAAGTTTTGTTCTGCTTTTCACTCATAGTTCATTCCCTTTACTGTTCACACCTCAATCTTGGTTCAGTTGAGAGAGGATGAGGCTCTGTAGCACATGTAATTGAGTGTCCTGGCTAGTTAGTATAGGTAAACTAATGAAGTTCATGTACTGAACAGTTGTATCTATATCCATTCCCATATGGGAGGATAATTTCATTCCCTTACTTCACCTTGTATTAACCTTTATGGCCCAATCCCTTGTTACCTATTAGCAGGTCAGTTTACTTCTAATTTCAGACATGGCTCACACCTTAACCTAGTGTCGGTGGTTGCTTTACTTGGACATTACTTCTGTCCTTGTCTTCATGGCTAAATCTCTTAAGTATATGTATACCAGTCCCAAATAAACTTGTCTAACCATATATAAGTTCTCTCCTGCATATTATATGCATTCAGTTCATCCTTAGTTCAGCCTCTCCCTTAGTTCAGTCCTTTTGTTTGGGTTCAGTCTAGGATATAAAAGATAGGATAGGGTTGAGTTTGAGGGGTTACCTTGGCTTTTAATTCAGTCCTTACATGATTATCTTGGTTCAATTCATGGGTGGCTTGTTACATATCCTTTTTTGTTTGCAATATGAACTGAACAGTCCTTATACCCTTTGGTATCAGACTTTGGTTGGGTTCATTCCCATTCCCTTGGTATCAGTAGGAATTTCTTGTATTGATCAGTCCAGGAGGTTTTGGGATTAACTTTAGCAGTAGCAGGAGAAGCCAATTAGCCAATATAGAGACTGAACAGGCCAGTGCCTGTGCATTGGGGACAGGCAGGTAGACACTTTGTATTGCCTAGCCTTGGATTGGCATGGTTTAGCCTTGGCAATTTTGTAGTAGGAGAATTGAGCCCCTGCATAGGCACTAGGGCTAACAAGAGCACCTGACCAGTGCCTTATGGCAGCAGAGTAGGTAATTTATTGGGTATGTGTTGTCCTTGAGTACTAGTTTTGGAATGTATAAAGTAGATAGTCTATATAATAGGTATGAGAGTTAGGGAATTGCTTCTCTGTGTGTGTACAACCCATATTTGTGTGTGCAGTAATAAAATCAATCTGTATTGATAATTCTGTAATAGTGATTTCAATATCTATATAAGAACTGTATATTGATAATTTGTGTTCTTGTTCTCTCAGAAACTTGCTGAAAAATGAAGGTGCATGCATGCTGTGAATAGAGGAATGCTGTGGATATGGAAGGGATGTGCTCCGGTCGGGTTTGCTACTTTTTTGGTTTCATTTATATGATTATCAAATGTGGTTGGATTATGTTTTGTGGTTTGGATGTTTAAGTGGTATGGAAACTACAGATGTGGGATATGTGTACTGGTTGGATTAGTATGGAAACTACAGATGTGGGATATGTGTACTGGTTGGATTATGTTGTGGTTGGACAAGTGATGGATGTTTGTGGTGGGATGTGTATTGAAATTTTTTTGGTGTATGAACAATACAGTTTGTTAATATGAAAATTGGATTTTATAGTAATTTGATGTATGTGTAACTTCTGGATTGATATTATGTGTGTTTGATTAATATTATATAATTCTTGACAGAATTTTGGCAAGCTTCTCTTGACTGCATTTTGGCAAGCTTCTCTTGACGGTTTTTTCAAACGTCAATTTTAATTCAAATCATGCTGCATAATAGCCTGTAAATAAATGCTTTTTTTGACGGCTAATAGCTGTCAACTAGGCCGGAGTCAAGAAAAGTTTTTGCCTACGTTGACGGTTTCTAAAAACTGCTATCTTGACGGCTAAAAACAGTCAAGAAAATTACTTCATATGACGACCAAAAACCGTCAAGAAAAGTGCTGCCAGCGACCGTCAAGAAAAGGAAAGACTTTTCTTGACTCCGGCCTACTTGACGGACCGCAACCGTCAAGATATCCATTTCTTGATGGGGAATCACCGTCAAGAAAAGCCTTTATTCTTGTAGTGCGTGGAGTGCTGTGCGAGGTTCAATTAAAATTCTAAGTTCCTTTCCATGTTCTACACAAGCATACAAGATGGGATTATTCCCTTAGCTAGGTTCGTTAAGTCATTTTATTAGCATGCATGGGGTTATCGTCTAACGATTCTAGAAATATTGTCCTCATTATTATGTGTCCAAGATAAGCAAAGATAGGTTCATTGTAGCCACCCACCTTAGCGATGATCGCATCGGCCGAACGAGACTCCGAGAGTGTCTTTGAAAGTCTAAGTCTCGATTCTTCTGAAGGGCTAAGTCCAGTGACTTTGCCTTAACTCGTTGCAAGGCAATATTTGGTTTCGCGGACACTATTTCGAATAAAGCAAAATACTGACCTCTTATAACTCAGCATAAAAGCGTAGCCTGTACATGAAATCAACTAAAGTCAATATTCGATTGAATTGGACTTGTGCGTTGTATCGATTCAATTTTTAGAATCTTTGAACCGACTCAATTCTTTCTCTCAGGCCAACTTAACACTTGCATCGATTCTTACTTGATGCATTCCTCGGGTCAATGTACCTGTTCGAGTCAACGACTCATTTGAGTCGTTTGAATCAACATTCTGTTAGGGCGGAGCGGGTCATTACATTATAACCACTTAGAATAAGTCTCGTTCTCGAGACTTTCTGAGTACATGTCATCCTACCGTTCCTTAATCCATATCGCGTGCGTATCTTAGATAATTCCCATCGAATGGCTTTATCTTTCGATGGCATCGAACTATACTCGATTATCTTTCTAAGTTTCATGTTGCATGCGTTTGGTCAATTCCGTCGAATGACTCTACCACTCATTTGAGAGTTAAAGGCACTCATTCAATCGTTGTGTTTCTATGACTTGGTCGCTATTGCACCCTATTATGAGACTATAATGGTCACATGAGGTGCGTTGTAATTCGTCAAACACGAGGGCCGTAGGCTGGGCTAACTTACTCAATCCATGCGCATCTCAACATATCCACTTGCAGCTGCATTCGAGTTCATCATATCGCTGAGTCTGGATCGTGCACATATTCAAGGCCTCCCCTGAATATATATATTTCAACCAAGCTTAGCGATAGCGAAGTTGGACAAGCTACTCATGATAGTTTCGAATTGCTGGTCGTTTTAATAACTCGATTAAAATTGAACTCCAGTTCGTTTCACTATCGTCTATCTCGATCCTCGAGATGACCCAATTCGTTTCTCAAGCATTCTTGTCTATAAAATCAATACAATTTCTTCGAGTCGACCAAAGTTCAAGTAATTCTCATCCGTTCCAAAACCAAGTATTTCACTATCATCAAGTACATCTTCCAGCAATGGTTCAAATTTGTTATCCCAACTTTTCTTCCGTAATACTGATTTCTATCATTCACTTTGTTTGGGGCTGATAACATTGCCACTTGTGCACACTCTCAGTTTCACATCCTAACTCTAAGTCTTGTTGTCCCGGATCTATCGTCCATTCGAACGACTTTCTAAAGTCGGTCACATAGGTTCAATCACTCGGCATAGGGTTGTCCACCTATCCGCTAGGTTAGCTCATAAGCTCATAGTTACAACTCAAGTTCGCGGTTCTTCGTACAACTCGTTGTACGACACTTACCCCAATCCTACGGTCAAACCATTGTTCGTTCGTACAGGATACTCTACCCAAGCTCGCTTTACTCAGCTTTCTAAACATCAAGCAGTGTTCATCCTATTCGCATCAAGATAATTATCGCGGGGTCCGAGTCCGTTTAGCAAAGTCATCCTATGATAGGTTCTGCTCAACCAAATCCTCAGCATATCAATATCGCACGTCCAAACTAGCAATTGGCATAGTCTATCTCTTCAAATATGTTTGATATAATTTACCTATATATCCTATCCAATTCACGTAGTCGATCACAAGGTCATCTAACATAGCAATATGTCACACTCCAATATCTCGTAAGTCTGATTATCTACGGTGGACATGAAATCACCATGCCAACGCTCCTGTAGGATAATCATCCTTATCGGGATGTAACTCTTGCATTGAGTTTAGACTAATTTATTTTCGATATGCAAATTGGATCTACTCAATCCTCAAGTTTACTTAATCATCAATCACAAGTCCGAACAATCTTCAAATTCACCTTCGAATTAAACCACAAGTCAAAGTAATCCAAATTGCCATGCCTTGGTCTTCCGAGTTCGATCATTCCCGCTGGACATGAATGACCATGTCTGCACTCACGCAAAATGATCACCCCAAATTCGACGTGACGCATGTGCGAGGCTGGAGTTGCGCTTATGCAAGACAAGATCGTTAATGTTATGGTTTTTATCGAAGCAATCAAGACACTTCCATTTTTATCCCAATATTCCTTTCTATCAAAATCCTAAGCATAACATCCATTGAAACGATAATATTTTACACGATCATCATTCTTCGAATCAGATTACCCCGAGTTATCGTACATCGATCTTTGATATGCCTCAATACCAACGATGATGTACATAACCTGACGATCTTTCTTTGCAACGAAATCTGAGTCATGCAACATAATTCCTCAATTCGCATCGTTATATACTAACTCGAGTCATTGAGCAACATTTATTCCAAATCCTTAATCATTCTCGTACCTTCAAACTAATGTTTTTATGCACGGTATCTTCCAATCATGCTATCTTCGATCTCATCTATGAGTATTTTACCTCAACTCAAGTTTCAATCCATTCGACTATATCCGAAATCACATGTACGATCCACCAAGTTTTCTCGACCAAGACATCCATTTGTTTTATTATTTCGAATCTCTATTCAACTATTTTAAAATTTTATACCACACATTAACAATCGTCCGAATGATATCTCGTTCGAGACTCTCGAAATCACGACCAACTACGCGTTACTCGATCTAGGACTTTGTGCAATAACATCTCTTTCGGATATACTCGTTGCTATTTGTAAATTCTTAATTTTGTTCGAACAGTTTTTAAGATGGTCCATACACCACTCAGGGTTCGAGCCACTTTGACAAATCGTCAAAACTCACTCTTATTTGTTTTTGAGACTATAGCATACACCACTCGGGATCAAGTCATTCTACAAATCCTCGAAAAGATCATTCGATTCATGATAGACACATTCGAATACAATTTTATCTATTCCTTAAAATCTAAGAACCATTCCCTGTGTTCGCCTTAGCATTGGTCCAAAAGCGTCTCTATCGATACAAACTATAAGTCTAACTTATTCTCGTCCGAGCGATATTCAAAATTGCTCGCAACTCAATCGCACCAGAAGGTCTAGGTGCGCGATACTCGGCACAACTTAGCCAAAAGGCTGTGTGCATATCCATCCCGTTCAAATTATACTTTGGTCTTGTACACTTATTCGCTATTGTTAGCGTAAGGTTATTCGGGTATGCACGACCTTTGCTAACTTTAGCATATTTTTCTTTCAACTCGAGCCGGACATTGTTCGGTATAAAGGCCTTCACATTTCGATCCCGTTCAACCGAATACTTGTACGAGCTTTTAAAAATATTAGACTTATTGTATAGAACATCCCAAGGAACAACGAGAGAGTGCGTATACTTCTTTTGTCTACGATCAAGCTTTCAAAACTGGAAGAATCGATATGAAGTCCAAGGACGTAAAACCTGTTTGCAAAAAAAAAAGTGTTTGATTACAAACTGAGAAGAAGGTGTACAAGAGTACAAGTTAATTTTTGGGAAAGTACAACTGTAAGAATCTGATCTGAAGATAATCACTTTATTCCTTGGATGATACGATGTTGAAGAAAAAAGCCTTTGGAGAGTGCTGCAGCAAGTGCTCAGGATATTATGATCATTAGTGATTCTTTTGAAGTGATTTGAAACTCTATTTATAGAGTTCTAAAATAACTGTCAGCCAGTTATTCTGATTGGCGCAGACAGCAATTGGTGCACCATCACCCTTCACACGAACGGTTAACTTAACTGCATGGGTCGCGTGGCATTCTATGAGAGAGATGCATATGGTCATGGTCAATATCGTATACACGTTTTTCGAGATTAGTGGCATGCGTGCCACGTCATCTAACTGCTTTGGATGATAATTGATTAATTAACGCCAACGGTTGAATGGTGTCGGGCGCTATTTGTTGTTTAGTGCCATCTGCGTAATTCATTGATTACCTCACGCCAACAGCAAGTGGCACGAGGCAGCTGTCAGTCATTATAACAAATATGACACAATCTTCTCGAGCGCTGCGTGTTCGGGATTGAAACAGATTTTTCTTGATTGACGTGCTGTCAGTCATGATGACAACTGTTTAACTTCTCGGAGAAGATTTCCACATGTCATCCAGCGCCATCTGATGATAATGCCATATGGTGTCAAGCGCCATCTAATTACCATCGCCATTTGATGATTTGAGTCTTGGAGTCTTTTATGAGTAGCATATGGTAATGTTTGATTAATTTGGAGCTTCTACAAGACCCCCTTCAAAGTTTGAAATTTAAAATACTTTGAATAAGAAGCGATCTTTTGCACCATTGGCCCAGTACAGAATCGTAATTGACCCCCTTTTTGTGAGCAGATTGTACAACTGTTACGTCTCTTTTTGGCTATAAATAGCCTACTGAGAGGAGAGAGTTCTTTATTTAGAAATTTTCTTCTCCAAACGCTTTTCATCCAAGTTTACAAAACTTTTCTCACTGTTAGCCATGGCACCGAAGAGATCCACCACTGCGAAGGGCAAAGGTGTCGCCGGAACTCCGTCACGAGCGACGCCACAGAGGGCGCCACAGAGGGCGCCACAACACTTGCCGTCGATGAAAACCTAGGAAGCCCACTCCTTTCTTGAAGGTAAACGAACAGTCGGGAAAGATGGACAACAGAGCTCGCGCCATCCACGTGTAGCAAAATCAAGGCCAACGTTGACTGCCTCTTTGAGCGTACTAGTCGGCGCTTGCGCTATTCTCAAAATGCACTGCCTCTTTCAGAGTGTTTAGCTAACTCATTCATTACATATTCTCAGTACATCATGCGCCATATACCGTGATGCGCATATTGCCATGCTGCACAAATTACACCAGTCAGGATGCATGTATAATTCATTTAGTTATCTAAATGTCATGTGCTAACTGTGAACTGAACTGAGAACAGTTATAATTGTCTGCGCGAATCAAAATTTAAATGTGTGCACCATTTACTCTGTCATAATTTTTTTTATAAGAATGATTTTAACTTTTTTTTCCTTTTGCCTTTTCGCAGCGTATATGGTGATGCCAAAAGCTGAGGTTGCTGTCAAAGAGGAAGTGACATCTCCTTTCATCAAAGAGGAACCGGTGACTATTAAAGAGGAACTAATTCCTAAAGTCGAAATTCCTATAAAGGAAGAGACGGCTTCATAAGGCAGTGATACCGGGAGCTCCAATCACCCAGCTCCTATAGATGACCTCGACCAGTTAGGGCCTTCTTATGCACAATGGTTGAGAGAATGGTACCTGCCTCAGTATGGCCATCCTCGGGCAAATAAATAGGACATCTTTCTTGTCTTTAATGTTTCCTGCTTTGATATGTTCTAAGATGTAGCTTTCTTTTCTTTGCAAAGATAGTTTTTTACTCCTTTTTATGGAGAAAGAAATAAAGAACCCTTCTGTTTGCTCATTTGTTGTGATGTCATCTTTTTTGAAACAACATTTGCCAATGATGGGTCGTTTAATACCGACAATAGAATTTTTAGAGGTGATGTGACAAGTCGTTGATGTAGATAGTACAATTCATAGGTAATATAGACGCGAATTCATATATCTGTTGATTATCCTTGGGCCAACTGGGACTCAAGAACATGATCTCTTTTAAAACAGCTGGGTTTCAAAAGATGATGCTTGTAATGATGTAGTAGATGTTGTGGGTCAACGAAGATGTATCATAAGATTTGGATAGAGTTTGCTGGGGATTCAAAGATTTGAAGTATGTACAATATTTGTCAGAAAATATAGTACACATTTGAAACATGATACTACTTCAGGAATTTGTCGTTGATAGGCATCATAGCGATTCAGCCATCTATCCCAGACAATTGACCGTTAGAGAAAACTTTGCTTATAACATAAGGACCTTCCCACTTTGGCTCAAACTTGCCCTTACTCATGTGTGTCATAGTCATAGGACGTCTGACGGTAAGGACTAGCTCACCTTTTTGAAATGTTCGTACTTTGACTCTACAGTTGAAGGGTTTTGAGATATGGGCTTGATATAGCTCGATGTGTTGTTGAGTTAGTAGCCGCTTCTCGTCAAGTGCTTCAAGCTCCTGAAGTCGATGACGATCGTTATTTTCTGTTGTGAGTTCGTTGGCAATAGCAATTCTCACTGATGGGATCTGAATCTCCAACGGTAGGATAGCTTTACATCCATAAACCAAAGAAAAAGGTGTACAACCAGTCGGAGTACGTATGGTAGTACGGTAAGCCCATAGATATTCTCTAAGCTTTTTGCTCCAATTCTATTTATTTGTAAACGAACTTCTTGAGAAGTATAATGATTGTTTTGTTGAATGCTTCCACCAAACCGTTAGCTGCGGGATTGTAGGCTTAGAAGCAACATTGTTGATTCAGTTGTCATCACAAAATCGAATGAATTTCTGACTGATGAATTACGATCTATTGTCGTGAATGATTCGCTGAGGAACGTCGAATCTGTAAATCACATGGTGTTTGATGAAGTTGATGACACTACTTGTCTTGACTTCAGCCAAGGGTATAACTTCGGCCCACTTTGAGAAGTAATCGGTTATAGCTAGGATAAATCGATGTCCTCGAGATGAAGGTAGATTAATAGAACCAATGATATCCATGCCCCAAGCTTCGAAGGGCCATGATGCTGCAATTGGATACAAAAATTCTGAAGGTTGATGAATAAAATCTACATGAATTTGACATGCTCAGGATTTTCTTGAATATTCAATGGCATCTGACACCATGATTGGCCAATAGTATCCCATACGTCGGATCCGATCTTGTAGCTTGGGACCAGGCTGATGTGCACCACAAACACCATCGTGAGCTTCACATAGTATCTACTTTGCTTCATCTCCCGCAAGACAACGTAGAAGCATACCGTCATATGATCGTCGATAGAGTGTTTTGGAGGTGTGATTGTAGTAGAATCGGAGTGATCGTTGACGGATTGTCATTGCTTCTTTGGGATCTTTAGGTAAGATGTCATGAACCACGAAGTCGATGAAGGGAGCCCTCCAGTCTTCGTTCATAGTGCAAATTTTGACTGAATTGCTAGATTCCAGATACAAATTATTCTCGATACAGAATAATTCTCTATTAGCGATGACGATCATCTGTTGTCTTTTCACAGGAATCGTTAATACTGCTGCTAGATTAGCGGATGCATCAACTTCTGTATTACATGCTCGGCATACATATTTAGTGAAGAAGCCTTTGAATGATGTAGCCAGTTTGACTGCTGCTTCATGATATGGAACGAGATTTTGATGCCGAACTTCATACATACCTCTAACTTGATTGACAATCAGTTTATAGTTTCCGTATACTTTAAGGTATTCGATATCCAACTGTTTAGCTAATTGGAGACTGATGAGTAGAGCGTTGTATTCAGTGATATTATTAGAGCACGGCTCGTCCAGGGAATAGGCTCTTTGAATGGCCAGTCCTTATGGTGATACCAGAACAATTCCAACTCCAGCGACGATAGTACCTTTGGGTCCGATTCTGGATGTACCATCAAAGAATAGATGCCAAGTAAGGATCCCTTCTGAAATATATTATATTTCAGAGTTTCATCATGAATTTTATCATAGAGTTTAGAAGTCTCAGGAATTGGGTGAGCAGCCAGAAGTCGGCGAGGGCTTGACCCTTAACAGATTTTTATGGGACATAGACCATGTCATACTGTGCTAGCAATAAGGCCCATATAGTGAGTCTAGAATTAAGTGTACCGGGTTTCTTTATCAAGACTCGGAGAGGGTTAACTCTGGAGATGACATGAATGGTCTGGCCCATAATTAAATGTCGTATTTTCTGGACAACGAATATCAGAGCTAAATATTATTTTTCTACCGGGCTGTATCGATGTTCAGCACCGATCATCGTACGACTGAGATAATATATGGTTTGCTAAGGAACTTTCTCATTCTTTTGGGCTAGTAGGACACCCAGAGAACGATTCCTTGCTCGAACATGCATCATGAAGGATATTCCTGTGACTGGAGGCACTAGGAATAGAGGGTTTGCCAAGTATCGCTTTATGTCTTCAAATGCTTGCTGGCATTCTTCGGTCCAAACGAAAGACACACCTTTGTTCATAGTTGAGTGAATGGTCTACAGCGTCCAGAGAGATTTGAGATGAATCTCCTGATGTACGTAAGCCGTTCCTAGAATCCTCGTAGCTCTTTTAGGTTGCGTGGAGGACGCATCTCTTGAATGGCTGACTTTCTCGTGGTCAACATGTATACCCTTAGAGGTAATAAGGAATCCGAGAAATTTGCCACTAGCAACTCACATGAATGACTTGGTAGGATTCATCTTGAGTTGATGCTGACGCATTAGATTGAAGATAGTTTTTAAGTCTTGGATGTGATCTTCCTTTAGATAACTTTTGACAGCAATATCATCGACATTCCATTCGACTATCTTTCATAAATGTTCACAAAAAATGGTACTCATGGCCCGCTGATAGGTTGCACCGGCGTTCTTGAGACCAAATGGCATGACTGTGTAGTAGTAGACTCCTAAAGGAGTCCGAAAAGATGTATGTTTTTTTATTTTCGGGGTTCATCCTGATCTGATTATATCTAAAAAATCTGTCCATGAAAGACATTCGCTCGAACCCACAAGTGTTGTCGCTCATGATATCAGTGATCGAAAGAGGAAACTCATCCTTAGGACAAGCTTCATTAAGGTCTCTAAAGTCAATGCAGACTTGGAACTTTCCTATTTTCTTCATAATTGGGACTACATTAGCCACCCAGTCGAGATGTTCTCCTTCTCTGACAAAGCCTTCAAGCAATGAGCTTCTTGACTTTAGCTTCTATATCGTCCATCATATCAGGTCGGAATCGATGTTGTTGTTATTTTACTGGCCTAGCTTTTGGCAGGATGTTGAGCTTGTGGGAAGCGATCTGAGGACCTAATTTCGACATATCTTCATAGCTCCAGGCGAATACGTCAATGTATTTCCTAATGAGATGAATTAGTTATTGTTTATCTGCTTTAGGAAGACTTTTGCTGATAAAGATTGGCCTTAGAGAAACTTCGTCTCCGTTATCGACCCGGACTAATTGATCTTCAGTAGGTGGTTCACGTTGCTCGAAGGAAAGTTTCCATTAGGTATCCATCCTTTGTGCCCAAGGATCAGATTCAGGGACTTTGACGAAGTTGTCATCTTCTGAGAACTCAACGGTCAACATATTGGAATATAGAGTCACTCGATGCACACGCCATATGCTGGTGTCTGAATCCCATGAGGCAAAGTCAGAAGAGTTAGATCGCTCCTCTTTATCAGAATCAGAAGTATCTGGGGTCGTAATTGACGTGGTATAGCCTAACCCATGCTTTGTTTTGTTATAATATTATAGTAACTTCCTTTTTGGAGCAGGTATATGAATAAGAGTTCACCTTCCACTACCACCATTGAAGCCGGATTTGAAGTTATAACCCATAATTTGGATGATCTTCTTCGATTATTGACTGTAACAATGTAGTTAAAGCCGCCCATTGTTGTCATTTTCAGCATCGCTATCGGATATAGCCTTTTGATTCAATCCTTTGCTGAAGAGAATATGATGTTCATCCTTATTCCGGGAGGGAACCAGAAAGAACGAATCTTGTACTGATTCAAGGGATATTTTGTCTTGAAGAGGTTGAACTGCTCCTAAGGTAAGGGGTTCAAAGTTATCTAAGATATCTAGATAACATTGAGTATAGTAATTGACATCAGTATACTGCAAAGGAGATGCTACTTTATTGATAATTATATCATCATTTACAAAAGTGCTCTTGATCTTAGGCGACAGCTTGCTAAGATTTGAGTTTGATTATCTAGATTTAAAATTAATTTAGATTTGGATTTGAATTTATTGAATTGATTTAAATTAATAGATTGAATTATCTAATTGGGCTTAAATATTCCAAATCCTTATCCAATTAGGATTTTCCTCAACCCTATATATAGGGGAGCCTCCACATTCTATTTTTCTCCATAAATTACGCCACAAAGTTCCTCCACCATAAAGTATTGTGCATCATGTCGGTGTCCAATTTTCATGACGGCCTCGGGTCTGACCCCGGATATCTTTCCATTACCTTACAATTTTTTTTACAATTACATCTTCGACTTGTCCGACAATCCCGGACACGATCGCCCTATAACAAATCCATCATCTAAACTCTAACAACTATCTCCTTCATCGTCCCCCGGTCACATCCCCCATGACTACCCTGTTATCTCCTTAACCGCCACGACCGTCACCACATCCCCCACGACCACCGCAAGCTGCGGCCAATACCGCCATCTACACACCGGTCGCCACCATCTCCCACCGCCACCAACATCCATCCCTTTACCAACCCTCACCCACGCCTAGTCGCCCACCAGAAGTGTCTACACTCCGGCCCAACCGTAACCACCTAGCCAAACCCTCGTCGTCGACCATCGGTACTATCGACTACCTCCTCATGCATAGTTCGGCCCCTCACCTCCGACACACGCACACCACCAACCTACCGCCAGCGCCATCCCCTCCTACTACCACCACCAGAAAACGCTAGAACCGTCGGCCAAATGCCTCGACCACAGCCTCCCCCACCCCATAGAGAAACCAAAACCCAATGCCACCGCCAACACAGCCTTCCGACGACACCCGCCATCACCACAACCAGCCCACCGCTATCACCACAACCAGCCCACCGCCATCACCACAACCAGCCCACCGCTACCCGGCCATCGCCGGCCGCGCTACCACCAGACCACCAAAATTCCCAAAAAAGAAAAAACCCAAATTTAAAACCACCACCACCACAAATCACTCACCTCGCCACCCGCCTGGCCGCCGCCGGAGCGGGGAGCCCCGACCGACCTTCTCCTCCACACTTCCTTCTTCTCCGCTCGCCGCCGGCTCCCTCCACCGCGAGTCGCGCCTGGCCGCCGCTCCGCAGCGTCACCTTCCCACTCCTGCCGTCGTGACCATCCACGTCGGCATCCGATCTCCAGAGCAACCGTGCGCAGCCACCACTCGTCTGCGCCTACCCGGCCATCTCGGCCCGAGCGCGCGCCGCTGTCCTCAAACACCCTCCGTGTCGGCGACCTCCGGAAAGAACCGCCGGGGACGTCCGCGCGCGACTCTCCCCACGCCGCACTTGCCCACCGTGCGCGACCCAGCCGTCCGCAACCACTGCTCCCTTCCTCACGAGCTTCCCTTTTCCTTCTCCTTCCCGTTCCCTCTCTAACCCTCTCCGTCCCGGCCATTCTCTCTCTCACTCTCGCTGCTCCGTCCCTCTCTCTCTTCCCCTCTCTAAATCACTTTCTCTCTCTTGTCTTTTTTTTGAGAGTTGGTCTCCTCGAAAGAGGAGAACCACAACTCTTATTTTTATTTTATTTTACTTTTATTATTTATTATTATTATTATTATTATTATTATTATTATTATTGTTTTTATTATTATTATTATTATTATTATTATTATTATTATTATTATTATTATTATTATTATTATTATTATTATTATTATTATGAACTGTATGTTAACTTGTTAGCATTATTAAAATAGAAAATTATAAATACATATGGGAAGCTTTAAAAACTATTATTATTTTATCTATATTATGGATTGTAATGTTAGTACCAAGTAGTGATACTATTTTATTAACTAAAAATATGTAGTATAAAAATTTCCTAAAAACTATATATTTTTTGTAACAAATTAGTAGGGACTTATCCCCAAATATTTGGGGCTAGTTTACCTTTAGATTTTAAATATAAATTTTATGATTTATAAATGTTATTCTCAAAAAAGATTTCTAATATCTTTTTATAAATATAAATATTCCAAAAACTATTTTGACAAAATTTAGTTCTTGTACTTTACTGGTTTTTAGATTTTTCAAAGTATATCTTCTTACCTAAAAGTATTCTTTCAATAAATTTATTTACAGCTATCAAAACTATTTTCAAAATAAGTTATTTATTTATTTATTTCCGCAAATCTCCTCGATTACCGATTCTTGACCATGACTAATCATGTTCTTATTTCTTCCAAATCCGTACCACCTTATGTCCACCTTAACTAATTTGACCATCCTGGACCCGATGGAACTGTCCATGCCACCATCAGAGGTCACCTTGCATAGTTGTTACACCGAAGTCGCAGTTCGTGCTACCTTGACCATTGCAGTACACCAGGCGTCCTACCAGGCAAGACACCTTGCCATTTGTTGTTTATTTATTTTAGCTCATATTTCATACATTATTCATTATTTTCTTTATGCAAATTAAACTGTGATACATGGAATAACCTGTTAGAACTTACTGTTCAGTTATATTTTCTGCTATGTATTATTTTCTTACACATTAAACCTAGATTTAAGGGACCACCTTGTGTGTTGCATTCATTGGCCTTGACACGTCATACCACGAAGTTGTGTGTCGTATGTAGAACACGGACGTGCGTGATTGGCTGGCCACCAGTACGTACAAGCCGTACGATAGGATTAACCGCTAATAGAATTGCATGCTAGTTTGACTTGGCGGTTATAGAGGTTTACTGTTGTGGATACAACATAGTAGGCATTGGACGGAGAGGACAATTCCTTAGCGTATGGGCTTTGATGCACTTTCCCTTTTGTAACCCGTGAGCTCCGCCGGAGACGCGGGTCAGATTACCCATGATTACTGACAGCCACTGACGTTCTACGGAACATTATGCTCTTACTGATTGGGCCTCTGGTGCCCCAAGGGGGAACCATGCCGATCCTATTTAGCCAGGGCCCATGCGTAGGAAGGATTGTTCTTAACTACATTTTACTTAGAACGGTTAGGCACCTTTATCCGTTAGGTATGAGTACTTTTGGTTGGATACTTGTATCTGACCGTGGCTTGGAACAATAACTTGTCGCGGATTAGTTTGTCACATCTTGTCCTTGTTTGGTTGTAGGTGTGACTTACTACTCCGATGAAAAGGTATTGAACCTTGTTGGGGTCCGGATACCATATTGGATTCATAGCAGAGAAAGATACATCACCGTGAATTAGTTTACCACCTCCTATCCTTGTTTGGTTGGAAAGATGGTAAGCTAGTTCAATAGGTGTCTATTGGACCATGTTATAATTCAATTGACTTATTTATTTGAGCAATATTTATTCAGTTTATATGGCATGATATTATGTGTCTTGTTACGTCCCTCTGAGGACCTGGTTATCTCGCCAGGTGTGTGCTCTTGTCTTTTACAGGTGCTCTAGCTCTAGCCGAGACCATCTCTATTTCTTCGAAGATGATTGCGCTTGGATTGTCTTCGCTTCGCTCGCCAAAATTATTTCTTTTCTTATGTATTTTTCCTTTACTTGTTGGTAGTGGATTTGTCTCCGCCCAACTATATGTACCAATGACAATTCATTATCATTATATGATATTTTTTATTCATTTATTTTGTGTGGATAAGATTAGTTATGGTTCTACTGCAATTAAAAGCTTACGTATATTTATTATACTGCTGGCATGTCTACGTTCCTAGTCCTACGTATTTTGGGACTGGGGCGTTACTTGTTTTTGTGGTGGCCCATGCAGGTCAAGATAAATTATTTGGTTACTTTACCGTACCAAGCAAGCCTGCGAATAGGATTAGAAGTCTAGGATCTCATCCACATGCGTGAACTCTTTCCTCGATTCCATATTCGAACTATCATTCGACTCATCGACTGCATCTTGCTTGATTCCTTCTATCGTAATTTTTATCTTCCCTTCGTATTTTCTAGAGGTTAGACGGGTGACCCCTACAAGTTAGACATTTTTTTTTTGTTCCAAAACACCATTAGTTTAATTCTTTAAGTTGGGTAGAATGTCTTGTGACCTAGCAATCCCTTTGTCCTTGTGACCCATATTCACAAGTTTACTTAGATTCTAGAATTTAGAGGACCCTAACCCATCTAGCCAACCGAGGACTTGGACAAGAAGACTATAGGACGACTGTATAAAGACCATCACATGACATGACTTTGATCCTTTAGAAGTTCGACTATACTCCCTCTAAATTTTAAACTCTCGTGCCTATAATTTCACCCTCTTAACAAATATTGCTACTATAATCTAGATTTGCAAGTTCATTGATTTATCGAGCTTGTTCACGACATATGTTATTGGAAGAGCTCCCACTAACATATTGTCTAATCAGAACCGGTACATAATGGTCTGATCAACCAAGTGCACTTTGGTTCACTTTTATCTATTATTCTACATGGATGGAACATAATTAAACTTGGCCTTTAGAATCCCTTCCACGGCTGCCTTGACAATTCCTTTGAAATAATTCGGTCGTCTTTGAACCACGTGTTCGTATTCGATAATATCGCCTTTGAACTCCTTATTGCTTTCGCCTTCACCTATTTTAGAAGGACGAAGGCGTTGTACTAGAACTTCCTCTAGCCTACCTACCGATTATGACCATTATCATTCGATAATGATATATCTTCATCCTAAACTACTCGTCTTTTTCTCGGCCCTATCATGACCTTCTAATCGCTTAAATATAAGAGTGAAATCTAATTCATTTTCTAAAACGTGCCCTCAACCTACTCTCAAGAGACCATAAAGGTCTCTAATTTGTTTTATTTTTCTTGCACCCATACTATTCTTTATTGCGCGTTATCTTAAACATTTTTCTTCTTGCGTTAATCCATGATTATCTTCGCCTTTATTGAAATCATGATTCTAATGTATGTTTTTATTAAACGTCGTTTCCTTGTCTCGCCCAATAATTTGACTGTGCTTCCTTACCGATATACCCTTGTCACCCACCCCCTACTACTTTTTAATTTCGAGGACAAAATTCTTTTAAGTTGGGTAGGATGTAAAATCCCTAAACTTCTACTATATTTTTTTATTATTAAATTTGGTACTGATTTAAATTTTATAATCGTACGTCGCGTAGTTGCATTGTACGTCACGCGCGAAATTTTATTTTCGTAATTGCTCGACGAGTGCGAATACGTACGAGCGTACATATTTTTAGAAAAATGTTTTCTATTTCAAAATAATAGATATAAAAATTATTTTTCTATCATTTCTAAGTTTGTTATTTTTACTTCATTTCTAAAAGTTATTAATAATAAATAATATTTTTGTATACTAGAAAAGCATAATTATGTAAAAAAATATTTGTGCATATTTCGTAATTATTTAATAGCTATTTATAAATAAATACTGTATTTTTGAAATTATTATTATTAGTATTTTTGGAAAATATAATTTTGAAATTATTGTGGCAATTTAAATCTTTTATTAGATTGTATGGATTTGATTTTAAATAGTTTAAAAAAATTAAGGATAGAATTTATATTTAATTTGAGTTTGATTATCTAGATTTAAAATTAATTTAGATTTGGATTTGAATTTATTGAATTGATTTAAATTAATAGATTGAATTATCTAATTGGGCTTAAATATTCCAAATCCTTATCCAATTAGGATTTTCCTCAACCCTATATATAGGGGAGCCTCAACATTCCCTTTTTCTCCACAAATTATGCCACAAAGTTCCTCCACCATAAAGTGTTGTGCATCGTGTCGGTGTCCAATTTTTGTGACGGCCTCAGGTCCGACCCCGGGTATCTTTCCATTACCTTACTATTTTTTTTTTACAATTACATCTTCGACTTGTCCGACAATCCCGGACACGATCGCCCTATAACAAATCCATCATCTAAACCCTAACAACAATCTCCTTCATCGTCCCCCGGTCACATCCCCCACGACCACCCTGTTATCTCCTTCACCGCCACGGCCGTCACCACATCCCCTACGACCACCGCAAGCCGCGGCCAATACCGCCATCTACACACCGGTCGCCACCATCTTCCACCGCCACCAGCATCCATCCCTTCACCAACCCTCACCCACGCCTAGTCGCCCACCAGAAGTGTCTACACTCCGGCCCAACCGTAACCACCCAGCCAAACCCTCGTCACCGACCATTGGTACTATCGACTACCTCCTCTTGCACAGTCCGCCCCTCACCTCCGACACACGCGCACCACCAACCCACCGCCAGCGCCATCCCCTCCTACTACCACCACAAGAAAACCTTAGAACCGTCGGCCAAACGCCGCGACCACAGCCTTCCCCACCCCATAGAGAAACCAAAACCCAACGCTACCGCCAACACGGCCTCCCGACGACACCCGCCATGACCACAACCAGCCCACCGCCATCACCACAACCAGTCCACCGCTATCCGGCCATCGCCGGCCGTGCCACCACCAGACCACCAAAATCCCCAAAAAAACCTAAATTTAAAACCACCACCACCACAAATCACTCACCTCGCCACCCGCATGGCCGCCGCCGGAGCGGTGAGCCCCGACCGACCTTCTCCTCCGCTCGCCGCCGGCGCCCTCCACCGCGAGTCGCACCTGGCCGTCGCCCCGCAGCGTCACCTTTCCACTCCTGCCGTCGTGACCATCCACGCCGGCATCCGATCTCCAGAGCAACCGCGCGCAGCCACCACTCGTCTGCGCCTACCCCGCCATCTCGGCTCGAACGTACGCCGCTGTCCTCAAACACCCTCCGTGTCGGCGACCTCTGGAAAGAACCGTCGCGGACGTCCGCGCCCGTCTCGCCCCACGCCGCACTTGCCCACCGTGCGCGAACCAGCCGTCCGCAACCACTGCTCCCTTTCTCACAAGCTTCCCTTTTCCTTCTCCTCCCCGTTCCCTCTCTAACCCTCTCCGTCCCGGCCATTCTCTCTTTCACTCTCGCTGCTCCGTCCCTCTCTCTCTTCCCCTCTCTAAATCACTTTCTCTCTCTTGTCTTTTTTTAAGAGTTGGTCTCCTCGAAAGAGGAGAACCACAGCTCTTATTTTCATTTTATTTTACTTTTGTTGTTATTATTATTATTATTATTATTATTATTATTATTGTTATTATTATTATTATTATTATTATTATTATTATTATTATTATGAACTGTATGTTAACTTGTTAGCATTATTAAAATAGAAAATTATAAATACATATGGGAAGCTTTAAAAACTATTATTATTTTATCTATATTGTGGATTGTACTGTTAGTACCAAGTAGTGATACTATTTTATTAACTAAAAATATGTAGTATAAAAATTTCCTAAAAACTATATATTTTTTGTAACAAATTAGTAGGGACTTATCCCCAAATATTTGGGGCTAGTTTACCTTTAGATTTTAAATATAAATTTTATGATTTATAAATGTTATTCTCAAAAAAGATTTCTAATATCTTTTTATAAATATAAATATTCCAAAAACTATTTTGACAAAATTTAGTTCTTGTACTTTACTGCTTTTTAGATTTTTCAAAGTATATCTTCTTACCTAAAAGTATTCTTTCAATAAATTTATTTACAGCTATCAAAACTATTTTCAAAATAAGTTATTTATTTATTTATTTCTGCAAATCTCCTCGATTACCGATTCTTGACCATGACTAATCATGTTCTTATTTCTTCTAAATCCGTACCACCTTATGTCCACCTTAACTAATTTGACCGTCCTGGACCCGATAGAACTGTCCGTGCCACCATCAGAGGTCACCTTGCATAGTTGTTACACCGAAGTCGCAGTTCGTGCCACCTTGACCATTGCAGTACACCAGGCGTCCTACCAGACAAGACACATTGCCATTTGTTATTTATTTATTTTAGCTCATATTTCATGCATTATTCATTATTTTCTTTATGCAAATTAAACTGTGATACATGGAATAACCTGTTAGAACTTACTGTTCAGTTATATTTTCTGCTATGTATTATTTTCTTACACATTAAACCTAGATTTAAGGGACCACCTTGTGTGTTGCATTCATTGGCCTTGACACGTCATACCACAAAGTTGTGTCGCATGTAGAACACGGACGTGCGTGATTGGCTGGCCATCAGTACGTACAAGCCGTGCGATAGGATTAATCACGAATAGAATTGCATGCTAGTTTGACTTAGCGGTTATAGAGTGTGGATACAACATAGTAGGCATTGGGCGGGGAGGACAATTTCTTAGCGTATGGGCTTCGATGCACTTTTTCTTTTGTAACCCGTGAGCTCCGCCGGAGATACGGGTCAGATTATCCATGATTACTGACGGCCACTGACGTTCTGCGAAACGTTATGCTCTTACTGATTGGACCTCTGGTGGCCCAAGGGAGAACCATGCCGATCCTATTTAGCCAGGGCCCATGCGTAGAAAGGATTGTTCTTAACTACATTTCACTTAGAACGATTAGGCACCTTTATCCGTTAGGTATGAGTACTTTTGGTTTGGGTACTTGTATCTGACTGTGGCTTGGAACAATAACTTGTCGCGGATTAGTTTGTCACATCTTGTCCTTGTTTGGTTGTAGGTGTGACTTACTACTCTGATGAAAAGGTATTGAACCTTGTTGGGGTCCGAATACCATATTGGATTCATAGCAGGAAAAGATACGTCAACGTGAATTAGTTTACCATCTCCTGTCCTTGTTTGGTTGGGGGGATGGTAAGCTAGTTTAATAGGTGTGTATTGGACCATGATATAATTAAATTGACTTATTTATTTGAGCAATATTTATTCAGTTTATATGGCATGATATTATGTGTCTTGTTACGTCCCTCTGAGGACCTGGTTATCTCGCCAGGTGTGTGCTCTTGTCTTTCACAGGTGCTCTAGCTCTAGCCGTGACCATCTCTATTTCTTTGAGGATGATTGCGCTTGGATCGTCTTCGCTTCGCTCGCCAAAATCATTTCTTTTCTTATGTATTTTTCCTTTACTTGTTGGTAGTAGATTTGTCTCCGCCCAACTATATGTACCAATGATAATTCATTATCATTATATGATATATTTTATTCATTTATTTTGGGTGGATGAGATTAGTTATGGTTCTACTGCAATTAATAGCTTACGTATATTTATTATACGGCTGGCATGTCTACGTTCCTAGTCCTACGTATTTTGGGACTGGGCGTCACAGACGATCCAAACGCAATATCTCGAAGGATTAGAGCGCAAGTTATGGCCTTAGCTAGAGCACCTGCAAGAAGTCACAAAACACACCTGGAGAGATCACCAGGTCCTCAGAGGGACGTAACAAGATTCAATAAACATGCTATATAATTACTGAATATAAAATATGCCACAATCAAAGAAAGTGACAAGACATAAATAAGGTAACATAACCATACTAAAGTGAACATGCAGTTGGAAAATAATCCTTTCGACGCATGAGCCCTGGCTGTAAATGGGATCAGCATAGTCCCCATATAGGGCACCAGGGGCCCACGTCCGTAACGTCCGAAGATCGTCAGAGGGCATCATGTGCAAGAGGGTACGTCCATAACGCTCTGGGAAACGTCAGAGGGCACCTGGAGCCTGCGTCTCCGGAGGAGCGCACAGGTAAGCAGAGAAGTACAAAGAAGCCCATACGTCAGGTATTGTTCTCCCCATCCGATGCTCTTATTTAAGTCGCATCCACGACTATATACCTCTACTAACTGCTAAGTCTCCTAACATGCCTCTATTAGCAGTTAGCCCTAACGCATGCGCACTGGGGATCAGCCAACACGCAAGGACCTCTACATGCCACTCATTTCACACATCCTCGTGGTACAACTGTGTCAAGGTATATGCGATACACTACAAACGGTAGTCCCTTAACTCTAGGGCCATATGCAATCAAAGGATAATAACAAATAAGCTAATATCACTGAGCAGGTAGTAAATCAAGAACTGTAATAACTGGAAATAATGAACAGTGATATGTAATAAAATACAGGCTGAATATAAATAGTATAATGGCAAAGTAAAGCCCGGTGTGTCGCCTGGTGGTGCGATGTTCTGTCATATCCCAACAGTCCAATAGCCATGATCGAGGCGTAGGGTCCGAAATTGGAAAGGAAGTAAGGGTACGATTAGTCATGATCAACTAAGATAGTTGAAGAGAATTTATGAAAATAAATATATGTACTAATTTTTGAAAACTACTTTCATAATAAATTTACGTAATTAAAAATACCTTATATTTACAATTTTAGAAAATACCTTTTTATTAGCCAAATACATGTCCATATAAATACTTGAAGAACCGAAAATAATTTTAGGCTACAATCATTCTAAGTTCGTAAAGATTTTAGTAGAAATCTATATTTTATTAATTAGATAAATATATGAAAAATACCATAAAATATTTTATAATCAAGAAGATACACTTTAAGGGTCAAGATATTTAAAATCGAGAGATATTTATAATATATTTAGAACTGCATTTTACTAAACACGATATTCTTTAGAAAAATAATAAAAATAATTTAGGTAAAACCTATTCACCATATCCTATGAATATATAATAATACATTTTAGGTTTAAAACTAAAATTTGCAATTTAAATTTTTGATATTGGTAAAAATATTTCAATAGTGTTAAGCTTAATTATAATAGCAGCAATCCTAAATAATAATAATAATAATAATAATAATAATAATAATAATAATAATAATAATAATAACAGTAATATATAATAATAATAATAATCATAATAATAATAATAATAATAATAATAATAATAATAATAATAATAGTAATAATAATAATAATAATAATAATAATAATTCCTAACAAAAACTATACAGCTAATACTCTCCTCCCAAATTGGCTTAATGTGAGAGAGAGAGAGAGAGAGAGAGAGAGAGATGGAAAGAAGAGATGGGGAAGAGTGAGGAGAGGGTTTCACCTGCGGGCGGCTCCGGTTGCGCGCTTGGGTGCGGCTGCCCAAGCGAGACGTCGGACGGAGGCGGACGCCGGGGAGCGGCATTCGCAGGCGGAATGAGGTGCAGGTGTTACCAAAGGTCGGCTGGAAAGATAGCGGCGCGGCCCGCGGCTGCGGCAGTGGCTCGTGAAGGCGGCAGCGATGAGGCTCCCGGTTGCGCGGCGACCGGGTGGAGGCGGAGAGCTCGTCGGGTCGCCGGAGACGCGGGGGCCAGCAGCTCCGCAGGAAGGCGGTAGCTCACGTGCGCTGCTGCGACGAGGGGTGGCTGTACCGGCGGGATCGGGAGGGAGCGCGACGCTGGATCCGATGGTGCGGTGCTCGGCCAGGAGCGATGCGCAGCGGTGGCGGTCGCGACGGACGACGGAGGTTAGGGTTTCACCTTCTTCTTTTTTTCTCCGAGTTTTTGGAATGTTGGCGACGGTGGCCGTCGTGGGCGGTACTAATGGTGGTTTTGACCAGAAGTAGGGGTGGCGAAGGTGGGTGACGAAGGTGACGGGGATGGTTCTGTAACCCAACCTCCCTATTTTGAGAAATATTTTAAAATTAATTTCAAATAATAATATGTTTAGTTTTAAATAATAAATATTGTGATCTATATTTTTGGAGGGAAATAATTTTAGAAGCAGAAATTCAAATTTGAAAGTTTGTTATAACCAACTTAGTGGTCCCCACTCATTTTAAAAAAGTTTCTAACTGATTTTCTTCAATTTCTGTAAATAGTGAAGAGGAAGAGGGGGTTTGTGTAAAATTTCTAGGGCGGAGGGGCTGGTTGGTAATTTAGTTGAGGGGGGGGGGTTATGCAAAAGTGCATTCCTTTTCTTTTAAAACAGCAGCAGAGGAAGAGAGAGAGTGTCAACTCATTTTCGTTCTTACCAAATTTTTTCGAGCCTCTTCTCCTCCTTCAGCTCATCGGAGCGTGAGCTCACGACGGCGATGGCGACGACTCCGACGACCAAATCCTCGAGCGATGAGTAAAGGGCCACGGCAGCAGTTCCAGTTCCACAGAGATCTACTCGAAAAGCCCTGACAGCTCCTCTTATCGGAGCGAGAGGATCGATCGACGAGGCGACGCGGCGTTCACCACCATGCACGGTGGTTCGACTTGATCTCGAGTGTTCCTTCGATCTCGATAAGTAAATCGATTCCCCAAGAATTATTTCCTTGATCAGAACCTTCGATGCACTCTCGGGATTTATTTCTTTCCAATCGATTTTTGTAGAATTCTGTGCCGATTGATCAGAAAATGGGGTCATGCTTCTTCAATCGATCCAGGACTTGATCGAAGTAATGAGTAATGAGTATTCAATTTCCAAATTGATTCGATCTCTTGAGAAGCAATTCCTTCTGATTTTGTTTTAATAAGATTTCCTTCCTGTTTAATTATGCGTAGGGATTTATATAGGATTGATCGATCATCTAGATCGATGCTTAGATCTAACAACAAGTTGGTGAGTATTGATTTTTTCTTGAACATTTTGAATTGATGATCGGTTTTATGTTTGATTGAGGATATGAATTTTCTGTTCAAGGAATTAGGAGAATCAGAATTAGATCAGTAGATTTAGCTGGGCAGTGTTATTTATGGATCAACTGAAGAAGTTAAACTCATCTTGTGATCGAGTGGAGCTTGTGTCCGTATCTTGGCCTCAAATTCAGACTCATAAATCATCAGGTAATGATTTGTTCACCTCATTTTTCAGTTGTGGTTGCGTATTTATTTTGATTAGAGTTGGGTGATTTGTGGTCAGGTTTAGGGAAGGTTGTGTGTCTGTGTCCAGCTTATGGTTCAAACCAGAGCCGAGTCGTGGCTGCAGTAGAGTGTTGACGTCTTGACCTATTGAGCATGATGGCATTTGGCTAGTAGCAACTGCAGACTGATACTGTAGCTGTACATTTTTGAATTGGTAGCAGCAGCTTGAACCTTAGCCTCCTTGCAGTCTTTGCAATTATGCTAGGCTTTACTCTCGGGATGTGTCTAGGATTAATTGTATCCGAGGTTGAACGTGTCTGGGAAGGGGAAATCCATCAGGGTGTAAGACTTGACTAACAAATGTAGCAACTGGGGATATAGTAGCTGTCGGACTGCTATGTACTTTTGAGGGTGCACTGCTAATGTTGAGGGACTGTTGAGTTTGATTTTGTATTATAAGTCATTTTTTTGATTCTTATATGTATTATAAGTCATTTTGATTTTATATGTATTACAAGTCATTCTTGTTAATTCTTACTTATATGTGTTATCTGGGAGACTCGAACCTGGCCCTGTGAAGACCAGGGGGTGTTGGTATGTGTTAGATAAATTCGTGCAAATGGTTATAGTAATTGAAGCTTTGTGGGTTTAGTATGCCTATGATTGAATTGGTGGATTTCTAGACTAACTTGAACTAGGACTGAGCAAATCTTTGCAGGTTATGTTAGTTTGGAATGAAAGTGATGTCAGTAGCTTGGGTATTGATGTCATGCCTAAGAATAGGTTTAATGGTTAAGTTAAGACTTAAGGTGAGTTTAATAGGCCAGTAGTAGCTTGGGAGGAATTAATAAGTTCCAGTATGTTTATATTCTTGGTAGCCCGTTAAGTTGTATTATTTTCTAAATTAAGTTAATGTATATCATAAATGAGTTAATTCTTCTATGACTCTAAACTTGTGTTATAGCTTAGGCTAGTTTTGAACTAAATTAACAAATGAGTATTAATCCTAATCAACTTGTACCCAAACAACAGCAGGATATCCAGTTGCCTTGATTATCCGTACTTCCCCGGAGCAAGGCAAGTACTTTTCTACAGTCTTGTGCATTTACATATCTTGTACTATTCTTGTGACACATCATGACACGATATCCTATACCCGGTACTCCTGTACTATCTTGTTCTTGTACTTACTTGTGTCGGGTGGGAAAATACACTAGCCATGTGACCAAACCCCGGTTACTATATTCATATAGATAGCTTAGGCCTCACATCGTGCACGCCGGCCCTAAGCCGTACCATATTCATGTACTTCTGTACATGCTCCTGTACTCACCCCAGCCGGTCACATGGACTAGTTGTATTTCAATATTGTGCACTTATCATGTCTGGTACTTCAGGATTATAGTTTCATTCCTGTACTTTACATTCCTGTACTGTAGTTTCTGTACTTTATTTTTCTGTACTACTTTCCTGTACTTTCCTGTTCATTTTCTGTATTTCATTTTCATGTACTCCTGTACTCATTTCATATCATGTTCTTGTTCATTCCCTAGAACTGTACTTTACTCCGCTCCTGACTAGGATATGTTGCAGGTGAGCTGGAGGCTCTGTGCGATACATATTATGGCCGAGAGCCAGTAGATGCTGGAGAGCCAGCTGGAGTTGCTCTTGACTTAGAGGCTGCTGAAGCCTAGAGCTTTACCTTAGTAGTTTACATTTTGCTTGTATTTTGAGACTTGTAGATATTACTTTCATTGTTAGAATGTAATAATTCTTAGACATGTATCTGGATTTGGGATTCGTTTATAGATGCTGTGTTCACATTTACTTTGATTATCTGGTTAGCTTTCCCTAGATTGGTACAACATACTTTGTCGTGTCCAACGACGAAGGCTGGGCGTGTCTGACTCGTATTCGATTATTCGGGAGCGGGTCGTGACAGGTTCGGATGCTATTGTCGGGCGATGGTTCGGTTTCGGGTCGGTCAACCTGTGGCCAGCGAATTGGCGGTGAAGACTGGCCTCAGTGGGGACGGGAAGATGGTGTAGGTAGATGATGGTGGTCAGGCGAAGGGGATGGTCGATGCTACTGGTGGTGGTTGGTTGGCCTGGCTATGGTCGGGGTCTGGATTGCCGCGGAGGTGGTGTTAGCGTCGGACGCGGGATGACGGTGGTAGTGGCTGGTGTTGGTGGTGTTGGTTGTATGATTATTGTCGTCGTGTCCGGGCTGTGGATACGACGTGTATGACTGTAAAGAACATGAATAAGATTCTGCATAACAGACACGATGCACAGCACGTTGCACGAATTGTGGAGATTGGTTTGGTGGAATTTTATGGATGAGTACCTCTCCTTATATAGGAGGTGAATATTCCCAGTTGGATAAGGATTAGAAAGGTTTAAATTCCCCCATAGATAATTTCATAATTAAATTCAAATTATTTAGACTCATTTAAAACCATTTTAAACTTAAAGCTATTCAAAAATAAGTCAGTAAAATCTTTTCTCACTTAATCAACATATTTTGCTTAATATTAAATTAAGTAACATTTTTAATTTCGACATAATAAATAATGGCAACAATTAAATTTCGAAAATTACTTTATATATTTGAAATATTTTTTTATAAATAGTAAACTAATTATAATTGGTTTTCAAAAATCGAGTGGACATGAAATAAATTCCATGTCACTTGCATACAATAATATATTTACGTGAAATAATAGTTTTCAGAATTACGACTTATATTTGCACCATTTAATAAAAATAACCATTTTAAATAACGTTTGCCAAAACTCGATGTGATGCAATAAATCAGATATTAAATACTTTTTTTTCTGTACAATTTTTTTAAAAAATATTTGATTATAAAAATATATACTATTTCACAATTTTGCACGTGACGTACAAATACGAATGCCACGAACTCATACGCGACGTAAAATTATGAAAATAAAATTGATAAAAAAAATCATAGTAGAAATTTAGGGGGTTTACATCCTACCCAACTTAAAAGAATTTCATCCTCGAAATTTAGGAGTAATTAGGGTAGGTAGGGTACAAGAGTTTAACGATAAAAAAGTATGACACATCATTTGGCCAAGGCAAGGAAACGATGTTTAATCCAAGCATGCAATTAGAAAGTCATCACAGATATGGAATTGAATAAGGGTTGCTAGCTAACACAATAAAACACGAAAGAATTAAGATTTAAAGTTAGTCATGATAAGTCATGAAATAACTAGATGAGGAATCGACAAGATTAAGGGCAAGCAATTTAGAGAATATAGCCGTTTAGGTTTAGAGTTGAATCATTCCAAGTTCCAATAAGGTCGCGAAAATGAATCTAGGGTCGAAGAAAGAGGACGAGTAACTCAAGACAGAGATAAAGACACATTGGTAGGTCAGTGGCTAACTATCCCTGTGTAGATACCAACTTCATGGTCATAGGAGAATAGTTTGGCATAACTATCAAGTACAAGCTTCGTCTAGAATAGGTAAAAGGCGAAAGCCAACAAGAGTTCAAGGAATATGTTTTAAATACCAATATGCGGTTCAACGACGATGGAAAATTTTAAGTAGAATTGTCAAGGCAGTCGCGGATGAGACTCTAGGGGCAAGTTTGACTATGTCTCCATATGCGTAGAATAATATATGAAAAGAGAACCAAAGTACAATAGGTTGATCAGACCATCATGTACCGGTTCTGATTAGACTGGGAGCGACCCAATAAAATATGTCATGATCAAGGTTGATAAGAAAATAAGCTTACAAAATTTATGCTAAGTTAGCGTTAAAAATAGTCAAAGTATAAGTAAGGGACCATGATAAAGGGAATTAAATAGTCCAAGGTTCTTTAAAAATCAAGTCTTGCCCAAAGTTTGGGCCTATATAGTCGTCCCAATATTTCTTTATATATGGCTCAGTTAACTAGACAAGTTAAGGTCCTCTAAATTTATAGTATAAATGTACTTATCTATATGGTTTACGAGGACAAGGTTTTTTTGGGTCATAAGGATTCTACCCAACTTATAAGAGTTAAACTGGTAGTGTGAGGGAGCATGGGTCAAGCAATCAAGGTAAAGCATAGAGTCAAGCATGTAAGGAATTTAGTAGAACCTAATGAGAAAGTATATTGGTCGAAAGTTTTGAGTCAGTACTGGACCCCTATTTGAAGGTAGAAAGTATTTTGGTATCATGGTAGAGGATATAGTTTAGTATTTTGACCAGAAAGTCATATCAAGAAAATAGAGTACAAGGAGATGGGTTTTAGTGGAACATGATATATCTACATGAAGGTGGGCTCGTCTAGGTTTTATATATGAAATTTATTGGAAGGAAAAGCCTAGTGTTGTGCTCCAAATATCAAAGTCACGATAGGGAACGCCAAATGATCAAAATAGAAAGTGGGTTTTCATAAGGTAAGGATCAACATACAAAAATAGAAGGATCAAGTTAAAACACAAAACAACGATAATTAAAGAATCTAGTAAAATAAGTTAGGGACAAGGTTTCTAGAGAAAAGATAATCTCATAGATAAGGGTATGGTCAAGGGAATGATTCTATTTATTTCTAAGTGTCAACGATTAGACTGTCACGAATAAAGGTCTAGATTTAAGGAAAAGTCGAGTATGTCAAAATTGAGATATCTTCACAAAGTTTTGTAGGTCCTAAAAATCAAGTTGCACCCATCAAAAAAGTCATAAAAATCAAATTATGCATCCTTCAAGTGAACTGCGCAGGAGTCAGATTGCGCACCATCTCGATTGCGCAGGCTGAACTGCGCACTCATCCAAGTGCGCAAGCTGACGTGGCCTCGTCATCTTTACCTGACAGAGAATCAGATCTTCTGACAACTGACAGCACGGAGAACGAAGAAACTGTTCGTTTATCGTGCAGCACAGCGCTCGAGGACAGCTGTACATGCAGCGCAATCGGCCAGACTCTTTGTAGCGCGGTCCATCCTTGCGCAATCTGAAGCCAGCACAATTCATGTGGCGCACTCCATCAAGACAACTGACAAATGTACACATGGCCTTCATGCCATCAATTACTCACCATGTGACAACCGTCTGTACACGATCAAGCGCATTTCAATCAAATAATGCCATGCGTCACATACAGATGGTCCACGATCGAGTAACTGCCTGCGCAGTTTATTGCTTGCACAATCCAAAGTCTGCGCAATCCAGCCTGTGTAAGTCAGAATAACTAAAAGTTAGTTATTTCTAGATCTCTATAAATAGAGTTTCAAGTCTTCATTATCGAGGAGATCACATATACATCAGAAGTCATCATCAGAGATCAGGAGTTCTTGCCAAAGTGCTGTTGCAATCTTCAGAGGCTACCGTCTTCAAAGTTCACATCGTCCAAGGGATAAAACGATCGTCATTCAGATCAGATTCCTATAGTTGTACTTTCCCAGAATTCTTGAAATCTTCTACAAAGTTTGTTGAAATAAAGATCAACTTTTGTTTTTGCAAACAAAATGGCGACTCTGCTGGGGACGACTTTCTCCTCCGATGAGGAAGTGACAACTCAATGTGACATTGCGTCTATCGGAAAGACGCAGAAGATACTGGTTGTAAAGGTCAACCAGACAGCCTATGAGGCGATGATCAACTCCAGGACCACCCCTCGTACTGCAACAACTTCTGCCACGAGCAATGTTCACCCAGTATGGGTCCCCAAGACTGTTGCGCAGTCCATTGCTTCTGCTACTCAGCCTGCTGCGCAGTCTACTGTCTCTGTTCCAAAGACTGCTGTCTCTGTTGCGCAGGCTGCTGCTACTGCCCATGCACAGTATGCTGCTTCCCTTGCCAGTGCACAACACACTTCCTATGCTGCTCTGTCAAAGTACAAGACTTCTATTCCTCTGGCGCAGTTGGCTATAACTCTGCCTGCGCAATCCACCACTCCAGCAACCAGAGTGCAACTCAAGCACTCTGGCAACAAGACTTCTGCTGCGCAAGTTGCTGAGACTGTAGCCAGAAGACCTTCTGCCAGAGTTACTCATGCACAACCTGCTAGTGCGCCATCAACTACTCCAACCCATGCGCACACTGCGCCAGCGCAGTCTAAGAGAGACAGCCCTTCGGCTAATCTCTCCTCTTCCCACAACAAGGGGAAAAGTTCTGCTCCTCCTCTCAAGCACCCTATTGCTCATGCACAATCCATTGGGGGTAGTCTTTTGGCTATTCCTTCTCCTCTCCAGAACAAAGGAAAAGGCCCGTTGGTCTTTTCTCAAACTTTTTCGTCCCACGACTTGGAAGACAACAGAGAGAAACGCTCTTTAGCTAACCCTTCTTCACAAAACAAAGGAAAAGACCCTTTGGTCTTTTCTCAGACTTCCTTGGTTTTTACCGTAGAAGATCAATCTGAACGGGCTTCGGCACCAGTCAATACAAGAACTCTCTCTAATAAGGATTCGTCTTCCCTCATTGCCAAAGGGAAGTGTACTGATCAGAGAAGTATTCTGCCTACTCCGGTAGCAGAATTTCAAGATCTCCCAACTCTCAAGATATCCCGTTCAAGACAGGGAAAATTGTTGGTGTCTCAGACTGAAACCCCTGGGGGTGAGTTTGCTGATCTAAGAACTTATCTCAATCGACCAACTTCGGTAAAACTCAAACAGCCAATGTCGAAGACCAACCAGAATCAGAAGCAAACTTCCAGGATTAAAAATTCGGACACCTATGCCAATGAAATGAGTACTTCCCTGTACATTCAAGGGACAAAATATTTGAAGAACCGAAACCATGTTCCGAATATTGTCAAAGAATATGTCCCTCAGACTTCTTCTTGTCCCGTCACTGTTCCCGATCTCCGAGAACACCTTAAACAAAAACGGGACAACATCTCAACGCCTCCAGTGCAACCACTTGGACACCATTGTAATCATAAAATGGTCATCAAGTGTTGTTGTCAGACAACAAGACGATCTGTCTTCGATCGTATGAAGTTCACAAACTTTGAACCTATGTCAGAAGATGAAGACGAAGTTTTGTACGCTTCTGTCAACATAACTTCCAGAGACACTGGGGGTAGGAAGTGCTCTAAGCACGACAAGCCTCACAAGCCAAGCCAGCGATATTTGGATTTACTCCAAGAATCCTCTGAAGGAGTATTCCAACATACCCGATCCCGAAGCCGAGACACAATCGATCAAAGGAATCTCCAAGATCCTTCCGGTCATCTCCCTCATTCTCACTCAGAAGATGATTCTTTCTCCGACTACGATACATACAGCGAAAGTTCGGAACAGATAGTATCCTCCACTGTACCTAGAGAAGTGACAGCTTATGTTGTCACTGAAGATCCCGATGCTTCCAGTTCAGCTAGACAAGTTGAAGACCATGGCCGAGATGGTCGCGAGTATGCATTCTATCATTATGGCCCAGCATACAGTTCCACCGACCGTACCTTCTATAAATCCTGAAATTATAGTATCGTCGGTACCTGTCGATACAGGGCTGGGGGTAGCATCTACTCAAGTACCTCCTGTATAGATTCAACCGACACCCAGTCAGTCAGGTGCTGGGGGTAGTGCTTACCACGCTGTTCCTCCCCCTAACACTGTGATTCAGCTTGCTCCTTCTACATCAGTGGAGGATGCCAATAAAGCTTTCAAGCTCCTACGCACTCAGTTCGAGACCTTCAAAGAGAAGGATAACTTGCAGAGGTTGGGGATCAAGCAACCCTATCCAGTTGAATGGAAGGAAGTCCCGTTTCCTCCAAAGTATAAGATTCCCACAATCTCGCTGTTTGATGGCAGCACTTCTCCTAGTCAGTTCATTAACCACTTTGAGGTTATGACTGTCCAACTTCAACCAAATGACACTTTTCTTACCAGAGCATTCTTTGGCTGTTTAGCTGGCGTAGCATACGATTGGTATAGAAGCTTGCCCGATGGTTGTATCACCTCCTTTTCAGGTCCGAAACAAATCTTCTTGGAACGATTCTATGAGGGGATCAACGACATGACCATGTCAGCCCTCAATAAGATCAAACAAAGACACAATGAAACTGCTGAGAGTTTCATTGAAAGGTTCCGCCGGGAAGCTTTGAAAATGCCTCCTGGAACTCCGGCCGCTGTCACCATAGACACCTGTAAGGCAAATCTCTTGCCTATCATCAGCATGTAGACGGGGTCAACTCAGTTCCAAGACTGGCCATCCTTCATTGTCAACGCTAAAGCTGCTGAAGTTAGCGCCGACAAATTCAAGCAACTAGGGGTACAAATGTCTAACCCCGACCGGGATGAACACCAGACATCAGGTGGTGGTAATCGCCAGAACAACCGCAAGGGAAAAGAAACTTTGAATATCAACTTGACGAATAAGAACAAAGAATCTTTGGCGGTCAACGTAGCTCCCCCTACGTCCATTTCTACTCCATCAGCACCTCCACCAAGGAAACCTCGTCCAAAAGTATAGTACTCCTTTGATGAGAATGACACAGTGAGCATCTTTGATTGCTTGATCAAAAGCAATAAGCTCCAACTCCCAGATCCGAAGAAGCCCGATGAAATCGATAAGACTGATCATCCTAAGTACTGTGTTTATCACAGGTTCATTGGACATCCCACTCGAGCATGTTATGTGCTCAAAGGCAAAATTCAGGAGCTGGTCAACGCTGGTGTTGTTACTCTGCAGCAAGACGAGAAGACTGTTACCGCGAACATGGTCTCAGTTCAATTCGGTGACTTCCTGCCGCAGATGGTACAGCACGATGTCATTCCTATCCCCAAAGCTACTCTTGAGATCGAGAATCTCCTTCCTCCATGAAGTGAAGGTCTCGTCCCCTTGTCTCTTGACAATGGCGAGATTATGTAGATTCATCCAGATTTGGCCTCAGAGTTCGAACTTCCCCCTTCCTCCAAGAAGAAATACCGCTCCAAGGGCAAGACAAAGACTTGCAATATGGTGTCTTTTGACCCCATAGTTGACGAGGAAATCCTGCTGGGCACCAGATCAGGGAAAGCCTATCTAAAGGATTATCCTGAAGCTCAAAAGAATCCTGCTTCTTCTTCTGAGCCTGCTCCAGTGCAGCCTGCTTCTACTGAGGATATTCCTACTGCATCCTCACCGGTTGTAGAGTCTACTCCTTCCAAGCCGATGGTCGCTGACAAAGGCAAACAACAAGTCCGCTTCGACAAGCCTTTGAAGAAGTCATCTCCTTCCGGACTTGAAAAGCCTTACAACTTTGATATCTTGGCTCAGTTAGCCAATACACCAGCCCGGCTGTCCATCTTCGAGCTCTTACGCCTCTCCAAAGAGACTCGGGAAACTCTGAGTGAGGCTCTCATACAGGCAGAAACCTGTCTAGCCCTTCTAAAGAAACCGAAAGCAGAACCAGTCTCTTGCCTTTATTATCATAGTGTGTTGGAGTTAATTCCAAACATAACTTTCACACAGGATGACATGCTGATGGAAGACAATTGGCACGATCGTCCTCTATACTATACAGGATACGTCGACTCGATGAAAGTCGATCGTATTCTGATAGATCCAGGGTTTGCTCTCAGTATCATGCCGAAGACAATGTTGGATGCATTGAAGATCCCGGTGCATAGTATTTCCAGTACAATCACCACTATCCTCGGGTTCAATCAAGGAAGAAGTGAGCCTCTGGGCAAGATTCGCCTAAAACTCCAAATAGGCAATCTTCGCACAAAGGTGACCTTCTACATCATTGACAACCATGGTTGTTCTTACAATGCTCTGTTGGGAAGACCATTTTTGCATAAACATAACATTGTTCCTTCGACTCTCCATCAATGTTTCAAATATGTTGATGACAATGGAGAGGTTCAAAAGGAGGTTGCTGATCTTTATCCTTTCAAAGGCGTCGAAGCATACTGCAACGATGCTCGTATGTACAAAGATGAATTCATAAAGGTAGTGCTATCTTTGGACACTGAAGAAGAGCAAGAAGTAGTGCCTAATGACACCCTCATCATACCTGTCAAAGGGCGTGTTTCTCGTCCTCAGTCCTCCAAGCCACTGGCTATTTATTTGCCAGTCCAGAAGCAATCAACTGATGGAGGTCAAGATCAAAGGGAGCTCACCTCTTCTGAGCCACTTGTTATTGACTTACGTCGTAACAAGGAAAAAAGGCAGCTCACCTCTTCTGAGCCACTTGTTATAGATTTATCTCATAACAAGGATAAAAGGGAGCTCACCTCCTCTGAGACGCTTGTTATCGACCTCCGTCGTAACAAGTTTAATCCTCCTCCACGTTCTTCTTCTCCCCCTCTTGTAATCAATCTGACGAAGTCTACTAAGGCTAAAGGTCCTGCTGTAAATACAGATGTACAAATTAATGAAAAAGCATCTACTTTCCAGTATACTGATGTCATTTATCATGCTAAGTGCTATTTGGATATGTTAGATAGCTTTCAATCATTTACGATGGGATTTATGCAATCTCTTCAAACAGAAGTCTTATTTGAACGCCCAAAGGATTCATACCGTATTGTTCCCGCTCGTAAGAAAGGCGAGAGTCCAATACTTTTTAGTAAAGGACCGGAACAACAATTCAGCTATACGGATGATAGCAAAAATAACGACACCGGGCATTTTCAACTCCGTCGTTACAATCAACAATCAAAAGACATCATCCGAAAGATGGGTTACGACTTCAAGAGTGGCCTCAACTACGGTAAGGGTAGAAGAACTCCTATCCGTACGGCTGTGCCGAAAGAAAAGTCAGAGATGTACTACAGCAGGACCAAAAGAGGTCTCGGATATTCTTCACCTCCAGTATTATCCCCAGCAGCCTCTGAATCTGATAGCGAGGAGCGCTCTAACTCTTCTGATTCCAGATCATGGGATTCTGACACCAGCATTGATCAAGTTCATCGATTGACTGTATCTTCTAACATGGTCTCCGTCGAACTTCCAGAAGGCTATGACGAGTATATTGAAGAAAGTCCCGAAACAGATCCTTTGGCTCAACGAATGGATACCCAATGGGAACTCCGATTCGAACAAAGGGAACCTCCTATTGAAGATCAATTAGTTCAAATTGATGTAGGAGAGAGCAGGTCGCCTCGTCCAATATTCATCAACAAGAACCTTTCAGAGGCAGATAAGCAAGAATTAATTCTTCTTATTCAAGAATACATTAACGTCTTTCCCTGGAGCTATAAAGACATGCCAGGTCTAGATCCCAAAGTTGCTACTCACAAATTGAACATTCTGCCAAATGCAAAACCGGTCAAACAGCAACAACGGCGCTTCAAGCCAGAAATGATGGAAACAATCGATGATGAAGTCAAGAAGCTCATTGCTTGTGGCTTTATCCGAGAAGAACAACATCCTGATTGGGTAGCCAATGTTGTCTCAGTTCTAAAGAAAACCGGCAAAGTTCGAGTTTGTATCGACTTTCGGGATCTTAATGAAGCATGTCCAAAAGATAAATTTCCTCTCCCTATCACGGATGTTATGATTGACAACACCTGTGGGTTCGAGCGAATATCTTTCATGGATGGATTCTCCGGATACAATCAGATTCGGATGAATCCTGAAGATGAAAAACACACTTCTTTCCGCACTCCTCGCGGAGTCTACTGCTATACTGTAATGCCATTTGGTCTCAAGAACGCTGGTGCAACGTACCAACGAGCCATGAGTACCATATTTCGAGATCACCTTCGTAAGACTGTCGAATGCTACGTCGACGATATTGCTGTCAAAGCCGTCTAAAAGAAGATCACATCCAAGACTTGAGAACTATCTTCTACCTCATGCGCCAACATCAACTCAAAATGAATCCCACCAAGTCATTCTTGGGTGTCTCTAGTGGCAAATTTCTTGGCTTTGTCATTACCTCTAAGGGTATACACGTGGACCCTGAGAAGATCAAAGCCATTCAAGAGATGCGTCCTCCACGCAACCTAAAAGAGCTACGAGGATTCCAAGGTCGACTTGCGTACATCAGAAGATTTATTTCGAATCTGTCTGGACGCTGTAGACCATTTACTCAACTAATGAAGAAGGGTGTATCTTTCGTTTGGACCGAAGAATGTCTACGAGCATTTGACGACATAAAGCGATATCTCATGAATCTACCAGTCTTTGTGCCACCAATCTCTGGCATACCATTCTTAATGTATGTCCGTGCTATGGATCATTCATTGGGAGCTTTACTTGCCCAAAAGAACAAAGAAGGCCATGAACAAACTATCTATTATCTCAGTCGTACTATGATTGGTGCCGAACACCGTTATAGTCCGGTCGAAAAGGAATGACTAGCTCTTATGTTTGCTGTTCAAAAGACTCGGCATTACATCATTGGCCAAACTATTCATGTCATATCCCGAGTTAATCCTCTTCGGGTATTGATGAAGAAGCCTAGCACACTCAATTCTCGGCTGGCAACATGGGCCATTCTGCTAGCCCAATATGACATGGTATATGTTCCTCAAAAGTCTGTCAAAGGCCAAGCACTGTCGGATTTCTTAGCAGCTCATCCTGTTCCAGAGACATCCAAACTTTATGATGAAATTCCAGATGAGACTTTGGAATCTAATACAATCTCCGAAGAATTTCCTACTTGGCGTCTATTCTTTTACGGTGGTACCATTGTTGCAGGAGTCGGAGTTGTCCTTGTTTCTCCAGACGGGTCAGCTATTCAAAGAGCATATTCCTTAGATGAGCCTTGCTCCAACAATGTGGCAGAATACAATGCTCTATTCATTGGCCTTCAGCTAGCCAAACAACTAGACGTCGAGTATCTTGAAGTCTACGGTAACTCTAAGCTGGTTGTTAACCAGGTTAGAGGAACTTATGAAGTTCATCATCAAGATCTAGTGCCTTACTATGAAGTGGCAATCAACATGGCTACATCATTCAAAGCCTTCTTCATCGAATATGTACGACGGGCTTGCAATACTAAGGCAGATGCTTTGGCTAATCTTGCAGCAGTCTTAGCCATCCCTATCAAAAGACAGCAGGTGGTGGTTATCTCTAATCGGGAATTGTTCTGCGTTGAAAACAATCATAATATTGAGTTCAGTAATCTTACTGAAGTCAATGTTATTAGTGAAGATTGGAGAATTCCTTTTATCGACTTCGTGGTCCATGACATACTCCCTGAAGATCCCAAGGAGGCTACGAGTATTCGTCGGCGGTCTCTGCGATTCTACTACAATCAGACCACCAAAACTCTCTACCGGCGAACTTATGACGGCCTACTCTTGCGTTGTCTTGCTGGTGGTGAAGCAAAACAAGTGTTACGTGAAGCTCACGACGGTGTCTGCGGCGCACAACAACCCAGTCCTAAACTACATGATCGCATCTGACGCATGGGTTACTATTGGCCCTCTATGGTATCTGATGCCATCGAATATGCAAGAAAATATCGAGCTTGTCAAATCCACGCAGATTTTATTCATCAACCATCAGAATTCCTTCATCCGATTGCTGCTTCCTGGCCTTTTGAAGCTTGGGGCATGGACATCATCGGTCCCATCAATCCTCCTTCTTCTAGAGGACATCAATTCATACTCGCAATAACCGACTACTTCTCCAAATAGGCTAAAGCTATACCATTGGCCGAAGTCAAGACCAGCAGCGTCATCAACTTCGTCAAACACCATGTCATCTATCGATTTGGTGTACCTCGACGAATCATCCACGATAACGGACCTCAGTTCATCAGCCAAAAGTTTACAAGATTCTGTGACGATCACCGGATTGACAATATCGCTTCGACAGCATACAATCCTGCTACTAATGACTTAGCTGAAGCTTTCAACAAGACTATTATCAAGCTCCTCAAGAAGTTTGTTTCTACTAACAAACGAAACTGGAGTGAAAAGCTTGGAGAATGTCTTTGGGCCTACCGTACTACGGTTCGCAACCCTACAGGCTGTACACCCTTTTCTTTGGTGTACGGCTGTGAAGCAGTTCTACCTCTGGAACTTCAAATTCCGTCTTTGAGGATTGCCATCGCCAATGAACTCACGACAAAGAACAATGATCTTCTCCGACTCCAAGAATTGGAGGCACTCGATGAGAAGCGGCTATTGGCTCAACAGCATATTGAGTTATACCAAGCCTTCATCTCAAAGACTTTCAACCGCAAAGTTAAAGTCAGAGCCTTTCAGAAAGGAGAGCTCGTTCTAATGGTCAGGCGTCCTATGACTATGACTCACTCGAACAAGGGCAAGTTCGATACAAAGTGGGAAGGGCCGTATATCGTGAGCAAAGTCTTCTCAAATGGAGCCTATCAACTCACAGAGCTAGACGGTCGAGTTGCAATGATACCTATCAATGGCAAGTTCCTTAAAAAGTATTATGTATAGATGTAAAAGACATTGCTTGTAATCATCAGACAAGTTCATAAATAAAATTCAATTTTATTTCATCTTGAATGATAGTACATAATATCAAGGAAGGTCACTATCATCCTTCTCAAAATTGGGACGCGGACCACTGCCATCCTTATCAAAAACATGATCAGCAAAAGAGTCGAGAACATTCTTGCTGGAACCCACCAGGAACTTGCAAGCAGCCATCCTCATGGCTTCTTCTTCTTCAGTCTTCCCTGGTTCAAGAAGGAAGTCCAAGATGTCCTTTGGCGGTTTGGGGGCAGACGAACCTTCGCCCGCTGCTATCTGCTTTGGTTGAGCCGGTTCGACTGGACGTTCCTCAGTACCCGCTTCCACCTTCAAGGCAATCTTATACTTCTTGGATGCATCTCCAGACGACATCTTTATGTTGAAAAGTAAAAGTGACCATCCTTTCTGATTTTCCATTCTATTTATAGACAGAGATTCATACGACAATGAAACTTTATTTAATCCATCCGACGGTTCGCCCGTTCATTTGACGGTTCGTCCGTTCATCATATCCCTTTGACGGTTCGCCCGTTCATTATATTCATTCACCCGACGGTTTACCCGTTCATCATTCGACGGTTCGCCCGTTCATCATTCGACGGTTCGTCCGTTCATTACATCCATCCGACGGTTCGTCCGTTCATTACATTCATCATCTGACGATTTACCCGTTCATCACATTTATCTGATGGTTCACCCGTTCATCATATTTATTTGACGGTTCATCCGACTGTTCATCCGTTCATCCCGACGATTTATTTCGTTCATTTATTTCGTTCACATTTTGACAAATCATCCATTTCGTTCATATCAGCAACTTGTCATCTTTTGATTAAGTTGTCTATTGAAATAATGATATTCGATAAATTATATTTGCCACGTCCATATTACCTCTGAGCAGATATAATTGAATATAATTATTTTCCAAAATCAAGAAATATATCATGTCTTGCACCTCTGAATATATTTTCTATCGCTATTATTTATATCTGAATAAGATATGCAACAAATAATAGAGCCATCAAGAAAATGTCTTTTTATTGATTGATCAAAAGATTGAAAGACATTACAACATTACATATCACAAAAAGACTGAAAATACAAAAATCTTTCTTATTCTGCCGGCGGAGTCATCAAGTTGATCATCTGCTGCTTCAAAGATTGTAGCCGCTCCTCACGTGATTCCATCACCCGCTTCCTAGCTTCTTCCATCCCAGACTTGTCGTCAAAAGATGGCATGGTTACTATTCTGCGAGAGATTTCTTCTTTATGAGTTGCGACGTACTCATCCCTTTCCAGAGTTAGAGCATTCAGCTGTTGAACTGCAACCTGGTGTTGTGCGGCCTCGTCCTCCAGAGCAAGCTGGACAAGTCTCAGCTCTTCTTTAAGACGGGCAGATTCTGATAGCAGCTCCGTAACCTTCCTCTCCTTCTTGTCAGCAACAGATGCCACTGTTTCCACTTGGGCATTATACTCAGCAGATTTGTTAGTGAAAGCATCCAAGAGAATTTAGAAATTAACTTTCTCAACCACAGCCTCCTGAGACATCTTTTCAAATTTAGCTTGCACCAAGGGCTCCATCTCTTCTTTATTCAGCTCTTTGTAAATTTTGACCGATGCCTCTAGCTCATCTAGTACATGTTCGAAAAAAACAGTCTGAGCTTCGTCGTCTTGATGACGGATGGCATTGATCAAATAGGAGGTTAGATCCCTGACGGTGGAGAAACCAGCCTCTTCTTTTTCTATTACCCTATCTACTAAGGGTTTCAAAGACTTAAAGAAAAGGTTGTTGAAAGAGCTGATGATAAAATAGTTGGTAGCCAGAGCACCCGGGGTAGCAGCTACTCCCATAGATGTAGAAGCAGCAGCAGGTGTCTGTGAAGACAAATGTTCGGTTTCTTCTCTTTGAGTAGACGGCTCTTTAGCCAGAGGAGCCATCGTAGAGCTAGTTGCACCTCCCAGATGCTCTTCTGCAAAATCAAATGAACCTTATCATTGATTGTTGTTGTCATTAGCAACTAATTGAAAAGGATCAAAAGATCAAAGGCAATCTTACCATGACTTGCCCCAGCAATAAACTTTTCGTCTGTTGGTACAGATTCCAGTCTAGCAAAGGTAGCCTCAGACATTACTGCCTGGCTACTTCCGGCCTCAGAACCACTCGAGAAATGTCGGCTACCGCTAGCGATAGCCGTTACTGGCACTATATCTGTGTACATGGGAGGAACCGGAGAAGATTCAAGTTCTGCATGGATAAAATATATAGATGTCAGCTATTTGAATCTATGAAAAGAAGGTAGAAAAAAATCATTCAATACCTTTTGGATCAGCAGAAGTAGTTTCAGCAGGTGCTACTTCTACATCCGTATTCCTTTTCGGAGACACGTATACCTCCACATCCGCTTCAGGATTCAGTGTGTCATCTACGGCTTTGGAAGACATGTGAACATCAGTGCCTGCTTCGGGATTTAATGTATCATTAATTTTTTTCTGTTGATGTATCTTCATCGCTTATGCTATCCTCTGGAGCTTCCTCGCTGGCAGTTGCGGCAGCGGCTTGATCAATATCGTCTTGTAGACCGAAGTCGCAATCATTTAGAGCTTCAATTATTAGATCTTCTTCTTCACGGAGCCCTCCTGGTGTAGCAGGAATCTGGAAAGTTCTCACCGCAAGAGAAGGAGATCGTAAAATTTCATCATTCCTCTGCCCAGTTTTATCTCTCAGCTCAGCTTCAGCCCCTAGCTCAGCTTTATCCCTTTGTTCAACCTCATCCCTTGGCTCTGGGGAAGGAGTCTCCTGCCTAGGCTCGGAGGCAGGTGTAGGGGATGACATGGTTATTCCAGCTACAGCACTGGCCACCACTGAAGACAAGATTTGTCTCAGAGGGGTAATCACCCTCTTTCTCCTTCTAGAGGCCAGTTTCTTTCGATGAAGAGGTCTTTCGGGACTCTCCATATCTACTACATCGACCTGCTTTGGAAGAGAGGTCGGTGTGGTCGCTTCTTCTCGGGTCGACTCGGTCAGTTGCCGAGACTGCGACCTGGTGGTGACCTTCTCGGAAGGGTCTAAGATAAGTTTCTTGTTTACAACCGGAGAGGAAGGTTCATTAATCCTTCTTTTTCTCTCCTTGGTTGGAGATTTGGCCACATTCAAAGAAACCCTCAGTGGTTCATTAACCTCCTCAGGGAAGTTAGCTTCCCTTGAGGATTCCAAGGGATCATCCACTGGCTCATGTTTCTCATCATTTCCTGGAGCTAGCATAGAAGTTGCTCCTTTCTTCAAACGCGTCGCCGTCGCGAAGCTATCTACAAGATTGAAGTTCTCGGCGAATGTATTTGCAGCTGTATAAAAAAGTGAATATGTATATAACATTCGAGGGCCATGATCATTCTTGGTCGGCATCGAGAACACTGTCCTTGTGTCTCGAGCGTTGTAATAGGCCCATGCTCTGGCACCATCAATCAGATGCCCCTTTCCTTGTAGGCAAGTTATAGCATTGCCTACGTGGAACTGGTCGTAACCAAATTGACGAGCGAAGCGGCTTGGCAGATATGGTTCCAAGAAACACTCATCTTTAAATCTATATACCAAGTACGACGGCCTGATCGTCCTCAGCCAGTCAAATGCTGCCCGACCCAACGGCTGTCTCCCAAGGTCAACTAGATTTGTCGACATATGTTCATAACCGGTTGGAGGGGCAACGCAGTAAAAATTCCATCCCTTTCTCAGGTTCAAGGCACGTCTGCAATCCTTCAGACTAGTGTATATCCACTTGTTCCGGGAGAATCTCCGCAGATAGCTACTGCCGACTGCTCCCATGTCGGGGTTCATCAATAACGGATGGTGCAGAAGCAACCATCCGAATAAATAGGTGTAAGGCAACTCCAGTCAAGGGAAGTTCCCCTTCTCACCCTTCCATTTGAGCATGGAGTCAACATAAAGACGAAGACCTGCGTTCACTCTACAGGTCATCGCCGACAGCAAATCCATCCGGTAGACAAAGACTAACCGGACAGCAGCAAAGAGCACGTCGCGGTGGAAGCGGTCCACGGCGCTCGCTCCGAGTACGATGAAGCGTCGGAGCCAATATGTCAGGAATCCTGCCAGCTGGGCTTCCCTTGACATGGGCCTGTAGCCCATTCTCATAAAACTTTCGACAAAATCTCCGGTCTTGAGTGGAGGGTATTGATATTCGTCGTTAACTTTGATATCCATTTTCTTGTTTTCTTCCATCAATCTTATTACTTCACTGTGGCTGAGGGGTTGGAAGAAAGTCGGGTTGCACGTGTCATGATCCTTAGTCTTTTTCTCAATGATATGATTAAGGAAAAGATAAGGCAACCACTTTGATGAATAACAGGTGCCGGAAGAACCGTTCTTATAGTACATGGAGCATATTTTGTAGTGGCACAGTAGTTCGTAAAAAACGGCTACCATCTCTGTATTTTCTCGACGAAGTCGGTCTAACTCGTCGTTTGTTGGAATATACTCCTCATAAGGGAAGTCTCCCATTGGTAAGCACAAGATGTATTTCATCTCATGAAGGTCTAATCCAATTTTCCCGCAGGGTGTCATGAATGTCCCTGTCCTATAATTGTACCTCTCTGTCAAGGCCAGAAACAGATGAGGGTTTAGAAGGAATCCATACACGGTAGCGTATACCGCCTGATATAGCTCGATCTCTTTGAGCTTGTCTTCGAACTGAACCAATATCCAATTGGTTATGCAGTTCCACCTTTTGTTGTCTGGGTTCACCAGACTTGTCAGTCTGATGTCCTGATCCGGGTATCTGCCCTCAACCTTTGCATATTCATTAGCAACGATTGGCGTCTTCACCAGCAGCAGCAAAAAAGAGTTCTCTGGAGGGATGCAGCCAGGCTTTAACCCTCTGAGCAAAGTGCTATAACGCTCAGAGGAGCTATAGAACATATCTCTATTGTTTGGGCCTTTCTTTACACAAATATTCCCAGTCCATGCTTGCTGGAGGGGGGTAATATCCCAGTCCATCCTCCTGGGATGGCTTGTATGGGCATAGCGGGCTAGAGGGAGACATCTGGCAATGTCCGGTAACAAGATTATTTTCTCCTTTCTCTGGAAGAGTCTCTGCTCAACACGGGGTCTCGGCTGAGAACTCTTGTCAATAGCTTCGCCAAATAAGAACAAGGGTTTCTTATGGGTAATGGCATCGGCAGTCTGCAGAGGCTGCCCATTCATCAGACTTAATAAAGTTTCATTGTCCTGAGCTACCAAGATGGCTTGGCGGGAGGATGGCCGAGCATATTGGGGAAAAAGCACATGGGACAAATCTTCTTTAAATTCTGGTTCAGCAAGGGACCCTACAAAGATTTCATACTCTGGGTCCTCTCTGATGTTAACTGCATCAAACAGAAAGATAGAATTCAGTACAAGTAAAATCAAAGATTCTGTCAGCAAATTGCGCAAGCATCAGAGTGCGCTGTCTGTAAAGTGTCAGATTGCGCAACAAACAGCTTCTATGCACAAACTGTCCAGTTGTGCCAACTCATCCACTTGTGCAAGCTATCAGATTGTGCTGAATAACTTGCGTAAAGCATCAGTTTGCGCTGGACAGCCTTGCACAAATCAGCAGACTGCGCTGACTTTTGCCAGCGCGTTCTAACCGATTGCGCAAGAAAATAGTCTTCATAAAAATAAAAACTATGGGGTTTGTGCAACCGAAACCCTAAATAGGGCGGCGCAGTATAGCCAAATCTCTAAAAAGAGATAGGTTTGAGGGATTCAATCAAGTCGAAGAACCCTAAAAAAGGGTTTTCGAATGACTACCTTACAAAGTTGGGTGACCAACTTCATGTCACAAAATATGCGGCACAGCACGAGTCGAAGACTCGGCGGGGGCCTTGCCCTTGTCGGCGGCGGAACGCTTTGGAGCCATCTGAAGTCGACGGAGAAGAAGGAAGAAAGTCGGAGTAGGCTCAGGAACTTTTCTCTCTTTAGCAAAGTGAAAACAAGTAAAGAATAACAAGAAGAACAAAGAGAACTATTTATTGTTTTTCGAGAGCAACGGTCGCCTCAGATTGTGCCGAAGAAATAGGAGCTAACTCCTCCAATTGCGCAGACAAGTCATTACTTGTGCAACTTGATTTTTTAATCAAAATTCAAAGTATTTCGAAACTTTGACTATCTTCAAACTTCGAAAACTTTGAAGGGGGTCTTGTAGGTCCTAAAAATCAAGTTGCACCCATCAAAGAAGTCATAAAAATCAAATTATGCATCCTTCAAGTGAACTGCACAGGAGTCAGATTGTGCACCATCTCGATTGTGCAGGCTGAACTGCGCACTCATCCAAGTGCGCAAGCTGACGTGGCCTCGTCATCATTACCTGACAGAGAATAAGATCTTCTGACAACTGACAGCACGGAGAACAAGGAAACTGTTCATTTATCGTGTAGCACAGCGCTCGAGGACAGCTGTATATACAGCACAATCGGCCAGACTCTTTGCAGCACGGTCCATCCGCAATCTGAAGCCAGCGCAATTCATGTGGCGCACTCCATCAAGACAACTGACAAATGTACACGTGGCCTTCATGCAATCAATTACTCACCATGTGGCAACCGTCTGTACACGATCAAGTGTATTTCAATTAAATAATGCCACGCGTCGCATACAGATGGTCCACGATCGAGTAACTGCCTACGCAGTTCATTGCTTGTGCAATCCAAAGTCTGCGCAATCTAGCCTGCGCAAGTCAGAATAACTAAAAGTTAGTTATTTTTAGAACTCTATAAATAGAGTTTCAAGTTTTCATTATCGGGGAGATCACATATACATCAGAAGTCATCATCAGAGATCAGGAGTTCTTGCCAAAGTGCTGCTGCAATCTTCAGAGGCTACCGTCTTCAAAGTTCACATCATCCAAGGGATAAAGCGATCGTCATTCAGATCGGATTCCTATAGTTGTACTTTCCCAGAATTCTTGTAATCTTCTTACAAAGTTTGTTAAAATAAAGATCAACTTTTGTTTTTGCAAACAAGTTTGGCCGATGACTTAACTATACTCGAGTATATACAACTATCATGGCAATTAATGAGGAATACTTGTATCCCATTAGGGTGACTGCTTGCTTCTTGGTCCTCTACCAATATATGTTCTAATTTCAAATTTCAAGTTCCTCAGATGTCCTCAAGATACTCCACCAAATGTCTAATCATAACTTAAAGTTTAATTTCTTTTAATTAATTCCAAATCATATCGAATGCAGCACAACTAAATTTTCATAATAAACTATCACTTTAAAAATTTTAATTCTCAAATGTACCTTGAGACAAACTTTTAGCCTATTTCATCAATCGCAAATCATGCGACTCAATTTAAAATCTTTTTTTAACCAAAATTTAAATATCCATAATAAAGGCTTAAACTCGAAATCTAAATAACTTTATAAATCATAATCATATGACGTAATTTAATTCAAAAACATTTTACCAAAATTTATCAATCATCCTCAAATTTTGGTCAATCGTAAATTATACTTCCATATTTAAAATTTTATGATCCTTTTCGAATCAAATTTATATCCCTCCAAAAGATGTATAGCTATAACTCAATAAATCATAAATGTTCAAAGACCTTCAAAAATCAAAACGCAAAATCAAATCAATTTGTTTTCTCGATCTAGCTATCCTCTTGTGTATACCACCTTGTAATATCAAAATAAAGGCTAAATTTCAACTTGATACCCTCAACTATCCATGTTTTGTAACTTGATACCCTAAACTTTTAAAATAGTTAACTTAATACCATCAACTATTGAATATTTTCAACTTCATACCCTAAAATCCAAAAAATTCCAAAAATACCCTTGCCCCCCCTCCCTCCCTCTCCGGCGTCCCCCCTCCCTCTCCGACGTTCCCCCCTCCGGCGTCCTCCCTCTCTCCCTCGGCGGGGCGGCGCGCAGCAGCAGCAGCGGCCGGAGCAGCAGCGGCGGCGCATGCAGCAGCAGCAGCAGCAACGGCGGCCGGAGCAGCAGCGACGGGCGCACAGCAGTAGCGACAGCGGGGCGGCGGGGCGGCGCGCAGCAGCGGCGGCCGGAGAGGGAGGGGGGGTTTGGAAAACAGAGAGAGGGGGGAGGGCATTTTGGGAAATATATTTTTCAGGGTATCAAGTTGGCTATTTCGAAAGTTTAGGATATCAAGTTGCAAAACATGGATAGTTGAGGGTATCAAGTTGAAATTTAGCCCAAAATAAAATTCAAACTATCTTTTGAAAGCGGTAATATGCTACTACCCAACTTGGAATTAACTAATCCTTAAAATCATGCTTTTAGGAAAAATGTCCTTATAACTCAAATAAGACCTCAATGTACACTAATTGTCAACGTAATCTTCCTAGCCATGTGTTTGACCTATGAGCATATAATAGTGTAGTCATCTTCCTAACTGTCACTAAGTACGAAAGATAAGAATTTATGGTAGAAAGAGTTCAAACAGGATGCAAATCAAGGAGGTCGAACGAGAGTTCAAAATTTGAAGTCAAGAAAGGATGTCAAGTAGGTGGATGAGATTCTAGACTCTAATCCTATATTGCAGGCCCGTTCGGTACAGTTATGTAATCGAAACAGAAAACTTGACCTACATGGGCCACCACAAAAACATGTAATGCCCAGTCCTAAAAATAGAAAGACTAGAATGTAATCATGCCAGCTGTATATATACGAAGTACGCTCCAATGTATGGAAACCTTGTATGTATATATAAGCTGTAAAATGCAGTAATCCAAGACTAAATCTCATCCACGAAGATAAATAATGGTATAAAAGCAACTTTAAATCTTTTATGTATACAATCGTTGGGCGGAGACAAATCTACTACCAACTAATTTAAATAAGGAAGAATTTATACAAAGAAAATAATTTGGTCGAGCGAAGGAGATGACGATCCAAAAGCAACATCTCGAAGGATTAGAGCACAAGTTATGGCCTTAGCTAGAGTACCTGCATGAAGTCATAAAACACACATGGAGAGATCACCAGGTCCTCAGAGGGACGTAACAAGATACAATAAACATGCCATATAAATACTGAATATAAAATATGCCACAATCAAAGAAAGTGACAAGACATAAATAAGGTAACCTAACCATACTAAAGTGAACATGTAGTTGAAAAACAATCCTTTCGACGTATGAGCCTTGGCTGTAAATGGGATCGGCATAGTCCCCATATAGGGCACCAGGGGCCCACGTCCGTAATGTCCGAAGATCGTCAGAGGGTATCATGTGCAGGGGTGTACGTCCATAACGCTCTAGGAAATGTCAGAGGGCACCTGGAGCCTGCGTCTCCGGAGGAGCACACAAGTAAGAAGGGAAGTGCAAAGAAGCCCAAACGTCAGGTATTGTTCTTTCTACCCGATGCTCTTATTTAAGTCGCATCCTTGACCATATACCTCTACTAACTGCTAAGTCTCCTAACATGCCTCTATTAGTAGTTAGCCCTAACACGCAAGGACCTCTACATGCCACTCATCTCACACATCCTCATGGTATAACTGTGTCAAGGTATATGCGATACACTACAAACGGTAGTCCCTTAACTCTAGGACCACATGCAATCAAAGGATAATAACAAATAAGCTAATATCACTGAGCAGGTAGTAAATCAAGAACTGTAATAACTGAAAATAATGAACAGTAATATGTAATTAAATGCAGACTGAATATAAACAGTATAATGGCAAGGTATCTTGCCTGATGTATCGCCTGGTGGTACGATGTTCTATCATGTCCCAACAGTCCAATAGCCATGATCGAGACGTAGGGTCCAAAATCGGGAAGGAAGTAAGGATACGATTAGTCATGATCAGCTAAGATAGTTGAAGAGAATTTATGAAAATAAATATATGTACTAATTTTTGAAAACTACTTTCATAATAAATTTATGTAATTAAAAATATCTTATATTTACAATTTTGGAAAAATACCTTTTTATTAGCCAAATACATGTCCATATAAATACTTGAAGAATCGAAAATAATTTTAGGCTACAATCATTCTAAGTTCGTAAAGATTTTAGTAGAAATCTATATTTCATTAATTAGATAAATATTTGAAAATTATAATAAAATATTTTATAATCAAGAAGATACACTTTAAGGGTCAAGATATTTAAAATCGAGAGATATATATAATATATTTAGAACAACATTTTACCAGTCACGATATTCTTTAGAAAAATAATAAAAATAATTTAGGTAAAACCTATTCACCATATCCTATGAATATATAATAATATATTTTAGGTTTAAAACTAAAATTTACAATTTAAAATTTTTATATTGGTAAAAATATTTCAACAGTGTTAAGCTTAATTATAATAGCAGCAATCCTAAATAATAATAATAATAATAACAATAATAATAATAATAACAGTGATATATAATAATAATAATAATAATAATAATAATAATAATAATAATAATAATAATAATAATAATAATTCCTAACAAAAACTATACAGCTAATTCTCTCCTCCCAAATCGGCTTAATGAGAGAGAGAGATGGGAAGAAGAGAGGGGGAAGAGTGAGGAGAGGGTTTCACCTGCGGGCAGCTCCGGCTGCGCGCTTGGGCACGACGGTCCAAGCGGGACGTCGAACGGAGGCGGACGCCGGGGAGCGGCGTTCGCAGGCGGAACAAGGTGCAGGTGTTACCAGCAGTCGGATGGAAAGATGGCGGCGCAGCCCGCGGCTGCGGCAGTGGCTCGTGAAGGCGACGACGGTGAGGCTCCCATTGGCACGGCGATCGGGTGGAGGCGGAGAGCTCGTTGGGTCGCCGGAGACGCGTGGGCCAGCAGCTCCGCGGAAAGACGGCAGCTCACGTGCACTGCTGCGACGAGGGGCAGATGTACCGACGTGAACGAGAGGGAGCGCGACGCCGGATCTGATGGTGCGGCGCTCAGCCCGGAGCGAGGCACAACAGTGGCGGTCGCGACAAACGACAGAGGTTAGGGTTTCACCTTCTTCTTCTTCTTCTTTTTTTCTCCGAGTTTTTGGGATGGTGGCGACGGTGGCCGCCGTGGGCGATGGTAATGGATGTTTTGACCAGAAGTAGGGGTGGCGAAGGTGAGCGACGAAGGTGACGGGGATGGTTCGGGTGCTATTGTCGGGCGGTAGTTCGGTTTCGGGTCGGTCAACCTGTGGCCAGGGAATTGGCGGTGGAGACTGGCCTTAGTAGGGACGGGGAGATGGTGTAGGTGGATGATGGTGGTCGGGCGAAGGGGATGTTCGATGCTGATGGTGGTGGTTGGTTGGCCTGGCTGTGGTCGGGGTCTAGATTGCCGCGGAGGTGGTGTTAGCGTCGGACGCGGGATGACGGTGGTGGTGGCTGGTGTTGGTGGTATCGGTTGTGTGATTATTGTCGTCGTGTCTGGGATGTGGACACGACATGGATGACTGTATAGAACTGGAATAAGATTTTGCGTCACAGACACGATGCACAGCACGTTGCACAAATTGTGGAGATTGGTTTGGTAGAATTTTATGGATGAGTACCTCTCCTTATATATGAGGTGGAAATTCCCTGTTGGATAAGGATTAGGGAGGTTTAAATTACCCCATAGATAATTTCATAATTAAATTCAAATTATTTAGACTCGTTTAAAACCATTTTAAACTTAAAGCTATTCAAAAATAAGTCAGTAAAATCTTTTCTCACTTAATCAACATATTTTGCTTAATATTAAATTAAGTAACATTTTTAAAATATCTTTTTCGACATAATAAATAATGGTAATAATTAAATTTCATAAATTACTTATATATTTGAAATATATTTTTATAAATAATAAACTAATTATAATTAGTTTTCAAAAATCGAGTGGACATGAAATAAATTCCATGTCACTCGCATACAATAATATATTTATGTGAAACAATAGTTTTCAGAATTACTACTTATATTTGCACCATTTAATAAAAATAAAATTTTTAAATAACATTTGCCAAAACTCGACGTGATGCAATAAATCAAATATTAAATACTTATTTTTCTATACAATTTTTTTAAAATATTTGATTAAAAAAATATATACTATTTTACAATTTTGCACGTGACGTACAAATACGAATGACACGAACTCGTACGCGATGTAAAATTACGAAAATAAAATTGATAAAAAAATCGTAGTAGAAATTTAGGGGGTTTACAATATCAAAGAGAAAGAAGCATAAGTATGCAAATAAACTATGGAGGAAGGCAAAGTATACTTGCCTGGTGTAGAACCAACACCATCAGTCGAGCCACAAAAGTCAAACTCTCGCAATAGTCTCCGAAGGCTGAAACAGATATTACCAACATTTTTAGATTAGCCAAATTAGCTAGAATAGCCTACCCATAAGTCCAATTCTGGGTACAGGGACAAAATTGTAATTCTGGGTCAAAATGATGTCCGTCGTTAGATCCATTTTGTACCAAAAAGCGTGCCAGTACCTACGATCTCTAAACTTGTCAAACTATATGTCTATGGGTTTAATTTTTTGATACGAACCCAACCGTATGTTCAATTCTGCATTTCGGTGGGCCGTACACAAATTCGTTTGTTGAATCAGATCGTGGGGCCCACAAAACGACGATCCGATCAACTGTCTCAAAATCGAACCAAACTTGGTTCAGAGGACCAAAAAAATGATATGGTCCTGATGACGTAAGTTTCGTCTCGAGATGACGAATGTACACAAAGTAATTAGGAACTTTTGAAAAAGGTCGATACGACGTTCTTCGACATATACGGGTCGAATTCGTCGCACACACGCAACCAATTCGAATTCCGTCAAAGCTTTCACGTCCATAAAGTCTGTACACACCTTTTGATGCCTTCAGTTTGCGACAAAGTTATCCGATTTGTCAGGACGGACCCCGTATCGAATTTTTTTTAATGTTTTTCAAAACAATGTCGTATTTTTCCTCGATTTTGGGAAACAAATTACTTCGCATATACTTGATGAAAATAGAAATTATAAAAAGGATTATGAAGACCTTCAAGTTGTCTAAAATACTGTTTAAATAGAATTCCTTGATTTGTGATATACTAGTCATAAATTGTCGAAAAACAAGGACTTTGGGTTACAAAAAATTTGTCATTACATCGAGGATTATTTCGAAACTTTCAAATTTTTTGACAAACTGTGCAAGCCAATCTAAATTAATCTATTTGAAAGGATGGGTAGGTGGTCTACTAAAATATCCATAAAATTTTACGGTTCGAGAAACAATCGTGTATAGTAGAAGAAAAATGGCAAAAAATATAGGTGCCTTACTGTTGGGTTATGCGTCTACTTGGTTTGGTGTTATCGGTCTGTGGCTTGCCGACAGCTAATTGTGGTGGCGTATGTAACACCCAGTTTTCTAAATAAGGGTAATTTTGAAATTTTATAATTTTAATCTTTAATAATGTTATTTAAATCATGATATGATTTTTGGTGATTTTTAATTATTTTAAAACTACTTTTATTGGTAATTTGTGATTTTGCAGTTTTGCTAGTGAAACCCTAGAGACTACTTGACCTAGAGCCTAACCATGTGATTAGGATATTTTATTTATCATTTTTGGCCTAGGGGTATTTTGGTCATTTTAGTTTCTTGGAATTAATTGGAAATTGTTTGAGTGATGATTGTTATTTTTGACTTTTGCTAGTTGTGACTTTAGAGACTAGCCTAGATGTTGACTTTGACTATGGTGACTTCGTTAGCAAGGTGAGACCCTAGTCTAACTTAAGTCGACCCAAGTTGACTTGTTGGACAGTTGCATGAAGATATTAGCTGTTATAGGTGCTTGAACTAATAGCTAAGAGATTGATCCATTTAGCCTTGCACTTGGCCCAAAGCCCATTAGTCATCAACCCTAACCCTAATTATTCCTATTTGTGGCCAGCCTAGGGTTCCCCCTATTTAATGTCTCTTCATTGTTCTTGCCTTTTTTTACATCATTTCTACATTTGGTAAGAAAGAGCTATTGACCATTCTTCAACACTTCACAACTTCTTCATTTTAATTCCTTTTTGACTCTAGTCTCTTGTATTAGGACCTAATCATTACCTATTTACTATTCATGATGAGAAATCATAGCTTTTGAATAATTTAGGGCTTTTGTGTTGTAAGAAGGATTCTCATTTTTGAAGTTTTTCATTGAGTTTGACACTCAATAGGTAAACCCCTCAAGCCACTTCATTTTCTTGATTTGTTTGCATGGTTGCATAGATCTAGGAGTCCCCTAGCTAATTTGGTAGGCTTTGGTTTCATTTTTGTGTCCGTATCGGACACATATCAGTGTGTTCATGAGTGTTTGATAAAATGCCCAAGAAGATATTTTATTGCTATTTTTCAAAACTAATTAAACAAATTTGTAGATCAATATGTGTGTTTCGGTTTTTGTGTAGACTGAGGTAGATTTTGTGCCGTGTCCGTATCCAAAATGGACACGAACATGCTGTACGACACCCCGGTCGAGTGCTCTGCTGCTCGAGGTGGATTTTTTTGTGTTTGTACCACTTGGACACGTGCCATTCGACACACAGTAAGGGGACATGACTGACACATCATTCCCCAAGTGTCGTGTCAAATGGTGGCATGTCGAACACGTATTTTATCATGCACTGGTTCGACACAGTGACTGTGCGCATATAAAAACATGACTGATACGCCTGTCATATCGCGTGTACATGTGGCCATTGTGTCTCATGTGTAGGCCTACATGTGGGCTACACATGGATACGAGCACAAGACGTGTCGTACCTTATGTCGTGTCCACAAGAGCTTGGACTCGCAGCACGACGCAGTGTGCCTGTGTGTGTATTTCGTGTGTTTTGATGGATTCGACACGTCGTGTCCTATTGTGTGAACACGATACACACCGTGTGATACCTAAACATGTACATGACGCACATTCGACTGTCAATTTGATGTTTTGCTGAGATTATGAATCGAATTTAGGGTTTTTCAATGCTATCTGATACTGGGTGTTTTCTGAGCATGTTCATGAGTTTTTTCAGAAATAAAAATATAATTTAATTGATTTACTATGATAATTAGATGTTTTTTAATATGTATGCAATGTCTGAATTATGTCGGATTAACTGGGAATCAATATTGATGCATATGGGTTGGTGATTTGAGTTTTCGAGCATGGCTGATATTACATGTCTGATAGAAAAAGACTAGGATTGTGCCTATTCTGTGGATCAGCAGCACACTGGGTGCAGCACTGTCCTGATATACCTGCCCCAACCAGGGCCCTGCTTCCAGGAGGGAGTTCTAGTTCTCAAACCTAGCTGGAGGTGAGTTTAGACCTAACCTTAGTATTCTTTTTTGAGAATATTTGATGCATCCCTTGCTTGTATGTTTTGATACCTTGTGATTGCCTAGTACTGTAGCATAGTTGGTGTAACTAGATGAGATCCCAGACTGATAATACATGCCATGACCCCATAGGTTACACTTTTTAACTGTATGATTTAAATAGGTATCTGAGACTATGATTGCTGGGGGCTTAACCTAGAAGGGGTGCAATCACCTTAAATTTCGAGGAAAATTTTTTTATAAGGTGGATAGGATTGTAACACCCAATTTTCCAGAAGAGGGTAATTTTGAAATTTTATAATTATAATTATTATTTATTGATATTTATTTCATATTATAATTTTAGGTTATTTTTTTTAATTATTTAAAACTATTTTAAAATATGACTTATGATTTTGGTGTTTGGTAGTATAGCCTTGGAGACTAGTTGACTTAGAGCCTAGCCTTGTGATTAGGGTATTTTGTTTATCATTTCTAGTTTGAGGGTATTTTGTCATTTTTGGGGTTATTTGAATTTATTAGAATTTATTTGAATTTATGGGAATTGTTTGAATGAGGGTTGACTAGGTTGACTTTGACTAGCTTTGACTTTATGACCTAACCCTAGTTGTGTTGGACTTGGTTAGGTCATGCAACCCTAGTTAGACTAGAGTTAACCTAGGGTTTAGTCATTAAACACAAGTTGGAATAGTTAAGTCATAAGCCATGACTTATGGTTGAACCATTAAATAGCAACTTAGCCATAGAAGCCCAAAGCCCATTAGCTAATGCAAAACCCTAGCCCAATCCAGCCATGGCCAGCCACATAGGGATTCCCCCTCTATAAGTATTCTCTTAGAAATTAGGGCTAGCCTCTAAGGAAGAACAAGCTTTAGAAAGAGGTATTTTCTCAACTTCTAAAATCCCTAGAAATTCCATTTTAGCTACATTTTCCCTCAAACAAATTGCAATGGGTTTTAAATGAAGTGTTCTTGCTGTTGTTACATGTTATTATCAGATTCAAATCAATTTGGAGAAGTTTGACCATCAAGAGGAACACCTCTCTTTAGAGCTTTTTGGGGATTTTGATACATAGAGGTAACTTTCAATCTACACCATGAAATTCTGATTTTATTGCATATCTAGGGAGCCCTAGGCCTAACCTAACTGTAGGAATAGGAAACCCTAGAATTTGAGTCTAATTCGTGTCTTATTTGGACACGTATCAGTGTCGTTGTTCAACTGTTTGATGAAATGCCCCAATGGGCATTTCGATCTAATTTTTAGAAACTAAATGAATAGGAATTTACTTTTTGTTGTTGCTTATGCATTTCTTTTGGTCTGGGAGTGTCTCTGTGTCGTGTCGTGTCAGATTCGACACTTGCACACGCGGGTACGCGCGCGCGCGAGGCAGTGCGCGTGTCCTTCCACTCGGGGGCTTTTGCTCTTCGGACACAGCACAAGGACACGTGAAACTCGACACACACTAGGGGGCAATGACTGACACCACATGTGTCAAGTCTCGCGTGTCCTCGTGTCGTGTCGAGTGAGTACGAGGCTCTGCACTGGTCGGGACTGACAGGTTTAGTCGGGTTTTAGTGTCACTGATACGGCCTTCGTGTCGTGTCTAGACACAGCGTGGACACCTCGTGTTGACACGAGTGTGTGGCCCTAGTGTGGGCGTACACGTGTGCACGTGCACGTGTCTTAATTCGTGTCGTGTCGTGTCCACGAACACAGTGAACACGTGCACGATGATTGGCCTGTTTTGCACTGTTTTCGTATTTTAATTTGTTTGGACATGTTTGTGTCCTCGTGCTTGGACATAAACACATAGTATGACACGTACACTATATGTACTTTCTTTACCAACCATTAGTTTAGCATTTTAGTTTAATTTTGTTGATCATTTCACAAATACCCAAATTTCTGATACCTATAATATCAGTCCCCATTTCTTCACTGTTTCCAGATTTTTTTGTATGAATTTTAGCATCGATTTTGATCTATTTTTTCACTGTTAATTAGTATGATTTAAACTCTAATGTGTACACCTATATGATTCCTATTTGTGTGTCAAATTTGGGGTTGTTTGGATGTGATTTGGCTCATAAATCTGAGAATGAAAGTGTAGACTTAAAACTGGATTTTAGGGACTGTCTTGAACTGAATTTGTGAACTGTGAAATGATTTCAATGTTTTAAACCTGAGATTGTAGCCTCTAAATCTGAACTGAAATGAATATTGCATTGTTCACTGTTTTTACTGATTCCTTGCAACTGTCACACTGTTTTTAGAATTCCAGATTTCTTCATGATTGGTTAGTTCAATTGTTTTGGACTGATTTCTAATTCCTGCATGCACAGGTTTATATCTCTGAGCACTTCACTGTCCTAGTGTGTTCAACTTTCTGATTTCACAATGTTAATACTTCACTGTTTTATCCAATGAACTGATTTCTTGCATTGCACACTGTTTTCAGTTATCACACAACCCTCATGTCCTTACTGTACACCACTACGCATTTCTCACACACACACACACCATTACACACACCATTACACACTCATAAACCTGTGACACTCTCACACACATTCCCTCTCTCACTCATAGTTTACACACACACACATAGTAGCTCCACTCTCTACACACACACATGCTCTCTCTCTATATATCTATGTATGTATATTCTATATATGTCATATGTACATATATGTAAATAATGTATTGTGAATATATATATTATACATGAATATCTATCTATATATGTAAATCATATTTGTAATATAAGGTATATGCTAGCCTTGAATTCTTATAATGTGTATATAGTATTTGAGCCTAGGTATATAAAATATATACATATGTGAAGTTCATAATGTATTGTACTATAACCTAGTATGTCTGAGTGTAATATATGTAGACTATGTGTATGTATCCATGAATATGGCTACCCTATGTGTATAGACATGTAGTGACTAGGTTGAGTTGTGGTGTGTACTAGCTAGTATGAGTTGTAAGGACTTGGTATGCTAGCATAGGCTAGTTTAGCCTAGTTTAGACTAGTATAGACTTGATTAGCCTAGAATGACTTGTTTGACCTAGTTTAGACTTGTTAGACCTAGTTTGACCATAGTGGACCAAGTTTGACTTCTAGGGTTGACCAGAGTTGACCAAGAGTTGACTTTGGCCTAGATTAACCTAGACTCATGTAGAGTGCATAGTAGAACTTTATTTTACCATTTTAGACTTGTTGTGACTTGTGCTGTTCTGATTAGGAGCCAGACACCTCTCCTCGGACAGTACATTTCATCCGCACACTCAGATACCAGGCGAGTACATTCTCTGATCATTTTATATCCTGCTTAGAATTATTTTCCTGTATTAAATTACTTTACTTGATACTGTCACATTGGTCACACGGATTAGTACTATATGGATCCCTTCTTGAGATGTTATCCCTTCAGGGAGCATCGGGTACTCTATGTTCTGTGCGTTTCACTTACATGGCGTATCACTATGCTTCTTTGGTTCTTTGATCACTTGTGACATATACTCTTATGATCACAGAGTTTTCCTGGAATCCTTATCCCATTTATTGGGTTTCCCAGAATCCCCATTTATGAGACTACTATGTACCACCCTTCGGAGGCCGTTACATAGAATCATAACTTAACCTGGTTGGATCCTTGTGTATTAATTGGGGGTACGGGGGAGTAGAAATAGACATGTGAATACTATCCAAGTAGTGTAGCATCAGAATCTTTCCATAGTGTAGCATCAGAATCTCCTATGCCATTTACATGTCTATATTATACTCTGACTCACTAGCTACTGTTAGTTCTTTACTTATAGTAGATATTTCTATTACAGTTCACTCTCTCTCTGTTTACTTACTGCATTTCCTTCAGTATCTATATTTTACTTTACTGTATGATTATATTTTCTAACCTGCTATGAACTGTTGAGTTGTACTGTGCTCGCTCCTGTCCTGACTGGACATGTTGAAAATATTACATAGGACGAGGAGGAGGCCTGTGTGGATACCTTCTGCAGGACAGCTCTAGCTGACGACTTTACCCTACTGCCTAGACTAGCTTAGTTAGGCTTTATCTTACTTATGTTGTCTTCAGACTAGTAGTTAGACTTTATTTCTATCCTTGAGATCTGGGTTGTATATTCTTTCATATTCAGTAGCTGAGACCTTATACTCTGTATATCTGCTGAGATGTTATCTTAGACTATTTGATCATCTGTATTTTCCTTGAGTTCTTTATCATATCGTACTTCTTATTCCTTAGTTGTGATTGAGTTATTTTCTGTTATGTCACCCCCACTTGGGGAGTATAAACTGTTTAGCCTTATACTGTTAGATGCATTGAGACCTAGGACATCGTTCTACCGCCGACTCTGCGGCGTAGGCTTGGCGTTGTTACGTTCTCGTACCCTCATAGTGGGTGCGGGTCGTGACACGTTTTTAGTGGTGGCCCATGCATGTCGAGTTTATGTAGTGGTATTCGAACTAAAGTATCACTACAGCCTGCAGTAGGATTAGGATATATATTTTAAAGGTACTCAATCACAGTTAGGATTCCTTGAGAGATTCCTGGGACGACCCTTGAGAATCTTATTTAAACTTCAATTTAAAACATTTCTCTTATTTTATTGCTCTCACTCCTTGATTATTGAATTTGATTTTGTTGGATCGTTGTTGATTTTGATTTTTCTATCGAGATGAATTTTTAAGGCCTGAGTTACGATATTTTCTGATAACACATATTGACGGGAATATAGGGATGGTGAAACGTCTACTTGATTATGGAACCTGTAGTTTATCGCAGCCATATTAGCTGGCGTGGCAAAAATATGGAGACCTGGCTTCGGATGTACGTATCTTGGTTATGAGATATGGAATTTCTCGTAACTATACTAGTCGGCATAGCGAGATTTCCAGACGACATGATTGTAGAGGTGCATACCCTAGTTATGGAATCTATCGTTTATTCGCAGCCTTGCTTACTGGCATGGCGAGGACTCTGAGTAACATGATTTTGGACAGACGCATATGATTATCAGATTGTATCTTGAGAAGGTTTTTAAAACATATCATCTCTATCGTACCATTCTGTTGTATAAATTGTACCCCATCATCAAATAACTTAGGAGTAGGAGTATGAGTAGGATTAGCTTAGCTGTTATTATAAATCTAGTGTAACTTCTTACTATAAAATTCTTTCTAATACAATGAATCAATGATCTTGCTAGACCTTGACTTAGATTTGATATTGTAACTCTGGTTTCAAAATGGTTCCTTCTTTTAAATAGATAAGCAGAACAGATTTTATCATTATTATTATTTTACCATTATTTCTAGTATTACCTTAAAATATATATATATATATATATATATATATATATATATATATATATATATATATATATATATATATATATATAAAAAAAAAAATATATATATATAGTGGACACAGATGCTTGCCTGACACGTATGTATGCTACACTTGATCACCAACCTATCTAAATGCATATTAATATGTTGATGTTAATTTCTCAAATCCCAATGATTCTAATATAGGACAGTATCAGTGACTAATTCTCTGCTTTCCCAGATTAATTTTGTAAATTAATTTTAAATTTTATGTTATTAGTTGTTGTTTACATCACCACACATGTATGTTATATACAAGGTTTCAATTTTTTTAAAAATAAAATTGGTTGAGATTGGTTGAGTTTTGTGTTAAATTTGCCAAACCTGAGACTGTGTACATATTAACCCTTTAAGTCTGAATTCTAAGTGAGTACTCAATATGCAGTTTTCTTTAATAGTAATGTTTGAGCCGTATACATGGTTGTGTATAGGTGTATAATGTTAGGTTTCATACTCTTACATGTTAGGTTGTGGTAAACATTGAGATAGTTTTTGATATTCGAATTTCTCCAAAATTTTGAAAACTGAATACATTTTAACATTTTTTTTTATTGCTTACAAATGTGTAGTTCAATTTCAGATTTAATATGTAATGTTGAGCTAAACTGAATGATTGAACCCTTCATTTTAAGTTTTAACCCATGTACACTTGACACTCTACACTAATGTTCACAACTGCCATAAAAACCTAATCCTTCATCTCTATGTTATGTTCATATAGCTATATAGATATATATATATATATATATATATATATATATATATATATATAGTTCTATAAACATGTTATAATGTATGTAGATGCATAATTAAATCTTTACCTCTCTATACATGTAAATATACATATATATATGGTTAGCCATGCATGTTATGAGTAAATAGCTTGTGCCTTGTAGACTGCTAAACCAATATGCCATGAATAGTGAAACTTGATAGCTATAGTTGAGACATAGATCCTCTTATACACTTTCATGTATATTCCACACAAACCACATAACCCTTACATAATGCTAGCTTTTCCCTCTTTAACACATTCTCTATATATATCGTGATTTGGATTTCAATGCTATTGACTTTCGTTCCTTAAACTTTTGTTTGTGATTTTTTTTTATGGTACCCCTTTATATATTTTATTTTATTTTTGATAATTACCAGTTTTCAGATAGGATGGTAGACTGCCGTGCAGCCTTGATGATTGTTGTTTTTATCCTTTCCAGTATGGCACCCAGGACCCGAGCCCGTCGCCTGAGAGCAGCTGCAGCTACTGAGAGTGTGCCTCCGCCTCCTATTGTTCAGGAGGTAGTGATCCCTCTATCTGATCAGGGGGTGGTGGCACCTCCTGCCATTGAGGAGGTGGTGGTAGCCTCGCCAGAGAGTCTTCCTTCATCTCCTGTCGTTCAGGAGAGAGCTGCGGATTTGCCTGAGACCGAGAGCCTTTCCCTACCCCCTGTGAGGGTACTCCATACTGTACCACCCGGAGGTTTGTTACTCGACGCAGCCCAGGTGTTTGGATATTTCCAAGAAAGGCTGTTGGAGTCACAGAGAGTTCATGATGAGGCCATGAGGGAGCAAATCCAGATGTTGCTATGTCTGCGGGACTCTGTGCTTCCAGGAGGAGAGCCTAGCTCCAAGAGGGCGAGGAGCAGTACCCAGTCCTATCCAGAGTTTGAGGAGTACCCATATATCCAGCCTATATCATCATACCCAGCCCAGTCTCCTGTCCAGCAGAGGCCAGCTGAGCCAGAGCCTATCTGTGCCTACTGTAAAAAATCTGAACACAAGTGGAACATCTGTAGAAAGAGACTAGGATTGTGCCTATTCTGTGAGTCAGCTGCACACTGGGTGCAGCACTGTCCTGATATACCTGTCCCAACCAGGGCCCTGCTTCCAGGAGGGAGTTCTAGTTCTCAGACCTAGCTGGAGGTGAGTTTAGACCTAACCTTAGTATTCTTTTTTGAGAATATTTGATGCATCCCTTGCTTGTATGTTTTGATACCTTGTGATTGCCTAGTACTTTAGCATAGTTGGTGTAACTAGATGAGATCCCAGACTGATAATACATGCCATGACCCCATAGGTTACACTTTTCAACTGTATGATTTAAATAGGTATCTGAGACTATGATTGCTGGGGGCTTAACCTAGAAGGGGTACGATCACCTTAAATTTCGAGGACAAAATTTTTATAAGGTGGGTAAGGATTGTAACACCCAGTTTTCCAGAAGAGGGTAATTTTAAAATTTTGTAATTATAATTATTATTTATTGATATTTATTTTATATTATAATTTTAGGTGATTTTTTTAATCATTTAAAACTATTTTAAAACATGACTTATGATTTTGGTGTTTGATAGTGTAACCTTGGAGACTGGTTCACCTAGAGCCTAGCCTTGTGATTAGGGTATTTTGTTTATTATTTCTAGTTTGAGGGTATTTTTGTCATTTTTGGGGTTATTTGAATTTATTAGAATTTATTTGAATTTATGGGAATTTCTAGGAATTATTTTGGAATTGTTTGAATGAGGGTTGACTAGGTTGACTTTGACTAGCTTTGACTTTATGACCTAACCCCAGTTGTGTTGGACTTGGTTAGGTTATGCAACCCTAGTTAGACTAGATTTAACCTAGGGTTTAGTCATTAAACACAAGTTGGAATAGTTAAGTCATAAGCCATGACTTATGGTTGAACCATTAAATAGCAACTTAGGCATAGAAGCCCAAAGCCCATTAGCTAATGCAAAACCCTAGCCCAATCCTCCATGGCCAGCCACATAGGGATTCCCCCTCTACAAGTATTCTCTTAGAAATTAGGGCTAGCCTCTAAGGAAGAACAAGCTTTAGAAAGAGGTATTTTCTCAACTTCTAAAATCCCTAGAAATTCCATTTTAGCTCCATTTTCCTTCAAAGAAATTGCAATGGGTTTTAAATGAAGTGTTCTTGCTGTTGTTACATGTTATTCTCAAATTTAAATCAATTTGGAGAAGTTTGACCATCAAGAGGAACGCCTCTCTTTAGAGCTTTTTGGGGATTTTGATACATAGAGGTAACTTTCAATCTATACCATGAAATTCTGATTTTATTGTATATCTAGGGAGCCCTAGGCCTAACCTAACTATAGGAATAGGAAACCCTAGAATTTGAGTCCAATTCGTGTCCTATTTGGACACGTATCAGTGTCCTTGTTCAACTGTTTGATGAAATGCCCCAATGGACATTTTGATCTAATTTTTAGAAACTAAATGAATAGGAATTTACTTTTTGTTGTTGCTTATGCATTTCTTTTGGTCTGGGAGTGTCTCTGTGTCGTGTCGTGTCAGATTCGATACTTGCACACGCGGGCGCGCGCACGCGCGAGGCAGTGCGCGTGTCCTGCCACTCGGGGGCTTTTGCTCTTCGGACACAGCACAAGGACACGCGAAACTCGACACACACTAGGACTGACACCACGTGTGTCAAGTCTCACGTGTCCCCGTGTCGTGTCGAGTGAGCACGAGGCTCTGCACTGGTCGGGACTGACAGGTTCAGTCGGGTTTTAGTGTCACTGATTCGGCCTTCGTGTCGTGTCTAGACACAGCATGGACACCTCGTGTTGACACGAGTGTGTAGCCCTAGTGTGGGCGTACACCTGTGCATGAGCACGTGTCTTAATTTGTGTCGTGGTGTGTCCACGAATACAGTGAACACGTGCACGATGATTGGCCTGTTTTGCTCTGTTCTCGTATTTTAATTTGTTTGAACATGTTTGTGTCCTCGTGCTTGGACACAAACACATGGTATGACACGTACACTATATGTACTTTCTTTACCAACCATTAGTTTAGCATTTTAGTTTAATTTTGTTGATCATTTCACAAATACCCAAATTTCTGATACCTATAATATCAGTCCCCATTTCTTTACTGTTTCCAGATTTTTTTGTATGAATTTTAGCATCGATTTTGATCTATTTTTTCACTGTTAATTAGTATGATTTAAACTCTAATGTGTACACCTATATGATTCCTATTTGTGTGTCAAATTTAGGGTTGTTTGGATGTGATTTGGCTCATAAATCTGAGAATGAAAGTGTAGACTTAAAACTAGATTTTAGGGACTGTCTTGAACTGAACTTGTGAACTGTGAAATGATTCCAATGTTTTAAACCTGAGATTGTAGCCTCTAAATCTGAACTGAAATGAATATTGTATTGTTCACTGTTTTCACTGATTCCTTGCAACTGTCACACTGTTTTTAGAATTCCAGATTTCTTCATGATTGGTTAGTTCAATTATTTTGGACTGATTTCTAATTCCTGCATGCACAGGTTTATATCCCTGAGCACTTCACTGTCCTAGTGTGTTCAACTTTCAGATTTCACAATGTTAATGCTTCACTGTTTTATCCAATGAACTGATTTCTTGCATTGCACACTGTTTTCAGTTATCACACAACCCTCATGTCCTCACTGTACACCACTATGCATTTCACACACACACACACACACACGATTACACACACCATTACACACTCATAAACCTATGACACTCTCACACACATTCCCTCTCTCACTCACAGTTTACACACAAACACATAGTATCTCCACTCTCTACACACACACATGCTCTCTCTCTATATATCTATGTATGTATATTCTATATATGTCATATGTACATATATGTAAATAATGTATTGTGAATATATATAGTATACATGAATATCTATCTATATGTGTAAATCATATTTATAATATAAGGTATATGCTAGCCTTGAATTCTTATAATGTGTATATAGTATTTGAGCCTAGGTATATATAATATATATATATATATGTGAAGTTCCTAATGTATTGTACTATAACCTAGTATTTGTGAGTGTAATATATGTAGACTATGTGTATGTATCCTTGAATATGGCTACCCTATGTATATAGACTTGTAGTGACTAGGTTGAGTTGTGGTGTGTACTAGCTAGTATGAGTTGTAAGGACTTGGTATGCTAGCATAGGCTAGTTTAGCCTAGTTTAGACTAGTATAGACTTGATTAGCCTAGAATGACTTGTTTGACCTAGTTTAGACTTGTTAGACCTAGTTTGACCATAGTTGACCAAGTTTGACTTCTAGGGTTGACTAGAGTTGACCAAGAGTTGACTTTGGCCTAGATTGACCTAGGCTCATGTAGAGTGCATAGTAGAACTTCATTTTACCATTTTAAACTTATTGTGACTTGTGTTGTTCTGATTAGGAGCCAGACACCTCTCCTCGGACAATACATTTCATCCGGACACTCAGATACCAGGCGAGTACATTCTCTGATCATTTCATATCCTGCTTAGAATTA
>JANAVB010029819.1:37734593-37774134 GCA_029216955.1 Iris pallida
AGGCCGTTGTTTGATTTTGATGAGGGCCGACGTGGTCATGTCATTTATTTTCTTAGAGAATCGTTCCAGAAACATTTGTTTTAATCCTGCAAAATATGTTATGCAACCATCTAGCAAATTACGATAACAGTCATAGGCTGCACCCGCCAAGCACCCGACGAATACTCAAGTGAGTAGAGCATCGTTCGGTTGGAGCTGATCAGTCTTTAGCTCGAAGTGATTGTGATACTAACTCGGAGATGAGCTGCTGTCAAACAACATAATGGTTGGTGGCTTGTACTTGGGTGAAAATGGGTCTTCCTTCCATTCTACAGGGTAAGGTTGTTTGATTCCCAACTTTTGTAGTCCATCCTTCTGCTTGAAGGCTTCGAACTGGTTACGCAAAAGCTTTACCGCTTCAAGGGGATCGCCCGAGGCTTATGGAGCAGTAGATTGGTTCGATGTGTTGGAAGACAGAATTACATGATAAGCACCAACCCCAGCAACAGATTGACTTAGAGTAGCCTGAGCTAGCATGGTAACATTGTGAGGAGATGGCATCCCTAGACCAGTATTGACAGGGGCAGATGCTGCTATGTGTTCCTGGATTGGAATTGGATTCGCAACCAGTGGAACAGTTTGTTGTGCTAGGATCACAATATGTATACTTGCAACCATTTTAGCTATGGTTTTCAAGTTAGCCTCTAACGCAACAATCCTCTGCTCCTGACTGCCGGAGCTGGATGCATCTTGTTCTTCATTAGTGACATAAGCAGTCACTTCTCTGGCTACCGATGATGAACTGGTGGAAAAGATAGTCCGCTTAGAGCTCTCGCTATCGGCATCAAAGTCACGTAGGGAACTATTCCCAAGATAAAGAGTGGAAACATTCCTTTGATTGAGGAAATCTTTGTCAGAATCAAGATGATTCCTTTGATCGATTGTTTCTTGGTCGAAAGGAAGATTCCTTTGACCGATTGTTTCTTGGTCGAAAAAAGATTCCTTTGACCGATTGAGTCTTGGTCGTAATTAATAGGATTTCTTTGACTGAGGATATCTCCAAGACTAGGAGAGGGAAGATTCCTTTGATCGAGTAGGTCTCGGTTTTTTGATCTGGTATTTTGGTGGACCCTTTCACCGGAGTCACGAATATGATCAAGGTATTGCTGACTGGGATTACGGGATGCATTACGTCTTAGACATTTTCTACCCCCAGTACTTCGGGACGTCATATTGACTGAAGCATATAGAATTTCATCTTTGTCCACCATAATGCGTTCAGGAGTCTGAGTATAGTTCAAACGGTCAAAGACATACCATTTAGCTGATTGACATCAACATTTGATTACTACTTCATGGTAATGATTACAACAATATTCCTGATGTAGAATTATAGGTGGACGAGATGGTCTTGTGACCTTCCGCTTTTGTACAAGAAGTTCGCGGAGATCAGTTACAGTAACAGAATAAGGAAAAGTCGGAGGTACATATTCCTTGATGATGTTAGGAACATGGTTTCGGTTCTTGAGATGCCTTATTCCCTATGGCTTGTTCCCTATGTATACAGAGAAGTACCGAGTTCATTGGCATAGGTAAGAGGATTCTTGATTTGAAAAACTCTCTATGTGCACAATTTAGTAGATAACGCAAATTGTTCTTGATGCATGCTTGATGGTGTTCTGCACTAGTTTAGGTAAGTGTGCATATCAGAGTCGTACGCCACCTGGCTGTCTGTTTGAGACACCCTCAGTTTATCCTGCCTTGTTCTTGAAATGCACAGGGTAGGAAAATATTGGCTCTGGACTGTTGGCGCTAGCCATGAGGAGTGGGCATTATGCCCTGTTGCTCTACTCACTCTATTCCAGTACGTTTGGTGCGACGCAGACGAGCAATAGGAAATAGACTTCGAGCAGAGTCTAGTTTCTTGACATCGTTTTGATTGTCTTTGCCAAGAGAAGCAGGCTTTTTACTCAGAAGCGTTCTCGAATTGATTAGCACAAAGGCATAATCAGATACATTTTCTACCAAGTCCAGGACTGGAGAAGGATAAGGAGAGGCCATAGGGTGCTTTCCTTTACTCTGCATCGGGGTAGTGATATGCAACTTCTCCACCAAGTTTAGAACTGGAGAGGAGTAAGGATTGGCCACGTGGCGTTGTCCCTTGTTTAGTGTCGTGGCAGTGGTTGTTGTACTCTCCATCGAGTTTAGAACTGGGTAGAAGAGGGAATAGGCATATGGCGCTGTCCCTTGATTGGCATCGAAATAGTGATTGGCACTGTCTCCTGATTGGCATCAGGGTAGTGGTTAGAACACTCTCTACCAATTTCAAAATTGGTGAGGAAGAGGAAGTGGCTACAGAGCTTTTCTCCAAGCTGGCACAGAAGTCATGATTGGTACACTGGAGGACTTTAGAGTCCAGATGGCGTGTGCCTTGTTCTTGGCAGTAAGATTAGTGGGGCGCTTGACACCCCCTGCGCCAATCATGGCTTTGTAGGCAGTTTGGTCGACTTTCACAACCAGAGTCTTCTGTGTCGTGCCGACCAATGCAACATCGCATTGAGTTGCCACTTTCTCGTCGGAGGAGAAAGTTGTCCCCAGTAGAGTCGCCATTTCATTTGCAAAAAAATATATTTGATTACAAACTGAGAAGAGTGTGTACAAGAGTACGAGTTGATTTTTGGGGAAGTACAACATAGGAATCTAATCTGAAGACGATCACTTTATCCTTTGGACGATACGATATCGAAGAAGAAAGCCTTTAGATAGTGCTGCAGCAAGTGCTCAAGAGATTATGATCATTAGTGAATGATTAGCACAGACAGCAATCGGTGCACCATCACCTTTCGTGTGAATGATTAACTTAATTACATGGGACACATGGCATTCTGTGAAAGAGATACATGTGGTTGTAGGCAGTGTCATGTACACGTTCTTCGAGATTAGTGACATACGTGCCACGTAATCTAAATGCTTTGGATGATAATTGATTGATTAGCGCCAATTATTGAATGACGCTGGTTGCTATCTGCTGTTTAGTGCCATCTGCTTAATTCATTGATTACATTGTGCCAATTGTGAGTGGCACGAGGCAGCTGTCAGTCATTATGACAAATCTAACACAATTTCCTCGAGCGTCGCACGTTCGGGGTTCGAAATGAATTTTCCTCTACTGACGTGCTGTCAGTCATGATGACAACTGTTTAACTTCTCGAAGAAGACTGCACGTGTCATCCAGTGCCATCTGATGCCAGCACCATCTGATGTCAGGTGCCATCTAATGACCAGTGCCATGTGGTGATTTGAGTCTTGGCATCTTTTATGAGTAGCGCATGGTAATGTTTGATTCATTTGGAGCTTCTACAAGGAAGTTTGGTCGACTTTCACGGCCAGAGTCTTCTGCGTCGTGTCGACCGACGCATCATCGCATTGAGTTGTCACTTTCTCATCGGAGGAGAAAGTCGTCCCCAGCAGAGTCGCTATTTTGTTTGCAAAAACAAAAAACATTTGATTACAAACTGAGAAGTGTGTGTATAAGAGTAAAAGTTGATTTCGAGAAAAGTACAATTGTAGGAATCTAATCTGAAGACGATCACTTTATCCCTTGGATGATACAATGTCGAAGAAGAAAGCCTTTGGAGACTGCTACAGTAAGTGCTCAGTAGATTATGATCATTAGTGATTCTTTTGAAGTGATTTGAAACTCTATTTATGGAGTTCTGAAATAACTGTCAGCTAGTTATTCTGATTGGCACAGATAGCAATTGGTGCACCATCACCCTTCATGCGAACGGTTAACTTAACTGCATGGGGCACGTGGTATTCTGTGAGAGAGATGCGTATGGTCGTAGGCATCGTATACACGTTCTTCGAGATTAGTAGCATACGTACCACGTCATCTAACTGCTTTGGATAATAATTGATTGATTAGCGCCAACTGTTGAATGGCGTCGGGCGCTATCTGCTATTTAGTGCCATATGCTTAATTCATTGCTTACCTCATGCCAACTGCGAGTAGCGCGAGACAACTGTCAGTCATTATGACAAATCGGACAAAATCTTCTTGAGCACCCCGCATTCAGGATTCGAAACAAATTTTCCTCGACTGGCGTGCTGTCAGTCATAATGATAATTATTTAACTTCTCGGAGAAAACTACCACGTGTCATCCAGCGCCATCTGATGCCATCACCATCTGATGTCAGACGCCATCTAATGACCAGCGCCATTTGATGATTTGAGTCTTGGCGCTTTTGTGAGTAGCGCATGGTAATGTTTGATTCATTTAGAGCTTCTACAAAGCCGTGCTCTTATACCAATCCGTCACGTCTCTCTCCCAGAGGAGCGATCATCCTCGCTAAGATGTGATGTCGTACGAGCCTAGGTTACGCTCGTGTAAGGCCAAGTCCAGAAACGTCTGATTGAAGCTAGGCCACAGAGTCACATAGAGTGTCCCTAATTGCCGCGAAAAGTAAATGAACACAAGTTAAATCAAATTCAATCTCTTTGTTGATATTTAACAAGTATTACAACCGACGCTAGGCCGAGATTACAATTCGCTTAAGCTCCCTCTCGAAACATAAAAGGGGTGCCAAGTGGCTTACAACATAGAATGATACGTAGCGATATTCCGATACATTATATCATGTATATGGTGCTTTATTTCCTCAACAACGCTCCAAGGCTTCAAAGTTAGCTCCACCTTAGCACGTTCAAGGGAAGACTCCGTACCCAACGAGGTTCTTCCGTACCCTGAAAACAATCAATGTGGTTATCTGTACTTTGTCATGCACTGAAGGGAGGCTAGCTCGTCCACTCACTATCATTACCAAACACGTTCATTTTACCTTCATGCACCATCTATCATTTGATTGTCTTTCTATCTTGCCTTAGGATCAGTTTTATGGCATATTGCAAAACCTTTCTCGTGTTACAGATATCAAGTGTCACACATAAATTACATGCGCAACTTACCATATTTATCGTACGATTTTTCCTGTCCAAGGTAAACCAAGTTAGCCATCATATCATACGTAAAGAATTAACAGATTTGTATAAGAGTTCAAGTGTGTCGAGGCGTGTTCCTGCCTCAGGTGAACGAAGTATTCATGTTTTGTCAAGATATATTATACTCAAGCTTTCAATGTCTTTCTTTCAGACACTTAGTTGTTCAAATTAGTCAGATTACTTGTTCCAGGTAAGGACTCGCACGTGGGTTGTCACCAGCGAGCCTACTTAGTCTATATGCATTAGTCGCGGGCAATACAAGCTATTTGGACTTTACTTATGGTATTCATAGTGATGTTACTTATCAAGCGTGATGGCTGGTATACCTTGACAGGCTATGCAATACCCGACCTTATGTTTCTTGTGTTGACCAAGCCCTCACACAAACCGCCCGTAAGCTATGATTTTGCCTAAGCCGACATGATGTCTCTGATCGTTGCCTTGGAATCCTTCATCATGTCCCTCGTGCATGAGTTGTCTGCGACCATTTTGTATTCTTATTTTTATTTTTAACTCTTCGGGCTATCTTGAGCCATATCGGGCTGTCATTGAGCCATAATGGATTATCGACTAGGTTGACGGCGGCATCAGTACAGCGCGGGTAGCAAGCCCCATTGCACGTCCCCGCTATACCTATCGCTAATCATTCTTTCCTTTCTTTCATTCATTCTTCTTTTTTTTCTTTCACTTGTTAATTCGTTTATTCATTCATTCACTTATTCATTCATTCCTTTGTTCATTCATTCATTCGCTTATTCTTTAATTTGTTCATTCATTCATTCATTCATTCATTCATTCATTCATTCATTCATTATGCAGCTTCCTGTACGGGAACTGCCTTGGCAACCCAACGGTCCCAAAGCCTTTCGATATTTCTATACTCTGCTCGGAACGACTATCTTAATAGTCTTCCTGCCTCATTTTAGTGGAGCATTAATTGTTTTGTGCTTCAAGCTGCGGTACGATCTAAGTGAAAAGCAATTCAATTATATTTGAGTACATAAGTGAATCTACTCGGAATGTCAGCAGTGCCTTAGAATGAGCGTGGAGTGCTGTGCGAGGTTCAATTAAAATTCCAAATTCCTTTCCATGTTCTACACAAGCATACAAGATGGGACTATTACCTTAGCTAGGTTCGTTGAGTCATTTTAATAGCATGCAGGGGGTTATCGCCTAGCGATTCTAGCAATATTGTCCGTATTATTATGTGTCCAGGCTAGGCAAAGACATGTTCATCGGAGTCACCCACCTTAGCGATGATCGCATTGGTCGAGCGAGATTCCGAGCGCGCCTTTGAAAGTCTAAGTCTCTATTCTTTTGAAGGGCAAAGTCCAGTGACTTTGCCTTAGTTCGTTGTAAGGTAATATTTGGTTTCGCGGACACTATTTCGAATAAGAAAAAATATTGACCTCTTATAACTCAGCGTAAAAGCGTAGCCTACACACGAAATCAACTAAAGTCAATATTCGATTGAATTGGACTTGTGCGTTGCATCGATTCAATTTTTTAGAATCTTCGAACCGACTCAATTTTTTCTGTCGGGCCAACTTAATACTTGCATTGATTCTTGCTCGATGCATTCCTCGGGTCAACGTACCTCTTTAAGTTAATGACTCATTTGAGTCATTTGCACTTGTCGTTTGAATCGACATTCCGCTAGGGCAGAGCGGGTCGTTATATTTTCCTAGAAGGAAAAAGAATTAACTCCAACAAAAAAGCATATTGCTTTTTGTCGTTCATACTCGGACACGGGCTCAGGGATGTATCGTGCATGCACGGGAGCATATGAGGGGGTAGGCATGGACTGGCGCACGACTATGCTGATTTTGGGATGATATAAAATATCAAACTCTATTTTTGAGTATTGATATTTTAATCCTACATCGGATATGAAAAAAAAAAGTCTTACTCCACTATATATATAGATCCCCCTGGCCTCCTTTGTAAGATGCACCAAATAAGAAAGCAAAAGGAGTCCGTTGAGTCCAGGGAGCCTGTTCGAGTCAAAAAAGTTGACTAACGAGCGTTCCAAAAGTTCTTTGAGAACTTGTTGGTTCCTGGAAGCAGATCGCGGTGGAGGAATCTTGCTTTGAGCAACGGTGGTCTTCACCACCCTAGCAAAAATAATAATTTGTTACTATTTTTTCTTCTCTTTTCTTCTACTTGTAATATGTTCTGTCCCAATTGCAACACGTTTGAAAGGCGAACACTCTCTTTCAATCAGTTTGTATTTGAGAGAGGAAGTTGTAATATGAAAGGATAGTAGTATTCTGTGGCTTCAGGTACTCTCCTTAGAGAAAACTCATTTGCCGAAATCTCTGAAGTCCTAAAATTTAGTTCAGGTACTTTTGGAGAGCAAACTCATTTGTCGGAATATCCGAAGTCCTAAAACTCAGTTCAGGTACTTTTGGAGAGAAAACTCGTTTGCTTGAATCTCCGAAGTCCTAAAATTGGCTTAAGAAAATTAGGGTAGCAAACTTGTTTGCAAGAAGTCTCTGAAATCCTATAAAGTCAGAACAAAGAGCAAATTTATTTGTAAGAGGTCTCTGTGTCTGAAAGTTGCTATATTAGAATAGAGAGCAAAATTTATTTTGCAAGAGGTCTCTTAAATTTTGATCGTTCTTCCATCTAATCTGTTTTGGGAATAACATATATAATAATGGCCATGAATGATGGAGAATCACCATAACCTCCACAAAGGTTGATCAACAATAATCCCTTTATCCCAGTTTTTTATTAAGTTATTTTGAATTCATTCAACTATGTTAAGGGTCATGCCCTACGTAATACTAGCGAGAAGTATATCATTCTTTAAAATCTCGATCCATGTTTGATTAAGTCTACCTCTAGTCCTAGCAGCTCTTTTAACTACTATATTATTGCTCCTTCTTACTGGAGCATCAATTAGTCTATGTTGTACATGTACAAACCATCTATGATGATTTTCTCTCACCTTGTCCGCAAGTGGCATCATCTCTTCTACAAATATGCTTATTTCTTATCATATTTTTCAATGTCTTGCCACTTAATCTTACCATTCTCATTTCTGCTACATTAATTTTGTGGACGTGTTGTTTCTTAATTATACAATATTTTGATCAATAAAGCATGACCAGTCTTATAGCAAGCTGTCTTATAGAATTTTTTCAAGTTCAAAAATATCTTTCAATCACAAAGTACTCCAGAAGAACTCCATTTGAATCATCTAGTTTTAATTTTATACATGAGATCCTTTTTCTGTCTTTTCGGCACGATGATCGATTGATCCTAAATATTAAAAACTATCACTCATAATTATTTATTTTATTTTTCTATGTTCTGGGAAATTGTTGACACTAGTAGCCTAAGCTTGTAGAAGCATGAAAAATTACAGCTGATGCAAGGTGCAGAGGGGGTGCTATCGTCGCCTACTCTCTTCCTACCATGGTCCAGATGACATATGGCATAGGTTAGTGTCCCCACTACCGACCTAACATCACAGATGCACAGACAAACCAAGGATGAAGCTATTCTCAGGATAAAGTTTAGAAAAAGCACTTTTCTTATTATTCATGGTTACAAGTTGTCACGACCCACACCCGCTTTTCGGATGCAAGCACGTGAGCAAGCCAACTACGTATCAAACGGACTCCAGTCCGACTCAAATACGTAAACGTTGTCACGGCTATGGCAATGGATCTGATCAAGACAAGGCAAAACTATATCTCAATCCACAATAAGAATAATAAACAAGAAATGAATAAGTATGTGTCGTGGTCTGCAGTCCACTAGCATATATGTCCGATAAGACTCTAAGAAAGTAACAAGAGTCTAAAACTGAATCAGGAAACATGATATCTCATGATAAGGTATGAAAGCACGAGCTGATAATAAATACAATACGATACCTGAATCCCGCAAGCGTATCATCCCATCCGCCATCCAGAACTAATAGCTACTCCATGCACTCACTAAACCTGAAGAGATCATCAGGTCCTCAGAGGACTAGCAAGATACATAAAAATGAGCCTTTCTAACAGTTTATTATGCATGGAAAAAATACAGAATAAATAAGTAAAACTAAGCAATAAATAAAACATGAATCTGTACACTGTCTACACACATATGAACTGCTGGAGAAGAACAAGAGGACACGATATCACGATGTCAATGGATAGCCAAATCAAATACTCAAACCCTCGCCCCTAGTGTGGACTCGCAGGTTTGATCAAACTACTAGCCCTTGTCCCTAGTGTGGACTTGCAGGCTAGCATCACCCTCGTCTCTAGTGTGGACTCGCAGGTGTTAACCATATACTACTAACCCTCGTCCCTAGTGTGGACTCGTAGGTTAGCATCACCCTCGTCCCTAGTGTGGACTCGCAGGTGTGGACCAATAACTACTAACCCTCGTCCCTAGTGTGGACTCGCAGGTTAGCTTAAGACACAGATGACTACTAACCCTCGCCCCTATTGTGGGCTCGCAGGTTAGCTTCAAGATTTCAAGACACGGAGGTAAAGCAGTTCAGTTCACGACTTCTCGACCCATGGCACGACTCAATCAAGGCACAAGTAAACACGACCAATAAGACACAAAGCTAACTGTGAACACGGTCTACAAAGCAATGATACAAATATACAAGCAGGATATGAAAGATACATGCCAATAATATGAGAAAAACTGGATAGTAGTAAAAAGACAGTGCATGTAAATAAAGCTGTGTAGAAAGGCAATGTATACTTGCCTTAGGTCCTGAGCTGCTGGCATGGTTATGATCAGTATCGTTGTCCAGGTAACCTGTATTATTCCATGTATATGATGTCAATGAGCAATTAGATTCAAGAATGGCAAGCTACTTACACATTTGTCTTCTTGGCCCATTATCAACCTCTTTGGTTTAGGTTCTATATGCCACAGCTTGGTTCCTGAGCACCTCATGCTCACATACTTCTAGATTCATTGGACTCATGATTGGGGTACATTCTTAACCATTCCATATGAGAGAATTTTCTATACAAGAGCCTATATATAAATATATATAAATATTTTTATATATAAATATATATATATATATATATATATATATATATATTTATATATATATATATAATATATATATATATATATATATATATATATGTATATATTGCTCTAATTCCTTCTTTTTAGAGATATGGGATGTACTAATATCTTTCTTGATGCTTACTAACAACAAAAAAGTAAAAAGAGGGCAGTGGCAGACTAGAGCCAAGATATGGAAGTACACTTACTTGAGATCATATATATCCCTTGTGTTCTTTTTAATTAACATGACAACAATAGGGAAACCAAGCAGTATCATGCCCTTACTTACATTTGGTACTAATGTATAAATGTATAGCTGTATCAATGAATATGAATAACCCAAACTAGTCGATCTATCACTGCCACCCTTAGTATATTCCTGCCATATCTGAAATACCCTAGGCTCTGTTGTCTCCTCATCCTGAGTTCAGGTTTAAACCATTTTACTGTTCTTCCTTTGGTTTGGTTTCCTGCACTTAAGCCTAGACTTATTGCCTATAAGCACCAACCAAAATACTGTGCTCATGCATAGACCTGTATATTGTACATATGCATATGAACCTACAGATACCTCATAGACCTGTGCCCTGTGCAATCAGTCTATGACATTCCTACTGATATATTCAGTCCTATTCGTATGGCAACAGAGGCCTATAGCTATATCTAGGATTAATTCCTATCATGTAGTATTTAAACCAATATGCTACTAATCTACAAGTGACATCCCTAACCAAAAACTCTCTTATCTGATACCACAAGGACCCAAATACTTAATAGCTTAAGCAGGAAAAAGGGTGTGGGCTGACATATGTGATGTAGAGTGACTGGCCCTGTGTTTGCAGGACAGATAACTAAGAGGGACTGCTAAAAGCTAAATGCAGTGAAATGGGTAGGCTAGACCTATATTGTCTGTTACATCCTTGATGCAGGATATGTGAACAGTGTTTAATACTTTAAGTAAATGAAAGGATCAACCAATGAATGCTATGCCTCCTAGAGTCTCCACACTATCCTTCTATCTGAACCCCAGTCTAGGGGACTGAACAGTGGCTGGGAATGGTACTGACATTCAACCACTGGAACATGGATGCAACCTTGGTAGTGCATAAGTATTAGGACTGAAAAAAGATATATGCAGATAGACTGCTACCTTATGAGATGTATGCCAAGGTAAGGGAAGTTATACTTCAAGTCAGTGGTACTGAACAGATACAATATATGGCCTGGACAAATGGCAAACATGTGGACTGTACTCCAACTCCCCTTTGGACCCTTATTTGACAGGTAATTGATAATATCCCTTCACTAATGTCTACACCCTACTGTCAGTACAGGTAAGGTGTACCTGTGTCACAGATACACTAGTGCACCCTTGATACAGGATTCGACCCAGGTTGAACTTGTCACACTTCTAGTCTCCTATGATCAATTTATCCCTCAACACAGCAATTTACCAATTTCCATGTGTCAGCAACCATATTCGAAATTTAAGAGGGGTCAAGTCACACCCAGGAAATATTGATTTAGACCTAGACAAAATACTCTAATCTCCTACAGTGGTACCACTTGACCCTCCCTGTATAGGTATACTTACACCCCTGTTTTAAAAGCTAAACTATGCATCTCTTCACCAACTGTCACCTAAATAAGAATATTTCCTATGCTCATTAATTCTGGGAGTTCCCAGGTTAATACCAACTGGCCTCAAAGGAAAATATCACTTTAGTACCTAATGGATACAAAGAAGGCTGTGGGTCAGTATCCCAAGGATACATAATAGCGCTGTAATGAAGTGCAAGGGACTGATACTCTGAGAGTATCAGTCAAATAGGCAAGTAGGCTAGGAAACCTGTGGGGTTCAAATGAATTATCTGAACCTAGATGTAGGACAGATGGATGTGGGTAGTGTAAAACTGAACATAAAGGTTTTTAGTGAATGTTGGACCTCGACCATCATGTAACTGTGTGAATCATTCCTAAAGGGGGTATTAGACAGGATGTTTCAAAAAGAAACTGGAAGATTGGTGTTAACTATATTATTAATTCATTAAGTCTACAGGCAACCTCCTGTATTAGGTCTTGGGTTGCTTCCTATGTCAGGGTCTTGGCTTCCAGGTCAAACCCTGAATTTGTGTATTCCTGAAAGAGCAAGTGGTCAGTCCAATATTATACAGGCACTATGTGGTCGGGTCACCTGTGTCCTGCTAGTTAGGTTCCTAGATACAATCAACCTCTCCCCATTGGTTGTAATATCCTGACATCCAGGAACCCAGCATATATTCTAACCTAGGCTGATACTTCCTATATGTTTCAGGACATCCTACTCTCCCATCTAGGGTTTACAACTCGAGCACTGCCATCCTGGCTATCAGATGGTTCACCAACCCCTCAATTCTTTCAGTATTCTAGTACTCTACTCTTACCTGCATCCGAATTGAGTTTCTTGTGTATCTATTGAAGAATAACATCATACACCTACCCATCTATCTATGTGTCATACAAAAACAATATCATATGATCGAGAAGGTTTGAAGAAGTTACCTGTATTCAGCACCAATTCTTAATACTCTACTCGATCCCTTGGTGTCAGGAATAATAGGGGTTTGTTAGGGTTTTTGTAGAGAGTCGGCCAATCCTCTCAATATATATATACTAGGATTCGAAAGATTGGAGGGGATAAGGAGATTTGGATTTGTTCCTATCTACGGTTTCAGGTGGGGATTAACTCCTGAATTCGAATCGAATTCAAATACGGGTTATGAGTTTTAAAAGGAAAATTCTTGAATGAGGCTATTTGCATATAGCCCCCTTCCCAAACCTGCTTTTCACCTTTGACCCTATATTGATATTTATGTAAATAATTAAAACTGTACACATAACAATTTATATGAGTCAAATAAAAAAATAGGTTTTAATTTAATAAATTCGAGAAAATTTTTGGTCAAGGGTTTGACAACTCTACCCCCTTAAACAAATTTCGTCCTCGAAATTTTAGGAGCTGATCTACTAGAATGATCGTCTAGAATAAACTGCTATAAAGTTATTGCGAGTACTTGTAAGTCAAAGTCAAACATAGAGCCTATTAATAATGCTTTTGCTATAATCTACTGAAAATTTCCGTCATTTGCTCCTTGTGGTGTAACCGCATCTTCCGTGATCATGACAAAGGCTCGCCCTCCTTGTGCGGTTGGTAGTGGTGGGGCAATTGCGTTCCTCTTCGGACAATTTTGAGACAAGTGTTGGTTTAGACAACACGATCATTCGTCACCGCGAATTAGGAAGGGATGAGGATCAATGGTACGGAAAGGCAAGGAAGAATAACCGACAACAATAGAAGTTTCAAGGACGGTAAAAATTTCTAAGAAAATTTTCAAGGTAGAGTGGATTGAGATATCTAAGGTTTAGTCATAGTCGCAGGCTCGTACCAGTACAGTTACGTAACCGATACGATATGCTCTGACCTGCATGGGCCACCAAAAAAACTTGTCACGACCCGCACCCGCTTTTCGGATGCAAGCACGTGAGCACGCCAGCTACGTATCAAACGGACTCCAGTCCGACTCGAATACGTAAACGCTGTCACGGCTATGGCAATGGATCCAATCAAGACAAGGCAAAACTATATCTCAATCCACAATAAGAATAATAAACAAGAAATGAACAAGTATGGGTCGTGGTCTGCAGCCCACTAGCATATATGTCCGATAAGACTCTAAGAAAGTAACAAGAGTCTAAAACTGAATCAGGAAACATGATATCTCATGATAAGGTATGAAAGCACGAGCTGATAATAAATGCAATACGATACCAGAATCCCGCAAGCGTATCATCCATCCGCCATCCAGAACTAATAGCTACTCCATGCACTCACTAAACCTGAAGAGATCATCAGGTCCTCTGAGGACTAGCAAGATACATAAAAACGAGCATTTCTAACAGTTTATTATGCATGGGAAAAATATAGAATAAACAAGTAAAACTAAGCAATGAATAAAATACGAATCTGTACACAGTCTACACACATATGAACAGCTGGAGAAGAACAAGAGGACACGATATCACGATGTCAACAGATAGCCAAATCGAATACTCAAACCCTCGCCCCTAGTATGGACTCGCAGGTTTGATCAAACTACTAGCCCTCGTCCCTAGTGTGGACTCGTAGGCTAGCATCACCCTCGTCCCTAGTGTGGACTCACAGGTGTGAACCATATACTACTAACCCTCATCCCTAGTGTGGACTCGCAGGTTAGCATTACCTTCGTCCCTAGTGTGGACTCGCAGGTGTGGACCAATAACTACTAACCCTCGTCCCTAGTGTGGACTCGCAGGTTAGCTTAAGACACAGATGACTACCAACCCTCGCCCCTATTTTGGGCTCGCAGGTTAGCTTCAAGATTTCAAGATACGGAGGTAAAACAGTTCAGTTCACGACTTCTTGACCCATGGCACGACTCAATCAAGCCACACGTAAACACGACCAATAAGACACAAAGCTAACTATGAACACGGTCTACAAAGCAATGATACAAATATACAAGCAAGATATGAAAGATACATGCCAATAATATGAGAAAATCTGGATAGCAATAAAAAGACAGTGCATGTAAATAAAGCTGTGTAGAAAGGCAAGGTATACTTGCCTTAGGTCCTGAGCTGCTGGCATGGTTATGATCAGTATCGATGTCCAGGTAACCTGTATTATTCCATGTATATGATGTCAATGAGCAATTAGATTCAAGGATGGCAAGCTACTTAAACATTAGTCTTCTTGGACCATTATCAACCTCTTTGGTTTAGGTTCTATATGCCACAGCTTGGTTCCTGAGCACCTCATGCTCATATACGTCTAGATTCATTGGACTCATGATTGGGGTACATTCTTAACCATTCCATATGAGAGAATTTTCTATACAAGAGCCTATATATATATATATATATATATATATATATATATATATATATATATATATATATTGCTCTAATTCCTTCTTTTTAGAGATATGGGATGTACTAATATCTTTCTTGATGCTTACTAACAACAAGAAAGTAAAAAGAGGACAGTGGCAGACTAGAGCCAAGATATAGAAGTACACTTACTTGAGATCATTTATATCCCTTGTGTTCTTTTCAATTAACATGACAACAATAGGGAAACCAAGCAGTATCATGCCCTTACTTACATTTGGTACTAATGTATAAATATATAGCTGTATCAATGAATATGAATAACCCAAACTAGTCGATCTATCACTGCCACCCTTAGTATATTCCTGCCATATCTGAAATACCCTAGGCTCTGTTGTCTCCTCATCCTGAGTTCAGGTTTAAACCATTTTACTGTTCTTTCTTTGGTTTGGTTTCCTGCACTTAAGCCTAGACTTATTGCCTATAAGCACCAACCAAAATACTGTGCTCATGTATAGACCTGTATATTGTACATATGCATATGAACCTACAGATACCTCATAGACCTGTGCCCTGTGCAATCAGTCTATGACATTCCTACTGATATATTCAGTCCTATTCGTATGGCAACAGAGGCCTATAGCTATATCTAGGATTAATTCCTATCATGTAGTATTTAAACCAATATGCTACTAATCTACAAGTGACATCCCTAACCAAAAACTCTCTTATCTGATACCACAAGGACCCAAATACTTAATAGCTTAAGCAGGAAAAAGGGTGTGGGCTGCCATATGTGATGTAGAGTGACTGGCCATGTGTTTGCAGGACAGATAACTAAGAGGGACTGCTAAAAGCTAAATGCAGTGAAATGGGTAGGCTAGACCTATATTGTCTGTTACATCCTTGATGCAGGATAGGTGAACAGTGTCTAATACTTTAAGTAAATAAAAGGATCAACCAATGAATGCTATGCCTCCTAGAGTCTCCACACTATCCTTCCCTCTGAACCCCAGTCTAGGGGACTGAACAGTGGCTGGGAATGGTACTGATATTCAACCACTGGAACATGGATGCAACCTTGGTAGTGCATAGGTATTAGGACTGAAAAAAGATATATGCAGATAGACTGGTACCTTATGAGATGTATGCCAAGGTAAGGGAACTTATACTTCAAGTCAGTGGTACTGAACAGATACAATATGTGACCTGAACAAATGGCAAACATGTGGACTGTACTCCAACTCCCCTTTGGACCCTTATTTGACAGGTAATTGATAATATCTCTTCTCTAATGTCTACACCCTACTGTCAGTACAGGTAAGGTGTACCTGTGTTATAGATACACTAGTGCACCCATGATACAGGATTCGACCCAGGTTGAACCTATCACACTCCTAGTCTCCTATGATCAATTTATCCCTTAACACAGCAATTTACCAATTTCCATGTGTCAGCAACCATATTCGAAATTTAAGAGGGGTCAAGTCACATCCAGGAAATATTGATTCACACCTAGACAAAATACTCTAATCTCCTACAGTGGTACCACTTGACCCTCCCTGTATAGGTATACTTACACCTCTGTTTCAAAAGCTAAACTATGCATCTCTTCACCAACTGTCACCTAAAAAAGAATATTTCCTATGCTCATTAATTCTGGGAGTTCCCATGTTAATACCAACTGGCCTCAAAGGAAAATCTCACTTTAGTACCTAATGGATACAAAGAAGGCTGTGGGTCAGTATCCCAAGGATACATAATCGGGCTGTAATGAAGTGCAAGGGACTGATACTCTGAGAGTATCAGTCAAATAGGCAAGTAGGCTAGAAAACTTGTGGGGTTCAAATGAATTATCTGAACCTAGATGTAGGACAGATGGATGTGGGTAGTGTAAAACTGAACATAAAGGTTTTTAGTGAATGTTGGACCTGGACCATCATGCAACTGTGTGAATCATTCCTAAAGGGGGTATTAGACAGGATGTTTCAAAAAAAAACTGGAAGATTGGTGTTAACTCTAGTATTAATTCATTAAGTCTACATACAACCTCCTGTATTAGGTCTTGGGTTGCTTCCTATGTCAGGGTCTTGGCGTCCAGGTCAAACCCTGAATTTGTGTATTCCTGAAAGAGCTAGTGGTCAGTCCAATATTATACAGGCACTATATGGTCGGGTCACCTGTGTCCTGCTAGTTAGGTTCCTAGATACAATCAACCTCTCCCCATTGGTTGCAATATCCTGACATCCAGGAACCCAGCATATATTCCAACCTAGGCTGATACTTCCTATATGTTTCAGGACATCCTACTCTCCCATCTAGGTTTTACAACTCAAGCACTGCTATCCTGGCTATCAGATGGTTCACCAACCCCTCAATTCTTTCAGTATTCTAGTACTCTACTCTTGCCTGTATCCGAATTGATTTTCTTGTGTATCTATTGAAGAATAACATCATATACCTACCCATCTATCTATGTGTCATACAAAAACAACATCATATGATCGAGAAGGTTTGAAGAAGTTACCTGTATTCAGCACCAATTCTCAATACTCTGCTCGATCCCTTGGTGTCAGGAATAATGGGGGTTCGTTAGGGTTTTTGTAGAGAGTCGGGCAATCCTCTCAATATATATACACTAGGATTCGAAAGATTGGAGGGGATAAGGAGATTTGGATTTGTTCCTATCTACGATTTCAGGTGGGGATTAACTCCTGAATTCGAATCGAATTCAAATACGGGTTATGAGTTTTAAAAGGAAAATTTTTGAATGAGGCTATTTGCATATAGCCCCCTTCCTAAACCTGCTTTTCACATTTGACCCTATATTGATATTTATGTAAATAATTAAAAACGTACACATAACAATTTATATGAGTCAAATAAAAAAATGGGTTTTAATTTAATAAATTCGAGATAAATTTTGGTCAAGGGGTTGACTCAAGGGTTTATTACACAGACTTATCGCAAGTATGTAAGAAAGAAGTTTCCTGAATATCTTATAAGGATCAACTACAAGGTCTTTGTTACACAAGTGAGAATAGAAATTCCTATGAACATAAAAGAAGGATCGCCTTCGATGGGCAGCCTTCACTGTGTGATCGTCACGGGCAGAAGAGAGATATACAGTCTCCATCAAAGTATCTTCCCCACTGATTCACAGCGTCATCAGAGCCAACCCTCTTGTCACCAAGAGAATCTAGAGCTCCAATATATATTGAAGTAGTGGAAGACCCAGAACCACATCACGGCGAAGCCCCATTGCTCCCAACGATCAGGACAGAGCACAACCGGCTATTCATCGGGTGAAAAAATGATCTCGAACCCGTATCTTGGATCTCCCATATCCCTCATGCGTCACTCAGAGTCAAACTCCCTAAGAAGGACATTTGCATACTTCTCAAGGGCAGCGATGGCTCCTTCTATACAGAGTTCTTCCATAAGAACATGGCTCATACAAACGAAAAAAGCCTCAACCAGCAACCAACTTACACAAGGGCGATCGCCGCTCGAAGTTAAGTATGGATCTCTGGTGGTTATAAACATAACCGAAGGAGGTGACACATGGCACGTGCCGATTTGCTTGCTCGGATACAACCAAGTAAATCTTGGGATTTTATCTTAAATTTGGGTTCTAATTGATCCTCGTCTAAGATTTAAATCAATCTAAAATAAGCCTCATCTTATGGGGCTTAGAATATTATGGGTTGTATTTCGGCCTCCTTCACCACCATGCGAGATCCATACTTAATTTTCCCATAAGATGAGGCTTATTTCAGATTGATTTAAATCTTAGACGAGGATCAATTAGAACCCAAATCTAAGATGAAATTCCAAGATTTACTTGGTTGTATCCGAGCAAGCAAATTGGCACGTGCCATGTATCACCTCCTTCGGTTATGTTTATAACCACCAGAGATCTCGTTTGAGGGGAACCTCGATGTCCGCCACGTGTCAGCACCGCAGAAGCCCGTACCTTGCAATGATAGCAGATTCTTTCATATCTCCGGAACCCTAATGCACATCGTATATATGCTCGATTCTCTATATATAGAAGGAGTTCTTCTTCTACCAAAGGATCAATCAATAGACAGAGGAAAAATTGACAATCGACAATATTCAAAGGATCAGTAATCTCTATCCACGAAGAGTCGACTACCAGCATCCACCGATCAACCAAAGAACCAACCAACCAACCATCTTCAAGGGATCTTCTCATCCAGACAGCCTCTTGATCGGTGACCCCAGAGTCCCATCAAAGGTGCCAGAGAGCCATAGCAAGATTGATTCGTCGTCAGATCGTCAATGGAGTAAAGGAGCCGCTGCAATCCTCGATCTCCACCGTTATACTTTCCCAGAAGCCTTTTCTTCCTGTACTTAGAATATTATGTTTAGGACTTCCTTCTTTATGCACAGATACCTTATACGTTCAATAAAGTAAAAAAGTTCGTTCAACCTTTTGTTACGTCGAATAAAGCTAACATAGCACAATCAAGAATTTTGGGGAAATGTCAAGCTGAGAGTAATAGAAAAAAAGTTATTTAAGCAATATAATTTTGTCAGGCCCATCTTAAACGGTAGTAATACTTTGATCCGAATCAGACTGCTTAGATATGATGAAGTATTATTTCACAGTATGTGTTAGCTATCTTGAGAAATCAACAATGTTTGTCTATACAAGGATGAGTTTGTCTCTAACACATCACCTATGAAATTCCAAAATATTCACATATATCTATTCTACTATATAATAAGGACAGTAAGCTTTATCGTGAATTTTTCTTCCAAATATGTTCTTATCTAGCTTTACTAATTCAAATTGTTAATTAAATTTAATGAGGATAGCTAGGTATTACATATAGGAAAAAAATCTACTATTATGATGTCTTTTGCTTTTCCCAAATATAATTTTTTTAATTAAAATGAGATTAAAATATGTGCAAGATACGTGTATGTAAATTAGAAAAGCACTTCTATTAGACTGCATGTCAAACATGCATTATATAACATGTCTCATCACTTCTTAAATTTATAATAAGTCCCCCTTTTATTTATGGTGCATTCAAAATTTAATTGAAAATATTTCAATAATTGAGAGTTGCTCACAACATAGTGCATTTCCTCAATGGCATTAAATTTCCATAGATTTCCCATACACATTATTATTGTTGAGAATCTGACGTACGGAAGAGATTGTTTTCATTGATGATTAGAAAAGAGCCAAAATGCTTATTTATAGTTACAATAGGGATCAAATACAATGAATCTGGACACCCTTAAACGTAACAATAATCAACTTAAGGAAATGATATTATAATACGCTACCTAATAAGGATTACACAAATCAAGCAACCAATTAACTCATTATTTTAATATCTTGTTGTCATGGAAGTACTTTTGACACTCTCCATCGAGCTAAAGCGTAGATGCTATAGAAGCAAAGCTTGTCCAAGAAGGAACAAAAGAACTTCGGAGGCAATACGTTTAAGATGATATCAACAAGTTCTTCATAGATGGAACATGGGAGAAGGATATCACCTTTTTGACCCACCCATCACGAATACAATGACAATCAATTTTGATGTTTTTTATACGCTCACAAAATATTAGGTTCTCAGTAATATAGATGGTAACCTGATTGTCGTAATGAAGAGAATAATGTTATAAATTATTGCCTGTTGATTCATGAGTTGAAGAACATAAACTAAATTGCGGAAGCATACCTGAATCCATTGCTAGGCTTGATGGATCTTGAAGCGCTCGTCCTTTTATGGGGTTCGATCTTCCAACTTGTTACGACCCTTAATGACAAAGAAGAATCTAAATCCTTTGTCCCTCTCTTTCTGTTGATGGGGATGCAGAAGAGAAAAGGAGAAAAACCTCCCTTTTGGTGGCCGTATAAGTTGGGGACCATAACCCAAATGAATACATATATTTATATGTTTTGATATTTCTAATTTGGCCCCACATCAAATTAGAATTATCTCCGGTATCTACACATTAATTCTATGACAATTATACCCTTAAGCCAATTTTTAATTAGACCACTTTAATTTGGCTTAATTATTTAGATAGCCCAAACACAATTAATTTTACATGTGTGGCCCCTTAATTATTGAATAATTCTAACAATCTTCCACTGGGCCACATGTGTAACCTTGTAATTGTGTTAACCTTAGTGAGCTCATAAATTGCTATCTTAATCCTTAGGGTATATCCGGACAATCTCGTCCATTAACCATATCAACATAGGATCAAAGCGGCCTTCGTCACATATAGCGTAACTAAACCATCAATGGTCACATATACCAATATTATAGCTAAACGACATAGATCAATCATGGATGTGTAGCATGGAAATTACACGTAATGTGATCAATACATGTCTATTTTCAACTGGTCCTCCTTAACTATAGTGAGATCAATACTTTAACATAATGAAAATAGAATGAACTGAATTTTTATATATCTGATCAGATAAATATCTAAAATAATTTAATACACAAATTTGTCCAAAACCAAATAGCACCCAAATACATAAAATACAAACTCCCACTATATTGTCATATTCTTAATTAACACCCATATGAGCAGTATGCTCATGAAAGACCTTGGATGATAATACTTTTGTGAGCGGATCCGCTAATATGGAGTTTGTCCTAATGTGCTATATGTACATTTTAACCATTCTGAATTCTTTCCTTCACAACTAGAAACTTTATGTCAATATCCTTGACTTATACAAGTTTCTGTTGTTATTGGAATACAGTACTGCTGATTTATTGTCACACCATAATTTTTTTGGTCTTTCAACACCATAGTGTAGGTGCAGTCTTGTGATAAAATTTCGCAACCATATTCCCTGAATAGATGCCTAACAACATGTTATAAACCTTGTTTCCATGGTAGAAGAAATTATGAGTGCATGTTTGACACTAATCTAAAATATATCTCCATCAATCAACATAACCTGATGTGGATCTCCTACTGTATTAGCATCCAGCAAAATCGGAGTCAAAATACCTTATGATCTCCAAAATTATCCAATCTCCTACAAAGAGCATATAATTCTTTGTTCTCTATTAATTACTTAAGTAGTTTGGCTGCTACCCAATGATCCATCCATATTTGCTTAAAATATCTGCCTAACATCTGAATATGTATGCAATATCCTAACGCGTACATACTTGAGCATACATTAGACTTCCTACAACTGGTCATGAATGGAAAATCTATTGTATCTTTTTAATTTTAAGGCTAATCTTAGGGCACTTGACTGAGACTGAACTTGTCTCCTTTAACGAAAGGGTTGTCACCTTGTTTGCATTCCTGCATGCCAAATCTTTTAAGCACTTTATTGATATAAATCTTTTGTGATAATCCAAGAATATCTCGAGAACGATCACGGTATATCACTACTAAAATATGTCAAATCAGCGACGCCTCAAGACGTCGCTAAATAGGGAAAATACGTCGCTACTTTCGATTAGCGACGTTTGTACGTAGTCGCGATTAAGCTTGTCGCTAAAGAAGAAAACGTTGCAATACGTCGCTATTGCGACGAGACTTAGCGACGCGGACACGTCGCTAATTTAGCGACTACCAGCGACGTAAAATGTCATCATTTACCGACGTATCCTAGCGACGTTGTGCGACTTTACATGCATCGATGCTGACCTGGCTTGAGAGCCATATGGCGACGTTCTGCGACTTTTCTACGTCGCTACAGTACCGACATATAGCGACGTCTAGCGACGTCGTTCATATCGACGTTTAGTGACGATCAGCGACGGTATTCATCATAGTTAGCGACGTTGGGGTACTTACTTAGCGACGTTATTTTCGTCGCTGAACGTCGCTAATATTGAAAAAAATAAAAAAATACAGCATTTGCAGCATCCCCTACACCATTTGTTACAACAACAACGGTGTGTATCACGAACACAGTATCAAACAACACAGATACACCCAATCACGAACATGTTTGAAACACAATCTCATCAATCAACACAGATATATAAAAATTTGTAACAACAATGTCAAACATAATAGTCCACAACTTAATTACCAAGTATGGGAACGAATGGCTCAGAACACAACCCAAGATTCATTCTAGCATACATTAGTGTGAATCATCTATGTTCTGTACATATGGTATAGTATATGTTCTTATCGTATCTAGTATCTGAAGAATGTAACAGAATCAAGATGAACTCACATAATGTAATACTAAGACATCATCTACTACTATATAAGATATAGTGATAGGTTATCGTATCCTCATTGCCGAGGGATGAGGGTCGGAGGACAGTCAACTTTATCTACGGCTACATAGTTTCTGTCTCACCAGTCGAATGGCTGTAGGGACTATGTCCTGATCACCATGTCGTATAGTAGATTAATGCAAATGGAGCTGGTGCCAAAATACAGAAACCAAAATATGATATCCACCTTAAGTGTAGAGTCGGGGGAGAAGAACTTTTCCTCCCTCTCCCTCTCTCACGCTATCAACGTCACAACTTTTCCACCTCAAGTTCTGATCAAGCATTTTCCTTCTCCTCTCCTCCACCATGGCTCTGAACCCATCTGCTCATCCCTACTTTCCTTCTTCTTATTTGACTCTCTCAGCCACATATGATATCCAGCTCAAGTGTAGAGTCGGGGGAGAAGAAGTGGGCAGGAAGAGGAGAGAGAAGCAGCACAGCCGGCGGCATGACCCGGAGGAAGTACAGAGGTTTTCTTCAACATACGTAGGAGAACTATAAGGATATATCTTTTCACAACATATCACCTTGTCAAAGACCCTTAATGTGACAACCATGTTACCGCGGTGTCGGAAGACTAACATGTCATAATTTTCTAAGGCGTGTGTTTTGACATAATCCTCCAACCGGATTTCAGTTCTATGTAATAATGCAAGATTACTACATAGAAAAAAAGAGCTGGGAGGATTATGTCAAAACACACGGCTGAGAAAATTATGACATGTTAGTCTTCCGACACCGAGGTAACATGATATTCATATTAAGGGTCTTTGACAAGATGACATATTGTGAAAAGATATATCCTTATAGTTCTCCTACGGATTTGAAGAAAACATCTGTACTTCCTCCGGGTTATGCCGCCGGCTGTGCTGCTTCCCCCTCCTCTTCCTGCCCACTTCTTCTCCCCCGACTCTACACTTGAGGTAGATATCATATGTGCCTGAGAGAGTCAAATAAGAAGAAAGGAAGTAGGGAGGAGCAGATGGGTCCAGAGCCATGGTGGAGGAAAGGAGAAGGAAGATGCTGAATCAGAACGGATGGCTCAGAACACAACCCAAAATTCATTCTAGCATACATTAGTGTGAATCATCTATGTTCTGTACATATGGTGTAGTATATGTTCTTATCGAATCTAGTATGTAGTATCTGAAGAATGTAACAGAATCAAGATGAACTCACATAATGTAATACTAAAATGTCATCTACTACTATATAAGATATAGTGATAGGTTGTCGTATCATCATTGCCGAGGAGGAGCCACTTCCCCCGGCTCTACAGAATCAATGCCATCCAAGGAAGGCAAAACTGAATCAGCATTGACTTCCGGATCGTCCTCATCAAGGCATAACGTGCTGCTCAGCGTGCCCAGCTTCTTCAACTTCTCGCTGGCTGCAAAGTCAAAATGGGAACGGGTCCTCTTTGCCGGCCCGGAGCTCTGACTCACACTCGTCGCCTCGCTATCGATTTTCTTTCCTCCTCTGACGTAGGTCATAAAAAAAGAAATTTTGTACCTCTTCTTCACATAAACATCATTGTCGCCTTGTACTCGAGCCTCCTCATCTGTTGTCACGACCCACACCCACTGTGAGGGTACGAGAACGTAACAACGCCCAGCCTACGCCGCAGTGTCGGCGGTAGAATGCTGTCCTAGGTCAACATACATTGAGCGATATAATACTAAGCAGTAAATGAACTCAATCACAACTAAGGAAGAAGAAAGCACGATATGATATATAACTCAAGGAAAAATAGAAGATAGAATAGTCTAAGGTAATATCCCATCAAATATCCGGAGTACATATCTCAGCTACTGAATATGAAAGAATATATACAACTCAACATCTCTGAACAGAAGTAAAGTCTAGCTAAACAGTCTCAAGACAACATAAACATAAGATAAGGCCTAACTAAACTAGTCTAGGCAGTGGGGGTGATGTCCTCAGCTAGAGCTGTCCCGTAGAAGGTATCCTCACGGGCCTCATACTCGTCCTCTGTAATATTTTTAACATGTCCAGTCAGGACAGGAGCGAGTACAGTACATCTCAACAGTTCATAGCAGGTTAGAAAATATAATCATGTAGTAAAGTAAGATATAGATACTGAAGAAATGCAGTATGTAAACAGAGAGAGAGAACTGTAATAGAAATATCTACTATAAGTAAAGAGCTACCAGTGACTAGTGATTTAGAGCACAAAGTCGACATGTGAACGACTTGATTTGTACATGGCTATACTAAAGAGGCGTACATGGCTATTCTACTTTAAAATTGTTCACATGGCTATTTATACTCCCCCGTACCCCCAATTAATACACAAGGATCCAATCAGATTATGTTATAATTCTATGTAACAGCCCCCGAAGGGTGGTAAGCCTCCGAAAGGTGATAAGCCCCCAAAGGGTGATATGCCCCCAAAGGGTGATAAGCCCCCAAAGGGTGATATGCCTCCAAAGGGTGATAAGCCTCCGAAAGGTGATAAGCCCCCAAAGGGTGATATGCCCCCAAAGGGTGATAATCCCCCAAAGGGTGATATGCCCCCAAAGGGTGATAAGCCTCCGAAAGGTGATAAGCCCCCAAAGGGTGATACATAGTAGTCCCACAAATGGGATAAGGATTCAAAGAATACTCTGTGATCATATGGGTATATGTCACAAGTGATCAAAGAACCAAAGAAGCATATGATACGCTATGTAAGTGAAACGCACAGAATATAGAGTACCCGATGCTCCCTGAAGGGATAACATCTCAGGGAGGGATCCATATTGTACTAATCCGTGTGACCAACGTGACAGTATCAAGTAAAGTAATTTAATGCAAGAAAATAATTCTAAGCAGGATATGAAATGATCAGAGAATGTACTCGCCTGATAACTGAATGTCCGAAGAGGGTGTACTGCCTGAGGAGAGGTGTCTGTCTCCTAATCAGAGCAACATAAGTTACAACATGTCTAAAATAAGGAAATAGACTACTACAATGTATCTACATGCTATCTAGGTCAAACTAGGCTAAAGTCAACACTTGGTCAACTCTAGTCAACTATCTAGTCAAAGCTAGGTCAACTGGGTCAACCTAGACTCAATGAAGTCTCACTAGGCCTAACCAGTCTACCCTAGCTAGTACACACCATACAAATCCAAGGCTATACAAGCCAACACAAGTCACATATCAAGATACATCATATTCATGCATATTCAACATTATATATATATATATATATATATATATATATATATATATATATATATATATATATATATATATAAGAGAAAAGAACTAACATGTAAAGCTATGTGTGTGTGTGTGAACATGGAGGTGTACATGAAAAGAGAAATCAACACTAGTTATGAGTTTACACTACACATGGCACAAAGCTAACCCATCTATATTACACATGTATTATACTTAACATGCATGGCTACAAGTATACATCTATATACATTAGAGTAGAAACTATTTAAGTTATAACTAACATGCATCTATACTCTACATAAATCTAGATACATTATAGCAATCATTTAGAGAAGGGTTACATGGCATAGTGGTTGATATAGAGTGGGGTGTCCTTATGCAGAGGGTGAAGTTCATTCTCAGTTGAGTTCCACATTTGCATATAAACTAAAGTGAGCTATCCCATAAACTGGTGTAACTAACCACATAAAATGAACCATGTTATCTGAAATCTGCCATTAAGCCAACATCCCATATGCATACAGCTCATGCATTGTCTAATACTGAAATTAACTAACATTTTGAATTAAGGGGTTGAAGGTTAATATTACATTCATAGACATTCCACTATATTAAAAACTAAAATTGGCTTGGCAATAGGAAAAGGAAGGTATATATGCTTACATGGACAGTTCAGTGTTCGAACAACCTAAAATAAACTAACATTCAATCTAAATATCAGCTATGCATTAGTTCTATGTCTACATATAAAATCTGATATTACATTTACAATATTTATACATTATGCATTCATATCTATCATTACATATATACCTTGCATTTATATCTAGCATTCATTATATACTTTCATGCATGCATTGTATATCATTCTTTCATTCATGCATTTATGCATTGCTTATATACATTACATTAATTGCATTTCTACATGCTTGCATTCAACCATATATATACATTAATGTAAAGAGGATATATATCATATATATTATTTTATTCATCTAATATATCATGCATTACATACTCTATATTCATTTAATATCCATACTACATAGGCTCATAGGTTACACAAAATGCATATAACGTATAGTCACCCTTCTACTTAAAACTAATACTGTACCAATTGGGCCTTCACTAAATTCTAGGATTAAAGTATGTTATAGCTCTTCGTGTTAGCTTTCCGAAACTTTAAACGGATCGCATTTTCGTGTCCGGTAGCTTCCGGAATCGCGAAAACACCGAAACGCGTTCATCTTTCGTACAGCTGACACTCAAATAATTCTACAGAAAGTTTTAAAACGAATTTGGCTTATTAAAATATATATTTGGAAAGCTAACTTCGATACACTTCTTTTAAAAAAAAATGGGAGGTTAATTGGAGTTATGAGCTAAAAGTTATGGTATTTCTAAGTTGCTCTAGGTACTAAAAATGTGGATAAATATTATGACGAATTTAGGTAGTTTGAGACAAAAGAAACACAAGTATATAACATAATATATCAAGAACTCACTCTCTACACTAATATATATATATGAGACACTATAGAACACATCTCCAATACAAAAATATGAGATTAAACATGTAATAATTCATTCACACATAACAATAACACATAGTGTGTCCAAATTTGGAGTTTTTCCACATGGACACAACCACAACACAATGGACACTCCTATGACCTCCAAATGGACACGAAATGGACACAAATAGAGATAATACCATGGGGGTCATTCCTATGGGTTCAAAATATTCCTATATGCATGTAAGGATGGATTAGAGGAGAGATTATACCTTCCGGGAGAGAGATTCAAAGGAAAATCCTTCCGACACGACACCGACACGTAGAGATTCCAAAAGGACACGAACGAGCTCCGAATCCTCCCAAACTTAGCTAGCACCCTCTAACCATGGAGTAGAAGAGAAATGAAGAAGATTTGATGGAAGAGGGGGTTGATTTGGAGATAAAATCAATGGAGGTTCATCTCTAAATTAATTTGGGGAAGAACAAGAGAGAGAAAGTGGATGAAAACAAATGAATGAAGGAGTGACTCACTCCTTATCCCCCCATAGGTGGCTGCCCAAAAAAGGTGAGGTGTCCCCTATTTGAATGTCCAAAATACCCTCCACTAATCTATTTGATTTAAATTAGGAATGGGTTAAAGGTTGAGGTCATTTTAGTCTAGTTTTAAGTCTCTAATTAAACTAAACCTATCCATAAATAATTAGTCTAACTACTAACTAAAATTAATATCATGTGGACTTAAATTAATATCATGTGGGCCATGCCTAACTAGTGTGTGGGTCCCACTAGAGTCAAACTACCTCCCGGGTCCCCGTTTCAAGTCGGATTGAGTTGAAATTCGAACCCGACTCAAATAACCCCAAAACAATATCATAAATAATAAAATAAATTTTAACCCCAAAATAATATCATAAATAATAAAATAAATTTTAAAATTATTTTAAAATGTAAAATGACAAAAATATCCCTGTTTCTGAAAACTGGGGGGTGACATCTGTGACGCTATCCAACTTCTCGGTGCCTACATTGTCACTCGAATCTCCCCTTCGACTCGTATCGTCCTCTTATTCGCCTGTTTTTTCGCTCCCTGTCTTGCATTCATCTGCTATCACCATCGACTCATTCGATTCCTTCTTCGAGTCTTCCTCCTCCTCCTCGGAGTCATCGGAGAAGGAGTCGAATGAGACGGCGGTGATAGCAGATGATTGCAAGACAGGAAGCGAAAAGACAGACGAAGAAGAGGACGATACGAGTCGAAGGGGAAATTCGAGTGACAATGTAGGCACCGAGAATTTGGATAGCGTCACAGACGAGGAGGCTCGAGTACAAGGCGGCAATGATGTTTATGTGAAGAAGAGGTACGAAATTTCTTTTCTTATGACCCGCGTCAGAGAAGGAGAGAAAACTGGTAGCGAGGCGACGAGTACGAGTCAGAGTTCCGGGCCGACAAAGAGGACCCGTTCCTATTTTGACTCTGCAGCCAGCGAGAAGTTGAAGAAGCTGGGCACGCTGAGCAGCCCGTTATGCCTTGATGAGGACGATCCGGAAGACAATGCTGATTCAGTTTTGCCTTCCTTGGATGGCATTGATTCTGTAGATCCGTGTATAAAAGAGGAAGAGATTGGGAGTAGAGTGGACCCGGAGGGAAATGAGAGATTGGAAGCTGGGTCAATATCCAAGAAGCGAAAGAGAGTCGAGGATTCTGATTTTGATGGCATAGAGGAAGAGGTTCGCGACATAACGAGAGGGACAGGGAAGGGGCAGATGAAGGATGGCTCAGAACACAACCCAAAATTTATTCTAGCATACATTAGTGTAAATCATCTATGTTCTGTACATATGGTGTAGTATATGTTCTTATCGTATCTAGTATCTGAAGGATATAACAGAATCAAGATGAACTCACTTAATATAATACTAAAACATCATCTACTACTATATAAGATATAGTGATAGGTTGTCGTATCATCATTGCCGAGGGATGAGGGTCGGAGGACAGTCAACTTTATCTACGGCTACATAGTTTCTGCCTCGCCAGTCGAATGGCTACAGGGACCATGTCGTACCGTAGATTAATATAAATGGAGCTGGAGCCAAAATACAGAAACTAAAATACAAAATACAGAATCAAATCCCTGGGTTCGCCGAAAATACAAAACACAGTTCTAATTCATATGTATTTTAAGTGTGAGAACGGATGGCTCAGAACACAACCCAACCGGAGAGGATACTCTGAGAGATCCATCTGAGTAGGACGTATACTCTGAGAGATTACCTTTACAAGTATGATATCAGTAGTGGGATTGAGTGTGTACGTCCTACTCAGATGGGTCTCTCACCGTTACTATTTTTTTCTGACAGCATAGTGGATGTGCTCCGTCAACGGATTCTTGCTCCGAGCCAAAACTTTGTCCCGGAGCTCAAGTGGACATCCTTCGTGTAGAGCTCGAGTGGAAGGTTCCTGACAGCATGGTGGTCTCCTTTGTTAAAGTATCCGTGCTCGTCCTACAACCAATATGTGATGAGCACGGATACTTTGACAAAGGAGACCACCATGCTGTCAGGAACCTCTCACTCGAGCTCTACACCAAGGATCCACTTGAGCTCCGGGGCAAAGTTTTGGCTCGGAGAAAGAATCTGTTGACGGAGCACATCCACCATGCTGTCAAAAAAAAATAGTAACGGTGAGAGACCCATCTGAGTAGGACGTACACACTCAATCCCACTACTGATATCGTACTTGTAAAGGTGATCTCTCAGAGTATACGTCCTACTCAGATGGATCTCTCAGAGTATCCTCTCTGGTTGGTTGTCGTATCATCATTGCCGAGGGATGAGAGATTGACATAGTACTAATTCATATATGTAGTCCAATACAAATAGTCTAATATAAAAACAACCCAATACAAATAGTCTAATACAAATAAGTACTAATAGCTAATGAGAACCACGCAGCTCATGCAAACGCTCAGTGATACGATCACGCAACCACCTCAAAAAAGCGAGATCTTTGGCATGAGGAGAGATGTCGTCCCTTGCAAGTGTTGCATGAATAGAACTCCCGGTCTCACTAGCTACCGGTGCTGGATGAATAGAACTCCCGGTCTCACTAGCAACCGGTGCCACTTCCTCCTTAACTGTAGGAGGAGCCACCTCAGCATTCACTGTTTCCCTCAAACGACGTGCCGCTCCTCGGGTCATGGGTGCCATCTGGTAAGATCGATATTCACAAATAATATAATTGTAATGTAAGCAAGCTAACTAAAGGAACCATCATGTAATTTGAGTACATTTTCGAAAGCAGATAAAGTACAAAAAATTCAATTTTTTGCCAAGTGTGAGAACGGATGGCTCAGAACACAACCCAAGATTCATTCTAGCATACATTAGTGTGAATCATCTATGTTCTGTACATATGGTGTAGTATATGTTCTTATCGTATCTAGTATCTGAAGAATGTAACAGAATCAAGATGAACTCACATAATATAATACTAAGACATCATCTACTACTATATAAGATATAGTAATAGGTTGTCGTATCATCATTGCCGAGGGATGAGGGTCGGAGGACAGTCAACTTTATCTACGGCCACATAGTTTCTGCCTCGCCAGTCGAATGGCTGCAGGGACTATGTCCTTATCACCATGTCGTACCGTAGATTTTAGATTTAAAATATGGTATTCAGGTCAACTTAATTCAGTCAAAGGGTACTGAACAGAAAGTCTAATTAAGACTTTCAACTAAATAGGCAGCCTGGACTGCTGTTCAGAACTTGGCAGGCAAAATCCCATACCATCTTATGATAAACCTATACACACCCTTGCCCAAACCATTTGTTTCAGTAGGTAAAACATTCCAGGTTACTCAAGTAACCTGTCGTGCAACATTTGGTGTCAATAGCATTCTTTGTTAATTGTAACATACATACTATCAAATCCCAACTCTGCCAAAACCTGACCAACATACCCTACACTAATCATTCCATATTTCAGTAATGTCAGTGAGCTAAATCATACTCAACTGTCGAGAATACTTAGGAGAAAACTCATTCACAGGATTAGTATCCATCCTTCGTGACATAGCTAAAATTTTATAGGGCTCGATAATAATTATTAGTCAATTTATTCATCATTTCAAAACCCTAAAAATGCCCAAAAAACTCCCAGTATCAGTAAATAGGGCTCGAACCCTAAATTAGAATTCGAATCCAAGCAAAACATCAAATTGACAGTTGATATGCCCAAAAAAACTTCCAGTATCAGTATATATGTGTCACACTGTGAGTCTCGTGTCCACACAGTGGGACACGACGTGTCCAAACCAACAAAATAGGTGTTACACGAACTAGAAGCGAGTCCACGCTCTCGTATCCCCCGCAACGAGTCCACTGTCAGTCTCGTGTCCCCCGCAGCGAGTCCACGCTCTCATGGACACGAACTAGAAGCGAGAGAGAGAGCTAGAAGACGAGGAGAAACTGGAGAGGAGCTACCTGAGGAAGGAGGAGGAGGAGAATGAGGAGAAGGAGGAGCTACCTGAGGAAGGAGGAGGAGGAGAAGGAGGAGGCCGGAGGAGGGAGATCGCCGGTGGAGCGCCGCGGAGGAGGAGACCGGAGGAGAAAAATCGTCGGAGGAGCGTCGCGGAGGAGGAGCGCGCCAAAAATTGGGAGGAAAAATTTGTGAATGATCAGAAAGGAAACCCTCGCTGGCTATATGAAACGATTAGCGACGTCCTTATAGGACGTCGCTAAACGTCGCTGATATTTAATAAACGGCGACGCTGCTTAAAATGCGTCGCTACACGTCGCTATATCAGCGACGGGTACCGACGAACTTGCGACGCAGTTTCCCATTTAATAAATTGTAGCCGCTAGACGTCGCTTTTAGTCGCTGTTGGCGACAAAAAGCGACGTCTTATACAAACGTCGCTAAACCCCCAAAAATTAGCAACATACTTTCTTGGAGTCGCTAAATACGTCGCTGATATGACTTATTTTGGTAGTGTATCTGGATTCATAATACAAAAGAAACGACAGCAAGATATTTCTTCTAAAAGTTATTTGGTAGAAATTTTTAGTGTCGTACAATATACCTATATCATTTTTGGCAAGCAGTATGTCATCAACATATATAACTAAAGAAAATTGTTTACTTCCACTGAACTTGTGATATACACAATCTTTAATAGTGTTTATCTCAAAAACCAAACAAGATAATCACTGGTAAAACTTTAAGTACCTTCGACGAGAATCCTGCTTGAGTCCATGAATAGATTTTGTCAATTTGCAAACCATATTCTTTGGGTCTTTCGACACAAAGTTTTCTGTATGCACCATAAATTATTTCGTCGATGTTACCATTGAGAAACACAATCTTGACATCCATTTAATGTAACTCAAGATCAAAATGTGCAACAAGTGCTGTGATTATTTTAAAAGAGTCTTTCAAAGATACCGAAGAGAAAGTCTCTTTACAATCAATCGTTAACTTTTGAGTAAAGTCACTAGCTGCAAGACGTACTTTATACCTCTCCACATTATCCTTTCGAATCTTTCTTGATTTTAAATATCCATTTACAACCAATGGGCTTCACATCTTTTGCTAATGGGACAAGTTCTCAAACTTAATTGTCTTGCATAGACTTATACTCCTTATTTATTTCCTCAATCCACTTTTAAGAGTTAAAACTTTCCATGGCCTGACGGAAGATAATTGAATCACCTTCTAATATTCTATAGTTTTTCTTATGTTCCTAGAGAAATATGACAATATTATCCGAAATATATTTCTCCTTTCTCTTGTGAACCATCTTATCATTACCGATTCTTGAGGTTGTTGAGTTTGTTCCTCAGAAATAATTACCTTATCTTGAATGGGGGTGCCGCTACATTATCTTGTCAAGGTATCTCAACAACAACTTGTAGAGGTAATTCAACATTGTCTTGTTGAGGCTCTGAATTCACTTCTTGATCAAGGACAGATACAAAATCCTGCACATCCTCAAAAGTGATAGTAGGAATCACAATCGATTCCTCCTCAAAGATAATGTCTTTGACTTTATTTCTTCCCAAACTCAACATCTTCAAAAACTATTACACTTCTCGTCTCAAAAAAATTCATTTATGTGGGGCCGTATAATTATTAACCCCTCGATCTGTCAACATAGCCAATAAAGTAGTTGTTTACAATTTAACTTTGGTCTATATTTCCTTTACACATTAATATAGACATTAAAGTCTATAAAGTCAATAAAATCCAAATCTCATCAGACACAAATCGTTCAACTCTATTTCTAGAGATGTGACCTAATCGCTTATGTCATAATGAGACTACAAACATTTATTATTAATTTTACATTTAGTACCACATGACTCCACTTGCAAGGTTTCATTGTAATATGTAATAGTTTTAAATGAATACAGGTTATCATAAATCTTAAGGGAACCATTACCAATAATATTTGAATTTAAAGATAGACTAAACTTATTATTTCCAAGTGAACAATGATAACCAGATTTGTCCATTAAGGAAACTGAAACCGAATTTTGTCTAAAAGACGGTACAATAAAAGTGTCTATCAATTATAAATAATAATCGGTTCCTAAAAATAACCTAAAATGTCATATTGCTTCCACTTCTACCGATTTGTCGTCACCCACATAGATGTATCTTTCACCATCAATTGGCTTTCGGTAGCTCAGACAACCATGTCTATAAACACTAATGTGGGTAGTAGCACCAGAATCTAACCACCATATGTTTCTAGGTACTAAATTTAAATTAACCTCATAATAAACCAAACTTAGAAATGTATTCTTTTTTTTATACGCCATGCGTGGTACTTTGTACATCTCTTCCTTATGTGTCATGCCTTATCACAAAAGAACAACCCTTAGTTTATATTATTGTTTCTTTTTGTAACACCCACTTTTCTAAAATGAGGGTAATTTTGAACTTTTGTAAAAGTTTATTATTTAATAATAGAATTTATGATTTATGGAAATTTTTAATTAATTTAATACTATTTAAAATTAGTGAATTATAATTTTGATGTGTTAGCTAGTGAACCCTAGAACTGTTGAGCCTAGAGACTAACCATGACCATGGAGACCTAACCATGTGATTAGAATGACTATTTACAACTTTTTAGGCTAAAGGTATTTTGGTCATTTTGTGACTTTTGAATTATTTAGAATTTTGATTAATTGGTAAATTTTAGATTATTTTAATAATATTTAAATTGATGTATTATGATTTTGGTCATTTTTCATATTTTAATATTTTAGAAAAATTTTATATTTTTAATAATGTTTTTATTGGATTTGTTTAGTCGGATTTGAGTTTCGTCTCGTTCCGACTTGTATTGTGACCCGGGTTGCTTAAACTCTAGATGGAACCCAATATTAAGTTAAGCATGGCCCACAAAACCCAACATTTAAGTTAGTTAATTAAACTATTTTTATCATGTTAGAATGGTTAAGTTAGAGACTCAAAACTAGATCATTTTGACCCCAAACTTGAACCTAGTCTAGACTTAACCATATGAGACTAGAGAGGGACAATTAGGACATTTTCCATTAGCCCTAATGGACTCTTTATGGCAGCCACCTTTAGGGGAGAATGATTCATTCATTACAATCTTGCCTCTTTTATTTTCCTTTTGTTCTTCCCTAATTTTAGAGAGCATTCCCATTGATTTGATCTCCAAATCAAATCATTCCTTCACCAAACACTACAAAAAAAGTGTCTTTTGGGACGACACTATAAGGAACACTAGTCTAAAAAGTCCTAAAAGTATAATTCTAGGGACGACTATATTTTTAGTTACAAAATGTTGCTTTTTTTGGGACAGATTGTGAAAATGGATCACTATTTGGGACTGATGAAAATTTTTGTTCCAAATAATACATATTTTTGTCCCAATTATGTTGGCGGGAATACCACACGTGTGGCGGCTAATTGCCGAACTATTTGGGGGGAAAGTTTACCCCCACGTGTTTCCATAGTAACCATCCGATCGTCTGGATTAATCCAGACCGTCCATCCCAAAACCTATTTCCTATAGTCGATAGGACTTCTCTCTCTTTCGGATCAAAAATTTTTCTCTTCCTCTCTCTTTCCGATCAAAAATGGCGAGAGAACTGCTCTCTCTCCCTCCGACCTAGGTGATCCTTGCTGCTCTTTTTTCTCTCCGACCATTGTTCCGACCTGGTGCTCCAGTGTTGCTGCTCTCTCTCTCTCTCCCCGACCATTGCTCTCTCTCCGTCCGATCTTCCAACCCTAGGTGCTCCATTGCTGCTGCTTGGTATACTTCCCCCAATCTTTAGAATTTTTTACCAAAATATTTTAGTCTTTCCCTAATATTTGGATGCATGTTATTTTATCCTAGATTGTTTGCACTATTTACACCGTTTACTCAATTTTTCCTTGATATTTGAGTGTTTTACACTGTTTACACGGCTGCATGTAATTTTGTCGTAGATTGTTTGCTTAAAATTTGAGGGTTGTACACTGTTTACTGAAATTTTGGTTAAAATTTGAGTGTTTTACACTGTTTACACGGCTGCATGTAATTTTGACGTAGATTATTTGCTTAAAATTAGAGGGTTGTACACTGTTTACTGAAATTTTGCTTAAAATTTGAGTGTTTCACACTGTTTACACGGCTGCATGTAATTTTAACGTAGATTATTTGCTTAAAATTAGAGGGTTGTACACTGTTTACTGAAATTTTGCTTAAAATTTGAGTGTTTCACATTGTTTACACGGCTGCATGTAATTTTGTCGTAGATTATTTGCTTAAAATTTTAGGGTTTTACACTGTTTACTGAAACTTTGCTTAAAATTTGAGTGTTTCACACTGATTACACGGCTTGCATATAATTTTGTCATAGATTATTTGCTTAAAATTTGAGGGTTGTACACTGTTTACTGAAATTTTGCTTAAAATTTGAGTGTTTCATACTGTTTACACGGCTGCACGTAATTTTGTCGTAGATTATTTGCTTAAAATTTGAGGGTTTTACACTGTTTACTGAAATTTTGCTTAAAATTTGAGTGTTTCACACTGTTTACACGGCTGCATGTAATTTTGTCCTAGATTATTTGCTTGAGATTTGAGTGTTTTACACTTGACTCAAATTTTTGCTAGAAATATGAGTGTTGTACACAGTTTACATGGCTGCATGTTATTTTGTCCTAGATTATTTACCAATTTTTTTATCAATATTTGCTTGAAATTGATTACTTGTCCATATACATGAATTGACTTCTGTCATCACTATTTATCAATGACAATTAATGTTCAGTCATACTCTAGTGATACTGTTCATCATTGCTACTTTGTTCTCTGGCAGTGGAGAATGGTTTGTACATATCATCAAGATTGACAATTTTGAGGCACCCATCACTTCTTCTTTTTTCATTATCCTATGCAACTCATACTTTTTCCCTGACTTCTGCAGATTTCAATGTGTAAAACATGTGTGTATATATATATTTGTGCCTTACAGGTTATTCTCTTGGATATGTGTGTATATGTGCGTATATGTGTGTGTGTGTCTGTAGCAAATAACTTTTGTTAAACTAACTGGCAGTGGTTGCGACCATCTCTAGTTAATGGTGCTTAGTATCCTTGTGGTCTTTTCATATACATCAAACGTACTGACATTTCTAATAAGAGTTATTTACCAATTTTTTGCTCGAATTTAATTACATGTGACACTGTTTATACAGGATTATTTACCAAGATTTTTTTTAGGATTATGTACCAATTTTTCATAATTATTTACATGTGACACTATTCCCGGCTGCATGTTTTTGTCTTAGTTTTAAGCATCAGTTATTTAGGTGATTATTTTTCTTTTGGGAAGATTTCGGTTTATGAAGTATATCAGTTTATTGAGAAAATTATTTGGTGGCAAAAATATGTTAGAACACCACAATATGTGCACATTGTCGTTAATTTGTGAATATTTGTGAAAAAATAGATTTTTTGGTGAAAAAATAGATTTTTTGGTGAAAAATTAGGCCACATTTAGACCTGTCAATTGGGCCGGCCCATCCCAGCCCGGCCCGGCCCGAACCCCAAACACTGCTTATCATTTGTTTGTCAATGTGTGTTATGCTTGGCTTTAGCACAAGCAATTTGTGCTGTGCTTGGCTTTGGCCAAGCAATTTGTGCTTTGCTTGGCTTGGGTTTGCTTGGCTTTGCTTTTTGCTTTGCTGTGCTTAGTTTGGCTTCTTTTGTGGGTACATGCCAGCCAGTCTTCATGACGGGCGGTGAACGGTGACTGTGTTGTTTGTGGGTACATGCTTAGTTTGGCTTTTTTTGTGGGTACATGTCAGCCAGTCCTCATGTCGTGGGTCACGTGCCGGACTGGGCTGAGATTTTTCACTCTTGGCCCGGCCCGGCCCGCTATAGTTCATGGGTCGAAGAGGCCCGAGCCCGGCCCACCCAAATTCAGTGTCGGGCCGGCCCGGCTGACTTGACAGGTCTAGACACATTTGCATGGACAGGAACATGAGTTTGAACCTGGCTATGTTCTTTATAGATTTTAATTTGTCAAATTATTGCATTTATGCGTTCATGTAGGAATTATTGTGATGATTTGTGAAAAATTGGGTTTTCTTGTGAAAAATTGGGACACATTTGCATGGATAGGAACATGAGTTTGAAACTGGCTATGTTGTTTGTAGATTTTAATTTGTCAAATTATTGTGATTATGCGTTCATGTAGGAATTACTGTGATTATTTATAAAAAATGGGTTTTTTTAAAAAAATTGGGACACATTTGCATGCCCATTCTGGATTGATGTTAAACATGTTATAAATGGAGATGAATTTGAACCTGGCTATGTTCTTTGTAGATTTTAGTTTGTTGAAAATCAACATTTGTGAATCATGCTTGAGCCTTTCAGTTGAAATTGGTTATTTGTGCCATGTGTTAGTTCCATGTCAGTAAGTCATAATCAACCTTGGTAGTATATTAATTTCCTTTTTCTAGCTAGTAATTGTCATAATCAATTGGTTATCTATATGCTTATTATTTCTTCTTCTTGGGCACATTAGTACATGGCTACCAATAAGTGTTTGCTCTATTATTAAATTTGTCTTTACTTGATATATTGCATAAGAATTTTAACTCTAATTTGTTAGAAAGTATATTCTTTGCATGATATATATTTTGGATGGTGCTAGGTGATAATTGTCTTTTGGAAATTGATATGGATAAGCGTTGGATTGGATCACATGATTGGAATTCAAAGGCATACAAGGATGGGGTCGAAGCATTTCTTAAATTTGCATATAGAACTAAGAATGCTGATACGGTCCATATTTATTGCCCATGTAGTAGATGTGTAAATCGTGTTTATCATAATCGACAGACTGTGGAGGTTCATATAGAGATGTATGGATTTGAAAGGAGTTATATGGATTGGATATATCATGGGGAGTTATTGGGTGGTTTGGGTAATAACACCGATAATATAGGAGATGATATGTCAGTTGATGAAAGTGATGCTGGATTAAATGAATGTGCTGATATGACAACAATGGTACGAGAGGGAATGGGATTCTCATTCATGATAGAAATATGGGTTGCGAGGAAGAGCCCATGGCAGAAAAAGAAAAAT
>JANAVB010029819.1:37780487-37925487 GCA_029216955.1 Iris pallida
GTTTCCGTTAACAATGTTATCTTGGCGTACGGCTGATAAGGATAAACTAGAAATGGTCTGGGCGTCGTTAAGGTAACTTTCCCGTCTCTTTATCTGTATTTTCATGGATTACTATCTTTATTTTTAGTATTATCCTACTTGATAGTGAACCCCCTATTGTCTGTCTTGCTAAACCTATAGACACATTGGCATTGACTTTGTAGTCAGTAACACTCAAGGTCTGTATTGTAAGCTATAGATCATAGCACTATAATTCACCATCAAGAGTAAAAACAATCGATTGAACAGCTGTGCCTAGAAGTGTGATTGAAAATGTTTTTAAGTGCAATATTTTGTTTATATTCTATTATGTTGGAATGAAGATGTTGAAGTGGTTACTTGTTTTTGGTTTGGGATGATTCAACTAATTTATATCTTGCTGTTCTTGTGGTTGTTTGGAAGTATAACCTCGGATATCATGTTTGAATGCTTTCCATCACCTGTTGTTTCACATATATTTGCTATCGATAATGGCTACTTATATTGATAACTTAGATATCATGTTTTTTTAAGGAAACACAAATGCCCCGATGCTTTAAAGCTATTTGCTTTAAGAAATGGGAATTTCCTGGAAGGCCTTCAAGCATCGAGTGAAAAAGACTTCTATACAAAGTTTGAGACCGATAAGAGCGCCTAGCAAATGTGCCGCCCCGGGTGGAGCCCAGTCAATGGCCAACTCTAGTGGCATATTGGGGCTTGGGTAACACACAGGTATAAATCGACTAACAAATAACTTACATCCATATTCATGCTAGTGGCAAACCCTTTATTTCAATTTACTAAATAATGTCCAAATGTTTTTTAGAAAGTTTCGGAGAAGAACCAAGTTAATCGCGGAAAACTTTGTGCTCTCCCTAGAACTGGTAGAAGATCCTTTCCAGAAATAAAGAGAAAGGTTAGTATTGTGTTTTTTTGGTAAGATAATTGTCATATATTTTCAGTTTATAATGTATAAGTTTTTTCTTACTTTGGAACATGCATACACATCAGAGGCGGTTAGAAAACAAGCCTGTTGACCTTGTCAACATGTGGAGAGCCACTAGAGGAAAAGATGGCAGTTTAATGAAGAAGACGGGGCTGCTGGAACAGAGGTATATAAAATTCATATTTGTAATGAGTTTTTTTTAACAAAATGTCTATTGCAAATTAGAGAAATTTAACACAAACCTCCTTGCATGCTATAGAAAATGTTGGAAAGGGAATTGAAGAGCTACCAGCTGAAGAACGAGATAACGAGGAGCAATTGAATAATGTTTACAGGGAAGTGATCGGACAAGATGGGCATGGCCGAGTTTTAGGCCGAGGAGTAGGTGTAAGCGGTAAAGGATCAACATCCTTAGCATCATCAGGCTGAGATTCAACAAGCAACAAATGCTGAGATTGTACAACTACGAAAGATGGTGAAAAGTTACGAGAATATGCGGAGAAGTTGGAGAAGGGACTGACGCTTAAGGAAGAGGTGAGGAGCAAGAGGCACGGCACAAGAAAGAGCTTGAGGCGGTCAAAGTGAGCTTAGGACTGAGCTCAAAGATGAAGTGTGGCCATGTTCCTGAAATGCTCAACTACTTTCTCAACAATCCAGAATCGTCCAGGTAATTTGCCAACTATCAACTTATTACATTGGTTTTTTTCTGTGATCTTATGTTTGTGTTTCTTTCGTGGCTGCAATTTATGTTTGGTTCTCCATTTCCTTTCTTTCAAGTTAAAATTTGTATTTATTACATGGTTTCTTTTCTGGACTGATCTTTTTCGACTGAATTTTGCATAGTCTGAATTTTTCATAATCTCGGTATCAGTATCGGAACTGAATTTTAGCTTCTGTTTTCACTGTGTCCTTTTCCCTGGAAACTCCGAAACCAGTGATATTTTTTACATATTGCCAAGTTATTTTTTACATTGAATTTTAGAGTATGTTAGATGGGTATCCATTGTTTTGTTTTAAGTTCAAATTATTGGACTAAATGTTCAGTCTCAGATTTACACTATACAGTTATATTCAGTCTCTAAATGTCCATATCACCTACATATATCAGTCCATTATTTTGTTCAGGTCATTATAAACAGTCCTTCTGAACTAAGGAGTTCAGTTCCCTGTTTTGATATTCCGATCTGTACCTTCATTTCAGACAATTGAAACTTCAAGTTCAGTCATTGAACTTTATTTTGGAGAATGAACTTCAAGTTCAGAACATTGAACCTGTGTGTGGGATGTCTTGGTATCCTAACCCCAGGTTAGCTTGCATCTGTCCACCTTGATCTCGTCCACTGCAAATTCATGTAGGTTCACTGCATTTCCTGGGTTCAATCACACTATAATACAGTAATTTAGGTGCTGCTGTAACTTTATTTAAGGGTAATGGTACGGTAATTGGTTTTACTGATATTCGACAAGTATCAGAGGATTGACGTCATATGATATTCGACAAGTATCAGAGGATACTCGGTACGGTAATTGGTTTTACTGATAACCGAGTATTGGGTGGACATTGGGAAATCAAATCGGACCCTTCATTATCCTGATGTTGGATCAGACTCTGCTCGGCACACGTCAGGTTAATACTGATGTGTATCTTCCTCAAGGTACCTTATGAACTCGGTCATAGTTGGTATATTCTCAAAATTCTTGATATAATAGGATCAACCCTGTTCTAGATCGTTGTATTGGATACACTGAGTTATCCGTTTGATCAGATAACTGAACGAAAGCAATTAAGCTTTCGAAACACCTAACAACCACTCTTAGGCATTAGAACTTGTGTTGTTCGAGCCAACCTCATATTAAGATTCATATTGATACCAAGTAGGTGATGTTTTTATTTTACCATTTTTTCGAATACATCAACAGTCAGTATCTTATTAAATTATTGAAGCGCGACTGAACATGGTATCCGACCCTACCCTTATACATATATTACATGCACTTGATTACAGCTACCCCTAGTTGTAATTGGCCAATCAGTGAAGGCCATGGGTAGTACTGAGAGATGTCGTCCTAAGGCAAAACCCTGGTTGGGAAGTCATTTATCCTTCTGAGGAAGAGACATCCTTAATGGCTTGCTCTCGAAACCACCTTGTGGTGTCAGTCTATTGATTTTAACTTTTACTGGTTTTTTCCAGCTTGTTACTGTAATTCTTGCTAGAATAATTGTACTTCCCATTTAAAATGTTTCCCAATTTTTCCCGTCTTCACTTAAACTTCCTTTTTCACTTGAAGCTTCCTTTGTCACTTGAAGCTTTTTCTGTACATTATTTTTTTCCAACTTTTTTGTACGCAGGTACGAACAGTTTGGAAGAACGGTTAGTAGGTTTGTACAATTTGTTTAAACCTTCACAAACTAATGTGGTCTAGTCTGTACAATTTGGAAGAACTTGTCTTTCTTTTCTGGTTGTTCATGTATAGTTAGCAGGTTGCTAATTAATATATTGGCATATCTTCATTTGCAGGACCTTCAAAAGCATTCTGGATATGCTAAAATGATGGGCGACGATCTTGTGATGATAAAAAGTTTGGGTTAATTTTTGGGTTCATGTTGGATAATACTAAAAATATGGTGTAATGGTGGAGACAATGGGTTCATTTTGTAACTGAATTGTGGGTGATTTTTAGTGTTTTGGATTTATTTTGGAAAAGGTGGTTAAGGATGCTTAATGGGTTCAGCATTTTGTATGTAATGGTGGAGACAATGGGTTCATTTTGTAACTGCTGCTGTGGGTGATGTAGTATTTTGGATGTATTTTGGAAATGGTGGTTAAGGATGCTTAATGTTTTGGATGTATTTTGGAAATGGTTGTTTATCAATTGAACATATATAGTTATATATGAATTTTGTTGTCTTCTACTTAATGGTAAAGAATGCTTGATGTTGTTAAGTTTTTTGGTATTGGAGCTTTGATGCCTGGAGATACATCTGAGGACAAGCTTGACAACGTCCATGATTATATGAATTTATGTGTATTTAAATTGTATGTTTTATAGCTGAAAAATACAGACATTAATTTCATAAGTGTTACTTTTGGGACAGTTATGTAATTGTCCTAGATAAAAACGACATTCTTTTGTAACGCTGGCAAATTAGTTTAGGACGGGTGTTACTCGTCACAAACTCTTTTATTTTGGGACGGTTTTGTAAACCGTCGTAAAGATGTAAGAATTCAAACTCTTTTGGTATGGTTACATTTTTCGACCCTAAAACCAAATTAGGACGGCATTTTTGGTCCTAAAACTTTTTGCCACGCCACCCTAATAGCACTGTCACTTACCGTCCTAAAATTCGTCCCAAATCACAATTTAGGACTGATTTGGGTCTTTTTAAGACGGATTTTTGGGGTCCCAAAAAATCACTTTTTTTTTAGTGAAACCTTCCCTCAATCATTCCCATTCTCCAAGGGAATGGTGCTACCAAGGATTGGAAGAGGAGTACAAGGAGGAGTGTCCACTTTGAGGGATCTTCGTATCGGAGCCGTGTCCTAAAAAATTTTATTGGGATTCCACTTCCAATAGGTAAAACCCATCCTCTAAATCGATTTTCTTTGCATATAAATTAGTTTTGAATCCGTAGGATCCATCCTCATGCATGTGTCCCATTTAGATTCAAATTTAAGGCCATTTAGAGCTCTCTTGAGGATTTTTGATATGTGTCTTGTGTCCTACTTGATAGATCCCAAATTAGGACACCCCATGTGTATGTATGTATGATAATAGTTTAAATAGATATTTAAATTCAGTTTTAGAATGGTTAGAGAGTGGATTGATCTTAGTTAGGATGGTTAGAATGAGTTTCATTTGGATACCTATGTTTGTATCCAAGTATCTTGGCCTATATGTGTTCTTTTGTCCAAAACAACTCAAATTCGTCATAATATTCATCCACGTTTTTATTAACCAAAGCAACTTAGAAATGTCATAACTTTTAGCTTAGAATTCCGATTTATCTCCCATTTTTTTAAAAGAACCGTATCGAAGTTAGATTTCCAAATATATATTTTAATAAGCCAAATTCTTTTTGTAACTTTCTGTAGAATTATTTGAGTGTCAGCTGTACGAAAGACGAACGTGTTATGGTATTTTTGCGATTTTGGGAACTTTCGGACACGAAAATACGATCCGTTTGAAGTTTCGAAAAGCTAACACGAAGGGATACAATATACTTTAATCCTAGAATTTAGTAGAGGCCCAATTGGTACAGTATTAGTTTTAAGTAGAAGAGTGACTATACGATATATACATTTTGTGTAACCTATGAGCCTATGTAGTATGGACATTAAATGAATATAGAGTATGTAATACATGATATGTTAGATGAATGAAATGATATATATATGATATATATCCTCTTTACATTAATGCATATATATGGTTGAATGCAAGCATGTAGGAATGCAATTAATATAATGTATGTAAGCAATGCATAAATGCATGAATGAAAGAATGATATACAATGTATGCATGTAAGTATATAATGAATGCTAGATATGAATGCAAGGTATACATGTAATGATAGATATGAATGCATAATATATAAATAATATAATGTAATATATAATGATAGCATGTACGGTAATATAGATTATATGATGCAAGCATGTATATGTCCACTGTTTTCCCTTTTTCTTACATTTTCCTTTCCTTTCCTTTCCATTTCAGTTTTTTTCCCCCATTTTCCCTCTTCTATTTTTATATGTTGTATAAAATATATATAATGTATAGATGCATGTAAGTATGTAATATGCATGAATGACATGTATGTAATAAAAATAAGTATATATATGCAACTTAATGATATGTGAATGGATATAATGTCACTAAAATATGCATGCATATGGGATATGAATGAATGTATAAATGCATGAATGAATGTCATATACGAATGAATGAATCAATCAAAGGTATAAGTAAAATATAATGCATTGTAATGAATATTAACATATATAATGTATAAAAGTATGTATGTAAATGTGCATGAATGTATATATCTATGTAATTATATAAATATGTATGATGTAACATATGCCTATATATATAAATATGTATGTAATATGGATATGCATGTATGTATGAAGGTATATATTTATATATATTATCTATTTTATATTATGCATTGTTGTGGTTCACATTGTCTTGTGATTGTGTGAGTGCTAGCCTAGGCTTGGTTAGGCTTAATAAGACTTGTTAGACTTATTTGGGCTAGGACTTGACCTAGTTGACCTAATTTGACTAGTGTGGTTGACTATACATTCTCTGATTATCGGACAGTACATTTACTACAGCTATTCAGATACCATGCGAGTACATTCTCTGATTATTTCATAACTTGCTTAGAATTATATTCCTGCTCTAGTTTACCTTATTTGATGCTGTCACGATATTATCACGGATTGGTAGTATATGGATCTTTTCATGCGATATTATCCCCCTCGGGAGCATCGGATACATCATGTCATGTGTTTCATGTACATCATGTATTCCTCGCTCTCATGTTATTCATGTTTCTCATTGCTTCATGCTCGTTGATGCATGCTCATGTACTCTCATGTGCTCTCATGATCGGTCATGTTTCTCATGTATCTCATGTATAACCTATACTTCATGTGCACTCATTTATGAGCCCTTATGTGAATTTCATGTGCACCCATTTATGGGCCTTCACGTGAATTTTATGTGCACTCATTTATGAGCTCTCATATATACTTTACGTGCACCCATTTATGGGCATTTATGTGAAAATCATGTACGTAACATAACTTGTCTGGATCCTTGTGTATTGATTGGGGTATGGGGGAGTATAAATAGTCATGTGAACAATTCCAAAGTAGTATAGCCATGTACGCCTCTTTAGTATATTCATGTGCAAATCCAGCCGTTCATATGTCGACTTTGTACTCTAAATCACTAGTCACTGGTAGCTCTCTACTTATAGTAGATATTTCTATTACAGTTCTCTCCCCCTGTTTACATCATGTACATTCTTTCAGTTTCACGTATTGTACTCTCTTGTATGTTTATATTTTCTAACCTGTTATGATCTGCGTGAGATGTATTGTGCTCGCTCCCGTCCTGACTGGACCTGTTAAAAATTTTACAGAGGATGATGAGGAACCCTGCACCCCTTACCTTGGAGCTTGCCTAGATGACACTCGCGACCTGGACCCCTGGGGATGTTCAAGCAGCTGCTGAGGACAATACCTTGCACAGTGTAGATAGCTTAGACTGTTCTTCTTTTCATGTTAGTTGTTGTCCTTGATTTTAGAGTTGTATATTTTAGAGATGTTGAGACTTATGTTATTTCATATTTGTTGTACCTCAGTTGAAGATTTTTCTATCTTTTCTATCGTGCTATATTCTACCTTTAGACGTGATTGAGACTGTATTCTGCTATGTCACCTCCATTCGGAGTGTATATAATATACAGGTACCTTATACATTGTTAGATTATTGACCTAGGACAGCGTTCTACCGCCGACACTGCGGCGTAGGCTGGGCGTTGTTACGTACTCGTACCCTCACTGTGGGTGCGGGTCGTGACACTTTTTTAGTGGTGGCCCATGCAGATCGAGTTTATGTAGTGTTATTCAAACTAGAGTATCACTACAGCCTGCAGTAGGATTAGGATATTTTTGAAGGTACTCAATCACAGTTAGGATTCCTTGAGAGATTCCTGGGACGACCCTTGAGAATCTTATTTAAACTTCAATTTGAAATCATTTCCCTTGTTTGTTGCTCTCACTCCTTGATTATTCAATTTGATTTTGTTGGATCATTGTTGATTTTGATTTTCCTATCGAGTTGAATTTTATGGCCTGAGTTACGATACTTTCTGATAACATATGTTGACGGAAATACAGGGATGGTAAAACGTCTACTTGATTATGGAACATGTAGTTTATCGCAGCCATATTAGCTGGCGTGGCAGAAACATAGGGACCTTACTTCGGATGTACGTATCTTGATTATGAGATTTAGAATTTCTCGCAGCTATACTAGTCGGCATAGCGAGATTTTTTGACGACATGATTGTAGAGGTGCATACCCCAGTTATGGAAGCTATCGTTTATCACAGCCTTGCTTACTGGCATGGTGAGGACTCTGAGTAACATAATTTTGGACAAACGCATATGATTATCAGATTGTATCTTAAGAAGGTTTTTAAACATATCATCTCTATCGCACCATTCTGTTGTTATAAATTGTATTCCATCATCAAATAACTTAGGAACAGGAGTATGAGTAGGAGTAGCTTAGCTGTTATTATAAATCTAGTGTAACTTCTTGCTATAAATTTTTTTTCCTAATACAATGAATCGATAATTTTGCTAGACCTTAACTTGGATTTGATATTATAGCTCTGGTTTCAAAATGGTTCCTTCTTTTAAACAGATAAGCAGAACAGATTTTATCATTATTTCCGTCTTGCCATTATTTCTTGTATTACCTTAAAATATATATATATAGTGGACACAGATACTTGCCTGACACGTATGCATGCTACACTTGATTACCAACCTATCTAAATGCATATTAATATGTTTGATGTTAATTTCTCAAAATTCTAATATTTCTAATATAGTACAATATCAGTGACTAGTTCTCTGTTTTCCAGATTAAATTCGTAAATTAAATATAAATTTCATGTTATTAGTCATTGTTTACATCACTTCACATGTATGTTATATACAGGGTTTCAAGTTTTAAAGAAATTGGTTGAGTTTTGTGTTTGAATTTGTCAAATCTGAGACTGTGTGCATATTAACCCTTTAAGCCTGAATTCTAAGTGATTAGTCAATTTGCAGTTTTTTTAAATGTAATGTTTTGAGCCGTATACATTGTTGTATGTAGGGATATAATGTTAGGTTTCATACTCTTAAATGTTAGGTTGTTGTTGTGGTAAACGTTGGGTTGGTTTTGATGTTCAAATTTCTCTAAAATCCTGAAAACTAAATATATGTTAACATTTTTACATTGCTTTCAAATGTGTAGTTCAATTTCGGATTAATATGTAATGTTGAACTAAACTGAATGATTGAACCCTTCATTTCAAGTTTTAACCCATGTACACTTGACACTCTACACTAATGTTCACAACTGCCATGTAAACCTAACCCTTCATCTCCATGTTATGTTCATATATATATATATATATATATATATATATATATATATATATATATATATATATATTTATATATATATATATATATATATATATATATATATATATATATATAGTTTATGCATACATGTTATAATGTATATAGATACATAATTAAATCTTTATATATATATATATATATATATATATATATATATATATATATATATATATATATATGGTTAGCCATGCATGTTACGAGTAAATAGCTTGTGCCTTGTAGACTGTTTAACCAATATACCATGAATAGTGTAACTTGATAGCTATTGTTTTGAGACCCAAATCCTCATATACACTTTCATGTATATTTCACACACAAGCCTACTATCTAACCATATGAACATGTCCACATACACCCATACACACACTAACCACATAACCATTACATAATGTTAGCTTTTTCCTCTCTAACACTCTCTCTTTCTATATATATTATATTGTGATTGGATTCAATGCTATTGACTTTCGTTCCTTAAACTTTTGGTTTTAATTTTTCTTAAATAGTACCCCTTTATAGATGATTAGTAGTTATCTTATTTTATTTTTGATAATTACTAGTTTTCATATAGGATGGTAGACTGCCTTACAGCCATGATGATTGTTGTTTTTGTAACTTTTCTAGTTCAACACCCTTGATTGCTTGTATGTTTTGATACCCTGTGATTGTTTTGGTCTAGTGTGACTAGTATACCTAAATGAGACTTTCATTACCACCGTATGTCATGACCCTGTATGCCGTCCTTTTAAATTGTATGATTGATTAAGTTTTGAGACTTTGATTGTGGGGGTTTGACCTAGAAAGGGTAGGAACATTTTAATTTCGAGGACGAAATTTTCTAAGAAGGGCAGACTTGTAACACCCACTTTTCTAAAATGAGTGTAATTTTGAACTTTTGTAAAAGTTTATTATTTAATAATAGAATTTATGATTTATGGGAATTTTTAATTAATTTAATACTATTTAAAATTAGTGAATTATAATTTTGATGTGTTAGCTAGTGAACCCTAGAACTGTTGAGCCTAGAGACTAACCATGACCATGGGGACCTAACCATGTGATTAGAATGACTATTTACAACTTTTTAGGCTAAGAGTATTTTGGTCATTTTGTGACTTTTGAATTATTTAGGATTTTGATTAATTGGTGAATTTTATATTATTTTAATAATATTTAAATTGATGTATTATGATTTTGGTCATTTTTTATATTTTAATATTTTGGGAAAATTTTATATTTTTAATAATATTTTTATTGGATTTGTTTAGTCGGGTTTGAGTTTCGTCTCGTTTCGACTTGTATTGTGACCCGGGTAGCTTAAACTCTAGATGGAACCCAATATTAAGTTAAGCATGGCCCACAAAACCCAACATTTAAGTTAGTTAATTAAACTAATTTTTATCATGTTAGAATGGTTAAGTTAGAGACTCAAAACTAGATCATTTTGGCCCCAAATTTGAACCTAGTCTAGACTTAACCATATGAGACTAGAGAGGGGCAATTAGGACATTTTCCATTAGCCCTAATGGACTCTTTATGGTAGCCACCTTTAGGGAAGAATGATTCATTTCATTCATTACAATCTTGCCTCTTTTATTTTCCTTTTGTTCTTCCCTAATTTTAGAGAGCATTCCCATTGATTTGATCTCCAAATCAAATCATTCATTCACCAAACCTTCCCTCAATCATTCCCATTCTCCAAAGAAAGGGTTCTACCAAGGATTGGAAGAGGAGTGCAAGGAGGAGTGTCCACTTTGAGGGATCTTCGTATCGGAGCCGTGTCCTAAAGGATTTCATTGGGATTCCACTTCCAATAGGTAAAACCCATCCTCTAAATCGATTTTCTTTGCATATAAATTAGTTTTGAATCCGTAGGATCCATCCTCATGCATGTGTCCCATTTAGATTCAAATTTAAGGCCATTTGGAGCTCTCTTGAGGATTTTTGAAATGTGTCTTATGTCCTACTTGATAGATCCCAAATTAGGACACCCCATGTGTATGTATGTATGATAATAGTTTAAATAGATATTTAAATTCAGTTTTAGAATGGTTAGAGAGTGGATTGATCTTAGTTAGGATGGTTAGAATGAGTTTCATTTGGATACCTATGTTTGTATCCAAGTATCTTGGCCTATATGTGTACTTTTGTCCAAAACAACTCAAATTCGTCATAATATTCATCCACGTTTTTATTAACCAAAGCAACTTAGAAATGTCATAACTTTTAGCTTAGAATTCTGATTTATCTCCCATTTTTTTTAAAAGAACCGTATCGAAGTTAGCTTTCCAAATATATATTTTAATGAGCCAAATTATTTTTGTAACTTTCTGTAAAATTATTTGAGTGTCAGCTGTACGAAAGACGAACGTGTTTCGGTATTTTCGCGATTTCGGGAGCTTCCGGACACGAAAATGCGATCCGTTTGAAGTTTCGAAAAGCTAACACGAAGGGCGACAATATACTTTAATCTTAGAATTTAGTAGAGGCCCAATTGGTATAGTATTGGTTTTAAGTTGAAGAGTGACTATACGATATATGCATTTTGTGTAACCTATATGAGCCTATGTAGTATGGATATTAAATAAATATAGAGTATGTAATACATGATATGTTAGATGAATGAAATGATATATATATATATGATATATATCCTCTTTACATTAATGCATATATATGGTTGAATGCAAGCATGTAGGAATGCAATTAATATAATGTATGTAAGCAATGCATAAATGCATGAATGAAAGAATGATATACAATGTATGCATGTAAGTATATAATGAATGCTAGATATGAATGTAAGGTATACATGTAATGATAGATATGAATGCATAATATATAAATAATATAATAAAATATATAATGATAGCATGTATGGTAATGTAGAATATATGATGCAAGCATGTATATGTCCACTGTTTTCCCTTTTTCCTTACATTTTCCTTCCCTTCCCTTTCTATTTCAGTTTTTTCCCCGTTTTTTCTCTTCTATTTTTACTTGTTGTATACAATATATATAATGTATAGATGCATGTAAGTATGTAATATGCATGAATGACATGTATGTAATAAAAATAAGTATATGTATGCAACTTAATGATATGTGAATGGATATAATGCCTGAACTGTAATATGCATGCATATGGGATATGAATGAATGTATAAATGCATGAATGAATGTCATATATGAATGAATCAATCAATCAAAGGTATAAGTAAAATATAATGTATTGTAATGAATGTTAACATATATAATGTATAAAAGTATGTATGTAAATGTGCATGAATGTATATATCTATGTAATTATATAAATATGCATGATCTAACATATGCCTATATATATAAATATGTATGTAATGTAGATATGCATGTATGTATGAAGGTATATATTTATATATATTATCTATTTTATATTATGCATTGTTGTGGTTCACATTGTCTTGTGATTGTGTGAGTGCTAGCCTAGGCTTGGTTAGGCTTAGTGAGACTTGTTAGACTTGTTTGGGCTAGGACTTGACCTAGTTGACCTAATTTGACTAGTGTGGTTGACTAGAGTTGACCAAGTGTTGACCTTAGTCTAGTTTGACCTAGACAGCATGCAGATGCATTGTAGATTACATTTATCATCCCATGTATACATCTTGACTTGTGTTGCTCTAACTAGGAGTCAGGTACCTCATATCGGATAGTTCATTTACTACAGCTATTCAGATACCATGCGAGTACATTCTCCGATCATTTCATAACTTGCTTAGAATTATATTTCTGCTCTAGTTTACCTTATTTGATGTTGTCACGATATTATCATGGATTGGTACTATATGGATCTTTTCATGCGATGTTATCCCCCTTGGGAGCATCGGATACATCATGTCATGTGTTTCATGTACATCATATATTCCTCGCTCTCATGTTATTCATGTTCCTCATGTGCTTCATGCTCGTTCATGCATGCTCATGTACTCTCATATGCTCTCATGATCGGTCATGTTTCTTATGTATCTCATGTATAACCTATACTTCATGTGCACTCATTTATGAGCCCTCATGTGAATTTCATGTGCACCCATTTATGGGCCTTCATATGAATTTCATGTGCACTCATTTATGAGCTCTCATGTATACTTCACGTGCACCCATTTATGTGCTTTCATGTGAAAACTATATACGTAACATAACTTGTCTGGATCCTTGTGTATTGATTGGGGTATGGGAGAGTATAAATAGTCATATGAACAATTCCAAAGTAGTATAGCCATGTACGCCTCTTTAGTATATTCATGTACAAATCTAGTCGTTCACATGTCGGCTTTGTACTCTAAATCACTAGTCACTGGTAGCTCTCTACTTATAGTAGATATTTCTATTACAGTTCTCTCCCCCTGTTTACATCATGTACTTTCTTTCAGTTTCACGTATTGTACTCTCTTGCATGTTTATATTTTTTAACATGTTATGATCTGCGTGAGATGTATTGTGCTCGCTTCCGTCCTGACTGGACCTGTTGAAAATTTTACAGAGGATGATGAGGAACCCTGCACCCCTTACCTTGGAGCTTGCCTAGATGACACTCACGACCTGGACCCCTGGGGAGGTTTAGGCAGCAGCTGAGGATGATACCTTGCATAGTGTAGATAGCTTAGACTGTTCTTCTTTTCATGTTAGTTGTTGTCCTTGATTTTAGAGTTGTATATTTTAGAGATGTTGAGACTTATGTTATTTCATATTTGTTGTACCTCTGTTGAGGATTTCTCTATCTTTTCTATCGTGCTATATTCTACCTTTAGATGTGATTGAGACTGTATTCTGCTATGTCACGTCCATTCGGAGTGTATATAATATACAGGTACCTTATACATTGTTAGATGATTGACCTAGGACAGCATTCTACCGTCGACACTGCGGCGTAGGCTGGGCGCTGTTACGTACTCGTACCCTCACGGTGGGTGCGGGTCGTGACACTTTTGAGCTTGACCCTTAGCAGCTACTATATTCATTTTTTTTTGTCCTTAAAGTTTATCCTATTAAAACATAAAAATTAAAATCTTATTGGCAGATACTATAGGAACATTAACTGTAAAGAGAATAAAGTAACAAAAATAGACATTTTATAATTAATAACCAAAGAGTAAAATATAGTCAAACAAATTCAAATAATGGTTAATCCCATCTCAAGATACCTAGTACATCATTAATATCAAGTCTTTGGACAGTGATATTAACTGCAAGTGGTACTCTTGGTGTAATAATCAAATATCGACAATAAGTTATGTCAAATAATAAGCCTATCTTTGGATCGGGTTATTATTCACATGTAAACCTTATAATTGTCACACATTTATCACCACAAGTATGTTTGCAATTCGGCCAAGTACTAACCTTCCTTTGGGCCGGCTAATACTCGCATGAATTTACACACACAAACATCCAACATCCCTCATAGACTATAAACGCAAGAGAGGTCACTTTGGCGACATCTTGTTTCAATGTGTCTATTTAGAATATTAGACGACTATTGCTAGTCACAAAAGGTACCAAAAATTTGAATGTTGACTAAATTCTTATGTGATTGCATCATCACCAAAACCTTATGTACATGCATATTTATAAGATTATTACTCAAATAAAGTAATCAAAAGCATAAGTATGAATTTTAATTTGACAAATTTGAGCATTATCAACATAACAAAATTCTTACATCCAACGCAATAATAAGAATTTGACAGACACGATCCCGAATGCATCTTAATTCAATTTTTATCACAAATAATAACCAACAACAACGGTTCTCTTAATTTATTTTTTTTGATAATAAGCATATTTATCAAAATAAGTAGATGGGCATTCTAAAGATTGGATCTTTAACAGATCTTTCCATATCAATCTACTTAAGAAAGGATCATATGGTTTGTCAAAACCATTAACAAAAGCTCCCTCTGTCCAAAACCATTAACAAAAGTTCCACCCCTAGATGACTTCAAGCTAAAAGAAGTCAGAAAGGACTTCTGTGGTGAGCATAATTTTTATTTATTTATTTATTTATTTATAAGCCATGGTATTATTTCCGAAGAAGAAGAAACACAAATATCTAACATGTTAGAACTCAAAGTTACCACCCAAAACCAAATAAGTATCAATCCGAACAAAATATAAATAATAAAAATTGAAAGCATGCAACTGTACTTGACCAAGCAAAATATTCAGCAATAAGCACTAGGTGATTTGCTTTTGATTACTCGATCCACAATAATTGAATTATTGAAGAAACAGGCCGTAGGTTTTGGATATTCCATATTTTAGAGAATTCTCTTACGGCCATTGACATGTTAGTTAATGAATGCTTTTTCTACATGTGTTTAATATATTCGAAGATCTCCATAAAATATATTCCATAGATGTCGGCCTTTAAATATATTTTATGTATCATGTTCTTATAATCTCATAAAAAAATGACCGAATAAGCAGAACTCTAAATTAAATTAGATCAAAGATCTAGGGTTTCTGAACAACGAAAAATTGATTCCGAAATTTTTTACTCATAAATCAAACAAGGGAGGCTCTTTACCACTTGTTATAAATTATTGCCTGTTGATTCATGAGTTGAAGAACATAAACTAAATTGCGGAAGCGTACCTGAATCCATTGCTAGGCTTGATGGATCTTGAAGCGGTCGTTCTTTTATGGGGTTCTTCCAACTTGCTACGACCCTTAATGAAAAAGAAGAATCCGAATCTGAATCCTTTGTACCTCTCTTTTGGTAGTAATATAAGTTGGGAACCATAACCCTAATGAATACATATATTTATATGTTTTGATATTTCTAATTTGGCCCCCCATCAAATTAGAATTATCTCCGGTATCTACACATTAATTCCATGACAATTATACCCTTAAGACAATTTTCAAATAGACCACTTTAATTTGGCTTAATTATTTAGATAGCCCAAACACAATTAATTTTACATGTGTGGCCCCTTAATTATTGAATAATTCCAACAAATAATAAATGACGTATGGATGTCTAGGTCTCGTAGGAAAGAGTGCATCCATAGGATCTCAGAAACAGGATGCCCAATGGCTTTGTATTTGGCCTTTGCACTCTAGCCGCAATAACTATGGATCGGTATTCGGTTATTGCACTCTAGCGAGCAATAACTGTTTGTTTGTTTTTCTATTCAAAGATACTAATTTACCTCTAATAAAATGCAAACTAACCACCAGTAGACCTTTTATTATCAACAGATCATACCTAATTAGCATCCAAATATCATTGTAAGGTAAGGCAATCACCAGATCTGAAGAGAAGGCCTTGGCCTGGAGCTTTCTTGAAGTACTGAAGAATATGGACAATCACCTCCCAATGGGTCACGGTAGGAGCATGCATGAACTGGTTGACTCAGCTAACTGCATATAATGTATAGCATGGACATTGTAATGTATATGAGTTTCCCAACAAGTCTATGATATCGTCCTAGATCAGAGAATATAACATCAATCTTAAAAGTAGACAACATAAAATTGGGGTCCATATATATTATATATGTTGCTAGGACGACATCCCAACATTATAGATTTAGTAAGAATATCCAATTACATATTACCTTTGTGAGAGAAATATATCATCCTTGGTGTGAGCGCCCAATACCAAAGAAGTAACCAAGTTGACCATGGTCCTTTGTTTGAAAAGCATGTGATGAATGTCGCTTGATTTCTGCAATAACTTATGAGTTACTGCTAGTAACTATTATGTATCGACATATACCAATAGGATCAGAATACCATTGCTCCCTCTTTTTATAAAAAATAGAATGATCATCCTTGCTTCTAGAGAAACCATAGAAGCAAACTACTTTTCCAAACTTCTCAAACCAGGTCCGAGGAGATTGCTCAAGTCCATAAAAGACCTTTTGAGCGAACACACAAAATTCTCCTTTGTCGCTTAAAACTAGGCGACTGATGCATATATACCACCTCTTGCAAGTCTCCATTCAGAAATGTATTCTTGATGTTCAATTGGTGTAGTGGCCACGGGCAACTTAACGCACAAGAGAGGTGAGCTTCACAACAAGAGAGAATGTCTCAATGTGATCTACCCCATTCTCCTGAGCATATCCCTTGCCCACCAGTCGAGCATTGAGCCCTCCACTGTGCCATCTAGATTATGCTTGATGGTGAATACCCAACGATAAGCTATTTAAAGGCATAGGAACTAACTACCATGTATGGTTTTACTGAATTGTGTGCATCTCATCTTCTATTGTTGCTTCCCAATAAGAGTGCTTGAGGGCTTCATGAACATTTTGAGGAATTAAAATAGAATCAAACGAAGAGGTAAAGGTATGAAAAGATCAATTCAGTTTATAGCAAGAAACAAACTTTGCAATAGGATGATTAGTGCAAGTGAATATTATGTTAAAATTTAGTGCATCATATTCCTTATGATTGAAATCTATGTGACTGCCATCTAATTAGTTGAATAAGTCTATTCTGGATGAGTCCTTTAGTCTTTTAAGTTCAGAGACATTTCAGGAGTATGACTTGGTCTCTTTTATTGCTATTAACTGCTGTTAAACTGAGTCATAATGGTTGAGATTCTTTATGGAAAAGTTATGCCAATAGCGGAGAATAAATCAGTATAACTAGAGTCTGAAATCAGTTCTTTTAATTCATGTCAATCATCTATATGTTATTCTGATTGAGTAATAAAATATGTGCTTCTTTTCATTGTTGCTTTTTATATTATTGAGTGGTTGTTTGTAACATGGTATCAGAGCCAAGTTGCTAACAAAGTGTTCGTTTTTATTACTCAGTGAAGCTGTTTAGGGGGTTTGTCATTTGAGGTACTTCTTCTTAAGTGTTCATGATAAATGGTGGAAGTGGTTCTTCTCAAGCTGTTGTGGACAAGCTGGTTGGTAGCTACTACAATTATTGGAGGCTTTGTATGGAAGCTTATTTCAAGGGTAGGTTTTATGGGAGCTTATCTCTGGTGCTAAATACGTAATTCCATAGGACACTTCGCAAAATGCAGAGTTGCGACAGAAGTGGAAGTTCAAGTGCGGCAAAGCTTTATTTGCTTTGCGAACGTCGATTAGCATGGAGTACATCGAACATGTCCATGATGTGACTTCACCAAAGAAAGTGTGGGAGACATTTGAAAGGTGAAAGGTTATTCACCGAAAGGAATACGATGCAGCAGTAATTTTTGGAGAACGAACTTGCTGGGATGACTCAAGGTAACCTTTTAATCTCAGAATACTTTCTGAAAGTAAAGAATTTGTATTCTCAAATTTCAGAGTTGGATATAGAGGAGCTCCATTAGTGAAGCACGTCTGCATCGTTATCTTATTCGTGGATTGTAAACAAAATTTATGCCATTTATTTTCTCTATACATGGGTGGGCAAGTCAGTCGTCTGTTATTGATTTGGAGAACCTGCTTTCTAATCATGAATCTTTGGTCAAGCAAATGACTTGCAAATTTTCTTCTGATGTTGAAGATGTACTTTTCAGCGAAGATCAATTAAGCACATACAAATGCTTCCAAGCCTTCATTCAGAAATAGTATGCATCAAAAGGTGGATGGGGAGTCAGGATACCATTCCAAACCTTGTTACAGATGTGGAAAGCCAAGACACTTTAAGCGTGACTGCCGTATGAAGTTTATATGTACTAGGTGTGGCAAATCAGGGCATATCAAGAAAAAATGTTGGGTAAAACTCTCTGATGCAGATGCAACCTTGAAACCGAAGATGAAGAAGAGCCAAAGTGGGAGCATTGTTTCTCTATTAAAATTATTGATCAACCTGATAATGTAGCATCAATTGTGCATCAGATCGACACATAAGAAGATGATAATGTTTTTACTAACTAAAAGAAGGAATGGATAGTTGATTCAGGCTGCTCATATTTTGCCACTGGGATGTTACGTTGCTTTCAGATGTTCGTCCTCATATCGGGAAGTGTGTTATTATTACACCTGATAACTCAGTACATCCAGTTCTCAAGGAAGTCCATGTCAATGTTGCAAACTTGAATAGAAATTGAGTCTCTCTAACAGATGTTTACGACGTTCCTAGTGTAACGTCCTAGTCCCAAAATATGTAGGACTAGGAGAACGTATACATGCCAACTACGTATCGAGAGGACTCCAGTCCAGCTCGAATACGTATAAGCTGTCTCGGTGTTATAATTCTATATATCATTCACTTAAATATATGAAACTCAATCCATATGCTAAATAAATCAGGAATGAACAATATATATTATGATCTGCAGCCCAATAACATAAATATTCGATTAGACCCGAAGGACGACATGGGTCTATAAAACTAAGCTGAGAGAATAGTATAAATAATGGTACAATATAGAAGCATGATAAAATACCTGACTCGGATATAGCAATAGCTCTATGAGCAGCAGACTATCTGTTGGTGTTTTTGCCTTTGGACTAGAAAAGATAGTCCCACATCGGCTACACCAAATGGTGAGTATCTCAATATAATACATTGTTTGTGTTGAGGTGTGCACATGAGGTGTAGTGGGGCACAAGTTTGTGCCATGTGGGAGTCTTTTCCTAGAAGAAAAAATGATTAAATCCAACAAGGATGCAAGTTGATTTTTGTTGTGCGGACTCGGACTCGGACGCGGACTCCAGGATTGTCTCGTGCATGCACGGGAGTGTTCGGGGGGTAGGCGTGGACTGGCACACTTCTATGCTGATTGTGGGATGATCTAAAATATCAAACTCTATTTTTGAGTATTGGTATTTTAGTCCCACATCGGATAGGAGAAGAGGTGAAGTCTCAACTCCACTCTATAAATAGAGCCCCTTGGCCTCCTTTGAAAGATGCACCAAGAAGAGAATTGAGGGAGTCTGTTAAGTCCAGGAAGCCCGTTCAAGTCTCAAATATTGACTTACGAGCGTTCCAGAAGTTCTCCTGAACTTGCTGGTTCCTGGGAGCTTATCCGTACTGCGGGTATAGCTTTGAGCGCCGGTGTTCTACACCCCAGCGAGATCCGTTCTTCTTCTTCCTCCCTTTTTCTGTTGCCTTCAAGAATCTGAGACTCAACTGTTGTTGATCATCTCTTGTTGCCTTCGAGAATCTGAGACTCAACTGTTGTTGATCATCTCTTGTTGCCTTCGAGAATACCGTCGCTTCTCTTTAGAAGTTATACGGTTCTGTTGCCTTCGAGAAATATTACGAAATAATCTTTTTAGATTCTCGTAAAACAACTTCACCTTCTTTAGGGTGTTGTTGCCAGAAACATTGTCTTTACAATTGTTTCTGAACTCATGTTTTTCCATCGATTGTTCGTCAAGGGACTAACAATCTCAAAGCTATACGATTCGATGGAAAACACTCGTGCTTCGCTTGTCGATACCGGCTTTAACAAGTTGGAGAAATTCGACGGTGAACACTTCCAGATCTGGAAGCGAAAGGTGACTCTGAACCTTCAACTTGTGGATGTTGATCACGTGTTGGATGAGGAAGAACCAATCGTTCCAGCAACAGGATCTGCTGCTGTTCTGGCCGCTGCTACGAGCAAGCAGACGAAGTGGAAAAAGGATAACAGCATATGCAGGCTGCTGATCCTGAATTCCATGGAAGACTCTCTGGCCGAGTCCTACACAAAGAAGACATCTGCCAAAGAGATCTGGGAGTCTGTGGGGAAGCTGTATGACGACGACGAGGCCCGGTCGAAGATGTTCATGGTTGAAAAATACCATAAATGGGTCTTTGAAGACGAGAAGACCATGCTGTCCCAAGTGAAAGAGTTCCTGAAGCTGCGCCAGAAACTGGAGGACGATAGCATGCCCCTCGTCGACAAGTTCGTCGTTGGAGGGATCGTGGCAAAACTTCCTCCAGGATGGAGCAACATCTATGCAAGGATGCATAGAAAGAAGATGGAGATTAGCCTGGATAATCTCCTCAGCGAGATTCATGTTGAGGACGAGATGCTCTCTCAACAGAAGTTGGACGCCCTATCCAAGCAACTGGCAACGGCGAATCTGGTTCAAGCCACCAGAGAGAACAAAGGGAAGCAGGCGGCTTCTCACCACAAGAAGAAGGACTTCTCGAATCTGAAAGTGAAGGGTCCAGGATTCAAGCAACAGAAGTCCAAGTCCCATATGACTTGCTTTAACTGTGGCAAGAAGGGTCTCTATAAAAGTGAATGCAAGTCCAAGCCCAAAGAGCAAGGTGAGCCTAACAAGGTTTCTTTGGTTACTAATCAAATTGCCATGATAGCACAGGTTGCAACTGTGGGGGCTGACTTGGATTGGTGGATAGACACTGGTGCGACCTGCCATGTCTGTTCAGACAAGGACTGGCTCGTCTCTTATGAGCCAACTTCAGAGAAGGTCATAATGGCAAACCAGGCACAAGCTGAAGTACTAGGGATCGGGACGGTAGAGCTAAAACTCACATCGGGGAACACTCTGACGCTTCAAGGTGTGAAGCATGTTCCAGTAATTGCTAAGAACCTGATCTCTGGGAGCCTGCTCTGCAACGCAGGCTTGAGGATGGACATCAATGCTGGCCAAATGGTGATGTCCAAGAAGGGTACTTTCTTCGGGAAAGCTTTCCAAACTGAAGGAATGTACAAGATTCAGCTTGTTGTAACCTAGCATGATAATATAAATGCTATCACTAGTTTGAATTACTCTCTTGAATTGTGGCATAATAGACTAGGACATGTTCATTGTAAAAGAATTAACAGAATGTCTAGTCTAGGACTTATCTCCAAGTGTGGGGGTAAGGTAGAGAAATGCGAAGTATGTGCTCAGACGAAGATCACTAGGAAACCCTTCCACAGGGTCCATCGAAGCACAGATCTTCTGGAGTTGGTTCACTCAGATATCTGTGACTTCAAACAATTCTCTACAAAGGCCGGGATGAAGTATTTCATTACTTTCATCGATGACTTCTCAAAGTATGCTTTCGTCTACTTGCTAAAGTCTAAAGACGAAGCATTCGAGAAGTTCAAGGAGTTCAGGGCCGAGGCTGAGCGGCAAACTGGACAACAACTCAAGAGGTTAAGGAGTGATCGAGGCGGGGAGTATCGGTCTCATGAATTCTTATCATTCTGCAAAGAACATGGAATCTTAAATGAGACAACGGCTCCGTACTCTCCTCAATCCAACGGAGTAGCAGAAAGGAAGAACAGAACGTTGACAGAGATGATGAACTCCATGCTGTTGACTGCGGGTCTTCCAAAGTATTACTGGGGAGAAGCTGCACTAACGGCAACGTTCATTCTGAACAGAGTGCCATATGCAACTTCCGACATAACTCCTCATGAACTCTGGTTCAAAGTCAGACCTAACTTGAATGTCATTCGAGTGTGGGGGTGTCTGGCTTATGTGAAGCTCCCGGATCTGAAGATTCAGAAGCTGGGGACAAGGACTACGAAGACGATCTTCTTGGGGTATGCCGAGAAGAGTGATGCTCGGAGATTCCTTGATATCGAGTCAAACCATATCATCGAATCTTGCGATGCTGAATATTTTGAAGAAAAGTTTGCAAGGCACAAGAACATTGTTCTCGCGGACATTCCGGAGAATAATGAGGGTGCAAAGCAGACAGAGGTCTTTATCGAACCAGTAGTCCAAGATGGAGCTGTTGTCGAGGAGACACCAGCTGAACCAGAACTCGCTGAGCCGTCAACTAAGCGAGCGAGGAGGCCGAAAGACTTCGGAGATGACTTCGTCACCTATCATGTGGAAGCAGATCCGCTTACCTATGATGAGGCGATGAAGACCAGAGATGCTATATTCTGGAAGAAGGCGATTGACAACGAGATTGACTCAATCACCTCCAACAACACATGGGTATTGATTGACCTGCCAGAAGGAGCAAGACCCATCGGATGCAAATGGATCTTCAAGAAGAAGATGAAAGCAGATGGAACCATTGACAAGTTCAAGGCCAGGCTAGTGGCCAAGGGGTTTGCTCAGAAGCAGGGGATCGACTACTTTGACACTTATGCTCCAGTAGCTCGGATGACAACCATCAGATTGTTAATTGCTTTAGCAGCAATACACAAGCTGGTGATACATCAGATGGATGTGAAAACGGCATTCCTTAATGGCGAGCTGACCGAAGAGATCTACATGCAACAACCAGAAGGTTTTGTCGTCAGAGGTCTGGAAGGCAAAGTCTGCAAGTTGATGAAGTCTCTGTATGGTTTGAAATAAGCTCCCAAAATATGGCATGAGAAGTTTGACAAGGTGATAAGGTCAAATGGCTACAGGGTCAGTGAAACAGACAAGTGTGTCTATACGAAGTTTGCTGACGGAAGAGGAGTAATCGTTTGTCTATACGTGGACGACATGCTAATCCTAGGTACGGATTTAAGCTGCGTCACAGAGACAAAGAAATTCCTCTCGACCAAGTTCAGTATGAAGGACTTGGGGGATGCCGACGTAATCTTGGGGCTCAAGATCATCCGGACAAGCACTGGAATAGCGCTGTCACAATCTCATTATATTGAGAAAATGTTCACTCGCTACGGGTATCAAGATCTTCCTTTTATTGATACACCGTACCGGAGTGATCAGAAGCTGGAGCCAGATTTGAGGGAAAGCGTCAGGCAGTTGGAGTACGCTAGCATCATCGGAAGCTTGATGTACGCTACTACTGCCACAAGGCCTGACATAGCTTTTGCAGTGGGAATGCTGAGTCGGTTCACTAGCAATCCAGGCGTTGAGCACTGGAAAGCTGTGAAGCGTGTTATGAGATATCTCAAGAAAACTCAGACATATGCACTTTTCTACAGCGGAGATCCGTTAGTAGTGGAAGGCTTCAGTGATGCTAGCTGGTGTTCAGATATGGAGAGCGAGTATTCCACAGGTGGATTCGTATTCGCCATGGACGGAGCTGCTATATCGTGGAAGTCGAAGAAGCAGACTATGTTATCTCGCTCCTCCATGGAATCTGAATTCTTTGTATTGGATGCTGCTGCAGATGAAGCAGAGTGGCTTCGGGAGCTCATGTATGATCTTCCGGTGGTTGGGGCTCAGATACCGGCAATACCGATATACTGTGACAACCAGGCGGCAGCAGCAGTGGCATCAAATGAACTCTTCAACGGGAAGAAGAGGACTGTGCGGTTGAAGCACAGAGCAGTGAACGATCTCATCAAAAGGGGCATCATTGCAGTGATTGATGTTCGGAGTCAGGAGAACCTGGCGGATCCGTTCACCAAGGGCCTCAAGCGCCAGCTGGTCGATGACACAGCTTGTAAAATGGACTTGAAGCCATTCTGATATTGTGTTATTACATTCCTACCATAAAGTTTTATGCTATTAGTTCAAAGAGAAATCTACTAGGCATCTAGCTTTTGGTTCAAGGGAGGACTATTAACCAGAAGAATATCAGGAACGGTGGGTACTTGTCCTATGTGACATGGAGAGGTTACGGACCTACAACCACTGTTGTCTACTATTGTTTTCTGCGGAAAACGGATCCTGTGGGAAGGTTGGCTTAAAACGCCTTAATGAGTTCTCAGGCAGAGTGAATGCCTGGTGTGCTTTACAGGAAGCACGGTAGAGCAGCACTACAAGGAGTGAAACTCCATGCTACAGTGGGGTGACTCCACCATGAGGTTCCCAGGTAGGGATAATGCCTCGGCTTTGCAAGCTAAGTCACAGCGGAGTAGCACCGCAAATAGGCAGGTAGCCTAATGCTGTATGATAATCGTAATAAAGAGAGGTAGACAGCACTACAAAGAGGACGATGTCCTTATGTTACAGTGGCATGACACCACGAAGAGGTACCAGGTAGGGTAAAGCCTCGGCTTCGCAAGCCATGTCATAGCGGCGTAACACCGCACGGAAGCGCAAAGCTTCATGCTGGGTAGTTTGGCACTACAAAGGGGCTTGTGACCTCATGCTACAGTAGTATGACACTATGATGAGGTACCCAGGTGGGGTAAAGCCTCGGCTTTAAGCCATGTCATAGCGGCGTAGCACCGCAAAGAAGCGCAATGCTTCATGCCATGACTCTTTATAAAGAACTCACCTATAGTGTATGGAAAGAGATATCAGGCCGTCTCTTGAGGGTAAGCTTGTAGACGCCCAAAATTATACACTGAAACCAGGCTGGCACAAGGCCTTCAATGTGCAGCCAGAAGCACAGTTGATGTCATTATGTGAGTAGGAAGAATTGCAGTTATGGTGCAGAATTCAAGGCTTAGTCCATTCTTGTATCATGCTGTTATTTAACCTATGCGGGAAGATTCAAGTCGTAGCGACATCTCTCCTAATGCATGATGGACAATCACTGTGGGGAACGCTCAACCCATATATTGAGATATGTGGGGGATTGTTGGTGTTTTTGCCTTTGGACTAGAAAAGATAGTCCCACATCGGCTACACCAAATGGTGAGTATCTCAATATAATACATTGTTTGTGTTGAGGTGTGCACATGAGGTGTAGTGGGGCACAAGTTTGTGCCATGTGGGAGTCTTTTCCTAGAAGAAAAAATGATTAAATCCAACAAGGATGCAAGTTGATTTTTGTTGTGCGGACTCGGACTCGGACGCGGACTCCAGGATTGTCTCGTGCATGCACGGGAGTGTTCGGGGGGTAGGCGTGGACTGGCACACTTCTATGCTGATTGTGGGATGATCTAAAATATCAAACTCTATTTTTGAGTATTGGTATTTTAGTCCCACATCGGATAGGAGAAGAGGTGAAGTCTCAACTCCACTCTATAAATAGAGCCCCTTGGCCTCCTTTGAAAGATGCACCAAGAAGAGAATTGAGGGAGTCTGTTAAGTCCAGGAAGCCCGTTCAAGTCTCAAATATTGACTTACGAGCGTTCCAGAAGTTCTCCTGAACTTGCTGGTTCCTGGGAGCTTATCCGTACTGCGGGTATAGCTTTGAGCGCCGGTGTTCTACACCCCAGCGAGATCCGTTCTTCTTCTTCCTCCCTCTTTCTGTTGCCTTCGAGAATCTGAGACTCAACTGTTGTTGATCATCTCTTGTTGCCTTCGAGAATCTGAGACTCAACTATTGTTGATCATCTCTTGTTGCCTTCGAGAATACCGTCGCTTCTCTTTAGAAGTTATACGGTTCTGTTGCCTTCGAAAAATATTACGAAATAATCTTTTTAGATTCTCGTAAAACAACTTCACCTTCTTTAGGGTGTTGTTGCCAGAAACATTGTCTTTACAATTGTTTCTGAACTCATGTTTTTCCATCGATTGTTCGTCAAGGGACTAACACTATCTCTGCATGACCAACTACCTGGAGAGATCACAGCTCCTCAGGGAACATAGCAAGGTACAAAAAAAAATACTAATATAACAGTCAAAATAAATGAACAAAGGGTATCTATAACCAGTCTAAGTGTAAATATGCAGTTGAGGACAATCCTAATACCAGGCCCAGTCGTACAGGCAATCACCCACAGCACCGTGTTGTGATACTGATGGGCAAACAATCAAACAATACCATAGCTGTAAAACTCGTAAAATTTCGATCTTTTTTTATTAAATATTTGTTTGTCAAATTATTATTATTATTAGTTAAATAGAAAATTATTTTCAAAATAAATAAACTTGGACTTTTGATTGCCTGGCCCAGTCCCGAACCCAATTCCGAGCCCGAATATATTTTAGATTAATTTTCAGAGTTACAAAATTTTAGTTACAATTTTTTCTAAAGAAAATGATATTTAAATCTTTAAACCCAATCCATTTTTTTAAGGTCCATTAACCTTTTGCCTTAAGCCCATAAATCCAATAGCCCAACAGCAATACCCTTACAAACCCATTATATAACTCTTTAGCCCAAACCCATTAAAGCCTTTACTAAACCCATTTAATTCCTTTCTCATTCCATCTCCCTGTTAACTTTCTATTTGAGAAACGAAGAGCTTTCGATTTTTCTCCGACCCGAGCTCTTCCAAACCGCCGCCGCCGCCATCACTCCGGTGACCGCCGGCCTCCCCGAACGGCCGCCCCTTCCTCTTCCGGTAACCTCCGTTTCCCTCTACTATTTAAACCCCTCCACCATTCCCATCTCCACCACTATCTTTTCCAAATTATGTGCCCTAATCCAATTTTTCGATGACCGAGCTCCTCCCGCCCTAGCCGGCCGACCCCCGCCCCTCCCGGCGTTTCCCCGACGCCACCGTCGCCGTTCCCGGTCGACCCTGCGTGGCCGACCGCCCCTGCGCGCCGCTTCCCGGCCGCGTACGGCTGCTGCCCGGCGAGTCCCTGTTTCCGGCAAGTCCTCGTGTGGTCCCATGAACCGCTCACCGTTCGATCCCGCTGTCCCGTTTCCATTCCCGAGATTATCCCGCGGCTCTCCGACCAACGGATATTGGGTAAATTCTGATAATCTCAATAGTTCGTCCCTCCCGAGTCGATGATGATTTTGGTTTCCCGATCCCGTTGCGGGATTCGGTTTAGACGATTTCGATTTCAGAAATTTTCGAAGTCCTCTTTGGTTGTAAGTGTGTGCTGTGGTTGGTTTCATTTTGGAGAAATTAAGTTATGTTGGTTTTTGATCTTCTGTTAGTTTCGGAATTTTCGAACTATTATGTTTCTGTGGTTTTCGTTTCCTGTGGCTTCTCGGAAATTCCGAGTTATGTTTCGGAAATATTCTGTAGATTGGTTTTGAGAAATTCTGTTGGTTTGCTTCTGTGATATTTTTGGGTTTCTGAGTAACTTCGGTTTTTCGAGTACTGGAAACGTGCTGTGGATGTATATTTTTGGGTTCGATATTATTTTTAGATTTTAATATTACTGGTGGAAATGAATTCATGGGTTATTTTCCTGGTTGGGATATTATTTGTGTGTTGTTGGCACAAATTCCCAGTATTGGGTTGTCCCAAATACAGAGAGAATGCTGCTCAAATTTTCAGAAAAATATTTTTAAAGGGTTTTCTATAAAATTTGTAAATTCTAAACTGGCTTTTTATTGATTTGAATTTCGATTACTTTTCCAAGCGACGACCGTATCGGTCAATGGGCCCTTAGCGAAATGCAAACGAAACCGGCATTGTTTCGGACGTTGAGGCATTAGCTATTTGCAAACATGACCTTTGGACCAAGTCTGAGACCCTTCCTTTATTATATATTTAATATTAATTATATTTTCTTAGAACGTGTTACTGGCCTAGAGTATTTTGGTGCAGGGCCTCGGCCTGCTGAATGGACCGCTTCCCGGCGTTCAGTTTACCATTCTTATTTTAATTCATTTATGTAAATAATTGTAAGGACATAAGTCCAGCTTTTTATCATTATTTTCTGTGGCCTGTAATAATGTAGTGTAGTTTTTATTTCTTTTCTGGTTGTTGATTTGACGTAAATGCGTAAGATGTTAAATAAATATTTATTAATATCATTCTTCTCACAATAAATAACTAGGAAAATTACAAGTTTGTAATTTAAAAAATTCATGTTTTTTTCTCATTAAAAACCTAATTTTTATATATATTACAAAGTACAAAGTTTTGTCAAATAATCAGAAAATACGAATTTTTCCAATAAATATTAAATTGACTTTTCCTTCGTAAATTAATAACTCACATCGATAAACGTATTCTGGTAGATTTTGTAAATGACCTAAAACTTGACTAGGACCAAATTTTAGAGATTGTAACTAGCACACCTAGATATGGTTTCCTCATTTATGCTAAGTCGGGATTCTCAATGTAGGATTTCGAGGACGAGTCTGATTTTCTTTCCGGAATCGACTCTTCAAACCCAGTCATAAACAAAGGCAAGTACGGTTGTGTTTATTTTTCAATTTAGTTAATAATTGTAATATTGCAAGATTAAACCACATTGCTACACGAACTCTCTTCTAAAGTATTGATTGTTATTGATTGTGGGATTGGGGGAATAATGTAGTGTATTATGACCAATACCCCTCATATTGCATATTGATTGTGCGAGCTTACCCCTTTTACACACGGAGATAAGCCGTATCGTATCACTATGATACAATTGTACAACCCAAGCCGGTCATAAGCATTACATACTCAAATCACATTGTTTTCAATTGTGGAAAATTGCTGGAAAATATTGTTCAAGTATTTAAACTGTTTAAATTGCAAATTTCTAATTATTAGTTGAATTGTTAAATTTTCATAGTTGCACTTTGCTCCTTTCCTGACTGGATCCCCCACCCCCAATAGGTTCCATTGATGAGGCAGAGCTATTGATTAATAGCTATTATGATCCGGTGCTCTACCCTGCAGTGCTTCCAGATTACCACTTGGAAGATGTTGATCCTGAGGCTGATGAGCCAACTTCCTAGATGATAATTTTCCTTTTAGTTTTGATGTTTAAATAAAAGATAATTTTTATTTTATCTGATGTATTAAATGAACCTTTTGTTGGACAAGTTTTAATATTCGAAGTTTAGATGTTGTGGGAAAATATATATTGTGTTGTTGTGATTACCTGTATTTGGATACAGCTTACTGCCGCCGTCTCACAACGGTGCAGGCTGTGCATGATCCGATTCGACCCAACAATTTGGGACCGGGTCGTGACATATTTTTAGTGGTGGCCCATGCAGGTCTGATCAACAACTTAGGTAAACATATCTAGAAATATTTAGAACACTAGAACATTAATTTGTCACAACATAGGACCGAAATATATTATAAATAAATATTTTTGTTTATTATAGACTGGTAGGCTACCTTGCTTATGTTTTGCAATCCTAAACCTTCCAGAGTATGGCCACAGACAAGACCAACACTGCTGGCGATGGGTTGTCATCACCTGATCACACCCCACCTCCTCAACCAAGTCTGGATCCTATACCTCGGCAGCTGGCCGATCGTCCCTTAATGCACCAGTACCCCGTGGATTTTACACTACAACTCAAGTGTTAGATCCTACATCTTCCCAGACTGAACAGCAAGCCCCTGCGGTGGTGCCCGATCCAGCTGCCCCACCAGTGCCCGTGAACCCTACCGACCTCGTAGGCCTGCTACGAGGAGTGCTTGAGGCACAGAGAACTCAAGCTGAAGCTCATCGTGAACAGACGGCGATTATGAGAGAAGGTATGGAGAATTCCCACAATGTGGCTATGGCTGCACTGGAGAGAGGAGAAGCAGCCCAATCTGAACCAAGGCCTGCTAAAGTCGACGATATTGAGAAATTCAAGAAGCTGGGCCCTCGACCTTTCAAGGGAACCGAAGAAATTATCTATGCTGACGAATGGCTCGACAGCATGGAGCGTCTCCTCAGCGTTGCTCGACTTCCTGATGACCTTCAAGTTAAAGTTGTGGGACTTCAACTGCTAGATTTAGCCAGCACCTGGTATCGGAATGAACCCCGACTCCAGGACAGGCAGCTTGTGTCACGACCCGTACCTGCTTTTCGGATACGAAACGTGTCCAAGCCAGCCTACGCCGCAGAGTCGGCGGTAGAGCGCTGTCACGGCCAAGATGCTCAAAATTACAGATATAACAATTATTGCTCATTCACATTTCTAGATTTATTACAATATTTATGACATTTACATTTAAAAAATACAAAGTTTTACAATTAATGAAAATGATATAACTTCTATCTATTTTTAGGTTTCCGTCTGTAAGTACACCCGTATCTCCCAAGGCTAAGTGGAGCCACAGCTAACCTGAAAAATGTTGGTTTCCAGTCAGGAATGGAACAAGTACACACACCGACGACAATGCGAAAATATAATAGAATTAACAAGACATAAAAATAACATATAAGATATAAAAACTGGAAAGAACTAATGACATGGCACGGTAGAGAAGAAAACAAGGAAAAACTAATAAAAGACATCTATCTAGGTGGTTTGAAATATCATTTTCGACATGTGAATGGCTAGAGGATAAATCCGGCACCTGCACGTGTCGTGTACAGATGCTATTATTCACGAATAGACATCATGGGATAGTTCTGGGCAGTCCACATGTCTACTAAGATATTTCCCCTTCCGACTACTACGTGTGACGAGCGTGTCAACAAGCAGCAAGATATATGTATAGACATGAAATAAAAAGACTACTATAAATCGGAAAGCAATCAGAAAGTGCACTTGCCTGAGGTCCTTAGCTGGTGAAACCAATAATAATATACCACTCAATGAGCCACAATTAGTGAACACATGCAGAAGTCTCCAGATGCTGAAATAGACAGTACCAACATTCCCAGAATAGTCAAATTAGCTAGGATTGCCTGTCCTTAAGTCCAATTCTGGACATAGAGGCAAAACGGTAATTTTGGGCAAAAACGATGTTCGCCATTGGACCTGCTTTGCACCGAAAAATGTGTCAGAGTCAACGGTCTCTAAAGTCATTAAACTACATGTCTACGGATCCGGTTTCCCGATACGAACCCAACCGTATGTCCAGAGTTGGATTTCGGCGGGCCGTGCACAAAATCGCTCGTTGAGTGGGACCGTGGAGCACGCAAAACGACGTACGATTCAACTGTCTCAGAATTGGACCAAACTTGGCATACAGGACCAGAAAAATGATATGGTCCTGTTGGCGGAAGTTTCGTCTCGATCTGACGAACGTGTACAAAGTAATTGGGGATTTGCACAGAGGCCGATACGGTGAATTTCAACGGATACGCATCAAATTTGTCGCGCACATGCGACCAATTTGAATTTCGTCAAAGCCCACACGACCACGAAGCCGTTACGCAGCTTTTGATGCCTAAGGTGCGCGACCACGTCGCCCGGTTTGGCGGGACGCACGTCGTGTGGATGAATTTTATTGAATTTCTATATTTTCTAAAACTATTTTTCCTGATTTTTAGCAATGAATAATTTTATGTACCCTAACACAAAAATAATTCTATCAATGGCGTTTCGATCCTGTATATGTTGTCTAGGAATCTCTTCAAACAGAATCTCGAAATCGTGCATGGGTTAGGAGAAAACTGTCCGTGAACTAGGGTCGTTGGACTGGTTTCGTACTCTGTTTTGGGCAGAGTTTTAATCGACTTTGTGTCAATTTTACGAGCGATCGAAGGCATCTATGAATGAAGTAAAAGAACAGGCTTGGAGGGGGTCATGTCGGAATCGTACCTGAAGAATCGGTTCGTCACGAGGATGAGCGTGTACGACGCAACCTCGGCACGAAGTGGGGTCGTTCGCCGCACTGCTACTGCTGTGTTTTTGTTCAGATGCGCGCACGTGTCGGCGCTCCTGTGTGCGGTTGTCGCACCCGACCGGCCGGCGGTCGGCCACCACGGCGGCGCGGTGGCTGTGAGCGCGCGCGGTGGAGGGGCCCCCACAGGTCTGGGTCGGCTACGGTTTCCTCATGATCTCCCTCTCTCTCAATCTCTGTGTAGTAAGTAGCCGCTCGGGGGTTTATATCCGCTCGGCTCGGGTTGGGAGGGAAGCTCGGGTCCTGGGGAAAATATTGGGCTGCCTGGGCCTGGCTGGCCTGGGCTTGGGATTTTCTTTGTTTTTTTTTGTTAAAACTCAATACACATGCATTAAAGCATGAACACATAAATACCTATGTATATATTCACCTATATACATATACACACACTTTATATATTTAGAAATTATATCTACATACACATATACATATATATACTTACCACATATACATATATACATTATATACCCATTTATATATACGTATATTTATATATATACATGCCATATACGCCTATATATATTTATATATATGCATATATATAATGTATATTTATATATTCATTCACACATATGTTATATATATAAATATATTTATATATACACATATGCATATATATATTTGTATTTATATACACATGTATCTTTACATCTAAATAATTCTATAATACCGATAACTCACTAAAATAATCCAAAGAGTTTTGGTGCACATATCTAGCCCTAGAAAAATTGTGCCAATATTCTAAAACTATATTTAAATATTAATAATATCCATTTTGTATAAATAACCAAATATTTAGAAACTATCATCAAGTCCACCCAAAAAGCTAGGAAATATTTGTACGTACCTAAAAGTATGTCATCATAGGCTTGGGCTTGGTTTGGGTTCAATCTGGACTAGTTTGGTACAACCGGGTTCCCTAACACTCAATAATTTAATTAATAAATAAATAATCTGCGGTAAGGGTTAAGTCGCAACTTGGCCTGGTTTTCCTAGTTAGGACAATCCTATGGCTCAGCATTTCTCTACTATGGCTAAACACTAGTCAAAGCACGCCAATGCACTATCCGTGCCATAATGCTTAGTCGTCTTGTACTCCAAAACTCAACCATGATTAAAATCATCTACTGTAATAATTAACTATAAATAATCATTTATAATATTTTAAAATCACTATTTAATCAAATAAATAAAATAAAAATATTTTAAGAATTTTTGGGAAGGGGAGCTACAACTTGACTGGAACACCTTCAAGAGGTTGTTCCGCAGGAAGTTCTTCCCAACATCAGAGTTGCGGGAGATGGAAAGACAGTTCCAGAATCTGAAGCAAGGGAATATGACTGTTGGATAATATGCGGCAGAGTTTGGTCAACTTAGTCGCTTTGCTAAGAACTTGGTTGCTGACCCCGTCGATCGTGCTGAAAGATTCAGGTATGGACTGAGGGAAGAGATTCGCACTCCTGTGATCGCAGGCGGCGCCAAGATATATGAGAGGATCTTTATACGAGCTCAGGATATAGAGAAGAGTCAGCCTGCTCGTTCAAAGAGGGAATATTCTGGAACTAGCAACTTTCAGAATAACCAGAAGAGGCCCAACCACAACAATAACAACAGGCCTTCTCACCACCAGCAGCAACAGCATCAGGCGAGGACCAATGACAAAGCGTCTCAGAAGCAGATTCATGTTTGCGATTTCTACAAGTGGCCAGGACATCAGTCGAACATCTGCAGGAAGTGGCTAGGACACTGCCTAGTTTGTGGGTCCGCCATCCACTAAGTGAAGGACTGCCCCACGGCATTTAACCAGACTGGAACTACACAGCAGAAGGCTCCTCTACCCACTCAGCAACAACAGTTTGGGCAACACCAACAGAAGACTGGACGAACTTTTGCCCTAACAGCAGAGGAGCAAGAGCCAGAGCAGGAACCTACCGTTGATGTCATCGCAGGTTTCATTTATGTGCATTCACATCCTGCTTTAGCATTATTTGATTCGGGTGCTTCACACAGTTTTATAGCAACAAAATTCATCTCTGCACACTACCTAGTTACCGGTTTTAGCAAGAAGATATGTAGAGTTATGACTGGTGGTGGACCCATACCCATCAGTGAGACCTGTAACTGCCCTATAACTATATCAGGACACAATTTCTTAGCACCCTTACTTGTGATGCCCTTACCTAACTATGATGTAGTCCTAGGAATGGACTGGTTAAGTAAGCAGCATGCGCTGATAGATTGTCACAGAGGATGTGTAGTCGTCATCCCACCTGGAGAGCCGGAGTTTGAAATCTCTCGAGCTCCGGAGGATATGGAGGGTATTACTTACTCCTCTATCACCGAAGAACCTGGACCTCCTCATACTATCATAGCAGAATTTATGGATGTCTTTCCTGATAGTCTTCCAGGATTACCCCCAGATTGAGATGTAGAATTCACCATCGACCTAGTTCCCGGCTCTGCCCCTATTTCTAAAGGATGTTACAGAGTCAACCCTAAGGAGGCCAAGGAGATGAAGGACCAGATCAATGAGCTGAAGGCCCTTGGATTTATCAGAGATGGAGCTTCACCCTGGGGAGCACCTGTCTTGTTCGTACCCAAGAAGGACGGGACTGTGCGAATGTGCATCGACTACCAGGCGCTGAACAACATCACCATCAAGAACAAGTACCCTCTGCCCTGGATCGATGATCTGTTTGATCAACTCAGTGGAGCCAAGGTGTTCTCGAAGATAGACCTTCGATCTGGCTACCATCAAATCAAGGTTAGGAAGGAGGATATCCCAAAGACGGCGTTCAACACCAAATATAGTCAGTATGAATTTTTGGTCATGCCGTTTGGATTGACAAATGCCCTTGCAGTATTCATGAACCTTATGAACAAGGTCTTCCATGAATATCTGGATCAGTTTGTTGTTGTCTTCATTGATGACATCATGATCTACTCGAAGATCGAAGAAGAGCATGAAGAGCACTTGAGGGAAGTTTTGGAAACCTTAAGGAAGGAGAAGCTCTACGGTAAGCTATCTAAATGTGAATTCTTCTTAGAAAAGGTGGATTTTCTGGGCCATGTTATCACAGGAGAAAGAATTTTGGTGGATCCAAAGAAGATAGCTGCCATTGAGAAGTGGAGTACACCAAGTTCAGTTGCTGAAATCAGAAGTTTCCTGGGCTTAGCTGGCTACTACAGGAAATTTGTGAAGGACTTCGCCAGGATTGCTGAGCCAATGACGAAGCTCACAAGGAAGAACGAAGAATTTGTGTGGACTGAAGCTTGCCAGGCAGCATTTGAGGAACTGAAGAAGAGACTTACAATGGTACCGATACTTGCGCTACCCGCAGGTACCGGCGATTTCTCAATCTACAGTGATGCTTCTGGTAAAGGATTGGGTTGTGCTCTTCAACAATACAGGAAAGTAATTGCTTACGCATCTAGGCAATTACGGACTCATGAGAAGAACTATCCCACACATGATTTGGAGCTCGCAGCGGTGATATTTGCGCTTAAAGTTATGGAAGCACTACATCTATGGAGAGAGAGTGGAAATATTTATAGACCACAAAAGTCTTAAATATGTTTTCACTCAGAAGGAGCTGAACATGCGACAGAGGAGATGGCTGGAACTGATGAGAGATTTTGACATCGACCTGCAGTACCATCCGGATAAGGCTAATGTAGTTGCAGATGCACTTAGTCGATACCAGATGGCGATGTTTTTGACCAAGAAGCGGCATTTGCTGGAAGACATAGAGAACCTTGGATTGGAGATTGTACTGCCTGAAGAGGAAATAAAGAAGCTGGGAAGAGAAAAAATTATATCAGGAGTTGAATCATCAATGATGCAGTTGCAAGTACGTTCAAGTCTGATGGACAAAGTCAATGAGACACAATTTTAAGACGAGACTCTTTGCAAACTCAGAGATCAAGTGTTGGCAGGAACACTTGAAGGATTCTCAATCGCCAGTTGTAGCTCCCCTTCCCGGAATTTTTAAAATATTTTTATTATTATTTAGTTTATTTGAATGGTGATTTAGAAAGTTTAGAAATAATTATTTAGTTAATTATTACGATAGACAATTTTCACCATGGTTATGAATTGGAGTACAAGATGGCTAGAAATCATGGCACGGATAGTGCAGTAGTGTGCCTTGACTAGTGTATTAGCCATGGTAGGGAAGACCGAGCCATAGAGACATCCTAACTAGGAAAACCAGGCCAAGTTACAACATAACCCTTACCGAAGGTTTTATTTGTTATTTAATTATATTACTGAGTTTTAGGGAAGCTGGTTGTACCGAACCTGTCTCGACTGGACCCGAACCGAACCCAAGCCCATGTGTTCATACGGCACGTCCAAGGACGTTCGTGTTGAGGGAATTTGGTATGAGGATGTCGTATTTCATTTTAATGATTTAACGAATATTTTCTAGTATTCGAAATTAGATATTATAAATATTATTATTAGTAGAGATTCAATGACACTTGTATCAAATGGGCCTTTGTGCATTCTGGGATTACTAGACTGCATATAATGGTATATGCATACCATTAACGCTTTATTGAATTTCGCTATTATAATTATTATTATTATATTATTTTACATCAAGGTTATTATATATAATATTATTATTACTATTGGTGATATTATATTTGTTAAATAAACGTTATATAAATATATATGCCTATTTATATCAATAGGCCCTATAATAAATAGATTGGGATTTTATTTAGATTTTTGGATATTACTATATAAGAGTATAGGGATAGATATATATATATTTATAATTTAATTACTGATATTTATATAGATATACGTATATATATATATATATATATATATATATATATATATATATATATATATATATATATATATATATATATATATATATATATATATGTATGTATGTATGTGTGTGTATTAATATACAAATATGTATTAAATATACGTGTATGTTTATAAATATAAATATACGTATAAGGGGGTATATATAGTATATATGTATGTGTGTAAACGTATATATATACGTAAGTATTTATGTGTATACGTATAATTATATATGTATTGGTGTATACATATAAATATATATGTAATAAGAAAAATAAAAAGAGAAATAAAAAGAAAAGAATTAGAAGGAATAGCAGTACTACTCTCACCCGAGCTCTTCCCAGCAGTAATTCCCCCTCGGCCCAAGGACAGACCCCCCCACGCAAGTCCCAAACCGAAGAGGCTGCTATATACGTATATATATAGAGTTCGATCGTGAAACTCCAACCCTAAGAAATTCGACATGCCGCCACCTCTTCTGGTCGATCCCACGCCGACCAACATCCCTCTGCAGCCTTTCCACCGCTCCCCGCCTGCCTCCGAGCGTGCGCCGCCGCACGCGGGTGCCTTGCCATCTACCATCGAGCTTCCGTGTGCCTGCACCTCTTGTGGCGCAACTCCTTCGCTCCAGCGCTCCGTCGTCGAGATGCTTGAGACCGCAGTGCCTCCTCCTTTTTTCCCGTGCGCCACCCTCCGTCGTGCCGAGGGCTTCCCAGAGCCGCTGCCGACGCAAGGCGCCGCGGGTCGACGCCACCAACAGGATTGCCCCAACCGTCGTCGTGGCGGGGACAGCAGCGCCGTGTGCTCCATCCGCCGCGGCGCCGCCGTGCAAAGGCGCAGCTGCGCTCGACCGGGCTATGCGCTTTTCCTCCGGCGACCTAATTCCCAGAGCAGCGCCGAGCAATCTCTGGTGAGTTTCTGAAACCTTCTCACTCTCTCTTGCTCGTTGTAGAGAGAAGTCCCTCTTCTCTACAACAGAGAACACACATACTTGTGTGTTCGTTTGTTTCCTTCCCCCGGTTTTGTAAGCCTGGGTTTTACTTTGTTTTAAGTGGTTTCAATTTGGTTAGTTGATTTGGGCCATTGGCCGGGCCTTGATAGCTCTGGGCTAAATTTTTATAGACAAAAAGAAAGAAAAACATTTGAACCTTGGCCTCTAGATTACAGACCTAATAGCTTTATTATCCATTGATTATTATTGGAATTATGGTTGTTATGTATATATTAATTACTATTATAATTACTACTGGCTTTTAATAGTTGTTCGTATAAATATATTAGTGTATTTATGGTAACTCAAATGTGTTTTTAACGCAAATATTATTATTTGTTTATAAGGATTAAATGATATTATGGGCCTTTATGCACATAAATAATTTTGAGATAGATAAGTCTCTTGGGATTTTTATAGTATCTCTAAGTTGTCCAAATAGAAGAAAAATATTTATTCCAAATTACTATCTAGCTCAATATAATTACTAGACTTTATTCTATAATTCTACATAGCTATAAATAATTTCCTAGTACAAATATTTTTGACTATGAAATACATTATTAATCCAATTTCTTTTATTAAAATAGTCAATTTGACCATGACTAATGATACTCCTTATTTTCTTGGGAATCTGAACATCTACATATCGACCCTAGGCTAATCGGACTATCATGGACTCAACGGACGATTCGGTACACGGCCCGCCGAAATTCAACTTTGGACATACGGTTGGGTTCGTATCGGAAAATTGGATCTGTAGACATGTAATTTGACGACTTTAGAGACCGTTGACTCTGGCACGCTTTTTGGTGCAAAGCGGGTCCAACGGCGGACACCGTTTTGACCCGAAATTATCGAGTTGCCCCTGTGTCCAGAATTGGACTTAAGGACAGGCAATCCTAGCTAATTGGACTATTCTGAGATCGTTGGTATTTTTTATTTCAGCTTCCGGGGACTGTTGTACGGGTTTTGACTTTTGGGGCTCATTGAGTAGTTCAGATTGTCGGTTTCACCAGCAAAGGACCACAGGCGAGTACAGTTTATTGTTTGCATTTCGATATTGATCGTTACTATATTTCATTGATTAGTCATTGGTTATGTGATTTTTATACTCTATTATAAATTGTTGAGTCGGGAATGAGAAGTACCAAGGATGTGTGATCCGACCGTAGACCGTGTTTATTTTCATGCAGTAGACCTCGTAGACATTATTTATTTTCTGCAAGTAGACCTCGTAGACATTGTTTATTTTTTGCAAGTAGACCTCGTAGACATTGTTTATTTTCTGCAAGTAGACCTCGTAGACATTGTTTATTTTCTGCAAGTAGACCTCGTAGACATTGTTTATTTTCTGCAAGTAGACCTCGTAGACATTGTTTAATTTCTGCAAGTAGACCTCGTAGACATTGTTTAATTTCTGCAAGTAGACCTCGTAGACCGTACGGTGTAGCACCCCAGACCGATCACATGTCAAAGGTACTTCTAACAGTTGGGGAAAGTATTTTGTGTCTATTTATTTACTATTGGTTTTCCGTATTTCCTGTTTATTTTCAAACTCATGATTGATGTCTAACGATTGTTTATAGTCATTTTCTTTATTTGAAATTGCATTCAGTTAATTGTGCTCGTTCCATTCCTGACTGGAAACCAACATTTTTTAGGTTAGCCGTGGATTCACTTAGCATGGGAGATACGGGGGTACTTGCAGACAAAAGCCTAGAGACTAGCTAGATAGTGGACTTGTAGTCATTCAAATATTTGTACAAGTTTATATTTTTCTGCAAATGTAAAACTTGTGATCATTGTAAGTTAAATTAATTATGTGAATGAGCATTATTTGTAATTTTGATCTTCATGGCCGTGACAGCGTTCTACCGCCGACACTGCGGCGTAGGCTGGCTTGGACACATCTCGTATCTGTTTAAAAAAAACGGGTGCGGGTCGTAACAAGTTTTTGTGGTGGCCCATGCAGGTCCGTCTTCGAAAATCACGCAAACTCGTGATGGTACTTAAGTTAGTTGTACTATTACGAGCCTGCGACTAGAACATGCTCATTCACGAACAAGGATTAATTTAATTTAAGAGAATGGCTATGACTAGGAGTCCCTTATACAAAATTTACCGATGGGTAGTCTAGGCTATGCAATTTAGATGAGGAATTATTAATTTTGATAGTTTGTCAATCCCCATAGGTATACGACTACCTTTTGATATGATGACATGATCCAATGTGGATAGATTATTCACTTGGTGATACAGGACTTTCTAGAATTAATAGTTTAACCTTGATAAATGATGCAATTCCTTCTCCTTGCCCCTTTAGATATCATCCTCACATCTTAGTCCGAATTGCCTCCTCAGTCCCTATTTTGCCCTAAGGATTACTATTTTATATAATTTCTGATTAGATTATCCATATACGGACCTCGAGTTAGTTTCGGTTCAAGTTTTTCCCCAATGTTTGAATATAATGGAATAGTTAGGATGTTGTATTTCTTTGTCCTCAGATATTTCCTTCCTGTGCAACCTCTTATTTTAAAGATTGTGACTGATAGGACAAATATTTATGCCTTATTACATAGTCGACTTGTTTGAACCCCTAGAAGCCCAGGAATTTTACAGATATAGTTAAAGGAATGATGGTTGACTCATAATGGCAGGACAGCAGCGCACTGTCGCCATTTAATTGAATTTTGGAGACTATGGGTACACTGCAGCCAGCAGCGCACTGGCGAGACACAACCCCTAAAGGCGAAATTAGTTTAAGAAAATATAGGTGATGGGCTATTGCCAAAACTATGGCTAGTGGTCCTCTCTTGATCGTAGATACCCTTGAGACAATATTAGATAGAGTTAAGAAGTGTTCGATTTTGTATCATGTTGAGTTACGAAACCAAGGGTTTACTACAGCCAGAGTATACGGGCGAGGCGTAATCCACGATGAAATGACTTCAGACGTGATTACAAGTTTAGGGTACTATAAAGGATAGGACCGTGCCCTGTATGTTCCATAAGACCCAAAGCCAATACCAGTAGAAGTTCTGCAAGTTGGGTAGCAAGTCTCCCAATCCGGTATCCCGTGGTCCTTGTAATCTATTGACGAGATAATTGACTGGCACTAATAGGTTTACCTAGAATACAGAAGTTAGAGGTCATAACCCATTAGTCGACCAAGTCCTTGTGGATAAGAAGATAGTAGGAAGACTGTATAAGCAAGAACACCAGGTAAATTTTGATTCTCTCTAAACTCGAACTACTTGTGCCTCTTTTCAAAAATCTCGCGTACTTGTACCTTGACTACCTTGACCAACGCTGCTGTTACAGCTTAGTTTTGCAAGCTCAATCTATTCTCGAGCTTGATTCGAGGCATATGTTTAGTGGGGACGCCTGCTAACATATTGTCTAATCAGAATCAGTGTATTATGGTCTGATCAACCATGATGCATTTGGTTCGCACTTTATTTAATTACCCTACGTGGATTGAGATGTAGATGTCTCTAAGATTTCATCCGCGACTGCATTGACAATTCCTCTTGAATTATATGTTCGCCCTTGAATCACGAAATTGTATTCAGTAACATCTCCTTTGAATTCTTTATTGTTTTTGTCTTTCACCGATTTGGAAAGACGAAAACTCGTGATTGGTAGAGAGATACAGAGTATTCCCATGGCTATGTTGGTTGTATATACAAGTGTAGCTGCCATCGGCTAGCCATGTGACTAGAACCTTGCCTTGAGTTACTCATTTTCTCTCGACCCTCAAACTACTATTGGGACTTTCAAACCATCTGAATTCGAAAATGATTAGGGTTTTACCCTTAGTCGACTGCCAACCTAGGAGACTACCACTCACTACAAGAAAAAGTATATTTTACGGCAACATAAAATGTTGCCATATAACATAGTCATAATACGGCAACATTAATTTTGCCTTAATACACAAGTTTGTTTATGGCAACAAATAATGTTGCCTATAATGGTCACACTTTATATGGCAATAAGGACACATGTCATATTTAATGAAAGCATTTATGGCAACAATAACGCGTGTCATATTTGATCGCTATATATTATGGCAAGCTGGATTTGTGACATAATATATTACGATCAAATATGGCAATATTTTACATTGCCATAGAATAATTAGTTTATGGAAAAAATGTTGCCCCAAAATATGTAATATATTTTCCCTCCATGAACAAAATAAATATGGCAATATTTTATTTGTTTACTTATGGAAACTTTTTGTGGTTTAATGAGAATAAAAAAAATTCGTGTCTATACATAAGATTGGCGGGAACATAAAAAGTTAAAATATTTTCCCTCCTTTATTATTTTGCCAAATCCTAATTCCTATTCTCTCTCAATCTAGGTCTCTCTTTAAACTTTGGTTCTCTTTATCCCTTCAACCTAGATCTCTCTTCCCCTTCTTCAACCTAGGTATTTCTTTAACCTCTATTTCTATTTTGTTTTTTTTTGTTTCTTTCATTTGTGGATTTCATTTGAGAACGAGAAGTTTTGGATTTTGGGTTCTGAGCGCCTCTAGTAGAAGGTCTTTGGTGCCATCGAGTCCGAGTGATCGACGACTAATCGGTATGGATATTTATTTAAAATGTTGCTTTATTTTGTGTTCTAATTTTTGGTTAATAAATACGTTTGATCAAATTGTGAAATTTTTCTCCAACTAAATTACTCCGGAACACACGATGAAATTTTTTTTCTTAGTTTTCTACATTACTCATGGACCCTGAACCTTCAAACCTTCTATTATCACTTCTTCTAAAATGATTCAGAGGAAATAAGATTTGATAAATTTTTTGATAATGAGTTTGTAAATATTTTTCAAAATATTAGTTAGGTTTGTTTTTGACTTGATTATCATCCTAATAGTTCTACAATATATTATTGAATATTTTACCATGTATCCATGAAGAAAAAATAAATCTTTTCTTTGTTTAGGATTCAATTCACTAGAATCAGAATATTCTTTTAATTATCTATGAAAGGTTAAGATTTTTTTTACAGCCATATATGAAAGGTTGAGAACCATATATGCATATAATATTCTTTTAATTATCTATGAAAGATTTTTTTAGAGCCATCTTTGGAAGGTTGAGAACCATATATCCATAAAATATTATTTTAATTATCTATGGAAGATTTTTTTTACAGCCACCTGTGGAAGGTTGAGAACCATATATGCATGTAATATTATTTTAATTATCTATGGAAGATTGTTTTAGAACCATTTATGGAAGGTTGAGAAGCATATATGCTCATAATATTCTTTTAATTAATCTATGGAAGATTTTTTTTATGACCATCTATGGAAGTTTGAGAACCATATATGCATGCATGAGAATAAACTTAAAAATATTTATAATGATGAAATTGTACATATTTCTCAAACATATTTATATAAATGTGAGGTTGTCATTGCAAATAGAACAGTTTTAGGCCAATGAACGAGTTTGGTTGTAAATAGATTATTTCTATTACTTTTTTATCTTTAAAATAAAATATTTATACAAGTTTCATCTGTTATAACCATTCATATATAACAAATGAAGCATAGGAATTTGCACTACCTTAAAATATAATTTTTTTATTAACATTTTTTGGTCTATAGGCTAATTTTATTGTCTATCCATACCAGGGTATATAAAGATTGTATAGCTGTGAATTGGCGCACCACAACTGTCAAAGAAATCTTTGCAAACATGTTATATATATGGAGGGAACAAGGAGGCAAAAAATTTAAGTTTAAGTTGGGGGTGTCAAGTACCTATTTGAATTTTGAACCTCATATAAAAGAGGAATTGTGCCTCATAATGTTGGATATGATAAGTATGGATTCCTAGCGTAGTTGGTTTTATGTAATATTAATGATGTAGTACTGAATCTACCATATTTAATTAGAAGTTATTTTTTATTTGAAGTGTACAAATTGAATTATTATCTATATTTAATATTTGGTTAATGATCTACTTAAATTTTGGCAATTGAATTTAGTTGATATTTCAAATATTGGCACTATTAATTGTCACATTTTGTCGATCATGGCAATAAATAGTAAAAATTAATTTTTCAAATATGGAATCCGGCAGTTGCCTTACATTCTCAAACATGACAATAAAGACATGCCTAACGAAGAATTGCCATATGGGATTGCAATATATGGCAATATATAATGCCATATAATACTCATAGTTTACGACAACAAAATATTGCCATTAAAATAAATATAATATTTTGCAACATAATCTTGCCATTTATGGACTGATGATATACGACAATAATATATTGCCATATATTGTTTGAAATTACGGCAACTAAATATTGCCATTAATAATAATCTTTAAAGGCAACAAAAAAATTTCTTATAAGGCAACAATTAATTGCCGTAAATTAGTTCCCTTATACGGCAATAATTGGAAGATGCTGTAAATAAGCAATACTGACGCAACCTTTTACGGCACGCTATGGCAACATCAAATTGTTGCCATATTTGTGTTTTTGTGGCAACAATTTCATTATTAACGGCAGTTTAAGGTTGCCGTATAATGGATTATTTCTAGTAGTGACTCCTCAAGAAACCAATTGTTGTGAGTCTCTAATTTATTGCTTGAAGCTTGCTTTAACTAGCAACCCTTAAGCCCACACCCCTAGAACTCTTGGGACAATAGTCGGGCAGGCTTAACACAAATAGAGACTCACGACTCAGTTGTTAGAAATCTTTTCATAGGAGATGTGCCTTAGAGCTGGTTACCCCGTCGATAACCCTTGTATACTATGGACGAGTAGATCATTATATTTTATCAACCATGTGTCATTGTACACACTCATTTTTCAATTATGGAGGAACAACCCTTGAATTGACTTATATCTACCGTATTCCATATGTCGTGCCTTAATCTTTATTCACAAGAGTCAAGGTACAATACCCGAACTTTTGGAATTCTTCTAGTCTAATTATTCCTAAAACCATATCCTAGTTTCTAAGGTGGGTAGACTATAAGCCTCCTAAAATTTTTGGGATATACGAGAATTTTTGATTGATTAGAATAACTTCCATAGGATGGTGATTTAGTACCCTTGGACTCCCACTTTTCATTTAGATCATTTTGTGCCCCCGACCGTGTCATTAATATTCGGAGCACGAGACCAGCTGTTACCTTCCAACAAACTTCATAAGCAAGATCTAGACGAGTCCACCTTCATCTAGGTACATCGTGTCCCACTCAAACCCATCCCCTTGTACTCTATTTTTGTGCTACGACTTTCAGGTTAAAAGGACTAGCTATAAACCTTACCATAGTACCGGTATACTTTCCGACTTCCACTAGAGCCTCAACCTTGACTCAATTCATTCGACCCAATATATGGTTGTGATCTACTCGAAGCCCACTACGCACATGCCACTAGTGTGCCACCCAATTGAGGTCTCATGTGCTACTTAAACACAATAGTCACCGAAGGAGCATTTTGGACTTTAGAAACTTAGCTAACCAACATGACTAGCAACTAGCTCAACCACTTGGAAGGAACCTATTCTAGGTTACTCTAACTAGTAGAAACAGTTTATCATTGGAGTCTTGTTCAGTCCATATAGATTGAGATCCAAGATTCATTAAACCAACGAGTGATGTCCAGATAGAGAACCCATTAAGACCATGATTTTGATTCCTCAAATTCTGTTCCGTTATGGAACCTTGCTGGAATTACAATTTCGAGAACGAGACTTCTGTATTGTACGGATTGTAGGCCACTCTAAGTAACGAAGAGTTCTTCGATTTAGCAAGTGACTAGACTAGATTAGTCCAATCTAGCGAATAAGACTATAAGTTCACATACCCTTTCTATCTGTATTATTGTATATACTCTACCGCTCTTTAAAATTCACAGTTGCTCCCGATTATTCTGCCTTTTCTTCCTGTCCTCCCTACTTCAGAGCGAAGAATAGTCATGCTTACTGGAGTTTATCAATATCTTTTAGCTACTTGTGTAGATTTGTTGCCTGTTAAATTTTGGTTTGCCGATAGATAGGAGAGGATTCTAGATGCCATATGCCTGAATATCTGTTGGCAGGATTGTTAGTCACTAGTAGAAGATTATATGATTCTAATGACATGTGTTTCAAGAGAGTAGTGTGACCAAAGGTGGGTAGAAGTCCTCGAGGATTCGTAATTACGAAATGACTAGGAGGAGGATATAAATTATTTCGAGGAATTAAATTTGAGAAGATTGTGGTAATAGTGGGTTTATTCTTTACTTTTATTTTTGAATTTTAAGGAATAGTTATGAGTTAGAATTTCGAGGACGAAATTATTTTAAGGTGGGTAAATTTATAGCTCCCCTTTCCGGAATTTTTAAAATATTTTTATTATTATTTAGTTTATTTGAATGGTGATTTTAGAAAGTTTAGAAATAATTATTTAGTTAATTATTACGATAGACGTTTTTCACCATGGTTATGAATTGGAGTACAAGATGGCTAGAAATTATGGCACGGGTAGTGCAGTAGTGTGCCTTGACTAGTGTATTAGCCATGGTAGGGAAGACCGAGCCATAGAGCATCCTAACTAGGAAAACCAGGCCAAGTTACAACATAACCCTTACCGAAGGTTTTATTTATTATTTAATTATATTACTGAGTTTTAGGGAAGCTGGTTGTACCGAACCTGTCTCGACTGGACCCGAACTAAACCCAAGCCTATGTGTTCATACGGCACGTCCAAGGACGTTCGTGTTGAGGGAATTTGGTATGAGGATGTCGTATTTCATTTTAATGATTTAACGAATATTTTCTAGTATTCAAAATTAGATATTATAAATATTATTATTAGTAGAGATTCAATGACACTTGTATCAAATGGGCCTTTGTGCATTCTGGGATTACTAGACTGCATATAATGGTATATGCATACCATTAACGCTTTATTGAATTTCGCTATTATAATTATAATTATTATATTATTTTACATCAAGATTATTATATATAATATTATTATTACTATTGGTGATATTATATTTGTTAAATAAACGTTATATAAATATATATGCCTATTTATATCAATAGGCCCTATAATAAATAGATTGGGATTTTATTTAGATTTTTGGATATTACTATATAAGAGTATAGGGATAGATATATATATATATATATTTATAATTTAATTACTGATATTTATATAGATATGCATATATATATATATATATATATATATATATATATATATATATATATATATATATATATATATAAAATATATATATATATATATATATATATATATATATATATATATATATATATGTATGTATGTATGTGTGTGTATTAATATACAAATATGTATTAAATATACGTGTGTGTTTATAAATATAAATATACGTATAAGGGGGTATATATAGTATATATGTATCTGTGTAAACGTATATATATACGTAAGTATTTATGTGTATACGTATAATTATATATGTATTGGTGTATACATATAAATATATATGTAATAAGAAAAAGAAAAAGAGAAATAAAAAGAAAAGAATTAGAAGGAGTAGCAGTACTACTCTCACCCGAGCTCTTCCCAGCAGTAATTCCCCCTCGGCCCAAGGCCAGACCCCTCCAAGCAAGTCCCAAACCGAAGAGGCTGCTATATACGTATATATATAGAGTTCGATTCTGAAACTCCAACCCTAAGAAATTCGACACGCCGCCACCTCTTCTGGTCGATCCCACGCCGACCAACATCCTTCTGCAACCTTTCCACCGCTCCCCGCCTGCCCCCGAGCATGCGCCGCCGCACGCGGGTGCCTTGCCATCTACCATCGAGCTTCCGTGTGCCTGCACCTCTTGTGGCGCAACTCCTTCGCTCCTGCGCTCCGTCGTCGAGATGCTTGAGACCGCAGTGCCTCCCCCTTTCTTCCCGTGCGTTACCCTCCGTCGCGCCGAGGGCTTCCCAGAGCCGCTGCCGACGCAAGGCGCCGCGGGTCGACGCCACCAACAGGATTGCCCCAACCGTCGTCGTGGCGGGGACAGCAGCGCCGTGTGCTCCATCCGGCGTGGCACCGCCGTGCCAAGGTGCAGCTGCGCTCGACCGGGCTATGCGCTTTTCCTCCGGCGACCTAATTCCCAGAGCAGCGCCGAGCAATCTCTGGTGAGTTTCTGAAACCTTCTCACTCTCTCTTGCTCGTTGTAGAGAGAAGTCCCTCTTCTCTACAACAGAGAACACACATACTTGTGTGTTCGTTTGTTTCCTTCCCCTGGTTTTGTAAGCCTGGGTTTTACTTTGTTTTAAGTGGTTTCAATTTGGTTAGTTGATTTGGGCCATTGGCCGGGCCTTGATAGCTCTGGGCTAAATTTTTATAGACAAAAAGAAAGAAAAACATTTGAACCTTGGCCTCTAGATTACAGACCTAATAGCTTTATTATCCATTGATTATTATTGGAATTATGGTTGTTACGTATATATTAATTACTATTATAATTACTACTGGCTTTTAATAGTTGTTCGTATAAATATATTAGTGTATTTATGGTAACTTAAATGTGTTTTTAACGCAAATATTATTATTTGTTTAGAAGGATTAAATGATATTATGGGCCTTTATGCACATAAATAATTTTGAGATAGATAAGTCTCTTGAGATTTTTATAGTATCTCTTAGTTGTCCAAATAGAAGAAAAATATTTATTCCAAATTACTATCTAGCTCAATATAATTACCAGACTTTATTCTATAATTCTACATAGCTATAAATAATTTCCTAGTACAAATATTTTTGACTGTGAAATACATTATTAATCCAATTCCTTTTATTAAAATAGTCAATTTGACCATGACTAATGATACTCCTTATTTTCTTGGGAATCTGAACGTCTACATATCGACCCTAGGCTAATCGAACTATCATGGACTCAACGGACGATTCGGTACACGGCCCACCGAAATCCAACTTTGGACATACGGTTGGGTTCGTATCAGAAAACTGAATCCGTAGACATGTAATTTGACGACTTTAGAGACCGTTGACTCTGGCACGCTTTTCGGTGCAAAGTGGATCCAACGGCGGACACCGTTTTGACCCGAAATTGTCGATTTGCCCCTGTGTCCAGAATTGGACTTAAGGACAGGCAATCCTAGCTAATTGGACTATTCTGAGATCGTTGGTATTGTTTATTTCAGCTTCCGGGGACTGTTGTACGGGTTTTAACTTTTGGGGCTCATTGAGTAGTTCAGATTGTCAGTTTCACCAGCAAAGGACCACAGGCGAGTACAGTTTATTGTTTGCATTTCGATATTGATCTTTACTATATTTCATTGATTAGTCATTGGTTATGTGATTTTTATACTCTATTATAAATTGTTGAGTCGGGAATGAGAAGTACCAAGGATGTGTGATCCGACCGTAGACCGTATTTATTTTCATGCAGTAGACCTCGTAGACATTGTTTATTTTCTGCAAGTAGACCTCGTAGACATTATTTATTTTCTGCAAGTAGACCTCGTAGACATTGTTTATTTTCTGCAAGTAGACCTCGTAGACATTGTTTATTTTCTGCAAGTAGACCTCGTAGACATTGTTTATTTTCTGCAAGTAGACCTCGTAGACATTATTTAATTTCTGCAAGTAGACCTCGTAGACATTGTTTAATTTCTACAAGTAGACCTCGTAGACCGTACGGTGTAGCACCCCAGACCGATCACATGTCAAAGGTACTTCTAACAGTTGGAGAAAGTATTTTGTGTCTATTTATTTACTATTGGTTTTCCGTATTTCCTGTTTATTTTCAAACTCATGATTGATGTCTAACCATTGTTTATAGTCATTTTCTTTATTTGAAATTGTATTCAGTGAATTGTGCTCGTTCCATTCCTGACTGAAAACCAACATTTTTCAGGTTAGCCGTGGATTCACTTAGCATGGGAGATACGGGGGTACTTGCAGACAAAAGCCTAGAGACTAGCTAGATAGTGGACTTGTAGTCATTCAAATATTTGTACAAGTTTATATTTTTCTGCAAATGTAAAACTTGTGATCATTGTAAGTTAAATTAATTATGTGAATGAGCATTATTTGTGATTTTAATCTTCATGGCCGTGACAGCATTCTACCGCCGACACTGCGGCATAGGCTGGCTTGGACACGTCTCGTATCTGTTTTAAAAAAACGGGTACGGGTCGTGACACCAGCGACGGAGCATTGAGGCATGGTACGAGACTTTGTGTACCAACTGACGAACTGAGGAATGAGCTGATGCAAGAAGCGCACCAGTCGCAGTATTCCATACATCCAGGAGCTAATAAAATGTGTAGGGATATGCGTACTGTTGTCTGGTGGTATGGAATGAAGAAAGACGTATCCAGATTTGTGGCTAGATGCTTGATTTGTCAACAAGTGAAAGCCAGCAGACAAAGACCAGCAGGACTGTTGCAGCCGCTAGACATCTCGGAGTGGAAATAGGAACACATAACGATGGACTTTGTGTCGGGACTGCCTCGATCCCAAGGAGGAAAGGATGCCATTTGGGTTATTGTGGACCGACTAACAAAGTCAGCTCACTTTATCCCCTTCAAGGTTGGTCTATCTACCGAGAAGTTGGCAGCACTGTGCATGCAGCATATCTACCGGATTCATGGGGTTTCGATAAGTATCGTATCTGACAGAGATACTAGATTTACCTCTCACTTTTGGAAGAGTTTGCATGACAGTTTGGGAACACAACTGAAGTTCAGCACCATCTATCATCCCCAAGCTGACGGACAATCAGAGAGAACCATCCAAACGCTAGAAGACATGCTGAGATATTGCGTCTTAGAATTTGGAGGGTCTTGGAAGGACCACTTGTATTTGGTAGAGTTCTCCTACAACAACAGCTACCAAGCTAGCATCGGTATGACTCCGTTCGAAGCACTCTATGGACGTCGTTGTCGCACTCCACTTGCTTGGGACGACGTAGGAGAAAGGGTACTGCTTGGACCTGAGATGGTGACCGATGCAGCAGAGAAAGTAAATATGATTAGAGACAAGCTCAGGATTGCCCAAGACAGACAGAAGCATTGGGCTGATAACAGTCGTCGACCACTGGAGTTTGAAGCAGGAGATAGTGTCTTTATCAAGATCTTCCCTACTAGAGGAACTATCAGATTTGGCAGAGCAGGAAAGCTGAGTCCCAGGTACATCGGCCCATTCAAAGTTTTGAGCCGAATTGGAGAAGTAGTGTACCGATTAGCTCTACCAGCTAATCTTGAGGGTGTGCACAATGTCTTCTACGTTTCACAGCTCAGACGCTACATTCCGGATCCGAGCCATATCTTGGACCATTCGGAGCTGGAGATTGGACCTAGCCTTACAGTGCCAGAGAAGCCAGTGGCGATTTTAGACAGAGGCGAGAAGAAAACCAGGAACTCTGTGACGCCTATAGTCAGGGTTATGTGGCGACACAATTCCCCAGGCGAGTCTACCTGGGAGCGAGAAGACGAGATGCAGGAGCAGTATCCGTATCTATTTGAGACCTGAGGTATTTCCTAACCCTATCCTTTAAATTTCGAGGACGAAATTTTCTAAGGAGGGAAGGTTGTAAAACCCGTAAAATTTTGATTTTTTAATTAAATATGTGTTTGTCAAATTATTATTATTATTAGTTAAATAGAAAATTATTTTTAAAATAAATAAACTTGGACTTTTGATTGCCTGGCCCAGTGCCGAACCCAATTCTGAGCCCGAATATATTTTAGATTAATTTTTAGAGTTACAAAATTTTAGTTACAATTTTTCCTAAAGAAAATGATATTTAAATCTTTAAACCCAATCCATTTTTTTAAGGTCCATTAACCTTTTACCTTAAGCCCATAAATCCAATAGCCCAACAGCAATACCCTTACAAACCCATTATATAACTCTTTAGCCCAAACCCATTAAAGCATTTACTAAACCCATTTAATTCCTTTCTCATTCCATCTCTCTGTTAACTTTATATTTGAGAAACGAAGAGCTTTCAATTTTTTTCTCCGACCCGAGCTCTTCCAAACCGCCGTCGCCGCCATCACTCCAATGACCGCCGGCCTCCCCGAACGGCCGCCCCTTCCTCTTCCGATAACCTCCGTTTCCCTCTACTATTTAAACCCCTCCACCATTCCCTCCTCCACCACCATCTTTTCCAAATTCTGTGCCCTAATCCAATTTTCCGGCGACCGAGCTCCTCCCGCCCTAGCCGGCTGACCCCTTTCCAGCGCCCCTCCCGACGTTTCCCCGGCGCCACCGTCGCCATTACCGGTCGACCCCGCGTGGCCGATCGCCCCTGTGCGCAGCTTTCCGACCGTGTACGGCTGCTGCCCGGCGAGTCCTTATTTTCGGCAAGTCCTCGTGTGGCCCCGTGAACCGCTCACCGTTCGATCCCGCTGTCCCGTTTCCATTTCCGAGATTATCCCGCGGCTCCCCGACCAACGGATATTGGGTGAATTCTGATAATCTCAGTAGTTCGTCCCTCCCGAGTCGATGATGATTTTGGTTCCCCGATCCCGTTGCGGGATTTGGTTTAGACGATTTTGATTTCGGAAATTTTTGAAGTCCTCTTTGGTTGTAAGTGTGTGCTGTGGTTGGTTTTGTTTTGTAGAAATTAAGTTCTGTTGGTTTTTGATCTTCTGTTAGTTTAGGAATTTCCGAACTATTATGTTTCTGTGGTTTTCGTTGGCTGTGGCTTCTCGGAAAGTCCGAGTTATGTTTCGAAAATATTCTGTAGATTGGTTTTGAGAAATTATGTTGGTTTGCTTCTGTGATATTTTCGGGTTTCTGAGTAACTTCGGTTTTTCGAGTACTGGAAACGTGCTGTGGATGTATATTTTCGGGTTCGATATTATTTTTAGGTTTTAATATTATTGGTGGAAATAAATTCATGGGTTATTTCCCTGGTTGGGATATTATTTGTGTGTTGTTGGCACAAATTCCCAGCATTGGGTTGTCCAAAATACAGAGAGAATGCTGCTCAAATTTTCAGAAATATATTTTAAAAGGGTTTTCTATAAAATTTCTAAATTCTAAACTGGCTTTTTGTTGATTTGAATTCCGATTACTTTTCCAAGCGACGACCGTATCGGTCAATGGGCCCTTAGCGAAATGCAAACGAAACCGGCATTGTTCCGGACGTTGAGGTATTAGCTATTTGCAAACATGACCTTTGGACCAAGTCTGAGACCCTTCCTTTATTATATATTTAATATTAATTATATTTTCTTAGAACGTGTTACTGGCCTAGAGTATTTTGGTGCAGGGCCTCGGCCTGCTGAATGGACCGCTTCCCGGCGTTCAGTTTACCATTCTTATTTTAATTCATTTATGTAAATAATTGTAAGGACATAAGCCCAGCTTTTTATCTTTATTTTCTATGGCCTGTAATAATGTAGTATAGTTTTTATTTCTTTTCTGGTTGTTGATTTGACGTAAACGCGTAAGATGTTAAATAAATATTTATTAATATCATTCTTCTCACAATAAATAACTAGGAAAATTACAAGTTTGTAATTTAACAAATTCACGTTTTTTCTCATTAAAAACCTAATTTTTATATATATTACAAAGTACAAAGTTTTGTCAAATAATCAGAAGATACGAATTTTTCTAATAAATATTAAATTGACTTTTCCTTCGTAAATTAATAACTCACATCGATAAACGTGTTCTGGTAGATTTTATAAATGACCTAAAACTTGACTAGGACCAAATTTTAGAGATTGTAACTAGCACACCTAGATATGGTTTCCTCATTTATGCTAAGTCGGGATTCTCAATATAGGATTTCGAGGACGAGTCTGATTTTCTTTCCGGAACCGACTCTTCAAACCCAGTCATAAACAAAGGCAAGTACGGTTGTGTTTATTTTTCAATTTAGTTAATAATTGTAATATTGCAAGATTAAACCACATTGCTACACGAACTCTCTTCTAAAGTATTGATTGTTATTGATTGTGGGATTGGGAGAGTAATGTAGTGTATTATGACCAATACCCCTCATATTGCATATTGATTGTGCGAGCTTACCCCTCTTACACATGGGGATAAGCCGTATCGTATCACTAGGATACAATTGTACAACCCAAGCCGGTCATAAGCATGACATACTCAAATCAAATTGTTTTCAATTATGGAAAATTGTTGGAAAATATTGTTCAAGTATTTAAACTGTTTAAATTGCAAATTTCTAATTATTAGTTGAATTGTTAAATTTTTATAATTGTACTTTGCTCCTTTCCTGACTGCATCCCCCACCCCCAATAGGTTCCATTGATGAGGCAGAGCTATTGATTAATAGCTATTATGATCCGGTGCTCTACCCTGCAGTGCTTGCAGATTACCACTTGGAAGATGTTGATCCTAAGGTTGATGAGCCAACTTCCTAGATGATGATTTTCCTTTTAGTTTTGATGTTTAAATAAAAGACAATTTTCATTTTATCTGATGTATTAAATGAACCTTTTGTTGGACAAGTTTTAATATTCGAAGTTTAGATGTTGTGGCAAAATATATATTGTGTTGTTGTGATTACCTGCATTTGGATACAGCTTACTGTCGCCGTCTCACAACGGTGCAGGCTGGGCCTGATCCGATTCGACCCAACAATTTGGGACCGGGTCGTGACAATAGCTCGGTACAGAGACCATAACCACGAGTACAATAACCAAGTCCAAGTATCGAATCATGATCACGAGTCTAGACGGTCAGATATTTCGGTAGTCCTCCCCTAACCATGCTCTAAAACTATCCAGTCAAGTCACGTATGTATCATGTACCAGTAACAAGTTAAGCGAGCTAGTACTACATGCTATCACGGAGTCCATAGCCACGAATAACTCATGTCAGACTCCGTATCATATCATCATCATCCATCGTGTCCGTGTCCTATGGTATATCATGTCAATGAATGTGACATAATGCACACAATACCTAATGTCGATATACAGTAAATAAAATGACATCGGCACCCAAATACGAAGTGGACGATAAATACCGACCAATCCTATGTCATGACAATAATTAATGAGAATAATTCAACAATAAAAAAGGAAAAATGTAAACCGTAACATTGGCAAGGTACACTTGCCTGTAACATCTGTCAGTGTGTACGTATGACCAACTCCAACGTCCTCGCTACTCCCGCCAAGTCCACCTATATTAAATAACCCATTATTAATCTCTCTCTAACGACTTACCATATATGAACTATAATAATATTTATACACCAAAGATAGTCATAATGTCTATACTACACAATATAACTTCTAAACTACCAAATATTCCTATAAATGTATTTTTACTAACATAATATATTAATTAAAATTTTAAAAAATATTTATAAATATTTTATATCATTATTTATTATATTGGTAGAAAATCAAGTATACAAGTCCTAGGTTGATTCTACAATAATGTTCCTAAACTCGGTATACGATATGAGCCCCGAAACAAAAATATTTAAAAATTATTAATTCTAAAAAATTATAGAAAACAGGTAATATTATATATTTATCATGAAAAAATTCACAAAAATTAATTTGGTGATGGTCTACGAATTTTCAAATCAATTGGACACGTAGAACTCATGGATTTCGGTATTTCGATATTATGGTAAAATGTCCAGAGTTTTAATAAATAACAAACGAAGCCAAAACACTGCAAAAATATATGCGTTGGAAATATTAGGAAGTCTAGTTTCTTAGAAAAAATATAGGAAAGGTCAAAGTGGCTTGAAAGTGGATGAAAATTAGCTTGCAACAGAACTGGTCTATTCTGGACACCTTTCCATAGAATGAACGCTCCGGTCAAATCGTATGGAACTGTGTAGGTGACCAATTGGACAAGAAAATAGACACAAAGATCTTTCCATTATCTTTTGTTTCATGAAAAGATGAGGTCAAGAAGTACACAAAAACCTAGATGCAAAACAACATACCTGTTGGAACGAATTCAGACTTGGATTCCGAACTTCGGTTGACTTGTAGGGCTATTTTGGTGTACTAGAGGGATTGTGAATATATGAGAGTTGATAGGATTATAAAGGGTCGTATTATTTTCACAACTAATATTTATGGAGCATCACAAGAGGTCGGGAAGGGACCGAAATTGTTGTTACGCCACAATGTGCTATGGCTGAATTGGGCTGGGAGGGGATTTCGGTTTTTGCAACGTATGTGAGAGAAGATACAGTTTTTGAATGTTAAAATATAAAACTTTTGAGTTTTATATGTTAGGGTTTATTGGGATTTTGTTTGGGTTGATTTGGTTGCCTATTTGAAAAGATAGGCAAAGTTGTCTCTCCTAGGATTTAAATCGAGTCCAAAATAGGAAAGTTGTTATGAAGTTGGTTTAAATTAGATTTAATTGATGTGGCCGCATATTAATCCACAAAAATCAATCTAAAATAGGTCTAATAGATTATGGCACCCTAGAATAGGCTCTAAAAATCTTATTTGGACTAGTTTTGGGTCGGTGGGATTTTTGTGATCGATTTGAGTCCAATATGTCTATAATTTCGACTTGTGTGCCATTTGAAAATAAATAGTACATCAAAACTCAATTGAGTGGGACACCATTGGTATGTGTGTAGTAAGCTCAAAATAAGTCAAAACCATATATTGGGTCAAAAAGTTCGGATCGGGTTTGGGCCTCAAATCGGAATTGGAAAAATATATCGTAATTAGGTAAAGAAATGACTATTTTGACCCCAAAGTTGTACAAAAAATATGTAGTATAAGAGAACATATTTGAGTGGGATATAATATACCAAAATGAAGGTGGACTTTTCTAGAACACGAATATGAAATTTATTTCGAGAAATTGGTCAATGTTGTGCTTCAAAGTTCAAAGCTACGACAAAGTGCTTATATAGCCATAATTCAAAATAAAATATAGTTTATTAAATATATAAATAAATTAAAATTTCCAAAAAATCAGGGTGCTTACACCTGGCTTAGGAAGAAACCTACATCAGTCTCACAAGTAACAGACAAGATGAATTATGTTCTTTTTGGTCCAAATGATGTCCAGGTTCTTACAAACTTGAAAAATCTTGTTGCTGATGTCCTTTTTACATGCAAAGAAATGAGGCTTTATATGTTTTATCTGCAGGATAAGCATGTTGAAAATATAAGTAAAAATAACATGCCTCACTTTGGAATGCTCGACTTGGTCACATTGGTTATCAATTATTGACGCAGATTTCTATCAAGCACTTACTTGAAGGTGTTCCAATTTTTAAGGTAGTACATCAAGATGTAATATGATCAGGATGTCAGTTTGGTAAGCCTCATCGTCTTCATTTTTAGCAATCTATGAATCGTGCATCCTTGATGTTCTAACTGGTACATTCAGATCTCATAGGACCAACGAGAACACCAAACTACAGTGGTTGTCACTATATGATGATTATTGTTGATGACTTCTTTCGTTATAGCTGGGTGTATTTTATGGAAACAAGATTGAAGCTCTCTCATACTTCATGAAGTTCAAGTCGATCGTAGAGAAAGATTTTGGGTGTGAGATAAAGTGTCTGCGTACTGATAATTGGGAAGAATATTTATCTCATGCTTTTTTTCAATATTGTAAAGAGCATGGTATTCAACGTCAAATGACATGTCCAAATACCCCACAACAAAATGAAATTGCTGAGCGCAAGTTGGCACATCTGGCATTAATGATCTTATCTTGGTTGCATGACAAGAACCTTCCATGTGAATTGTGGGTTGCTGTTACGCACTATTCGTGTCATACGATCAATCGATTGCCTCCATGTCCAGGTACCTCAAAATATCTTTTTGAGATATTATATAATATTAAGCATGATGGGAATTATTTTAGAATTTTTGGTTCCCTCTATAAGGTTCATGTACCTAAGCATAGTCATACTAAACTAGACCCCAAAGCTAGAAAATGTGTCTCTATTGGCTATGGCACACACTAAAAAGGTTGGAGGTGTATGGACCCAATTACTAAGAAATCTATTCTCTCTCGAGATGTCGTATTCGATATGATATTGACCTAACTCTAGTGATCAGAACATCAAAAACTCATAATCTATGTAACTAGAAAAGTCTATTTTTGATTTATTCGAAGGTGAAGATGGCGTCCACGAAAGGCCGGGTCAAGATTCTTCTTCCGAAGAACATAATTCAGCAAAATATTCAGTAAGAAGTGACTATGATGTTCAACTCAATGCTTGCACTATAACATATAGTTTCTTAGTAGGACATGTATGTGGCAATGAGCCAAAGAACTTCTCTGAAGCTGAAGGTGTTTCTAATTGGGAAACTGCTATGCAAGAAGAAATCTCAGTTCTGAATAAAAATGACACATGGGAGTTGGTACCGAAGTCAAAGGATGCTAAGCTCATTACTTGCAAATAGGTATACAAGTTGAAAAAGAAGGCAGGTGGAAGTGTTGATAGATATAAATCTCGTCATGTGGCCCAAGGTTCTCAATAATATGGACTGGATTACGATGATACGTTCAGTCCAGTTGCTAAGATGGTTACTATTCAGGTTGTTATTTTTTTGGATGCATGCAAAGGCCGATCTCTTTCGTAACTTAACATAAAATATGTATTTCTTTACAAAGATTTGGATTGTGATATATTCATGGAACCACCACAGGGGTTCGTCTTAAATGAGCTTCCTAATCATGATTGTCATCTCAAGAAGGCGTTGTATGGTCTAAAACAAGCTCTGCGTGCTTGGTATGGTAAGATCGCACAATTTCTAACATTTTGTGGCTTCCATCTCTCAAGTTCAGATTCCAATCTCTCATCAAAGTTCAGTCCTTTAGGTACACGATACTTACCGGGATTATAATAATGAAATCAAATATATTCAAGATTAGTTATCTGTTTGCTTTGAAATGAAAAATATGGGTGAAGCTCAACATTTTCTTCGTTTAGAAGTAGACCAAATTGATGGATACTTTATTTCCCAAGAAAGTTATGCACATAGTCTACTGATTCAGTTTGGTATGTAGACTTCAACTCCAATATCAACACCTATGGAACCACGTTTAAAGCTCAGGAAAAAGAAAGGAGAATTATTAGAAGACGCAACTCCCTTTCGCCAACTTGTTGGTAGCTTATTTTATTTAGTTATTACTAGACGTGATCTTGCTTACTATGTAGGTATCATCTTTCAATTTATGCAGAAACCATGTATGGGTCATTTTCTTATCGCTAACCGCATTCTTCGATATGTAAAAGGGACTTTGGGTTATGGGTTGATGTACAAGAAGCATGCTAGTTTTTCTGTCTGACTTTACTGATACCGACTGGGCCGATGATGTGAATGACATGCGATCAACCATAGGATTCTGTTTTTCTATATGTTCAGTTGTTGTTTCTTTGTGTAGTAAAAAGCAAAGCACGGCTGCTCTTTTGAGTATAGTGGCAGAGTACATGGCAAATACTATGGCAAGAAAGGAGTGTATTTGGCTTAAAAGGCTCATTGGCAAATTGATTCTATACTTGATTATACGATTCCCATCAAATGTGAGAACGAAAGTACTATCAAACTTGCTGAGAATCCAGTGTTTCATGCCCTTACAAAGCACATTGAAACCCATCATTACTTCGTTGGAGAAAAGATGTTAAATAAAGAAATAGAGCTTCAGAAACTACGTTTCTATGACCAAGTTGTCGACATCTTTACCAAACGCTAAGGAAATTTGGAAAGTTTTACAGTACGCTTGGTTTTTCTGATCGTATGTCTGCACTAAATGTATGACCGTTGAGCACCGCTAGAGGAAAAGGGGGATGAATAGAGTGTGTGCATGTGCAGCAAAAAATATCACCAATTAAAAATTCATAACTCTATATACTATGGAAGGTAAAAGCAAATGATATGACAGTAAATAATTTACACTAAAGTAAGAGTCAAGAAGATCAAACTCAGTGACACAGGAATATATACTGGTTTTCCTCTGAGAGGACTAGTCCAGTCTCGAGTACTCTTGTTCGATATTAATCCACTATGGCACAAGCTAATTGAAAGCTTGCAGTCTCTTACAACACCGTGCTTGGTGACGAGCGCACAAGCGACTCCAGAGGGCAACTTGAAAACTGGAACATTTTTTGAATGCAGCCTCCGATACAACTCTTCAATATCGAACTCTAGATTAAACAGAAATTGTACTGGCTTGGCTAAGAGTAGTATATGCTTGATTTGAAAGTGTATCTCGTAGAAAACACTTAGGAATGAATAGAAAAGAGAAGATTGAATGAATGAGTGATTTAGAAATATGAAAGTTTTTTCTCTATTTATATGTTTTTGTAGACCGAATTCGGACAGAGTTCGGACAGAGTCAGATACATAAATCTTGCATTCTAACGTTGTATACAGATAAGGGAATACAAAATCAAATTTGAAACTGACTCGAGCTGAAATTGGGCCGAGTTCTAGCCAAGTTCTGCCAGGGTCAGGACAGAATAGTTTGGGCCAATTTTGGTTGGGTTTTGGGCTTTTTAGTATGTGGACTTTTTGGATACGTATTTTTTGATAGGTAGGCTATAATTTTTTTGGACTGAGAAAATCTAAGCTAGTACCGATCCTGATTAATCTTACATATTCTTCTTAGGCTAAATAAAAATAAAATTATAGAAAAATATGAAAAATACTTGATCTTGATTCCAGTGCTTTGGGTTCTTGATGACGACGCGATATTTGTACTTTGTTGCAGTAGGATGCAGATATTCTTCTGACTTGAAACCTAAAAATCTGTAGCAGTATATACATTTTGCGTATCGACCAAAATTGACGTTGATTATCAAAATCAGGTGTGATCATTAACTAATGGGCCAACAATCTCCCCAATTTTGATAATTGACAAATATTGAGTATATACCAAAATATAATAAATAATATAACTTTGAAATATATACCTGACTTGTTCAGAATCGAAATTTTTTTTGGTATATGCTATTTCTCTCCCTTTGTCATGTACTCAAAATATGGCTCCCAGCAATTTGTGAATCCAACAAAAAAATAAGTAATACCAAATATGATATGAACTAACAAGTCATCTCAAGTATATGATCGAGAATATCATTTGTAGCAGTAATAAAAACATGAGCAGTAGATAAAAAACAACTAATATAGCAGATAAAAAGTCACTACAATTGAATTCCAAAGTGCATAAAATAAAATATCACTACAGTAGTCCAAAATACAAAAAATAAAGTGTCACTACATCATCATCAACCACCAGACAAATCCAAAAAAATACTAGACCAAAGCATCATCATCAGATATCGGCACCACCAGTAGGATCAACAGGAGGCTGTGGACCAAAGTAGGCTGTCGTCAGATCAAAATAAGCATACGATGGAGCATCACCAAGTCACAGTCCATCAAAATCAGGAAGACAGATGATGGTCGTCGGGACAGTAGGATAATGAGCTATCGTTCATTGGATGTCTTCTATCACATTTCTCAAGACCTGAGCTTGAAAAATATGGCAAAACTCAGCATCACCAAAGTGAGCTAGATAGGCTTGATGTTGCTGTCCCTAGAAAGCGATAAAAGTATCGAACCCTTGATAGAGCTCATCAATGGTATGACCCGGAGCTGCAGGGGTTAGAGCGTCTGCTGGGGCTGCATCTGGGTTAAATGTAGGGGCCGGATCCCAGTTAGCGGTAGTCCGAAGACACTTAGCACCATGTCGCTTAGGTTTTTATGCCTTTTTTACAAAAGGATCCTTTCGACTTGTACCCAAAATAACTTCAATTAATAAATCAATGAATATAAAATTTTAAGTATTTTTTAATCATAACACATTATGACTCTGAAAATTCAAGTATGTCGAACTCTCGATGCAGATAGTTGAAACGATCTTTAGCTAGTAGTTTTATGAATATGTCTGCCAGTTGATGATCTGTGTCAATAAATATTAAGCAGATATCTCCGTGTTGTTGATGATCACGCAAAAAGTGGTAACATATTTTTATGTGCTTTGTGCATGAGTAACATACTGGGTTCTTGGTCAGATTAATGGTGCTAGTGTTATCACAATAAATAAGAATCTTAGTGAAGTATAGATTATAGTCTTCTAGGGTTTGCTTCATCCATAAAATTTGAGCACAGCAACGTCCTACAACGATGTACTCAGCCTCAGTTGTTGATAACGCTACAGAGTTTTGTTTTGTTACTAAACCAAGAGACTAAAGCTTTTTTTAGGAAATAACACGTACAATTGGTACTTTTACGGTCTACTTTGTATCCAGCAAAATCAGCACTGGAGTAACCCATTAGGTCAAACAATGTGGTTTTTGGATACCATAAGCCGACTGTAGAAGTTCCTTTAAGGTATCGAAAGATACACTTAACAGCGCATAAGTGTGATTCCTTAGGATTAGTTTGATATCGTGCACAGATGTAAATACTAAACATGATATCAGGACGACTAGCAGTTAAGAGCATCATTAGTAAGGCCCATCACACATTCTAGATTCTAGATTCAAAATATAGGAGCTCATTTAAAGAATAGTAAGTCTCATCCTTCGTTTCAGTTTCTAGATTTTGAGTTCCATCCCTTCCATGTGAGCTATAGGTTGAGCCTCTCAATTTCTACATTCTAGATTGTAGGAACTCATTTCGTAGAATAGTAAGTCCCAATTAAAGCCTAATTTGCTAGATTCTAGATTTTATATTATTTTTTTCTACATTAATTTTTGACCACACAATTTTTGGGACCGGAGCTCACTTTATCATTTCCTACTATCCTCATACAAACCCAACCCATTTTATATTACTTTTTTTTAAATTTTGGGCTCCAAATTGCATTGGAGAGTCCCAATTATTAATGATGCTCTAAATAAAGTAAACTACCAATCTTACCTCGATACGCTGGTCGACTGGTTTGTCAATTTCATCATTATCAAGTCTTGTTGATGCTGCCATTGGCATGCTGATAGGCCTTACGTTGTCGAAGTCATACTTATGTAGTAAATCCTTCGTGTACTTGGCTTGATTGATGAAGGTTCCCTGTGAATGTTGTTTGATCTAGAGTCCTAGGAAGTAGTTGAGCTCTCCCATCATACTCATTTCAAATTCATTCTGCATGCACTTAGCAAAATATTGACAAAGTTTTTCGTTAGTAGAATCAAAAATAATATCATCAACGTAAATTTGCACAAGTAAAATACTGTCAACTGAAGATTTGATCAACAAGGTTGTATCAACTCTTCCTTTTAAAAAACTATTTTCAAGTAAGAAAGTACTTAGGCGTTCATACCAAGCACACGGTGCTTGTTTGAGTTCGTAAAGCGCTTTTCTAAGCATGAAAATGAGATCAAGTTTTTGAAAATTTTCAAATCCAGGGGATTGCTTCACAAAAATCTCTTCCTTTAAAAATATATTAAAAAATCCACTGTTCACATCCATTTGAATTTTTTTTAAATATAAAAATATGCAAATGCAAAAAACATACGAATGGACTCTAGTCTAGCAATAGAAGCATATATCTCATCATAATCAATTTTTTCTTCTTGATTATAATCTTGTGCATGTAGACGTGCTTTATTGCGTAGAACATGTCCATTCTCACTCAGTTTATTTTGGAACACCCATTTGGTACCAATTATAAATTGACCAATAGGCTTAAGAACGAGTTTCCAAACTTGATTTCTCTCAAATTGATTTAGTTTCTCTTGTATGGCATCAATCCAAAACTCGTCAGAAGAAGCATATGTTACAGACTTAGGTTCTACTTGAGAAATGAAAGCTACATTTGCTGCTATATCTCTAGTAGAAGAATGCGTACCTACTCATTTAGATACATCACCTATTACAAGTGTCTTTGGATGGTCTGACATGAATTGTATCTTTTTCGGCAGACTCTCCAGATAACTTTCATTGGTAGCAGTATCTTCAGGTGCCTTGAATTTGTTTTATACATCTTCGTCATCACTGTCGCTAGATCTCTGACTATTGAGCTCATCAAAAGTGACATTAATAGATTCTTCAACGATCATAGATCTTTTATTGAAAATTCTATATCCTTTACTCTTGGCAGCATACCAAAGGAATATTCCTTCATCTGCCTTCGAGTCGAACTTACCCAAGTTATCCTTGGTGTTCAAGATAAAACAACGACAACCAAAAACTTTAAAATAAAAAATATTTGGAATCCTTCTAAACCTAATTTATAGGGGGTTTTCTTTGATATAGGTCGAATTAACACCCTATTCAAAATATGACAGGTTGTACTTACAACTTCTGCCCAAAAATATTTAGGAAGATTACGCTGATTCAGTATGACTCTAGCCATATCGCTTAGAGTACGATTCTTCTGCTCTATAATACCATTTTGTTGAGGAGTTATAGGACAGAAAACTTATGGTAATATCCATTATCATCATAAAACTTTTTAAAATCAGTATTTTCGAATTTGCCACCATGATCACTTTGGATTCGAGTAATCATGAAGCCTTTTTCGTTTTGTATCTTTTGCAAAATACTTGAAATTCAAAAATAGTATCACTTTTGTTTGATAAAAATTACACCCAAGTATAATGAGAGAAATCATCAACTATAACAAAAGCGTAGAGTTTATTGCCAAGACTGTGACTCTACTAGGACCAAATAAATCTATATTAATTAACTGCAAAGGTCTAGAAGTGCTTACAACGTTGATGGATTTAAAGAATGACCTAGTTGCCTTATTTTTTTCACAGTCCAAACATACCATATCTCTCTTGAAAGAAATTTTTGGGAGTCCTTTTACCAGCTTTTTAATGCATAATCTTGAGATAGTGTCCATGTTTGCATGTCCTAGCCTCATGTGCATAGCCAACTTTTATCCTGATTGGCTACTAGGCACTTTTCTGCACAGTTAGTACGTTCTAGAAAGAAAACATAAATATTGTCTTCCATGATCCCTTCATATACGAGATTTCCAGTAGACATCTCATAGATAGAACATTTGTCTTTCACAAAATTGATGCCATAACCATTATCTACCAAATGACTTATGCTCAATAGGTTATGTTTCAATTCTGTGACTAGGCAAACAGCTTTTATTTTTAGGTAGGAAGAAATACCAACAGTACCTATTCCTATAATATTACCTCGAAGATTATTGCAAAAGAAAACATACCCTTCTCTCTTCATCGATAGCGTAGCGAATAAGGATGCATTACCTGTCATGAGCTATAAATATCCGCTATCGAGTATCCACCTGCTTTTAGCATGAGAGGGTTGAGGGTCCACCTACAAAATGAGTAGATGTAACCTTCGGTACCCATTTCTTCAAGGGTCTATTATGATTAGTCTTTAGAATCCAAGCAAGTAAATTTGTGTCAACTAGCTTTCTAGCTCTACAGCACTATAATATGTCCCCGTGTGTACCATAGTATATGTATGTGATTTTTGAAAATATGTTCTTGGTTTCTGTATTGACAAATTTCTTGAGTATCTTTCTTAGAAACTTGTATGTGAAAACATGATTGTGAGAAAGGTGTTTCTTATGTGCTTTCTTTGGTTTAGTCCTTTGTGGTGTATGCTTGGTATTAGTGTTTGTCATAAAAAATCAAAGACAGGTATTACAGAACACTAAAATTGATTGCAAACTCGCTTGTACAAAGAAACGCCTAGAAAGAAATCCTAGAAAATAATCTAAGTACAATTGTTTAGTTTTGATTCTGGGAGGTGACGGTGGAGGCTCGAGAAAGTGCTATCAACTCTGCCTTACTCCGTGGACTATCTGACGCAGTCTTTAGATCTTGAAGAAATTACTTTCTTGAAGGTTGTCAGCCTTTTGCAGGGGTGTGGCACCCTGCTATTTATAATAGAATGTATATTGAGCCGCATAGATGGCCTGCAGCCACATGGCTGATTGGCATACGAAGACCCACTTTTTGGCTGCCATCTGCCAATTTGTTAGGATTTTGTTGCAGCAAATCTGGGTAGTTTAGGACTTGGTCAAATTTTTACGTATCCTGTCACAGGGATCATCATTTTTTGGCCGCATAGATCTCTCAGTCTTCGATCAGGTGGGGTCGTATGAGACTCATGCGGCTTAAGTCGTAAACTTCCTTAGTCCAGACATAGCTTAAGGATTTAAGCCACATAGATTCTGTATTTTGGCCGCATAAAGCTCATGCGGCTTGGATTACAGTTACTCTTGGCTGCATGAAGCTTGGAGACTTTTTGGGGCCGTATATGTCTGAGCCGCATAAGGTTCATACGGCTTAGGTGACACTCCTTCTGGCCGCATGAAGGCATACGAACCTTGCTTTTGGGCGACGTCTCACGTCTTATCTTTTTGTCGAAGTGTCATAGTTGTCATTTTTGTCAGTTTTGATAGGACTTGTCATCTTTATCAGACGCACTGCTCCTCTTGGCCGCATATCTTCCTTCTTCAGCTGGTTGTCGACGGGCCACATATGTCATTGAACCAGTCATGCAGCTTTTCTTTATGTGGACCTGTTTGGTCCAAAGTTATGCGGTAATTTATAATTCACATGAACCCCATATTGTTTATGCTTCTACAAGACCCCCTTCAAAGTTTTCAAATTTCAAATTTGGAATACTTTGAATAAGAAGCATAAAAATATGTCAAGTCACGGGGAGTCTTCAAGTCGCAGGAAATTTTTTGAACTGCAGAGAGATCTTGAGTCGCAGGGAAATCTCAATCTGCAGAGAGATCTTGAGCCACAGGAAAATATCGAGCCGCCGGGAAATATTGAGCCGCAGGGAGATCCCATCAGCCTGCCAGCTGTCACTGCTGCATTTAATTTTCCTGATTCGATTTTGGATTTGGGTTCTCTTTTCGAGATTAAGTCGACGTTAATAGGGACAAAATCCCCAAACGTCATCATTATCTGTAATGATCTCGAGAATCGAAGCGGCACTCTTTTTAGAAACCTTGTAAATAGGGGTTATTTTGAAGAGAAAACTTTCTTTTTTTACCTTCTTCTCTTTCATCTTCGTCTTCCTGTCTTCAATGGCTCCAAAAGCTTCCAAGTCGACTACGTCCAAAGAAAAGGGGCTTGCTTCTTCGTCGAGAGCGGCAGACCCTCCTTCCATTCATTCTGATGTGCACCCTCCCATCCAAGGTAAGGATAGTGGGAAGACAGTGGCCATGGCGTATGTTTTTATCCGCAGGCCCATGCTATATCGCTTTCTGTGCAATAAGCTTGGTCGAAGCGTGCCCTATCTCAGTTTGACCACATATGTTCTGTATGATAGGGCTGTATTTGCTGAGTCGCATAAGCGCTGCATGAATGACCCAGGACTGATCTGCATGAATACTGTATAGTTGTACCGCATAAGTATCTCTTGATTGAGCCGCATGGATGTTTCATATCTCGAGCCGCGGGAGCACTTCGAGACCAAGCCGCATAAGTGTCTCATTACCGAGTCACATGAACACTTTATGACTGAGCCGTATGAGAGTCTTATGACTGAGCCGCATGAGCACATTTTTTGATTGAGCGGCATAGGTGTCCCCTGACTATCCCGCATGAGCATATGACCTAACCGAATGCCCCTCATGTTCTTTAAGCCGCTATGCCGTATTGGCTAGGTCGTATGGTTGAAGGGATAAACTTCTAACATTTACTTCTTCTCTGTCTTTTGTAGTGAACTTGCCCCTAGCTCCCTCGGGGGAACTCTTGATAGGATATACTCAATCTGCGTTGGGTATAAATTTTAACCAGATAGTCGAACATGTGTCAACTCAGATTAACCGAAATCAACCTGAAGACCGGATGAGGGAGATCAGAAACCAGTCTTTCTTTTTCTTACTTAGTATGATGAACTCCGGGCAGCTGAATGGCATTCATCTGAAGCCTATGTTTTTATTCGGGGATGCCCTGGCTATTTCAGATCCAAGCATCATAGAGACTCTTGAGAGTTGGGACTTCTATTTTCAGGGGGAGGCAATTTACATATCCTTGATGGAGTGCCACTTTCCCTTATCCGGTTTTAATATGGTACCTTTTGAGAGGAAGATGTTGAGTTCTCTAACTCTGGATCAGCAGGGGATCTTTGTAGGCCATATCCATTTTAACAACCCTATGAGGTCAGTGGTCGCAGTAAAAGAATCAATGAGCTACTCCGTTATTGGGTTGGCTCCTGGCAGTCTCATCAACGAGCTGAAGCCCAATATGTTTTTCACTGAAGCTGACACCTTTTTGAATCAGATTGCTCGCAAAGGGTCATACCCTGCAGGGAGATTGTCCTTACTGAGCTGGCAACATCGTTCCCCTCTATGGGTTAACCTGACTTCTTGGATCACCGCGAAGTATGAGGGCATCCTACGACAGATTGGCCTCTATTACGCCATTAGGGGCTCCTGCTATGGCTTATTTATGAACCCAAAATTATTTATGGCATTGCTTGAGATGTACAACTGCCAGACGGGGACCTTCTTTACGCCAGGTGGAGAGATGGGGCTTGCTCTTCAGGAGATGCATGGTGTGTCCAGATTGCCTTGAGGCGATAAAGCTTATGAGGAGTATACCCCGACAAACAAAGAATTCGAAGAACTAGAACGACGGTATCCTGGGTTCCTAGCCGTATATCAGGAATTGCTATGTCACCATAGCACCTGTCAACAAATATCCAAGAAAAAGGATGATATTTCATAAAGGAACCTTCCTCATATCACGGCTTGGATTGGCTATCTTTTTAGCCTTAGCACATCCGGTCGAGTTGCTGTTAGGAGTCCCCAATCTCTGGAGCAGTGGATGCTCAGGTGCAAAGTACTAAGAGGTCCCACGCTGCTGGTGACAAATTTAGGAGCCTGAGTGACACTTTTAGCTATTATTATCATGATACTCAACCTCTGTCTGCTAAGGCTATCTTGGCCGGATACCTGATGATATGGTTGAGGGTTTGCGTCATTTCAGCGGGTTCTGGTATGATCGAAAGGATTAGCCGCAACCTGATCCTTCCAGCGATAAAGCTGGTTTTTGGGGGCAAGTTGGCTCTGCTTCCTGCAATAGTATGCAGCATCCATAGGGGTCTTCGTTCCTTTACGTCGAAAGTCATAGCTCGCGATCTTACGAAACCCTTCAACAGAATCGAGCTGTCGTATCATTATTTAATGGGGTGGTTGTTGATGCATTGCCCCTCTCTGATACGACCTGGTCCGGAAGGCAATGCGACAAGTGACGATGCCTTCATCTACCACTATCGTGACATGCCCTGGAACTGTACCAGCTTTCCTGACTGTCGAGTCTCTCTCACGCGGGTGGACAGGTACTCTTTTTTGTGTCTGTCCTACCTTTTACCGAGGAGGAGACGGGACGCGTTCACCTTGATAGTGATGTTGCGCCCGAGTCTTTATCTGAAAAATTATTTCGCTGGTTGCAGAGTATCCGTCCCTCCCATCTGGTATACCGCAACCGCAATATTTTATACCTAGAGCCATACCTACCTAGCCGGTATTATTGGCAATTTGGGTATAGCCAATTATATTTGGATAGCCCTAACCCTTGCCTAGGTTTCGAAGGGAGTGTCTTGGATGGTATCCGAGCCTGGCACTATTATTCGTAGATCCATACCCAGGCCAGCTTCGTCTTACCAGATGCCGAGACTTCAGGACGCATCGCATACATGGCGTCACGTATCTGTGAATACGCCTCCCAACGACTTTGATCCCCGTACCAGTTTTATTGTTGGTACGAAATTGGAGGAGCGACTGAGGGACTCTCGAAAAAGGACGAGGAAGGGAAAGAGAAAAGCTTCTCTAACTCTGACAGCATGGAGGAGAAGGAAGATGACTCTGAAGATCTTCACCCCTCTACAAGTCCTTTGGCTATACGTGTGCCTTCACCTTTGTCGAATCCTCCATGTACACAAAGCGGGCCTGAACCTCTTATCGCTGATAGACCTCGTTCTCAAAAGCGAGTTGCGGCTAGATTCCGCAGGCTTGGTATCGAGGAAACGAGTAGTGGTACTGAAGTTGATATGGGGGTAAGTTCTTTCACGACAAGCCCCAATGTTGTCCTTGAGATGTTATCTGAAGGCTCTCCTTTACAGGCGTCGGAGGAGACAAACCTTTTATCACCAGATGCTACCCATGCGGTTTCCTCTTTGGGTCCCGACCCTGAAGTTACGGGGTCCTCATAGGCTGGTGCTGATATTATTACGTCTGTACCTGGAGAAACAGGGGCGAAAAGGACAAACCTTGATGGTTTGAGCACCGCCGCTGACCTCACTGGAATTGTGGAAACGGTAGGAGGAGCTAAGACAACTCCGGCTAAGCCTCAGCCTTTGCCCTTCTCCTCTGGTAAGCTATATCTCTTTCTTACCAACAAGGAGATTTTTTTTCCAACTCCATCTTCTTTGTGTCAAGCTAATTGCTGGTTGTGTTGGACCTACAGGATCTGCCTCGCCGCTACCGGTGGTGGATGTGGCCGCGGAGGAGAAAATAGCAGAGGATCCAGGGGCTGACCTAGTACGAGCAAGGAACATTCTTTCTTCCCTACCGGCTCGAGTTGAGGGGACTTCTACTGTATTGATTATATACATCCCGGCTCCTTCAACCTTTTTGGGGAATATGGGATCGATTGGAGCTGTCTTCTCCCCGGAAGTTAAACTTTCTGCCCTGCCTAGTCTTCAGCTCCTTCGGGCTGCGGAAGAGGAGATTACTGTTGTGCGGAAGTCTTGTCGCTCGGAGTTCGTTTCTCTTCTAACAGGATCATCAAGCTCGAGTGTGCCTCCTTCCCAGATGGCTTCAGCTTCCTTAGGCGCTATCCCTTCAACGTCATCCTCTTTGAAGAATTTGGACGAGTCGTCAAGGGACATAGTCGAGAGTTTTTATCGCCATTTAAAATGAAAGATCGAGGCTACTTTGAGAAGGGGAATATCATTTGCCGTGGCCTACCACTGCACCCAAGGCCAGATTGTCCTACTGAAGATGCTTTCGGGTGGAGAAGGGGTGGCCGTCCTTCTGGAGCACAAGCTGGCAGAGGCTAATCGGTGCCTAATCCAGTTGCAGAAACTGTGGCAAGTTGATATGTCTGCCGTGGTGGAGCAGGAGCGTGCTTTCCTTGTATCAACCGTGGAAAAGGTGAAGGCTATTCAAGAGATGACCAAACCCACCTTGGAGAAGGACCTCTAGAAGATATCCCTTAAATATGACAACCTGAGCCGAGAGAGAGAGATTTACTTGACTCGTGAGGAGACCATCACTCGTGCCATGGCCGAAACTAATGAGCAGCTCCTCCAGCTCCATGCTAGGCTAACATCTCTGGGGACTGAGCTCCAAGCCACTCGTCAGGAGAGTGAGAAGATCTGGAAGGAGAATGATGAAGTCACGCGAGCCTCTGCTGCTCTAAAGGGAGCACTAAAGAAATTAGAAGAAAATTGGCAGGCTCATGCGCATCTCGAAGATGCCGAAAGGTTATTCCAGGAAGCTGAACGTCGAGTCAAACTGAGAATTGAGCGCTCAACTGCGCAGCTGGAGGGCATTCTTATCAAGTTATGTATTGCTGATGAGTAGTAGATTTTGCTTTCCTCTCCTCTCTTTCTTTTTTTTTATGATGGAGCAGAATACATTCACTCCACTCTGAAGAGCTTGTACTAGCATTTTGATAAAGAATATCCCCTGGGGGGGACTTTTTGTGGACCTATTGCCCTTTTGTGCATTTTTAGAAATACGAGCAAATAGATTTGAAAGATATTTTGTGGACCTACTAATCTTTGATACACCGATAGAGCGAGTAATAGATTAGGATAATTTTTGTGGACTTATTACCATTTTTGTGTACTGGCGAGGCGAGTACTGATAATAAGTGAGAAGAGAACCAACATATTTACTCAGAGGTAATGAGGACATGGTAAATATGGGTCTGAAGTAGAGCCTCCCTACTCAGAGGTAATGAGGACGTGGTAGGAGTAGGCCAAATGGGGATACACAGAACAACTCAGAGGTGTTATCAACATGGAAGTTCTATGTATTGGGTGATTTGTCCGTGACGGATGGAAAAACAACTCAGAGGTAATATGGACGTGGTTGTTTTTCTCGTCGGGGGAATTTTATGGACCTATTACCTTTTTTTGCACTAATGGTACGAGCAATAGATTAGGATAAGTTTTATGGACCTATTACCCTTCTGCGCACTGGTGGTGCGGGTAATAGATTTTGAAACAGAACCCAACAGGGGTGATATGGGCGTGATATATGGTAATTGAAACATCAAAGCGAAAGTTCAGAGGTATCAGTATACATGACTTGTCACTCGTAGAGATGCAATGCGAGTCCCCTCGGGGGGAAGAATAGAGTGTAAGTTCAGGGGAACCTGATGTACATAACTCGACACTCTAGGTAGTATATGTTTTCTTTCTCGCTTTTTTTAATCGGCAGCCTCTTATTGATGAGATAAGGAACTCTGTCCACAGGGATTACATCATCAGAAGAGGGACTATCCATCTGTGCCACCAGGTATTCGCGAGTTCTACGTCCTCTTCGGCTACCCCCTGCGATCCCAAAGGTTGGGATGCCGTCTTGGGCAACTTGACCACCAAGGGTCGAACTTGAAATATTGGCTTGCCTGAGTATGTCGGATCGATATTTATTCGCTGTAAAACCCCTAAATTTCTACTATATTTTTAGTACTGATTTTTTTTGTATTTATACGTCGCATAGTCGTATTGTACGTCGCGCGGGAATTGAGTTTTTCGTATTTACTCGTCGAGTGCGAATACGTGCGAGGAACATATTTTAGAAAAATAGTTTTTGATTTTTATTATCGGTGATGGTTTCAAAATAATATATATAATAATTATTTTTATTAAAACTGTGTGAAAAGTATCTATCGAGGTTGCCAAAACTTATTATTTTAGTTATTTATAAAATGCTATCTTATTTTAATAGTGGTAATTTAGAAAACTAGATTATGTGAATATTCTACTTGTGTAAAGCGCATGAAGACTATTTCATGTATATTTTCAAAATTTATTTTTTTGCGTATAATAAATTATTTAGCAAGAAGGTATTTTAAAGATTTGATTATTTATGTTTACTTTCGAAATTGTTTTATCTAAATTATTAAAAATGTAGTTTAAAATTAATTCCTATTAGTACTTAAATATTTATTATGATTTTTGAAATTAATTAATTATTATTATTTATAAAAAGATATTTTGAATTTAATTGTGATAATTTAAATGGTAATTTGAAAACAAGGTTTTATGCAAATATTTATTGCATATGAGGTACGAAAATTTAAATTTATAAATATAATTCTATTTTCAAAATTAATTAATATTAATATTTTATTATTTTTCAAAAAAGTATTTTAAAATAGTGTTTGGTTTAAATTTAATCGATTGTGATAATTTACATTTGAAAAGATTTTAAATAGCTTTTATTTGAAAATGTAATTTATCTATATTAATTTAGATTAGATTTATCTATATTTAAATAGGATTTGGATTTAGATATAAATGTATTGGTTTAAATTTAATAATAGAATAATCTATTTGAATTTAAATAAATCATAGTCTTTATCCTAATGGGATTCCCACCTCCTACAAAAGGAGATGTACTTGCCCCCTTTTTTTTTTCTTTTCCATGACCACAACACCAAATTCTACACCACAAACACAGCAAGGCATCATCCATCAATTCCATCATAAGTGCGTGCACCGTATCTGTGTCTACCGAATTCCCTCCACTAAATTCTTTTACAAATACATTCACCACCCCGGTGTCCGACAACCCCGGACATGTCCACCCAAATTCCGTGTTGCACAAGACACAAATTCCCAAACATCAAATCTCTAATCCCCAAATTCCTAACCCTAGCTCGCCGATGTCAAGTGCTGCAGCCCCAGCCATCCCAACGCTCCACCATCACCTCCTCGACGACCCAAAACCACCGTCCCTCTCCTCTGCCAAGCCTGCCACCACGACCACCTCCATTGACTCTGTCACCACCGACACCACCTCCATTATCTTCCCGACTACCTCGAGACCGTCGCACCTGTGGCCCTCCATCAGACGACCAAACAGCCTAAATTTTGGCCATCTCAGACCACAATCACCACCATCAATACCCACCACCCTTGTTCCTCGCCACCAAAGACCCCTGCTCTTGCTCAGCCCGTTTCCTCCATCCTTTCACCGACCAAAACCATCATACAGTGTCCGACACGGGACACACCACCAAGAAATCCAAACACAAAGAAAACAACAACAAAACCCTAAATTCTAAATTACCAGAGCCGGCCACCCGACCTCTTCATACACGGCAAGCGACGACGACCCCCTGCCCTCCCAGAAAATGCCGTCATCGTCTCCTTGACTATGGTCGTCAGGTCTCACCACTCCAGCCGCCGCGCCTCTAGCCGGTGAGCCCAGCGCCCGCCGGAGCTGTCCGCGCCACCCAACCGAGCACCTGCGGGTCCGCCGCGAGCAGCGCCTCGACCACCACATCTTCGTGCGAGACGCTACCGGCGCTGCCTTGCGAGCCGCACGCGTGCGCCTCCGTCGGCGACGTCTCCATCGAGCTGTCGAACTCCGGAGTCCACGCGACCTGACCGCCGGCTCGATTTTGGCGCCACCACGAACGCTAGATCGCCGCCTCCTTTCGATCCAGGCTACTCCGTCGGCGCCGCCCTTCCGATCATCTTCTCCCGGTTCTCCTTTCCTCCGCCTCCTCCCAAGCTCTCCCCCGCTTCTTTTTCCCCTCACTCGAAACCCCCTTTCCCTCTCTCTCCTCTCTTCCTTTCTTTTCCATCTTCTTCTACAGTTACGATTTTTTTGTTGGATTGTTGATTCTTTTGAAGTGTGTTTTGTCTTTTTTGTTTGTTTTTTTACTTTACTTTTTATTGAGAACAGATATATTTTTATATTATTATTATTAGGATTATTATTATTATTATTTTTATTAATTATTATTACCATTTTTGATCTGTATTATTGCTAACTTCATAATTAATATTTATTATTATTATTATTATTATTATTATTATTATTATTATTATTATTATTATTATTATTATTATTATCATCATCATCATCATTATTATTATTTATTACCTAAAATAAAGATATTCGTGTAATCTAATACGTTATATTTTAAAATGTATGTATATATGTATGTAAATAGCATTTTAGTATTATTACCATTACAATTAGCATAATATTATTAATATATTTGTTACAATTATTTGGTAACCAATATCAATGTCATATTTTAAACTATAATATTTACCTATCAATTTAATTTAGTTTTTAAACCTAAGATATAAGATTATAAATTCTTTTGATTTTGTGAATAAATTTTAGCCCTAAATCATCTTTAGATTTTCAGTCTTTCTAAATATTTTTGACTAAGAGTCATATTTTACAAACTTACAGTTTAGCCTAAAACGATTTTCGATTTTTCAAGCATTCACCTAAAAACATATTCTTACTAATAAAAATATAAATTTCTAAATCTAAATATTCTATTTGACAAAGATATAGTTTGGCCTGAATAAGTTATTAATATTTTCGAATAATTATTTAAAACATCTTGTTTATGAAGTTTAGTTTCTATTATAAGCATGGCTATACAAACTTTGGTTTTAGCCTAAATCTATTTATTCCTTTGTTTTCAAATATTTATCAAAAAAATTAGTAGTAAATATATCTTTAAGTATTTAGTTTTCTAAAATCGTATATATATTATTCAATCAATTTCTTTAATTATCCTTCCGTCCGTGACTAATCCCATTATTCATGTTCACTCGCGAATTCTATACTACCTTGTGTCAATCATAACTAAATTGACCATTCTGGACCCAATGGAACAGTCCTGTGCCATCATCCGAGGCCGTCATGCGTAGTTGTAACATCTCAGTCATACTCCATGCCACATGATCATAGCACCACACCAGGCGACATACCAGGCAAGTATACCTTGCTAATTAACTGTCAAATTATTTATTTTGTGCATTATTTATTTTGTTTCATATTGTTAGTTTTCTTTGTTATAAACTGCGCGTCCAAGCCATACTTGGGTACAAGCGACTCTATTAGTCATTTTACTTTACTATATGTATGTTAACTTAGTGTTAGCGGACTACCTTCTTGTTGGAGGATATCCTCATATCTCCCTTGGCCATGACACACACACTACACGGTTGGAGACATGTTACTAGGGGCACGACTTATGGACTGGCCCTCTCTAAAGTCGTGTGACGGATAGATGATCGTAACTGCTATGACTAGGGTTTTAGAGACTCAAGCAGTTACAAAACTGGACGAGCCATGGACATGACTTGAACAGTGTGGGAAATATTGGGGGAGGACAGTCGCTAGTACGTATGGAAATCCAAACAGGTAAACCACAGTCTCCAGATAGAACTGTGGCAATTTATTTGTAGATGCCCTCTGACATTTTGGACGTTACGGACGGATACGGATGACTGGATGCCAGTTACGTACACATAGCCTAAAATTCCATCCATGCGCATGAAAGTTGTCCTCTAAATTGCACATTAGGCGGTTAGAATCTTCTTTGTATATTTGTGTCTAGGATAGTCTTTTATGTATTATTTTATTATTCTGACAATTTATATTAGCTTGTTCTTCCTGTATCTTGCTACGTCCGTTTGAGGTCCTGGTTATTCCCCAGGTGTGCTTTCATGATTCACTACAGGTGTTCTAGCCAAGGCCGTGATTCTCTCCCTTCCTTCGAAGACGATTGTGCTTGGTTCGTCTTGCCATTTTATGTATCGATTCTTGTACATCTCCTTCATTGAGATAGTTGGTAGTGGACTTTGTCTCCGCCCAACGATTGTATCATAAATATTCAAGTTAATTTTTATATTATTATTCTTTTCATTGTGGATGAGATTTAGTTTGTTTTGGATTACTGCATTTTACAGCTTATGTATACATACAAGGTCCTGTACTTCGTATGTATACAGTTGGCATGTCTACGTACTTGGTCCTAAGTATTTTGGGACTGGGGCGTTACATATTTTTGTGGTGGCCCATACAAGTCCAGATAAATTGTTTGGTTACTTTACCGTACCAAGCAAGCCTGCGTATAGGATTAGAAGTTTAGAATCTCATCCACATACGGACCTCTTCCCTCAATTCTATATTCGAACTATCGTTCCACTCATCGGTAGCATCTTGCTTGATTCCTTCTATCATTATCCTTATCTTTCCTTCGTGCTTGCTAGAGATTGATCCTACTAGTTAGATGTCCCAAACACCCTTAGCTTAATTCTTTTAAGTTGGGTAGAATATCCCACGGCCTGACACACCCTTAACCGCTAAAGAGAATACAAATAGTATTATCTATACTATAGAGACTAGAAGAATTTAACCCATTTGGTCAACCAAGCCTTGGTCGATAAAACCGTAGAATGATGGTATAGGAATAAACAAGACTTAGATTCTCATGACTCTTGGACTATTCATATTGGTTCTTATTTCATCTACCCTTGTGCCTATATTTTACCATCTTGACTAAATGTTGCCACTATAGCCTAGTTTTGCAAGTTTAACCGTTATCAAACTTGTTCAAGACACATGCTATTGAGCACGCGATCACTAACATATTGTCTAGTCGAAACCGGTACATGATGGTCTGATCAACCGAGTGCACTTTGGTTCGCTTTTATTTATCGTTCTACGTGGATGGAAACATAGCTAAACTTGTCCTCTAGAGTCCTATCCACAACTGCCTTGAAAATTCTTTTTAAAATTATTCGGTCGCCTTTGAACCATGTATTCGTATTCGATAATATCGTCTTTGAACTCTATATTGCTTTCACCTTCACCTATTTTAGAAGGACGAAGACGATTGTACGTGAATTTCCTCTAGCTGTCTTATCACTTATGCCCATTACCACTCAATGTGACTTTATCTTCGTCTTAAACTACTCGTACTTTTTCTCGGCCCTATATTTTCTACCATGACCCTCAATTCGCTTATTTCAGGAGTAAGCCTAATTTGCTATCTTAAATCGTACCCTCTGTTTGCCATAAAATATAAAAGAACAGAACAATTATCGGAGGACTGGACTTTTACTTCACGTTACAAACTCGCTTGTACAAAGAAAGCCTAGGGACGAAAACCTAGTTACAGTAGTCTAAGTACAATTGTTTATTTTAGATTCTGGGGGTGACGATAGAGGCTCGGGAAAGCGACGGTCGCTCTGCCTTACTCCTTGGACGATCGGTATGCAGCCTTGGCCCCGAAAGATTGCTCGGTGTTGAAGAAATGCTCTCTTTGCTCTCTCTTTGCTTTTTCTTTCCAAGTATTCTGGTGCTCTTTGATCTCGAAAAAGGGTCCTCTTGTAAGGGAATGGCACCTTGCTATTTATAAGAAGGGAATACAATCATTAGGGTTTGCAGTGATTGCCCCTTAGAGTGGCGGTGGCCTGTTGATTGATCAATCTGGGCCATTAATCTTGAGTGTGACGAATCTGGGCCATTTAGTGTAGATTGCACCAAATCCTATCAGTAATTAATGCTGATCGGAATAAATCTCCATGATGATGATTTGCTGATGTCTGCGAATCTGAATGAATAAATTTAATTCATTCTCCTGCCACATGTCCCAGATTATTAGGATTTGACCCAATCTTTGATTGCAGTAAATCTGGGAAATTGATTGGCTTTATGATACGTGTCCTGGGAGTCACTGAGCCGCATAAGGATTGGGCCGCATAAAGTTTGAGCCGCATAAAGTTTGAGCCGCATAAGCCTGGCTACGTGTCAGGGCAGCTTGGGGAGTGGCCCCCGAATCTTCGAACCACATGATAATCTGGACCATATAATGGGTAGTGAGCCACATGGAGATGATCCTTGTGAGCCGTATAGGGCTGTGTCTGCTTGAGCCGCATAGGGCTGTTTCGATCTGGGCCGCATAGGACAACTTCGGCCTGAGCCGCATGGAGGGTCTCCGCTCGAGCCGTATATGATTATCCACGTGCCTAGGCTGCGTGGCATTTTTTGGATTTTGGGGGATTGTGCCAGAGATTTTCTTTGATTTCCTAGGATTCTGTCATTATGACAGAGTCATAATTGCCTCCTTGTGTCAGACCTGTCGTTTCGTCAGAGCGGACAGCCGTCAAAGCAATTAATGCAGTATAGGGCGGAGGGGAGAACAGTTTGCAAGCCACGTGTCTTCTCTTCTGAGCCGCATGGAACGTCTTGAGCCGCATAGTCCCTTGTGCCGCATGAATCTTTGAACCGCATGGGCTATCTGAGCCGCATGGGGTTCCCTGGCCGCATGGATCTTTCTTCATTATTTTCCATGCTTCTACAAGACCCCCTTCAAAGTTTTCAATTTGTAAAATTGAAATACTTTGAATAAGAAGCATGGCTATATATAAATTCTTCTGGCCGTATATGATGTTCTGGCCGTATGGGTGTCTCAGCCGCATAGCCCCCTCAGCCGCATGGCCATCTGAGCCGCATGGTCATTCCAGCCGCATGTCCATCTGAGCCGCATGGGATCCTTGCCACGTCTTCATGCCATGTGTGCAAATCTTTTACATTGATTGCCTTTGATTTGAGCCGTCTTTTGGGGCAGGATCCCAAGAGTTTATCCTTGAATAGTCGGATCGCCTTGATAACCGAAGAGTCGATTCATTGCACATAGATCGATGCGTCGGTCTATGGGCTTCGTCTATAAATAGCAGCATATTTTTGGAAAGCAGACTTCTTTACTTTCTGCTCTTGCCTTAGCTTTCTTGTCTTCATCTCTCCTTTTCTGTTCATCAGCAATGGCTCCCAAGTCCTCCAAGGTTGCGGCGAAGGCTGCGGCGAAGGGTAAGGGTGCGGCTTCGACGTCGGCTGCGGCACCCGAAGCTCACTCCGACGTTCGTCCTGCTGTTAAGGGCAAGGATTTGGGAAAGTCATATTCTTCGAAACCCTAACAACGGCTCTGTTGCATGCTTTATGCACAAGCCTTTAATGCAAACTGTTTCGAGTTGTATGGGCCGCATACATGTCCCATAACCGAGCCGCATGGAGGTATACCCCATGTCCGAGCCATATGGGAGTTGTCTTAGTGGGCCGCATGAGCACTTCGTAAAACGAATCGCATAATAACCTATCGATCAGATCCGCATGAGTCCCCTGCGTAAGGCTCTGACCATCTTTTGACTTTGTTTCTTTTTATCTTTGATTCTTGCAGCAGCCCTGTCGAAGGCTGATATCATGGTTAAGGAAGAGTTGCTGCCTCCTTCCAAACAAGAATCGTCGCTTGTTAAGGAGGAGGTAACACCAGAAGCAGAGGAACAGAAAGCAGAGCTGGTGCCCATTGCTGTAAAGGAGGAGCCCCAGTTTGACGGCGGTAGTACTGGGAGTTCTGATCCTCCTATTTCGGACGAAGATCTTGCTCAAGTATATCCTTCATATGCAAAATGGTTGAGGGATTGGTATATGCGTCCCCGCAGCTAGGATTTGTGGGCTCTCACAAATGTCCGTCTTTGTTTTGATACTTATGTCTGTCTTTAGCTGCGGTCTATGTCTTGCTTCTTTTGGACATCGATGTAATCTCTTTCCTTTCTTGTCTGAATGAAATAATAGAGAACTTTTCTGGCTTGCTAATGAGACGTAGTCATGTGAATGTCATCGATTTTGAATGACCGAAATATATTCGCTTTATTCTTTGTTTTGTAGTAGTTGCCCAATGAGAGGCTTTTTGTGGACTTATTATACTTGGCATACCTGGGTTTTAGGTACGGATAACAAGTTTGATGGGGATACCTAGAACAATTCCACTGCAAGGTGGTCATGGACGTTCCTGGTATCGGGAGAAAGAATGCTATGGAGCAGCTGGGCTTCCGGGGCATGATGAGGAATGATGGGCCTGTACTAAGAAACTTAGCAAAAGACATTTGTGGGCCTATTATCCTTGGCGTACCCTGACTTAGGATACGGATAATAGGATGGAAGGGAACCAACATACTTACTCAGAGGTAATGAGGACATGGCAAGTATGAAGGTTTTACCGTGGAGTCTTCCTACTCAGAGGTAATGAGGACATGGCAGGAGTGGACTCAACGGAGAATATTTGTGGACCTATTATCCTTGGCGTATCCTGGCTTAGGATATGGATAATAGGATGAAAAGGGAACCAACATACTTACTCAGAGGTAATGAGGACATGGCAAGTATGAGGGTTTTACCGTAGAGTCTTCCTACTCAGAGGTAATGAGGACATGGTAGGAGTGGACTCAACGGAGGATATTTGTGGTCAACAGAGGACTTTTGTGGTCAACAGAGGACATTTGTGGTCAACAGAGGACATTTGTTGGTCAACAGAGGATATTTGTGGTCAACAGAGGATATTTGTGGTCAACAGAGGACATTTGTGGACCTATTATCCTTGTCGTACTCCGGTTGTGGGTACAGATAATAGGTTGAAAGCAAATCGACATGCTTGCGCAGAGGTAATGAGGACATGGCAGGAGTGGGCTCAATGAAGAGGGGGTACATAGAACGACTCAGAGGTAATAAGGACGTGGAAGTTCTATGTAAGGGGTGATTTATTTTTGGCGGAAGTGAAACGACTCAGAGGTAATGAGGACATGGCCATTTTAGAAATTTGTGGATCGGTTACCCTTTTTGTGCACTGGGAGTGCGGGTAGTGGATCATAAGGGAGGATCTCTTCCAGGAAGAAAGTTCATAGGTATGGTCATACATGACTTATTACCTGAAAGAGTGACCGAAATGTGAGTTCAGAGGCACCAGCGGGTACATGACTCGATATTGTGAAAGTGTGAGTTCAGTGGCACCAACGGGTACATGACTCGATAATCTGGGATGTTGTGGATGTGAGTTCAGAGGCACGAGAGGGTACATGACTCAAAAATTTGGAGAATGGTGTGTGTGAGTTCAGCGGTACCGGCGGGTACGTGACTCGAAAATCTGGAAAATTGTGAGGGTGAGTTCAGCGGTACCAGCGGGCATATGACTCAATGATCTGAAGAATTGTGAGGGTGAGTTCAGCGGTACAAGCGGGCACATGACTCAATGATCTGGAAAATGTCGTTTAGACATAATATTTCTTTAGGAACTTGCCGTTGACGGGCAACATGAGCAAGTCTCTATTTTGCTTTGCGAGGCGGTAAGCACCGTTGGAGAATACAGTCTCGATGATAAATGGACCTTCCTATTTTGGCTGGAACTTGCCGGCGGTCTTGTGAGTCATGACCATCGGCCTCCGGACTGCCAGAACGAGATCGCCCACTTGAAATGTTCTGATTTTGACCTTCTTGTCGAAGGCTCCGGAGATGCGAGCTTGGTATAGTTCGATCCTTTGCTGAGCTAGGAGGTACTTTTCATCTAAGGCCTCCAATTCTTGTAGTCGGCATCTGTAGTTATCATCCGTCGTCAATTGATAAGTGAGGGCGACGCGGAGTGAGGGTATTTGAGTCTCTAATGGGAGAACTGCCTCACTCCCGTACACCAGGGAGAATGGGGTGTTCCCTGTGGCTGTTCGGACCATGGTACGGTACGCCCATAAGCATTCACCAAGCTTCTCGTTCCAGTCGCGTTTGTTGGACGAGACAAACTTCTTGAGGAACTTGATGATGGTTTTGTTGAATGCTTCTGCTAACCCATTTGCTGCCGGGTTGTACGATGTCGAAACAATATTCTGGATGCGATGCTTATCCCAAAACCGATAGAAGGCGTAGCTTGCAAACTGCGGACCATTATCGTGGATGATCCTTCGGGGCAGTCCAAAGCGATAGATGACGTGATGCTTGAGGAAGCTGATCATGTTTGAAGTTTTGACTTCTGCAAGCGGGATAGCTTCCGCCCATTTGGAGAAGTAATCCGTGATCGCAAGTATGAAGCAATGTCCACGGGAGGAAGGTGGAGTAATTGGACCGATAATGTCCATTCCCCATGCTTCGAAGGGCCAGGATGCCACTGTCGGATGTAGAAATTCGGATGGCTGGTGAATGAAGTCCGCGTGGACTTGGCAGGCTTTGCACCTTCTTGCATAGTCTATCGCATCCGCTACCATCGTGGGCCAGTAGTAGCCCATTCGGCAAAGACGGTCTTACAATTTAGGGCCAGGCTGATGGGCTCCGCAAACACCGCATGAGTTTCTTGCACGGCTTCTTTGGCTTCTGCGTTCGATAGACACCGAAGCAATACTCCATCATAGGATCGGCGATACAGCATTTTCGTCTCTGTATCGTAGAAGAATCTGAGAGAACGCCGTCTGATGGAGGTGGCTTCCTTTGGGTCCTCGGGCAGTATATCGTAGACGACGAAGTCGATGAATGGTTGTCTCCAATCTGGGACATCGTCGATTATCTGAGCGGAGTAACTCGCCACGAATTGAACGTTGTTCTTTGGACAGACCAGTTTGTGGCCTATCACATCTACCGATTGATGAGCATAATTTGGCACTGCTTGGGAAGCGGCCAGACCTGCCAAGGCATCGGCTTCGATATTTCGGAGTCTGGGAACGTGCTCGATGAAGAACCCCTCGAACGACGAGATGATGTCGATCGCTATCTGGTGATAGGGGACCATGTCTTCGTGGCGAACTTCGTATGAGCCCCGGATATGATTGACGATTAACTGAGAATCGCTGTATGCTTCAAGATATTCTACCCCCAGTTCTCTTGCAAGTTGAAGGCTAATGACCAAGGCGTTGTACTCGGCCACATTGTTAGAGCAGGGTTCTGTGAGAGAATAAGCGCGGTTAATCACCAATCCGGAAGGGGAAACCAGTATAACCCTGACTCCGACGACGATATTGCCTTTGGGTCCCGTTCTTGAAGCACCGTCGAAGAACATTCGCCATATATCATCGTGAGAGGTTGCATGCGAGTCGACGACCTCATCTGGGATCTCTTCATATATTCTGGAGGACTCCGAACCTGGGTGGGCGGCCAAAAAGTTCGCCAGGGCTTGACCTTTGACAGCCTTTTGCGGGACGAAGATCATATGATAAGGGGACAGCAATATTGCCCATGTAGCGAGGCGAGAGCTGAGTACCCCTGGTTTAGTCATGAGGACCCTGAGAGGGTTGACTCGTGAGATCACACGTATTGTTTATCCAGTGACATAGTGCCGCGTCTTCTGAATGGCGAACACCAGGGCAAGACATTCTTTCTCCACAGTGGTATATCGGTGCTCTGGCCCAATCATCATTCGACTGAGGTAATATATGGCTTACTCATGGCCTGTATCGTTGTTTTGTGCCAGCAGGGCTCCGAAAGAATGCTCTATTGCTCGTACGTAGAGCAGAAATGGTTTTCTAGCAACCGGGGCCACCAGGACTGGAGGGTTCGATAAATATTCTTTGATGCTGTCGAAGGCCCGCTGACACTCTTCGTCCCATACGAATGAGACGCCTTTCTTCATGAGGTGGGTGAATGGTCGACATCGCCCGGAGAGGTTGAAAATGAACCTCCTGATGTAAGCTAACCTCCCTTGGAGGCCTCTGAGTTCGCGGAGATTTCTCGGGGGACCCATCTCCATGATAGCCTTTGTCTTCTCAGGGTCTACATGGATACCCTGGGCGGTGATGATGAAGCCCAAGAACTTTCCGCTGGATACGCCCAGGAAGGATTTTGTGGGGTTTATTTTCAAATTGTGTGCTCGCATCAGGTCGAATATCGTCCTCAGATCCTGCAGATGGTCTCCCTTACAGCGACTCTTGACGGCGATGTCATCAATATAGCATTCCACCGTCTTGCGTAAATGGTCTCTGAAGATGATGCTCATGGCTCTTTGATATGTGGCACCGGCATTCTTCAAACTGAAAGGCATGACTGTGTAACAGTATGTGCCAATCGGTGTTCGGAATGATGTATGATTTTCGTCGTCAGGAGACATCTTGATTTGGTTGTACCCCGAGAAGCCATCCATGAATGACATACGTTCGAAGCCACAGGTGTTGTCAATCATGATGTCTGTGATAGGGAGGGGGAATTCATCTTTGGGGCATGCCTCATTCAGATTGCGAAAGTCGAAGCAGATTCGAATCTTCCCATTCTTCTTGAGGACGGGTACTATATTGGCGACCCAGTCAGGATATTGCTCCTCACGAATGAAGCCGCTGGCTATCAGTTTGTCGACTTCGGCTTCGATTGCATCTATGATGCATGGACGGAAGCGTCGCTGTTGTTGCTTGACTGGCTTTGCATCTGGCCGAATGTTGAACTTGTGAAGAGCAACATCGGGATTTAACCCTGGCATGTCTTCATAGCTCCAGACGAACACATCAATGTATTCTTTGACAAGTTCCAACAGCGATTCTCGCTCTTTGTCTGTTAGGCTTTTACTGACGAAGATTGGTTTTGGAGAAGATTCGCTGTCGAGATCCACTTGTATGACCTCATCTTCAGTAGGAGGTTCTCTCTGTTCAAACCACTTTTCCCATTGTGCATCCAGCTGTTGGGCCTACGGCTCTAGCTCAAGGATTTCAGGGATGTCTTCATCTTCTTCATAAGCGTCGGCGAATGCTATGTTGACTGACAAGACTTGCCTGAATATGTCTCCGATGCTGGTATCAGAGTCAGAAGTTGGTGACCCGGTCTAATGTGAATGCCAGTCACATTTTTCGTCTGAACTCTCGGGGGTCGTCGTGGGTGTGACATACCCTAATCCACACCGAGTTTTGCTATAGTAGTCCCGTAGTTTGCCAGCCGAGGCCGGTGGCTTCAAAGGTAATCGTCGTCCAGTACCGTAGTTCAAGCCTGGCGTCGTCTCCAAATCATACCCATATTTCTGCATGAGATATTTGGATTGGGGACTATAAAGATACAGAGGCAGTCATCCGGTGTCTGGCCCAAGGTTAACTTCTTCTATGGTGAAGGGATACGGATCGTCCTTTCGGCCGAAGATGATTGGATGGTCCCCTCCCTCGATTATACGGTGAGCGTCTTCTACTGGAGTAAACTGGATCGCGGTGTACACATTTGTCACCTGTGTGTGTAGGTGAGTGCCTATACCGTGTTCCATAGCATACATCGTACAAAGCTTATTAAGCTCGAGGTAGTTCAAAGATAGCCCTTTATTGATAAAGTAAGGTATCTTTTCTAGGGGGATTATATCATCTGCGGAGGGAACATCAGTATGGGCAGCCACATACTTGGCTAACTCTGGTTCCTCTTCGGCTACCCCCTGCATAAATGAAGACTGAGATGACGACCTGGGCAGCTTGATCGTCAGAGGTTCAGCTGATGGAGCAGAGCGTGGAGTTGTTGGCAGACTAGCGACCCCCTGCTTGGTATTCGATGCTGTGCGGGGAGTAGTTGGTTCGCTAGAAGTTCCAGACCTTGCATCGGGGTGACGACCCTTCTTGGGAAGGCGTATCGTCATTGGCTTGTCGGAGGGATTGAGCGTCTCCATTTGTAGCTGGCTGACTCTCGGCAGCCTGATTGTTAGTGGCTCCGTTGTGGGTCTTGACACTTGGCTAGACCTTGGCAGTCGAATTATCATCTGCTCTTCCTGTGCCGAGAGGCTGATTGCGTCCTTGCGCAGAGTGGCGGTAAGGGGTGCAGACTTACCAGGTTTGCGAGCTTGGAGGTGGATCGTCAGAGGTTCTTCTGATCCTGTGGCAATCTCGGTACGAGCTTGCACATCTCTTTCACCAAGATGCTTCTTCGATTGTTTGTACAGGCAGGAATCTGAGTAGTAGGATTCGACCCCTTTGAAGGGATCGATGTCAGCAAATTCTATCCTCACGAAGCCATGTTTGTCGATATATTTGAAGCACTGGTGCAGCGTGGAAGGCACGATCATATAATCGTGTATCCACGGGCGCCCCAAGAGGATGTTGTAAGAAGTGTCTGCATCTATGACGTAGCAGGTGACTTCGAATTGGAGGCCGCCAATCTGACACTTCAGACGAATCTTCCCAATCGGGTAGCTCCTGCCCGAATTGAAACCGCTGATGGCGGTGCTTGTAGGCGTCAGGCGATGCATTGGGATGCGGAGATGATATAGCAGACCCTTCGGGATAATGCTTATGGAAGAGCCAGGATCAATGTACATCCGATCCACCTTTACGTCACCGATGTATCCAGTGTAGTATAGCGGGTGATCATGCAGGTTGGTTTTGATGAGCATGTCCTGCAGAGTGAAGACAATGTTGGGCATCGCTTCCGTGCAGGCGCTGTCTTGGAGATCTGCAGGCGGGTTTTCTCCCGTGAGGTTGACCTGAGCCAGGTATGCGTCAGTATTTTGGAGTGCATCGCTCAAAGCCGCACGAACATCCTTGGAGAGTCTCAGAAGCTCGTATAATGACAACTTGGCCGGTGTGTTAGCCAATTGTGCTAAGATGTCGAAGTTGTAGGGCTTCTCCAGCCCTTGTGATGCCTCTTTTCGGAGGGATTTGTTAAAGCGAGTCTCCCTCAGCCTAGGCTTGTCGGTCGTCGGAGGCTGAGCCGGTCCCGGAGCCTCAGTTGTGGTGGGCTGATGATCTTCAGCCGGGTTGTCAGCCACAGGCTGGGATTGTGCCCCAGACCGAGTGACTACGGCTGTAGCTTCTTCGATATCTGCCGAGATTATGCGGCAAGTCCTGACTTTCCCACTCTTCTTCTTGCAAATGGAAGATGGTGTGGGCTGAGTCACTTCTGACACCAAGTCTGGATGGACCAACATGACCTCCCCTCGTGATGTGGTGAGGGGTACTAGACCAGCAACCTGATCTCGGGGAGGTGGAAGGTTAGCAATCTCCTTTGTCGCCAGAGGGATGGGGACCACACCGTCTTGGGTTTCCGTCGGAAGGAAGCTGTCGAATTGTACTGACACCATGTTGGCTGCCACGGTTACCTCTTTGAAATTGATAGCCAGAGCATTCGAATCGATGAGGTTTTGGATGTACCGTTTTAGCTGGTAGCAGTCGTGTGTAGCATGGTGGACGTAGCGGTGATAATGGCAGTACTTTAGGTTCTCTATGTCTGCCTGCCGTGGTTCCCGTCTTGGTGGAGGAAGCTGAATCCTGTCTCCTTGTATGAGCATGTCCAAGATGGGCTTGACGTGACTGTCTTCGAAGGAGTAAGTGATTTGCGGCCATTGTTTGTCTGCCGGCTTTGGCTCAGGTTTCTGTGCTGTATCGACCACCATAGCCTGCTTATCCCTGTCGTCCCGATTATTAGAGGGGCTACCCCCATTGTCGTTGTTGGGACGCTTGCCCTTGTTCTCTCCATCCGAGATGTGCAATCCCAATTGGCGAGCCTTCTTCAACCGTTCTTCGGCGCTTGTGGCGCTGATGATGAACGTCTTCCAGTCCTTGAATTGACTTTCGCCCATCCAGAGACTGATTGTTGGGAGTAATCTCTTTTGGCAAATTTCAATCAAGGAGGAATCCGGATTTCCAGATGGCAGCTTCATTGTGGTTTGGCAAAATTGCTCGATATAGTTTCTTGTCAGCTCTTTCTCCCCTTAGACGACGTCCATGAGGGTGGACATTGTGATGTCCTGCCCTACTTCGTAGAATCTCTCCAAGAACATGCGCTTGAAGCCGCGAAGGAGTAGATACAGTTGTCTGGCAGGTTGCGATACCAGTCGAAGGCGACCCCTTCCAATGCCCCGATGAATAATCGTGTGAGAATGGCATCGTCATGGGGCAGATGGTCGGTGGTGACCTCGAAGTAAGTGATGTACCGACTTGCTGAGGTCTTGCCATCATAAGGATTGATATTGAACGGCTTATAGCTTGGCGGGAAGGGGACACCACTCCATGCAACAGGGTATGGTTGCCGTATTCTGAGGTCTTGAGAATTTTCTCGAGCGTGAAACATGGATCGGAGCTCTTGGACCTCTCTTCTCGCTTCGCGGGCTTCGTCCACGACGGTGGGGGCCGTTGTTTCAGGAGGATCGTTACCCGGGTTCGGTGCTGCTGAATTTGAGTCCGCATTGACCACGGGACCCGCGCTTGTTTGGCCAGGCGTCCCTCCTTGTAGAGTTGGAAGGGCCGCTTTGATCTCGTCCACAGACTTGACCAAGGCGAGCAATATGGCTTCGAGCGTGTCAATGCGTTGGTAATCGCTGGAACCGCCTTGGCTGCTGTCTGTCATAAACACCGTCTTTATATAAGGAGAGATGGATAGAGCGGTGGAGGAAGCGCCCTCCGAATCATACCCCTGTAGTGAGAAGTCGTCGGGGTATGTGGGAATATTCTCTTCTGGTTCGGACTCAAAAAGAACGGTACCCCCAGTTTTCGAGTTCGTCTCGTCTTGGGACATGTGGACGTCCTCGAGGACGTCGGGGTTTGCTGTATCTGATGGGAGAGTTGCCTCCTCCGGCTCGTCTTCTTGGAATATCGGATTGTTGTGGAGATTTGGAGGAGTGCTACCCCCAGTCCCAGCAACCCCCTGTGTTGTGGATGACGAATCTCCCGCTGTAGCAGATTTCATTTTAGAACGGGTACCTTGGAAGACTCCGGTGGTGGGCGCCCGCTTAGACGACAGTCTCTTAGTCATAGTGGTTGATATCTTCGGACTAGGAGCGCTGGTCTTCTTTCCTTTCCCGTCGATGGGGACTTTCTGAGCAGAGTTGCAGGAGACGACGGGAAGTGCCTCGTCTTCTGAAGATGGCTGTTGCGGTCTTTGAAAGATGGACTGCCGGTCTTCTCGCATTGTCGCGTTATTGCAGCAGCAGTTGACGATGACTTGGGTGCAGTGACGCCCGTGGAAGGACTCTTTGCACCCCGATACATTTTCTCTTTCCTTGCGTTTGTGGAGGACGACCTCACGCAAGTCAGATGGGTCTGGATCGACCATATTTGCTCCCGAGATTTTGGAAGACTTTTGTGAACCTCTCTGTCCGTCTGCCGCCGGGGGCTGGACTCGGTGGTTCTGTATAACTTTCCATCCAAGGCCCGGATGGTCAGAGATCAAATCAGCAGACCAAACTCACCAGGCTCGCGCTGCCTTAGACTTCTTCGCTCTAGTGCGTAAGGGCACATAGTAGGAAGAGTCTAAGTGATACTGGAGAGAGTCAGACATATCTTCTTGGGAGCACAAGAGATCAGGACCATAAGAGAGGCGATCGAAGACAGAGCCGCGTGGAGTAGGCATCAGGCGGCTGTCATCAGTAGTCTTCATGCGGCTGGCAGACGTAGCCGTATAGGTGTTCTTCATGCGGCTGGGAGTCTCAGCCGCATGAGTTTTCTTCATACGGCTGGATGATCTGGCCGCATAGCCTTTCTTCATGTGGTTGGTAGATTCACCCGCATGACCCTCCTGCATGTGATTGGCAGATTTGGCCACAGGAGTGCTCGACTTCTTCTTGGGGCGTATAGAATCACTCTTTGTTCCTGCAAGTCCGGTATCGTAGTGCTTTCCTTTGCCGGACTTGGGGACAGCAGAGTGCTCTACGGCTCGAAGTGGAGCCGTATGAGAATCGCCTTCGCCGTCTTGGGTAGCGGAGAGTACCCCGTCCAGAGCTTGCGGAGGAGCAAATGATTTTGGCCTCCACTCGCAGCGAGCTTTCTTTGTGCGAGTTCGCTTCTGGATCGGACCAGCACTTCCTTCAGAGAGCATTTCTTCAAACGCCTGTTGGTCAAAACGGACGACCAACTTCTGTTGCGTGGAGCCAAGCTTGGCTGCATCCGATTGCGTCACCAACTCCTCAGCCGTGGAGAAGTTTGTCCCCAACAGAGTCGCCATCGTGTTTGCCATGAAATATAAAAGAACAGAACAATTATCGGAGGACTGGACTTTTACTTCACGTTACAAACTCGCTTGTACAAAGAAAGCCTAGGGACGAAAACCTAGGTACAGCAGTCTAAGTACAATTGTTTATTTTAGATTCTAGGGGGTGACGATAGAGGCTCGGAAAAGCGACGACCGCTCTGCCTTACTCCTTGGACGATCGGTATGCAGCCTTGGCCCCGGAAGATTGCTCGGTGTTGAAGAAATGCTCTCTTTGCTCTCTCTCTGCTTTTTCTCTCCAAGTATTCTGGTGCTCTCTGATCTCGAAAAAGGGTCCTCTTGCAAGGGAATGGCACCTTGCTATTTATAAGAAGGGAATACAATCATTAGGGTTTGCAGTGATTGCCCCTTAAAGTGGCGGCGGCCTGTTGATTGATCAATCTGGGCCATTAATCTTGAGTGTGACGAATCTGGGCCATTTAGTGTAGATTGCACCAAATTCTATCAGTAATTAATGCTGATCGGAATAAATCTCCATGATGATGATTTACTGATATCTGCGAATCTGAATAAATAAATTTAATTCATTCTCCTGCCACGTGTCCCAGATTATTGGAATTTGAACCAATCTTTGATTGCAGTAAATCTGGGAAATTGATTGGCTTTATGACACGTGTCCTGGGAGTCACTGAGCCGCATAAGGATTGGGCCGCATAAAGTTTGAGACGTATAAAGTTTGAGCCGCATAAGCCTGGCTACGTGTCAGGGCAGCTTGGGGAGTGGCCCCCGAATCTTCGAACCACATGATAATCTGGACCATATAATGGGTAGTGAGTTGCATGGAGAAGATCCTTGTGAGCCGCATAGGGCTGTGTCTGCTTGAGCCGCATAGGGCTGTTTCGATCTGGGCCACATAGGACAACTTTGGCCTGAGCCGCATGGGGGGTCTCCGCTCGAGCCGCATATGATTATCCACGTGCCTAGGCTGCGTGGCATTTTCTGAATTTCGGGGGATTGTGCCAGAGATTTTCTTTGATTTCCTAGGATTCTGTCATTATGACAGAGTCATAATTGCCTCCTTGTGTCAGACCTGTCGTTTCGTCAGAGCGGCCAGCCGTCAAAGCAATTAATGCAGTATAGGGCGGAGGGGAGAACTGTTTGCAAGCCACGTGTCTTCTCTTCTGAGCCGCATGGAATGTCTTGAGCCGCATAGTCCCTTGTGCCGCAAGAATCTTTGAGCCGTATGGGCTATCTGAGCCGCATGGGGTTCCCTGGCCGCATGGATCTTTCTTCATTATTTTCTATGCTTCTACACCCTCAACCTACTCTCAAAACATATCTTTTAGGTCTCCCATTTATCCTCTTGATACCATATTACTCCTTGAACGTTATCCTAACTTTAACCCTTAACTTTTTAATTGTTGCTTAAAACTCATGACCCTCATTCACTACCCACGACTATACCCGTATTATCTTTTTTCTATGACCTAGATCGCAACTTCTTACGACATGATTTTGTTGAGCCTTATAATTGATTGTTCCCCACCGATACCCCCTTGTGTCTTTTCACCCCCTACTAATTCTGAATTTCGAGGACGAAATTCTTTTAAGTTGGGTAGGATGTAAAACCCCTAAAATTCTACTATATTTTTAGTACTGATTTTTTTTTGTATTTATACGTCGCATAGTCGTATTGTACGTCGCGCGGGAATTGCGTTTTTCGTATTTACTCGTCGAGTGCGAATACGTGCGAGGAACATATTTTAGAAAAATAGTTTTTGATTTTTATTATCGGTGATGGTTTCAAAATAATATATATAATAATTATTTTTATTAAAACTTTGTGAAAAGTATCTATCGAGATTGCCAAAACTTATTATTTTAGTTATTTATAAAATGCTATCTTATTTTAATAGTGGTAATTTAAAAAACTAGATTATGTGAATATTCTACTTGTGTAAAGCGCATGAAGACTATTTCATGTATATTTTCAAAATTTATTTTTTTTTGTATAATAAATTATTTAGCAAGAAGGTATTTTAAAGATTTGATTATTTATGTTTACTTTCGAAATTGTTTTATCTAAATTATTAAAAATGTAGTTTAAAATTAATTCCTATTAGTACTTAAATATTTATTATGATTTTTGAAATTAATTAATTATTATTATTTATAAAAAGATATTTTGAATTTAATTGTGATAATTTAAATGGTAATTTGAAAACAAGGTTTTATACAAATATTTATTGCATATGAGGTACAAAAATTTAAATTTATAAATATAATTCTATTTTCAAAATTAATTAATATTAATATTTTATTATTTTTCAAAAAAGTATTTGAAAATAGTGTTTGGTTTAAATTTAATTGATTGTGATAATTTACATTTGAAAAGATTTTAAATAGCTTTTATTTGAAAATGTAATTTATCTATATTATTTTAGATTAGATTTATCTATATTTAAATAGGATTTGGATTTAGATATAAATGTACTGGTTTAAATTTAATAATAGAATTATCTATTTGGATTTAAACAAATCATTGTCTTTATCCTAATGGGATTCCCACCTCCTATAAAAGGAGAGGTACTTGCCCTCTCTTTTTTTCCATGACCACAACACCAAATTACACGCCACAAACACAGCAAGCCATCATCCATCAATTCCACCATAAGTGCGTGCACCGTATCTGTGTCTACCGAATTCCCTCCACTAAATTCTTTTACAAATACATTCACTACCCCGGTGTCTGACAACCCCGGACACATCCACCCAAATTCCGTGTTGTGCAAGACACAAATTCCCAAACATCAAATCTCTAATCCCCAAATTCCTAACCCTAGCTTGCCGACGTCAAGTGCTGCAGCCCCAGCCATCCCAACGCTCCACCATCACCTCCTCGACGACCCAAAACCACCGTCCCTCTCCTCGGCCAAGCCTGCCACCACGACCACCTCCATTGACTCCGTCACCACCGACACCACCTCCATTATCTTCCTGACTACCTCGAGACCGTTGCACCTGTGGCCCTCCATCAGACGACCAAATAGTCCAAATTTTGGCCATCTCAGACCACAATCACCACCATCAATACCCACCACCCTTGTTCCTTGCCACCAAAGACCCCCGCTCTTCCTCGACCCGTCTCCTCCATCCTTTCACCGACCAAAACCATCATACAGTGTCCGACATGGGACACACCACCAGAAAACCCAAACACAAAGAAAACAACAACAAAACCCTAAATTCTAAATTACCAGAGCCGGCCACCCGACCTCTTCATACACGGCAAGCGCCGACGACCCCCTGCCCTCCCAGAACCTGCCGTCGTCGTCTCCTTGACTACGGTCGTCAGGTCTCACCACACCAGCTGCCGTGCCTCTAGCCGACGAGCCCAGCACCCGCCGGAGCTGTCTGCGCCACCCAACCGAGCACCTGTGGGTCCACCGCGAGCAGCGCCTCGACCACCGCATCTTCGTGTGAGATGCTACCGGCGCTGCCTTGCGAGCCGCACGCGTGCGCCTCCTCCGGCGACGTCTCCATCGAGCTGTCGAACTCCGGAGTCCACGCGACCTAACCGCCGGCTCGATTCCGGCGCCACCACGAACGCTAGATCGTCGCCTCCTTCCGATCCAGGCTACTCCACCGGCGCCGTCCTTCCGATCATCTTCTCCCGATTCTCCTTTCCTCCGCCTTCTCCCAAGCTCTCCCCCGCTTCTTTTTCCCCTCACTCGAAACCCCCTTTCCCTCTCTCTCCTCTCTTCCTTCCTTTCCCATCTTCTTCTACAGTTACGATTTTTTTTTGGATTGTTGATTCTTTTGAAGTGTGTTTTGTCTTTTATGTTTGTTTTTTTACTTTACTTTTTAATGAGAACAAATATATTTTTATATTATTATTATTATTATTATTATTATTAATTATTACTATTTTTGATCTGTATTATTGCTAGCATCATAATTAATATTTTATTATTATTATTATTATTATTATTATTATTATTATTATTTATTACCTGAAATGAAGATATTCGTGTAATCTAATACTTTATATTTTAAAATGTATGTATGTATGTATGTATGTATGTATGTATGTATGTATGTATGTATGTATGTATGTATGTATGTATGTATGTATGTATGTATGTATGTAAATGGCATTTTAGTATTATTACCATTACAATTAGCATAATATTATTAATATATTTGTTACAATTGTTTGGTAACCAATATCAATGTCATATTTTAAACTATAATATTTACCTATCAATTTAATTTAGTTTTTAAACCAAGATATAAGATTATAAATTCCTTTGATTTTGTGAATAAATTTTAGCCCTAAATCGTCTTTAGATTTTCTGTCTTTCTAAATATTTTTGACTAAGAGTCATATTTTACAAACTTACAGTTTAGCCTAAAACGATTTTCGATTTTTCAAGCATTCACCTAAAAACATATTCTTACTAATAAAAATATAAATTTCTAAATCTAAATATTCTATTTGACAAAGATATAGTTTTGGCCTAAATAACTTATTAATATTTTCGAATATTTATTTAAAACATCTTGTTTATGAAGTTTAGTTTCTATTATAAGCATGGCTATACAAACTTTGGGTTTTAGCCTAAATCTATTTATTCCTTTGTTTTCAAATATTTATCAAAAATTTTTACTAGTAAATATATCTTTAAGTATTTAGTTTTCTAAAATCGTATATATATTATTCAATCAATTTCTTTAATTATCCTTTCGTCCATGACTAATCCCATTATTCATGTTCTCTCGCGAATTCTATACTACCTTGTGTCAACCTTAACTAAATTGACCATTCTGGACCCAATAGAACAGTCCTGTGCCATCATCCGAGGCCGTCATGCGTAGTTGTAACATCTCAGTCATACTCCATGCCACATGATCATAGCACCACACCAGGCGACATACCAGGCAAGTATACCTTGCTAATTAACTGTCAAATTATTTATTTTCTGTATTATTTATTTTGTTTCATATTGTTAGTTTTCTTTGTTATAAACTGCGTGTCCAAGCCATACTTGGGTGCAAGCGACTCTATTAGTCATTTTACTTTACTATATGTATGTTAACTTAGTGTTAGTGGACTACCTTCTTGTTGGAGGATATCCTCATATCTCCCTTGGCCATGACACACACACTACACGGTTGGAGACATGTTACTAGGGGCACGACTTATGGACTGGCCCTCTCTAAAGTCATGTGACGGATAGATGATCGTAACTGCTATGACTAGGGTTTTAGAGACTCAAGCAGTTACAAAACTGGACGAGCCATGGACATGACTTGAACAGTATGGGAAATATTGGGGGAGGACAGTCGCTAGTGTGTATGGAAATCCAAACAGGTAAACCACAGTCTCCGGATGAAACTGTGGCAATTTATTTGCAGATGCCCTCTGACGTTTTGGACGTTACGGACGGATACGGATGACTGGATACCAGTTACGTACACATAGCCTAAAATCCCACCCATACGCATGAAAGTTGTCCTCTAAATTGCACATTAGGCGGTTAGAATCTCCTTTGTATATTTGTGTCTAGGATAGTCGTTTATGTATTATTTTATTATTCTGACAGTTCATATTAGCTTGTTCTTCCTGTATCTTGCTACGTCCATTTGAGGACCTAGTTATTCCCCAGGTGTGTACTTTCATGATTCACTACAGGTGTTCTAGCCAAGGCCGTGATTCTCTCCCTTCCTTCGAAGACGATTGTGCTTGGTTCGTCTTGCCATTTTATGTATCGATTCTTGTACATGTCTTTCATTGAGATAGTTGGTAGTGGACTTTGTCTCCGCCCAATAATTGTATCATAAATATTCAAGTTGATTTTTATATTATTAATCTTTTCATTGTGGATGAGATTTAGTTTGTCTTGGATTACTGTATTTTACAGCTTATGTATACATACAATGCCCTGTACTTCGTATATATACAGCTGGCATGTCTACGTACTTGGTCCTAAGTATTTTGGGACTGGGGCGTTACATTCGCCGGCTCATCTTGGGAAGACGAGTAACAATTGGCTCGACCAAGGATTTTGTGTCTTCCAATTATCTTCAGATGGATTTTGGCAATCGGATCACCATCGGCCCTATGATGGGCTTTAGCTCTTGACTTTGGGAGTCGGATGACCACTGGTTCCTAATGCGCAGCTTGAACGAAAGAACCAGGCACCTCTTTATGCAAGGTTGCGACAAGGGGTACAGCTTTGCCTGATTTATGGGCCTGGAGATAAATTCTCAAAGGTTCCTCTGGTCCTGTGATGGCCGCCAGTTCGTCAGTTATGTATTTCTTGGCTTCTTCATATAGACAAGCCTCCGAAGAATAATAAGACTCAACCCCTTTGAAGGGATCGATGTTGGCGAAGTCGGTCTTCACGAAGCCGTGCCTACTGATATACTTGAAGCACTGGTGGAGGGTGGACGGTACAATCATATAGTCATGTATCCATAGACGCCCCAAGAGGATGTTGTAGGGCGTGTCTACCTCTATGACGCAGCAGGTAACCTCCGTCTCCAGGTCGCCAATCTGTCATTTCACTCAGATCTTCCCTAGGGGATATCTCCTTCCCGAGTTAAAACCGCTAATGGCAGTGTTGCTTGGTGCTAGCCGATGCATAGGGATGCCAAGAAGTTGGAGCAGGCTTTTTCAGAATGATGCTTATTGACGAGCCAGGGTCGATATGCATCCGATCCACCTTGATGTCGCCTATGTATCCGGTGTTGTACAAGGGGCGATCATGCAAATTGGACTTGATCAACATGTCCTGAGGAGTAAATATGATGTTGGGCATTGCATCTGTGCTATCGCTGCCCTGTGGATCTGCTTGCGGGTCTTCCCCTGGAGGCTTGATCTGAGCTAAGTAGGCGTCAGCATTTTTGAGTGCTTCGCTTAATACGACACGAAGAACCATGGAGAGCCTTAGGAGCTCGTATAACGACAACTTTGCTGGCGTATTAGCCAATTGTGCTAATATGTCAAAGTTGTAAGGTCTTTCCAGTCCCTGAGGTACATCATTGCGAAGTGGCCTATCGAAGCGGGTATCATTTATCTTGGACTTATCCACTAGTGGAGGCTGAGATGGCCTTGGAACATCAGAGGGAGGCAACGTTACCTGCTGAGGATCTTTGGCTGAACTATCCCGTACGGGTTGGACTTGTGCTCCAGACCGAGCAACAATGGCTGCAGCTTCTTCATCTTCGGCTGAAATTGTATAGCAGGATCTAGAATTCCTGCCCTTCTTCTTGTTGGTAGGAGATGACACCACCTGGATAACTTCGGGCACTAAGCCCGGGTGTACCCACATGATTTCTCCTTGCGAGGTAGTGAGAGGTACCAGTCTAGATGTCTGGTCCCGAACGGGTAGAAGATTCGTAACTTCTATCGTCGCCCGGGAGACAGGTATTACCCCGTCTGGAGTGCTTGTTGGAGGAAAGTCGCCGAACTGAATTGACACCATATTCGCCGCCACGGTAACCTCTTCAAAGTCTATCGACAGAGCTTTGGAGTCGATAAGACTCTGAATGTACCTCTTTAATTGGAAGCAGTCATGAGTAGAATGATGGACGTAGCGGTGGAAGTGACAATATTTTGGGTCCTCCATTCCTGCCGCTCGGGGTTCGCGCCTTGGTGGAGGGAGCTGGATCCTACCCCCTTGCAAGAGCATATCGAAGATAGGTTTGACATGACTATCTTCAAATGAGTCATTAACCTTGGGCCACGGACCTTCCAACTATTTTTGTTCGGGCTTCAGAGTCGCATCAGTGACCATGGCCAGCTTGCCCTTATTGTCCCGGTTGGTGGTGGCGCCACTGTTGTTGTTACTGGAGGTGGAACCAGGACGTATGCCCTTATCTTCTCCGTCTGGGATGTGTAATCCCAGCTGGTGAGCCTTCTTCAATTTTGCCTCTGCGTTGGTAGCACTTATGATGAAGGTTGTCCAATCCCTGAACTGATCGTCGCCCATCCAGAGGCTAATTGTGGAGAGCAGCTTCTTCTGGCAGATTTCAATCAAGGAGCTCTTGGGATTGCCTTGGGGCAATCTCATTGCGGTTTGACGGAACCGCTCGATATAGTTCCTCGTTATACTACAAGAAATAGAGCCTACAATAGCAGTTTTTCTATAGCATTCAAGTATCCCCGCTATAGAATGTTATCAACAATAGCGTTCTCTCTGCAGTGCTATAAAAATATCTATCTATAGCATTTTCTGAACGCTGTAGAATCTATAACATTTTTACATCATATGTTTGTATAAAAATGGACTTCCGTCAAAGGCTCAGCTGATCATTTTTTTATTTCGCTCTCGATTTTTCAACGGCCATCAAAAACTCCCTCCTAAAAATTTCTATTTCCAATTGCAAGCCCTGAGATCTCCCCCTCCCCTCTCTCTCTCTCCTCCTCTCTTCTGTCTCATGCGCTTTCTCTTCCCCTCTCCCCTCGGATCTATTCCTACCACCGTCCGATTCCAAAACCCTAACCTATTTTTTTCCACCTCCAACAATGGAAGAAGCACGGGAGATGGAGCGGGCGAAGGACACAAAGGAGATAAAGATGGCGTCGAGCGCCTCCACCACTTCCTCAAGTCCTCCACTAGGAACCTCGGCTCCTCTGAAGGTCGTATACAAGTTGGCGTCGAGCGGAAGAAGGACACGAAGGAGATTGATGGCGACGACAAAAAGAAAGATGATCGATCTAGAGTATGGATGGAAGTTCATGCATAAGGGGATCACCAAGCTGAAGCTGAAGAAGGGCTCCCGGATCTAGAGCAGGGATGCTCTCGATCCATCAATCGGCCCCCTTCTCTTTGGTCTTGAATCTAGGGTTAGGTTTTTTTTGCTGGTGTCATTGTTTCTTGATTTTTGTTGAACGCCAGGACAATATACAACATGTGCATGCAGAAGTCACCGTATGACTATTTGCAGCAGCTGTATGACACATCGACGGTGATTTCTTAACCCAATTGTTCTTTTGTTTTCGCGGATGAGTTCTTTTCGTCGTATGTTGTTCGTATGTTGTATGTTTTATTAGGAGGATTTATGTTCCAGTTGTTGACAGGATTCATGAATATGCAGTCGAGGTCCGGTTCGGGCCGAGGATCGAACAAATCGAAGGAGAAAGAATAAGAAGGGAGGTACTTCCTCTCTCAGAGTCGTCTCTTGTTGAAGTGATCACTCTTTTTTCTTTCTTGTTCGTTGCCTCTTTAATGTTAAAATTTGGAGTTATTACTATGATTGGTATAGCAAAGATCGTGGCTTTTAGGTGAAACTTTTGCGAATTTGTTCAATTTATTGACACGGACACGACGCCACGTACTTTATATGTTCAATTTATTGGTTTAATCAGAGCTAATACTGTGATTGCCTATTGGTGTAGTAAAACTTATGGCTTTCTTGTGTAATTACTGAGGAATGGGTACTAGATGGAATCAGTTATGCATACACCACAGTATAGGGACACTATGACATGTTACACGACATTGATTTTGACATGTCCTATTGTATTTTGCATAATGAGTGGCATGCCCCAATATTTCGTGAATAAATTGGAAGAGTTCCCACCAAACACACAATTATGGCATTATGTTTACAAATAAGCAACAGAGAACCTACTTTTCAATGTATTTAATTTACAGTATAGACATTATTCTGAACTCTGATTAGTATACAGAATATGCAAGGCCCCTAATGACAGTTCAGGAGAATAATGACAGTTCAGGAGAATGACATACAGATAAAGAAAAAACAAGACAATATGTGTTCTTGGGTGTATTCTGGGGGTTAGTATCTTGGGAGCATTCATGAGCCATCAGTATATTCTCCTCCTTATGTTAGAGGTTTTCTTCTCAGGTCTTTGTCTTTTGGTTTATTGACAACATATTCTTTTTTTAATTTTGAAATAGATGAAATTTTGGTAGACAATTGTATGAAACTAGCTGACGCCTCAGATCTACTCTGTAGAATCTAGGTTCTTGATTACAAGATATGCAAATATGCAATAGATGCAAGATATTCACTAGGTATTGTTTTATTGGTTTTTTGACTCTTTGCGAGTATCAGGAATGGTATACAAGGGTGTTCTTTCAAATGGCTCTCCTGTTGCAGTGGAGCATATATTCAAGGATGCTCATGTGGAGACGTTTATGAGGGAAGTTACTAGCCTGTCACATGTAAGATACCCAAACCTTGTGACTCTGAGAGGCTATTGTGAAGAACGAGACGAACGTTTCCTTGTTTACGAGCTGTGCGATAATGGCAATCTATCAGAGTTGTTATTTGGTAGTAGCATTCTGAAACATGCTTATTGTTTAATATTTTTTTTGAGTTACTGAGCATGATTTATCATATAATAGAAAAGGAAAAGAAGCTTTCATGGTGTCAAAGACTCGAAATTGCTATTAGTTGTTCTCATGGACTTTGGTTTCTTCACACATATGAAGGAGGCTGCATTGTTCATTGAGATATCAAGGTTAGTTGAATTTTACCAACTGTTTTCTAAGATACAGAAGTCCGAAGTTTGATTTATATATGAAGATATCTTATCCTCTCTAGGCTGGGGCCTTTCTATTGCGATTGTTAATTGGTTGAACATCATGTTATTCTCGCATCCTTTATAGATGTCTTCATACCATTGCAATTATTCTGTTGACAAGTATCAATTTGAGGACCTTTCCTAATTATTGAAGACCTCGACCTGTCTGAAACTTCTGAAAGTACTCAGAGAGATTAATCTAGTTTTCCATCGTCATGCATAATGTAAGCATTTTCTGATGGAATAAGTTTTAATTAGGCTATTTGGTTCACCATTATCCTCTTATTTAGATGGCAGTGATAGAGCTATTCGACATTGTTGCTTTTGCAACTCTTCTTGGAGAATAGAATTAATACTTATTTTTGCAATTAACAGTAATTACACCAGCAAGCCTAACCTTGTCCACAATATAGTAAATATTGACGAATGAATGACGTAATAATCTTGATTCAGTTACTGATACTAGTTTTCATCCAAAACCTACAAGATCGGCTCTTTAGGAACCATATTATAAGTCTAAATGAAAATTATGTGTAATCTGTCCGTGGCAAGTTTTCTGTTGATCCTAACAAATTGGCATCTATAATACTCCTCACTGGGAGGGCGTTGCTTAGCGCGACGGTAAAGTTTTTTGCTTGCATCCTTGAGGATGTGGATTTGAGTCACAAAAACAGCCTCTCCACATATATATGGGGATAACACTGTACATATTGACCCTCTCCGGATTATACACATAAGCGGGAGTCTTCTGGCAGTATGATGCCCTTTACCAGACTTCCTTAACAGCTAAATTTATTCTTAAAAGTACTTATTTCTTTTTCTGAATCTTCATTTAGCACTTCTCTCCTATAGTTTTACCATGTGACTCATAAGCTCATTTCCTCAATAATTGGTACTATTTTGTATACATCCCTTATGTTTATAAAGAGATAAAAAAAACTACTACTACACTCATTAGGCATTTTAAACTCTTCAGTAGTTGATTCAATAGTTTGGTTAGCCACATCAATTATTCGTCCATGAAACTTTAAGGAACTACACTAGGGATATTATTCAGTCCTACAACTTTTCTCGTTTTTAATTTCTAGGAAGCTTCTTTCACTTTAAAACTCTGATTTTACAATATTGAATGATTTCTACCATAATAGGGTTTTGCTTAAAAGTATTCTGCTTGATGTAGACTGATTTACTTCAACTACAAGAATATTGCTCAACTTGCTATGGTGAAAATTATGAAAAAGCCTGGCCAATGGAAAAAGTTTCACATTCCTCGCAGGTTGGTTCAATTCTATTATGTGAAATGTAGTTGTACGTCCTTGATCCTAATGTTGGAGCCGTATACACTTTTGTTTTTCTCTAGATTTCTAAGTTTCCATATGTCTTTCTATTTTCCATCTATACACATGTTTATAGAAAGTCATTCCTTCTAAATTAATAACTAATTGGTGGGCAGTTCATTTCTTACAAAGGTTTTGTAGATGTATTGCATCTTAGTGTGTATTCTGGCATGTAGTTAACATATATAAATTGATTCCAGATCGTTAGAGAAGTAGAAGGAATACTGGAATACAAATGCAACAAAGATAAATGTTTATGGAATACATGGATACATGATCTTGTGTGAACTTATTTTTTATATAATAATGTTAATATATTTTTTTCTCAATTTTGTGTAGGTTGGCGTGTAAATTTTTGATGGTTGTGTATATAAGCTAGAAGGAAAGAGTCGATCGAGCTGCATTTTGGCCTACAGATATTTTGTATGGAAATAAAATGCTTTAGTTGAATTTTGGACTAGCGTTAGGTTACAAACATTTTGTACATCTTGGATTCTCTTTACATAAAAATTTTATTTTGGACTACTATTTCGATCACTTTAGGTGTGCAATAACTTTTTGTACATCTTGAATGTTTTAATGAAAAATGTATGAATTTATTTATTTTGGCAAACCTTTTCTATATCTTGATTGATCGAAATGGAAGTTGCGATTGAAATTGTTGAAATCAATTATGATTCAGCACAAATTTTTATGATGTATAGGTTAATTGTATGTGATACAGAACAGGTTATTCAGATATGAAATTGTTTAGCAGATTTATAGCACTCAAAATGCTATGAAAAATCGACAGCGTTCAGAAACGCTATAATAAGTCAACATCATTAAAGCGCTATGCATTATCTATAACATTCATTAACGCTATTATTCATCAATAGCATTCAAGAACGCTATAGACCATCAACAACATTCATGAACGCCATAATCAATCTACAGCATTTACGAACGCTATAAACATTTACAGCATTCACGAACGCTATAAACCATCAACAGCATACATGAACGCTATAATCAATCTACAGCATTCAAGAAAGCTATAATGTTATAGCGTTCACATGTCTGGACATACTATAGCGTGGGCAATTATAGCAGACAGAATATGCTATAGAAGGCTTTCTATAGCATTTTGTGCATGCTATTGTAGGCTATATTTATTGTAGTAGCTCCCTCTCTCCTTGAATGACGTCCATGAGAGATGACATCGTTACATCATGCCCCACTTCGTAGAATCTTTCCAGAAACATGTGCTTGAAGCCGTCAAAAGAATGAATGCAGTTGTCGGAAAGGTTGCGGTACCAATCGAACGCGATCCCCTCCAATGCTCCGATGAATAATCGCGTGAGGATGGCATCACTATGCAGAAAATGGTCGGTTGTGACCTCAAAGTAAGTCATGTACCAACTAGCAGAGGTCTTCCCATCATAAGAATCGATATGGAACGGCTTGTACCAGGGTAAAAAAGGCACGCCTCTCCATGCAACGGGATATGGCTGCCGTATTCTGAGATCCTGAGAGGAGTCTCGGGCATTGAACATTGCTCGAAGCTCCTCGACTTCCCTCCTTGCCTCATTGACTTCATCTACAGCTGAAGGAACGGATGGTGCTAAGGGATCATCACCCTAAGGAAGGGCGGTCGTGTTGGAGTCTGCGTTGACTGCGGGTCCCCGGCTTGTTTGTTCGAGCGTCCTCGCTGGTTGAGTTGGCAAGGCAGCTTTGATCTCGTCTACGGACTTGATCAAGGACAAGAGCATGGCTTCCAGCACTTCTAGCCATTGTCGGTCATAAGGTGCTTCATGATCATCGTCAGCCATAAAGATTGTCCTCACGTGGGTAGAGGTGGAAGGGATTGTGGCAGAGGTACTCTTTGTGCCGTACCCTTGTATAGAGAAATCGTCAGAGAATGTCGGAATATCATCTTTCTCTGACTCGGAAGGGGTGCTACCCCCTGTGCAGGAAGCCGTATCATCTTGGTGAGGGTGGTTGCCTTTAGGGAAATCCAATTCTGTTGTAGAGTTCTGGGGGATCTCTACCCCCTGTGTGTGCTCTTGGTACATCGGGTTGTCGCATATATTGAGGGGACTGCTACTCCCAGCTTCATCTACTCTCAAAGAGGCCAACGATCCACCCCCAGGTGCTGGAAGCTTCTTTTTGGATCGAGTGCCTAAATAGACACCCCCTGTGGTTGTCGGTAGGAACCCTCCAGATGAGGGTCTCCTCGCAATACTGGCCGAGTTCGCCGGGCTAGAAGAGCCTGTCTTCTTTCCTCCCTTGCGAACCTTCTGAGCTGAATTACAGGAAGCAAGAGGAAACCCCTCGTCTCCCAGAATTTGCACCTGTTTTTTGAGTTATTGTCGGACAGGTGCTGGCTGCTGCAGTCGTTGGAAAACTGACTGCCGATCTTCAGGTGCTGCTAATTTGTTGTAACAGCAGTAGATGATGACTTGGGTGCAACGATGCCCTGAGAGGGACTCATTTCATGCTGATGCTGCCATCTTGCGTTTGTGAGTAATCACGTCACGTAAGTCGGTAGGAAGCTGCTCTACCTTTGCACCAAACTTGCGAACTCAGGTATCCCGAGCGCACGGTGCTTAGACATCATGTTTGCTCCCTGATCCGTGGCTAGTAAAAGCACTTGCTCCGGATCTTTGGAGGGAGACTTTAAAGACCCATCATGTCCGTTAGTCCTGGGGGATTGGACGCGGGTGGTTCTGTACAACTTTTCGTCAGGAGCCCGTGTAACAGTCAACGGGGCTCGCTGACAGTCAGCAACTTGGACAGTTGACTGGGCTGGTTGGGCCCACACTGCCCTAGACTTTTTTGACTTAGCATCCGAAGGCGTATGGTAAAAAGAGTCCAAATTGGCACATCCCATATTTTCAATGGGCCGCATGGCGTCGGGCCCGCATGAGAGGCGGTCGAATACATAGCTTCTGACAAGGCCGCATGAGACATCATGTCTGAGGCCAGGATTGGTTGTCGCATGGACCATCTTCTTGCGGCTAGAGCTGGCTGTCGCATGGACCTTCTTTCTGCGGCCAGAGTTGGCTGCCGCATGAGTTGTCTGCCTGCGGCCAGAGTTGGCTGCCACATGGACAGACTATCGATCTCCTCTATGTGGCTTCTTCTTTGTCCGTATGGATTTTCCTTGTGCCCCCAAAAACTCAGCATCGTAGTGTTTTCCTCTGCTGGATTTGGGGACAGTGGGGTCCTCTGCGGTCGGAAACAAAGCCGTGGGAGAGTTCTGGTCACCATCTTGGGCTGCAGAAGGAGCTTCTTCGAAAACTTGGTCGGGGGCAACAGTTTTGCGCACCGACATCTTGCGAGTCCTTTTTGGGTTAGCTCGCTTCTGAGACGGGCTAGCGCTCCCTTCAGAGAGCATTTCTTCGAAGGCTTGTTGGTCGAAATGAACCACAAGCATTTGCTACGTAGAGCCGATCTTGGACGCATCAGATTACATCACCAGCTTCTCATCAAAAGAGAAGGACGTCTCCAGCAGAGTCTTCATCGTGTTTGCCATAAAAAATTAAAGACAGGTATTACAGAACACTGAAATTGATTGCAAACTCGTTTGTACAAAAAAACGCCTAGAAAGAAATCCTAGGAAACAATCTAAGTACAATTGTTTAGTTTTGATTCTGGGGGTGACGGTGGAGGCTCGAGAAAGTGCTATCAACTCTGTCTTACTCCGTGGACTATCTAACGCAGTCTTTAGATCTTGAAGAAATTACTTTCTTGAAGGTTACCAGCCTTTTGTAGGGGTGTGGCATCCTGCTATTTATAATAGAATGTATGTTAAGCCGTATAGATGGCCTGCGGCCACGTGGTAGATTGGCACGCGAAGACCCGCTCTTTGGCTGCCATCCGTCGATTTGTTGGGATTTCGTTACAGCAAATCTGGGTAGTTTAGGACTTGGTCAAATTGCCACGTGTCCTGTCGCAGGGATCATCAATTTTTAGCCGCATAGATCTCTCAGTCTTCGATCAGGTGGGGTCGCATGAGACTCATACGGCTTAAGTCGTAAACTTCCTTAGTCCAGACATAGCTTAAGCATTTAAACCGTATAGATTTTGTATTTTGGCCGCATAAAGCTCATGCGGCTTGGATCACAGTTACTCTTGGCTGCATGAAGCTTGGAGACTTTTTGGGGCCGCATATGTCTGAGCCGCATAAGGTTCATGCGGCTTAGGTGACACTCCTTCTGGCCGCATGAAGGCGTACGAACCTTGCTTTTGGGCGACGTCTCACATCTTATCTTTTTGGTGTCATAGTTGTCATTTTTGTCAGTTTTGACAGGACTTGTCAGCTTTATCAGACGAACTGCTCCTCTTGGCCGCATATCTTCCTTCTGCAGCTGGTTGTCGACGGGCCGCATATGTCATTGAACCAGTCATGCGGCTTTCATTTATGCGGACCTGTTTGGCTAAAAGTACCTATGCGGCAATTTGTAATCCGCATGAACCCCATATTTTTCATGCTTCTACAATTAGGACTAATCTTAGAACATGTAACAGGGATGACATGTTTGCCTAATTTGATCTCTAACTTTTTAGAGATTGCATAAGACTCCTCAAATTTAACAGTCATATCCGTGAGTCTTTGCTCAGCGACTAGGTGTCTCTTCTTCTCTATGTCATAAAGTTCTTGCACCTTGATGTAGTCTATTTTTTTCTTTTCTTTGGTGAGGATAGTCTCATAATAGTCCAATTTAATTTTGGTTATCTCTTTCGTGTTACCGATAGTAGTTGTCTCTTTAATGTCTTCAATAATTAGACAATCTAGCTACTTCGGTTGTGTACGCCTTAATCTATTTGTGAGATTGCTTGTACTTGTCTAACACATTTCTATGCTCTTTAAGTAGTTCGCTAAAAGCATTTTCTAACTCATCAAAAGCAAAATCATCATAAAGAGGGTTCTTAACTTTTTTATATGCCATTAGACAGATATTTGCACTATTGCTGGGTCTGTCCTCCTCTTCTGACTCACTGGTCTCACTTTTGTGCTAGATGCTGGTATTTGCGTACTTTCGACCAGTTGTAGCTTTTTGCTTGATCTCGGTCGGGTTCCAGACGGAAAGAGAAAACCAATTGGAACTGCTCACATCACAGTAGTCGTAGTTGCGTATGGATAAATTTTCTTTGATAGTGGATAGTCCTTCTTCATATGCCTTGACTTCTTACATCCAAAGTAGATAGTTTTTTCTTCATTGCTTTCATGGATGTCTTTCTTCTCTTAGTTTGATCTCTCAAACTTCAAGAATTTTTTGAAGCTTTTGACCAGCAGGGCCTGTTCTTTACCATCGGAATCTTTTTCGTCAGAATCATTGTATGAGACTCTTTTGGCATGAGCTTTGAAGGCTATTGATTTTTCTTTGGGAGTTGCTTCTTCAAATCCTTGCAAGTCTAGCTCATTGGTCATGAGCTTGCCCATCAGTGTCTCCAATGTCATCGTGGTGAGGTCGTTTCCTTCTATGATCACGGTGAACTTCGGGTTTCATTTTTTTTGTTAGAGCCCGTAGTACCTTCCTGATCTTCTCATGATTGCTGTAATCCTTACCAAGAGATTGTAGAGGATTAGTAATGTCAAGGAAACGAGTGAACATTTGTGTAATTGACTCACCAGATTTTATATTAAATGATTCGTATTCTTGTGTCAATCTACTGATTTTGGATTCCTTCACTTGGGAAATCCTTTCATGACTTACCTCAAGAAGTCTCCACATTTTATTAGATGTCGTACAGGTTGATACGCAATTAAACTCAGTTTTGTCAATTATACAGAATAATGCATTGATGGCTCGTGCATCTAGACTAGCCTGTGTCTTTTCATGCTCGATGTATTTGTCATGTGACTTGTCTACTAATACACCATCAATCACTGTTCTAGGAAATTTCTTGTAACCATCTATAAATATCGACCAAAGATCGAAATCTAGTGACTTTAGAAAGAAACTCATCTGTGTTTTCTAGTAGGTGTATTTGTTCTATCAAATAGTGGGGGTCTATTTGTGGATTGTCCTTCACCGTTGAATATAGATTTAACAGATGCCATAGATATATATACTCTCTTGATGGTTATGTATATGTATAACCTGCTCTTATACCAATTGTAAGACCGTTGAGCACCTCTAGAGAGGGGTGAATAGAGTGTGTGCATGTGCAGCAGAAAATATCACCAATTAAAAATTTAGAACTCTATATACTATAGTAGGTAAAAGCAAACGATATGAGAGTAAATAATTTGCAATAAAGTAAGAGTCAAGAAGATCAAACTTAGTGGCACAACAATATATACTGGTTTTCCTCTGAGAAGACTAGTACAGTCTTGAGTACTCTTGCTCGATGTTAATCTACTACGGCACAAGCTAATTGAGAGCTTGCAGTCTCTTACAACATCGTACTTGGCGACGAGCGCACGACCGACTCCAGAGGGCGACTTGAAAATTAGAACTTTTTTTGTATGCAGCCTCCAATACAACTCTTCAACACCAAACTCTAGATTAAATAGAAACTGTACTAGCTTATCTAAGAGTATTATAGGCTTGATTTGAAAGTGTAGCTCATAGAAAACACTTAGGAATGAATAGAGAAGAGAAGATTGAATGAATGAGTGATTTGTAAATGTGAAAGTTCTTCTTTATTTATAGTATTTTTGTAGACCGAATTCGGGGAGAGTTCGGATGCAGAAATCTCGTATTCGAACGTTGTATGCTGATTTAGAGGGAATTCAAAATCAAATTTAAAACTGACTTGAACCGAACTCGGGCCGAGTTCTGGCCGAGTTCTGCCAGGGTCAGAACAGAACAGTTTGGGCCAATTTTGGTCAAGTTTGGGGCTTTTTAGTATGTGGACTTTTTGGATACATATTTTTGGATAGGAAGGCTATAATTTTGTGGACTGAAAAAAACAGTTTGGGCCAATTTTGGTTAGGTTTGGGACTTTTTAGTATGTGGACTTTTTGGATACATATTTGTGGATAGGTAGGCTATAATTTTTGTGGACTGAAAAAACCTAAGCAAGTACCGATCTTGATCAATCTTACATATTCTTCCTGGACTCAATAAAAATAAAATTACCGAAGAAATATGAAAAAGACTTGATCTTGATTCTAGTGCTTTGGGTTCTTGATGACGACGCAATGTTTGTACTTTATAGCAGTAGGACGTAGATTTAGGATGCATATATTCTTCTGACTTGAAACTTGTAAATCTGTAACAGTGTATGTATTTTGCGTATCGATCAAAATTGACGTTGATTATCAAAATCATGTGTGATCATTAACCAATGGGCCAACACTAAATGTGTTATTAAAATTTAGTGCATTCTATTCCTAATGATGAGTCATCTAAGTGACTGTCATCTAAGTTGAATAAGTCTATTCTGGATGAGTCCTTTAGTCTTTTGAGTTCAGAGACATTTCGGGAGTATGACTTGGCCTCTTCTATTGCTGTAAACTGTTGTTAAACTGAGTCATAGTGGTTGAGATTCTTTAGGAAAAAGTTATGCCACTAATGGAGAATAAATAAGTATAACTGGAGTCTAAAATGAGTTCTTGTAATTCATGTCAAGCATCTATGTGTTACTCTCATTGGGTAATAAAATTTGTGCTTTTTTTCATTGTTGCTTTTATACTATTGAGTGATTGTTTGTAACATATCATGTGTCATAAATATCATCGATCAAGAGAGGTGATGTGCCTGGTGGAACACGAAGAATATTCTCTTGGATAGTTTGGTTGGTTTTACCTTTTTGTTTCGTACATAAACTTATAGTGGTTTCTCCAATCGAAAATCAGAACACTTTACAAGGCCTTTGATAAATTATAAATTGTCTGATCATAGAACACTTTTGACTCAAAGAAAGATTTATTTTCGAAAAATGATACATGCGCTAAAGTAAACATTTTCCTAAGATCAAAATGCCACTCTCCAATTTCGCAAAATCGATAAGTCACCACTGGGTGTGATTTTGTACAAGTCTAAATTGTACTTGTGCAAGACAAGAACATGCACGTGTGATAATTCATTCAAATATAGGTTGAAACAACATAGAAACAAAAAATTGAACACACAATATAAGAAGAAAAATAACTTTTTTATTAATAATTTGAAACGCAGTACAAATATCTCACTAGCAATTGAAATATCATCACGACTTACATTCCATGAAATTAAAAAAATGACTAAGAAGCTGTCATGAAGTATTATTATCATTCCATACATCATGCCTCTTTAAAAAATTTAAATCAAAATGCCTTTAGAAGAAACTAGCTTCAAAATACTTTAATTGAAGAGCTTTAAGTTGCCTTATGTCTCCTCCTACCTTTGTGTACTCGTGCTATTTTCGACATTTATGGAGAAGAGGGTCAGTACATTGGGAAATACATTATTGAGCAGTACCAACCCAACTCACCTAAATCGACACAGTAATCGTGTAAAACATATAATTTATTAAAGTGATCTCTCTATTTTGACTAAGTTATATTGATAGTTTATAATCAAGAATGTAAAATGAAAGCAGGAAAACATAATCATATTACTTACACAGTGATTTCTTACCAACAGTTGATCTGTCTATCCCTGCATAAAACAAGGATTAGTATTTACCGCCCTTGTAAAAAAAATTTGTTGGCATGCAGCCTATCTATATGATGGTTATTAGTGAATCTGACAACATAAAGAACTATACAGGATATTGTGATGCGTCCTTCAAGTCCGGGTAGCTAGCCCTACTAAATTATTTCGAGAAAATCCAAACTTTGTGCACAAGTTGTCCATAACCATGCAAATGCATGAACAGTTTAACTATAAAACATATTATACATAGTATAGAAACTGAAAGAAAGCACTATAAATTCTCTACTTGTACAACAGTTCATTCTTGCGATATCTCAATTCTCACTCGATGTTATTCCGATTGGTGACACATTGGTTCCAAACTATTCCAACTATTCAGTAGTACAAACCACATTCATACCGCTTTGCATACTAAGCTTTTACTACATTAATCTCGTGCATAAATGCACTTAACAGTTACAGTTCCAGGGTTCTAATTCTTAGCATTAATAACATATATGTTGCTTCTTTGTCTATTACTTATACTAGGCATCATCTATCTAAGGACTTGAAACGAAACAAAGAATTTTTTACAAGGCACGAAAAAAGGAAAGAAGGACCAAAACCAACCATAATTAGAGAATTTGTCAAGAGAAGGAGAATCATTTTGCAACGTCAATTCTTAGTTATGCGTCCTCCTGCATTGGCACCAATAAAGGATCAGTACGGTGCTTATATCCTTCATTTCACTTAGAATGAATGCGGAAACTGATGCAAGTGTGCAATAAAAACAATCATCAAAAATGATAGCAAAAGTACATTCATCAAAACCAAGCACAGATATATATCCAAAGAAAACTACAACAGAAAGTATGGAAAGATACTCTTATATAGAGTTTATTTGCTAAAACACAATCCACTGCATTTAGGACTTATTCCAATAGAATCCAATCAATGAATATGAAATATTCTCTATGTATTCATTCTGATCGATTAGATGCCGAAAGGTTATCCCAATTGACCCAGATCCGACTGAGTCATACTAGCCACATGTCTACCCAGTGCACTGCCAGGAGCGGGGATTACATAATATACCATTAAGAAAAAATTCGTCCTCGAAACTTTAAAAAAAATCCCTTAACTACTTGAATAATGAAGAATACTTCTCCCTTATCTCCGCCTCAAATTTCTAAGTCGATTCTTCGACCGAATGGTTCTGCCAAAGCACGAAAACCAAAAAAACAACACAATTTTGCAACACATTTTCCTTCATGTCCAATATTTGAACATGCTCTTACGTATAAGATAAGTCTGCACACAGCTCTAGCTGATTGAAATTCACTGCATGACTTGGATCATGTATGTATTTTCGAAGTTGAGGAACATAAAAATATCATACACTTCAACCAACTTTGGTGGTAGTGCAACCCGATATGCTACATGTCAATAGGGGTGTGCATCGGTCGGTGGTCGACCTATTTGGTTCCAACCGAAGTCGAATCGAAATTAATCGGTTTGAAAATAAACAAAACCAAACCAAGCCAACCAAATGGTCGGTTCGGTTTTGAAACTGACCAACTTGGTTCGATTTGGATCGGTTCGACTTGGTCGGTTTTGATCACATAAAAAATGGATTGTACGCTTCTTCTTTTTTGTGAAACTTCAGTCAACTTGCGCTTTGCAACAGTAAATACATTTCATCAGCTTCAATTCAACTTGCGCTTTGCAGGTAGAGAAAAATGCCAATTATACATAAAAAAAATTGTATACATTCAACCAAAAGCCCCTTTCATGTGCATAGGAGCAATTAGAAAAGAATAGGAGCCGCCAACACTCCTCTTTGAGACTTGTAGCTCCCCTTTCCAAAAAATTTTGAATTTTATTTTTATTTTTATTTGATTAGTTTACATTTAATTTTATATGAACATAGGAGTTGTGACTAAGCCCACAGGTGATTTATGACCAGCTTGTGGTCACATGATCTCTAGCTAGCTTATATATGTATTATTTAGATATTTTATATTTTTCTACAACTTTTGGATATTTTTAGGTATTTAATATTTAAGGTTTTATTATTTTTAAGGACTTTCAGGATTTACTGTAAGGTCATACGGGGGTATTTCTGGGCCAAATATTTTTATTTAGGCTCTACATGACTAAAAATATTTTCTAGAATATTTTAGAATTTTTTTGAATGTTTTTAGAAATTTTTATATAATTAAAAACTATAGAAATTATATTTTATAGGCTTTGGAAATTTACTGTGAGGTCACACGATGATATTTAAGTAATTTTCTGGATTTTTCTGCAATTTATTTTAATTTGTTTGGACTTAAAATGATTTTTAAATAATTTTTTGAATTAAATAAATAAATACCCAAAAATCTACCCAGGGGGGCCCACCTGTCGGCGCCAACTGCTACAGTGACCGCCTCTCTCTCTCCTATATATATATTATTATATTTGTCCACCCTAATTAAATTCCAGCAGCCTTTTGTGGGAGAACTCATCTAGGGTTACCGACTTCCCGAAGCGATTGCCGCCAACTTCGACGTGCTTTTCGTGCACCATTTTTTTTGTTGGATTCGTATCGAGGTAAGCTTTCTGAATATGTAATTTATTTTTGTAGATATTATTCCTAAATTTCTGGAAAATTCGTAGAGTGTCGGTTGTCCGAAACTTGACACGTTTCGGTATTTTCGAGATTCTGGGAGGACCGGAAATTGAAATCATGAACCGTTTGAAGTTTCAGAAAGCTAACACAGTGATCTACGACATATATTTTTTTAGAAATTAATTCGTTCATCTAGTATTTTAATTATTTTGTTGAACTCAGAATTGATCGATTGATCACCGTTATGGTCACGATTAGCCATAACGGCAATATCTTTTGACCAAAGCGTGATTTTGCGGCACAGTTGATTCTAGCGCACCCATGGCATTGAAATCTACCAAGATGCACTTTCAAAATCTAGATTTCACAGTGTTTGACTAGATAGTCAATGGCACGTCTCGATTTGCGTGTCATAGTTTCCAAAATTGGGAAACACGACTTTTGATGGCCAAACTTGCATGTTTAGATTATATTCAAATTATTATTAGGTTAAATTAGGTTTTAAGTGAATTATTCTAGAATTAATTATTATTAGATTAGTAACCCAACTAGCCACTATTCCATAAATTTAGAACTAGAACATTAAAATTAATTTATAGTTTTCGTGCACGGTTCATGGTACGATATGTGTTATAGGTTGACAGCTCCTAGATCGGTATCCCCTTATCCTCGACTTGTGACTACGGTTTGTGCAAGGACCACAGGCAAGATACCTTGCCTCCCTCTAAAGTTTAATTTCATGCTCATAGTTTTTCTGTGATTATTTGGTTATCATTTGGTTACTCTAATTCTATGGATTTATATGTTATTATCAGTTCTTTAGTCGACTTGATTTATATATGTTCTTCATACCATATTCACTGGTTCTTTGACTTGCCTGTATATCATCTTCATGACTTGATAGTGTAGATATGCCAGGCTTGTTCACCTTATGAGTTCATATTAGAGTTGTCCTTACCTGGGTCTTGACTGAGTTGTACCGTATCGTTACTTGTACCTCGACTGGTTCGTGTCATAGAACGAATATGTGTAGTTGAACTGCTAAATCCTTGTTATTGTTTCCTTGGCACCAGAGTCCACTCGGGACAAGGGTGTTTGTTTTGATCTGTTGCACCAGAGAGTCCACACTCGGAATGAGGGTGTTTGTCGTGTTTACTTGCATCAGAGAGTCCACACTCGGGACGAGGATATAGTACTTGCACCAGAGAGTCCACACTCGGGACGAGGGTGCCTTGCCGTGAACTAACCAGAGAGTCCACACTCGGGGCGAGTGTTAGTGATTAGAACTAACCAGAGAGTCCACTCGGGACGAGGGTTAGTGATTAGTTCAAGCCTGCGAGTCCACTCGGGGCAAGGGTTTGGTATTCCATTGATCTCGTGTTCACTTGTTCATCCAGCAGTTCAGTTACGTGTAGTTGTTCTGGTATTCTAGTTCATAGTCACCTGTCAGTAGTCACTTGTCGTTAGTCACTTATTAGCAGTTTGGTCGTAGTCTCGTGCCATGTTAAGTGTCGTTTCTTGTTTATATCCTGTTTATATTATCATACATGATTAAACTGCTAGATAGGCATGTTTTTATGTATCTTGTTATGTCCTCTGAGGACCTGATGATCTCTTCAAGTTTAGCGATTGCATGGAGTTGGTTAGCAGAGCGAGATGGTAGAGGATTGCGACGTATGATACAGGTATTTGCTTGTGATATTTCTTTATTATCCTCTCGTGCTTTATATTTCGTATCATGATATATTCTGCTTATTTTATAGACTCATATCATTCTTGGAGTCTAATCAAACAATATGATAATGGACTGCAGACCATGATCCATAATTGTTCATTCATGTTTTATATTCTTATTATGGATTGAGATATAGACTGCATTGCCATGACTTGGCAGTATACCATAGCCTTGACAGCGTTTACGTATTCGAGTCGGGCTGAAGTCCGCTCGTTACATAGCTGGCTTGCTCACGAGCTCGCGTCCGAAAAGCGGGTGCAGGTCGTGATAAGTTTTTTTTGTAGCCCATGCAGGTCAGAGCATATCGTATCGGTTACGTTATTGTACCGGTACGAGCCTGCGAATATGACTAAACCTTAGTAATCTCAATCCACTCTGCCTTGAAAATTCTTCTAGAAATTCTCTACGTCCTTGAAAACTCCATATTTGCTCCCGATTATACTTTCTTGCTTTCCGTACCATTGAATCTCGTCACTTCCTATTCCGGGTGACGAATGATCGTGATGTCTAGAATTCATCAGAAATTCTTAAATTATAGTATAATATTGCATGATTATTGAGTATTGGTTGTTTATAGATATGAGGGATTATAGATGACATACGCCCAAAATATCCGTTGGTAGAATTGTTAGCAACTAGTTAGAAGACTATAAAATTTTAATGACCGTGTTTTGAGGAGTAGTGTGACCAAAGGTAGGTAGAAGTCCCCAAGTATTCGGAGTTATAAAATGGCTAAAGAAGGTTATAGAATATTTTTGAGAAATTAAAATTGAGGAGATTAAGGAAATAGTGGACTTTGAATTTTAAGGAATAGTTATGAATTAGAATTTCGAGAACGAAATTATTTTTAAGGTAAGTAAATTTGTAGCTCTCCTTCCCGAAAATTTTTGAAATATTTTTTTTTATTTTTATTTGATTAGTTTACATTTAATTTTCTATGATCATAGGAGTTGTGACTAAGCCCACAGGTGATTTATGACCAGCTTGTGGTCACATGATCTCTAGATAGCTTATATATGTATTATTTAGCTATTTTATATTTTTCTACAATTTTTGGATATTTTTAGGTATTTAATATTTAAGGTTTTATTATTTTTAAGGACTTTCAGGATTTACTGTAAGGTCATACGAGGGTATTTCTGGGCCAAATATTTTTATTTGGGCTCAAAATGACAAAAAATATTTTCTAGAATATTTTAGAATTTTTTTGAATTTTTTTAGAAATTTTGGAAATTTTTATATAATTAAAACATATAGAAATTATATTTTATAGGCTTTGGAAATTTACTGTGAGGTCACACGATGATATTTTGTGCTAAAATATTTTATTTAGATTCTAGACACTTAGAAATATTTTCTAGAATATTTCTGGATTTTTCTGCAATTTATTTTGATTTATTTGGACTTAAAATAATTTTTAAATGATTTTCTGAATTAAATAAATAAATACCCAGAAATTCAACCGGGGGGGCCCACCTGTCGGCGCCAACTGCTACAGTGACCGCCTCTCTCTCTCCTATATATATATTATTATATTCGTCCGCCCTAATTAAATTCCAGCAGCTTTTTGTGGGAGAACTCATCTAGGGTTTTCGACTTCCCGAAGTGATTCCTGCCAATTTCGACGTGCTTTTCGTGCGTCGTTTTTTTTGTTGGATTCGTATCGAGGTAAGCTTGCTGAATATGTAATTAATTTTTATAGATATTATTCCTAAATTTTTAGAAAATTCGTAGAGTGTCGGTTGTCCGAAACTTGACATGTTTCAGTGTTTTCGAGATTCCGGGAGGACCGAAAATCGAAATCACGGACCGTTTGAAGTTTCAGAAAGCTAACACAGCGCTCTACGACATATATTTTTTTCATAAATTAATTCGTTCATCTAGTATTTTAGTTATTCTGTTGAACTCAGAATTGATCGGTTGATCACCGTTTCGGTCACGATTAGCCATAACAACGATATCTTTTGACCAAAGCGTGATTTTGCGGCAGGGTTGATTCCAGCGCACTCGTGGTATTGAAATCTACCAAGGTACACTTTCAAAATCTAGATTTTACAGCATTTGACTATATAGTCAACTGTACGTCTCGATTTGCGTGTCATGGTTTCCAAAATTGGAAAACAAGACTTTTGATGGCCAAACTTGCATGTTTAGATTATATTCAGATTATTATTAGGTTAAATTAGGTTTTAAGTAAATTATTCTAGAATTAATTATTATTAGATTAGTAACCAAACTAGCCACTATTCTATGAATTTAGAACTAGAACATTAGAATTGATTTATAGTTTTCGTGCACGGTTCATGGTGCGATATGTGTTATAGGTTGACAGCTCCTAGATCGGCATCCCCTCATCCTCGACTTGTGACTACGGTTTGTGCAAGGACCACAGGCAAGATACCTTGCCTCCCTCTACAGTTTAATTTCATGCTTATAGTTTTTCTGTGATTATTTGGTTATCATTTGGTTACTCTAGTTCTATGTATTTATATGTTATTAACAGTTCTCTAGTCGACTTGATTTATATATGTTCTTCATACCATGTTCACTAGTTCTTTGACTTGCTTGTGTATCATCTTCATGACTTGATAGTGTAGATATTTCAGGCTTGTTCACCTTATGAGTTCATATTAGAGTTGTCCTTACCTGGACCTTGACTGAGTTGTACCGTGTCGTTACTTGTACCTCGACTGGTTCGTGTCATAGAACGAATACGTGTAGTTGAACTGCTAAATCCTTGTTATTGTTTCCTTGGCACCAGAGGGTCCACTCGGGACGAGGGTGTTTGTTTTGATCTGTTGCACCAGAGAGTCCACACTCGGGACGAGGGTGTTTGTCGTGTTTACTTGCATCAGAGAGTCCACACTCGGGACGAGGATGTAGTACTTGCACCAGAGAGTCCACACTCGGGACGAGGGTGCCTTGCCGTGAACTAACCAGAGAGTCCACACTCGGGACAAGGGTTAGTGATTAGAACTAACCAGAGAGTCCATTCGGGACGAGGGTTAGTGATTAGTTCAAACATGCGAGTCCACTCGGGGCGAGGGTTTGGTATTCTATTGATCTCGTGTTCACTTGTTCATCCAGCAGTTCAGTTACGTGTAGTTGTTCTGGTATTCCAGTTCATAGTCACCTGTCAGTAGTCACTTATTAGCAGTTTGGTCGTAGTCTCGTGCCATGTTAAGTGTCGTTTCTTGTTTATATCCTGTTTATATTGTCATACATGATTAAGCTGCTAGATAGGCATGTTTTATGTATCTTGCTGTCCTCTGAGGACCTGATGATCTCTTCAGGTTTAGCGATTGCGTGGAGTTAGTTAGCAGAGCGGGATGGTAGAGGATTGCGATGTATGATACAGGTATTTGCTTGTGATATTTCTTTATTATCCTCTCGTGCTTTATATTTCGTATCATGATATATTCTGCTTATTTTATAGACTCATATCATTCTTGGAGTCTAATCGAACAATATGATAATGGGCTGCAGACCATGACCATAATTGTTCATTCATGTTTCATATTCTTATTGTGGATTGAGATATAGATTGCATTGCCATGACTTGGCAGTATACCATAGCCTTGACAGCGTTTACGTATTCGAGTCGGGCTGGAGTCCGCTCGTTACGTAGCTGGCTTGCTCACGAGCTCGCATCCGAAAAGCGGATGCGGGTCGTGACAAGACTAGAGAGAGAGAGAGAGGGCTCTTTCAACTTCAACTTGATAAATGGTTGTGATGTGAATAAATGAACTAAAACGGTATAATACAACCCAATGAACCCATACCCAACCGGCAACCCTAATTATTTAACAAGGATTTGGTCGGTTTAGACGGTTTTTGGCATAACCAAATCGTGAACCAAACCGAACCGGTCGGTTTTGAAAAAATTGAAGCCGAACCATCGGTTCGATTTAAAACCAATCGGTTCGATTTGGCTTGGTTCGATTTGGGCGATTTGACTTAATTGTGCACAGCCCTACATGTCACATCCCGGTTCCGTAAAATCAAACTTTCTTGCATAAGCGTGATGTCGTGCGATTCTAAGTTGCGCTTGCACGTGACAAGCACCAAACGATCGATTGAATTCGCACAAAAGTTTCCAAGCAAAAAGTGTTGAATAAACACAAGATATATAAAAATTATTCTCTTTATTGATGTGAAGTATAGGTACAACGTCTTGAAACCAAGATTACAATCGCTCAAGCTCTCTTTCACTCTCTTTTTCTTTATACAATGAATTATGTCATGAGGCTTACAACTTAAGAACGAATATAATAGATGTTGTCTATACATTATGTCTCGTATGCAAGCTTCACTTCTTCAAAACAAATAAAGTAGAAACGTATACATACGTAAAAGACGCATATCTAATGCATATGCAAAAATCATATTAGACACGTTCACACTTCCATCCACTTCATACATCCAAACAACCCCCAAGTGACAAGGAGGGAGATGGAGGAACATGTGTTGCCCACCTACTAGTAACAAGTGGGTCTAAGAAGAGATGATATCCGCTACAAAATGGTGGTCTTACCACAAGGTAATCTATTGGTAATCTATTCTACTATATAATAGAAAAACTTAGATGGTGAAACTTTTGAATTCCGAAAATACCCTTACATACTTATACTAATTAAAAATAGTTCATTAATTTTAATAAGGACAACTTAGTAATTAGGAAGACTACCATTTGGTCTTCTTAAAAAGTCTTCCTAAATTAATTAAGAAATGTTAAAATACATGTAAGGCACGTGCACATATGCTAGTACTAGTAAGGACAAAAGCGGATGTTAGTTTGAATTTCAAGTCAGAAAATAACTAAACGAAGGGGGGTCTTAGTGCTACTAGCGCAACACATGGACGGTCAATAATGACTGAAAGATAAATATCTCTCTCATACTACTGTATAGTATATTAGAATATATTTATTGATTTGACATAGTTTAACAGTTGGGATATATTTATTGATTTGACATAGTTTATTGATAATGACGGTCAATATACTTATTTATTGATAAATATCTCTCTCATACTACTGTATATTGGAATATATTGAAAGATAAATATCTACTCTGCATCCCATGTATTACTTAGCACACCCTAAGTGCTAAGTACACAATATTTTAAATGAATAAAATTAACATAAATGCTAAGTACACCCCACCAAATGACCAAAATATCATTTTCTATTCTAACCTAAAACCTATCATCATTCCTAAGCACACCCCAGACATCATTTCTAACATCTCTACTCTCCTCTCTCCAACTGGCCCCCTCTCTTCTCCAAACCCAACGTCTTCTCCGGTCCCCTCTCTTCTCCGTTCGCCACACCATTGCCGAGGAGCTTTCGGATTGTTAGAACGAAATAAATTTCGAATTTTTTTTGGGTGTATTCACAGTTCTGCTTGAGCCTGGTCTGTCGAGCACACAGATTGGTGTTCGACCCAGGACAGTCGAACATTGTTGTGCACGTTCGACCAAAGTGGGTCGAACAGAAGATCACTTGTTCGACCTGTTTTGGTCGAACAATGGGGAGGCTGATGGGGTGTGCTAGAAAGGTCATGTGGGTATATGGGTCTTTTAACATTAATCTATTTTTCAACTTAAGCTATATGGGGTGTGCTAAGTAATGCATGGGGTGCGGATAGCCGTGCCCTTAAGAGTTTTGCAAGATTTTATTTCCTACATCTCCGTTGAAGTTCAAAAACTCTACCAGATATTTCGCTAATATGGTATTAAAAAAAAAAGTTGTACTCCAGTAGTTGAGTATGAAATATAAATTATATTCTTGTAATGGGTTTCCTGGAAGAATTGATATTCCATAGTCCATATTCCCATCAGACCTGTTCCATGTTACACATGATCCGAATATATTTGGGTTCTTCACCATATATGATTCATGTCTTCTCCCAGGTGAAGATGATTATAGTTGACCATTATAGTAACACTATATACTAAAGCTTCATTGCTGTCTTACTATACAATTGAACATTTCAAAATTTTCAGTTCGACTCCTGAATTTTTTACATCAAGGGTCAAGGCGAAGATGCCGGTGATGATCTACTTAGCAGTGCTTTGCCCTTCTTCCATAACACCAACGTCTGTATCTTCTAAATGAGCTAGCCTTGGTTACTGTTATTATTTGTGCTTTGTTATCCAAGAAGCAACCCTCCTCGTTCTTATTGTACAAGCGCCCATCGACCCTGTTCATCTGATCGATCAGCGATTGCCTAATGTGGCCCAGCGGCGTCTCAGTGATTCCAGCAAGGTATACGTCGGAAAAGAAGTCAAACTTGAGGTTGGCAATGGGGGTGGTGGGCTTCTTGAGGTCGTCTTCTTGCAGGATATCTCCTATTCTCGACAATATGCTGAATGCCAGGCTGACAAGAACTCTTGAATAGGCTTCAACAATGGCATGCCCAACATCCTGCATAAAAAAGGAAGGGGGAGATTAGTCCCCATTTATTAAGGATGTGGGTGCTTGTCAGTACAAAATTCCTAGGAGAAGTCACGAGCTCCTAATTTTTCAAATTTGACAATGAAAAGTCGTTGGATTACATTCATCTGATCCCTTAATTTTATCACGCGGCTAAAGAAAAAAAAGTATAGTGAAATCCACGTGTCACATTCATATTATAAGTTCTTATTATGTGTTCTTATTCATGTTTTTGTAGTCAAATGTTATCAGTATGATCTTCATTGTAAATATAGCAAGTTACTATAACATTTCCATCTAGATTACTGCAACAATTTATAGTTTCATGAGGTCTAAAAGAAAGAAGGCTAAATTTCAACTTGATAGCTTCAACTATTCCAGTTTTCAACTTGATACCCTAAACTTTAAAAGTAGACAATTTGATAGCATCAACTATTGAATTTTTTAGTCAGGCGTTAAGTTTTTCGTTTAAAAAAATTGGACTAAATTACCCGTGCTACCCCACCTACCCGCTGCCGACGCGACTGCTGTTGAGGAGGCGGGGGTGGGGGGTGGGGGGGTGGGGGGGGGTGGGGGTGGGGGGTGGTAGAGGATGGGGTATTGTCGTCATTTACCATTTTCTATTAACATCATAGGATATTAAGTTGTACAATTATAGTTGAGGTATCAAGTTGTCTAGTTTTAAAGTTTAAGGTATCAGGTTGAAACATTGGAATAGTTGTGGGTATCAAATTGAAATTAGGCCAAGAAGAATATGCTAACCTTGTTGTATTGGACCTTGGTGACATCAATAAAAGTCTGCGGAAGGTTTGGAAATTTATTCTTAAGAAGCTGATGAAGTGTCTCTGCTCTTTCCAGCAACATGCCAATCTTCTCATGCTCAAGTCCATTGTCCCTCATGAAATTCCAAGGGTATCGGATTGGCAACCTCTTGCTTGCTTCTTCAGTCAAGCTCTGTTTCCAGGCAAATATGGCACCCTCGAGCCGGTTCACTGTATCAAGCACACAGTGTTCGTTTTTCAAATTCAAGGAAAGCAATATTCCCTGGGCTGAGGAGGAGGCAGCAGTTACAGACTGATATAAATCTTCACCCAAGCTGGCCTTTCCTGACTGCACAGAAACAATTGGACAGCTTATGCAGAAATTTCAAGATGATTTGAAATAATTGATTTTTATGAATAAAATTTGGAATGGCAAATGGGAAAGCAGTGAGTTGAAACCATACATACCTTTGGAAGTGCATCCTTGACTGCAGTGGGAATGGGCAGTTGGAGCAACACTTGCTCATTGATGGATTTGGCAGCCTTAAGGACCTGATGAACAAACTTCCCCTGGAATACGAGTCTTTTACGTTGAGAAATGGAAAGCCCAGCATCTGGAACCTGCGGAGTTGGCAGCCACCACTTTTTGCTCAGCCTAGTGCTTCCATTCCCGCCTCGGCCTTCAGCTCTGCTGCCCCCTTCAGCGTACCAAAACTCCGTATCTACCATCGACTCCATAATTTCCTGCAGATCAAATAGGTTTCAGTCCTAGAACATAGCAGTTGATAATAATCACTACCTACAAAATCTTTATTCCTTGGTAAATCTCACTCAACTAACATACAGGGATGGCTGCAATCCCATACCAAGCAACCTAGAAATTTCTTATTAAATCGATATATTTAAATTTCATCGTAAATCTGGTGACTTACAATAAGCATAGAATCTAGCTTCCGAAGCGCGGGCAGATTCATGTGGACATCTGAACGAGCCTTTGGTGTCATTATCTGCAACAAAGAAAGGAGAAGTATACAAGAGAAAGTTTTGGGATTCAGATAAGTAGAGATTAATAGCTGACTTGAGACTTACGTCCAACATCCGGCCATTGTCCCCATTTTGCTTTGCCGGTACTAGCTCAACCATGTAGTTAGTAGGGGAAAGCAACCAGTCCATTTCCCTACACCATCTGCTCTTTCTTTCTTCGGACAAGGGCTCCAGTTTCCACAACTCTCCAAAAACAGTTGCTGAAAGAAAAATAGAATTGAAGGTTCATGGAGTATCAGAACTAGCTTCGCTTTAGCAATCAGAGAAAAAAATTACATCATTATTCCATGTTTCATACAAACATTGGAATCCATCTCAAGGCTCTGATGGGAAACATCTACCCTATCTGAACAAAAAGAACAAGGCATGAAGTGTAAAATCTGCATCAGGGTTACAAATTTTTACCTAGTAGTATAAGCATGTACACAAAAAACAACTACTGATTTCCACATCCATTTCTTAACACACACACACACACACACACACACACACACATATATATATATATTGCACATATATATTGCACATATATATATATATATATATATATATATATTGCAAATGAGCTCTAGCCTAGTGGTTAAGAGAGATGCATGCAGCCCAAGTGGTCGGAAGTTCGAGCCCCAGTGTATATATATATATATATATATTATTTTATTTTTTTGGAAAAGGGGTAAATTTTATTCCAAAGGAAAAGCCATAATCATACAACATACAATCAGAGTGGGACTCCCACTCATCAATTCTCCATAGCAGTTACATCAAACTCGATGTTATGGAAAATGCCTACCGGTGGGGTGACCAGCCCCTCAAAGATCCGACGGTTTCGCTCCCGCCATACATGCCAAACCGAAGTAGCCAGTCGAACTCTGGCGGTTCGGAACCAGTCCTGCCCTCGTCCCCTGCTATCCCGGATCACCATGATGATGTCCCCAATACCTTTCCCGGAGGCAGGCACTCCCAATCCACGACTCTGATCCGACCAGATCTGCCATGCCAGAGTGCACTCGAAGAAAATATGCTTAATAGATTCAGGCTCACACTTGGGGTCCAGAACTGGCACACAAAACGAACTCAGGTGATCCCTAGTCAAAAGGCGGCCCAGTAGAAGCCTGTAGACACACAACTGCATCTTCCTGGCCAGACCCTTGCACCAAACGAACTCGCAGTCTGGACTCAGAGAAAAGGTGCGCCGGATGAGGTTGTAGCAGCTCCGGAACTGTAACTCCCCAGTTCCCGGAGTTGCTCCAGCCGGCTCCCAAATCCACCGATCCGCAGGCAAAGCCGGATCAATGACTGTAGACATAATGATCTCACCCAGCTCCTCAGTGAACCGATAAGAACCCGGCCTCCACTCCCCATTCCATATGATGCGACTACACTTCAGACCACGTTTGTCCTCCTGATGAGTCGGGGCACCCCTGATGTCCAAAAGCGACCGCCGATCTAGCCAAGGATCCCGCCAGAGGTCCGTACCAGACCCATCCTTCATGACCCTCCGGATAGCAGACTTGAGCACCCCCCCTGTGTCTCAAGACAGTCTTGAACGTGACCGAATGGTTGTTGTCAGTAGAACACGTCCAAAAGTTGTCCTGCTTCACGTATCTGCAGTGCATCCAGTCCGTCCAGAGAGACCCCCCGCTGATGAATCTCCAAGCCAACTTAAGCGCAGAAGCCTCCCGAATCTCCAGCAACGGCCTGAGCCCCACTCCTCCCTCCTTCCTGGGACGACAGAGCTGCTCCCAGGAGATCGCATGCATACCCCCCATCCAAATGAAATCGGCACAGAGCCGCTCCACTTTTCCGAATAGTGGCCACAGGAAGGAGGATGGACTAAAGCCAGAAGTGGGCCACAGCCGAAATCACCGATCTGACCAGCTCAATGCGTCCGCCAAATGACAGACCGGTTGCCTGCCAACCTTCCACTCTCCTCTGGACGTACTCCACCAGACTATGGCAGTCCTGATCTCATGCATAATTGACAGTGAGAGGCACTCCTAAGTAACGCACAGGAAGACCACTCCTCGCGATAGCCAGCACATCGGTCCGCTCCTCCTTCCGGGGGCACAGGGAGCTAAAGTAGACCCTACTCTTATCTTTGTTCATCTGGAGAGATGCATGTGTTGGCCCAATGATTGTATCATGTTTTTGAATATGGTTAATATGTTAAGTTTAGCATTTCTTTATCACTAGTCTTCATACTATCGCTATAGCATTTCTACTTATACTTGTACCTTTGGTGATATATGCCTATTGGTTTACATATTAGTGATATGAGCTTATCTATCTTAAATTTAATCGGATTGCCAAAATCAAAACTATATTTTTTATTTTGGTTATTCAATTAATTTTAATTATTATAATATTACTAACATTTATGCTATCACCTTAGCACTTATACTTAAACTCAGCATTGTCCTAATGTGCATTAAACTTATCATTCTTGCTACTATGTATATTGCTTTGTTCGTCTAACATGTATATGCAGAAAAGCAATAAGTAAGATCAATGTGGACATATGCAATGAAGAAATCATGGTGGGCCAAAGACGACGGATCCCACAAGATTTCTCTGAACCACCCGACGACATCTCCGGAGCCACGCACTCGGGGGTTCCGCTGCCCGGTTAGCGGGCGGGGGTCGAGGGGGCAGCGCCCCTCGTCGGGGGTTCGGGGGCGAAGTTCCCGAAAGGTATTCAATTTTCACAAACTGGATATCTTTGGACAGCTGCCGCCAAGGAAAAAAGCCAACATATATCAAGGAAAGAAGCCATGTCATGCCATCATCATTTCAAGACTCTGAAGAAGCCTGCACCTGCTACAGTATCTCTGGAGTCTGTAATGAGTCTTAGGAATATTTGTAAACACAAGAAATGGATGGTAAAATCGAAAGCTATAGTAGAAATTAGTCCAGGATCATTTTCGGATAAAAACCGACATACCGACGGTATACCGGTCCATACCGACGGTATACCGATTTTGTTCACAGAAAGTTTCTGTCTACAAAATCGGCATACCGACGGCATACCGGTTCATACCGACGGTATACCGGTTTAGTAACGTTAAAATTCCAACGGTCGAAAATCCGAACAATTAATGATCCCAACGGCTATATTTCTAGCCGTTGCATTCCAGACCGGTATACCGCCGGTATGCCGGTTCGCAGACTGAAAAGTTGCCTTGAGCTCTTTTCAATGCTTTGGTTATAAATAGCCTTGAACCCCTTCATTCAAGATTGATGCTTTGAGCCTAAAAATTTTTAAACCACCAAAGCCTATCCACAAACAACTCTACAAAGCTTTCATTTGTCATCCACAAATTGTGTTAGAGTTATTGAGTTAAAAAGTAAGATCTTCATCTTATTGTATAAGGAGATCGAAACCTATTGTGAAAGGTTGAAGTTGGGGAGTCTTCGTATCCAAACTCTCGGTTGAAGTTGGAGAGTCTTCGTATCCAAACTCTCGGTTGAAGTCGGAGAGGCCTTCGGATTAAAGCTCTCGTGTAAGAAGTTGACGAGTTCTTCGGATCCAAACTCGTGTGTAACTATTTACTCAAATAGTGGATTAAAGCCGGAGAGAGTTCCGGGACTGGAGTGCCTCTTGGGAAGATACCAGGATACATCGGGTGTCGGTATTGTTTTGCTTCTTCTCTTGCACTTATATTTTTTTTAAAGTGCCCATTAGCTTGTGCTAAGTGCTTGATTAGTTAGCTTGACCCTATTCACCCCCCCTCTAGGGTTCCTACAATTGGTATCAAAGCTTGGACTCTATTGTTAGGCTTAACATCCTTAGAGTAGATCCTTGTTAATTTTCTATGGCATCGTATTCCTCCTACTCCTCCTCCGATAAAGAGGATTTTACTTCTAGTAGCATAGACAATCATGTTTTTTCTAAATACAAGAAATGCTCTAAGTGGAAAGCCATGGCTAAACAATCCTTAGAGATTCTTGACAACCTTCATTCTACAAATAAAGAACTTTCTGAAAAGGTTATTCATTTAGAAGAAGCAAATGAGTTTTTGAGAAATGAAAACAATGATCTATTATCTAGACTTGATTCTCAAAACTCATCATGTGTTTCTTTAAAGAGTTTGAATGAGGCTTTAATCTTGAAAATCAAATCTCTTTCCTTATCTATAGAAGATCTTAAAAGTCAAACGCATGTGTTAACTTCTTTGCACGATTCTTCTATTGATTCTTTAAAGAAACAAAATGATGATTTTATTTCTAGAATTGCTTTATTTGAAAAAGAGAATTATGCTTTAAATGCTAAATTCGATTCTCTTACTTGTTTGCATGATGATTTGCTATTAGAACATGATATTCTTAAAATCAAATCTTCTCATGCTCACTCTAGAGATATTCATCATTCTAGTATGTCACATGTTCATAATCATACTCATTCCGATACATGTGCACACATTAGTATTAGGTGCTTCTATTGCTCTCGCATTGGACACATGAGCTTCACTTGTCCTATTCGTAGGAGTTTTTCTACCAATGCTAGAGTAAATAGTATGTGGGTCCCTAAAGCTAATAAATGTGGATCCAAGTTTATTTGGATACCAAAGTCTTCATCTAATGTTGTAGGTGAAGCTTCTTGTATCGGGACATAGCACCGAGGAGCATGTTGGTGGTTGCAAAGCTCAAAGATCATCTTCCAAGCAATTGCACCAACACAAGCGTGGCCACTAGAGCCACTTTGGTAACTTGCTAAGCGATTCTCTTTAAATTGTTTATATTTATAGAATCTAGCATGTTGCACTTGATGTCTTGCTACTCGCTCACATTGATATCCTTTAGTTGTCTTTTATATAAATCAATGTGAGATATAATACTAGCATGCTTAGTTAATTTTCTTATTAATTCTTTTATCTAGCATGACTAGTTACTCGGCTTAAATGATTAGTTCACACTATGTAGTTTATCACTCATTTTTTATTAGTGTGACACATTTATATATTCATGCTCATTTTTCTTAATCTTTTATAAATCATGCATATCACTCTAGTCCATAGGAGCTTGGTTTTGATTTGAGTTAATATGATTTTAACTCTCCGTCTTTAAAGTTTTTGAGATAGTTACTTGTTTGTCGATTTGTATTTAATATGTCATATTTTTCTTAATCGGTATTTGTAAATATATATGTTTAGCACAAGCTTCTTATCACTTGACAAGTATTTACTTATACTTTCACTTTAACCTTGTGCTCACATAATATATTCATTATTGATTCTCATATTTTATTTTGATTAAACCTCTTATGAATCAATTATGTCTTTGCCTAATAAAGCTTATTTATATGTGTTTTGAATTTGTGATAGTTTTTCAAACATTCATTAAGGATACATGACTATATTCATTAAAATTTCCATCTCTATGTAGATCATGTATTTCTTATGTTGATATTTTTTTTTGTATAAATATCTTTATGTGGGCATATGAGTTAAGCTAAAGTTTTATATTGACTTGAAGAGTACTTTAATATACTTGTTACCTTCATACTTGTGCTTATCTCATACCTTAGCTATTGATTCCTTTGACCAAATTTGTTCTTCTTGAATCAATTAGCTTCTTCCTTAAAGTCTTCTTTTGATGATATCTTCTTGACTTTTTGGTTGGCATTATGGATACATGTTCTTAATTGATTTTTGATCTTTTCATGTATGCCTATTCGTGATATATATATATATATATATATATATATATATATATATATATATATATAAGATTCATATCTTTTGATATTTATTTGTTTTATATCTTTTAGTTGGGATGATGAGAGAAAATATTTGTTTGTCTTGCACTTGACTATTTATGGAAGTTCTTTTAAGAATCACATGGTTTTGTGCTTTGTCTTGTTTTTATATTTACCTCCGTTTTTAGTGCACATTTTTAAATCTATATCTTCTATATACTCCTATTGTGCACTATGAAAACATTTTCGTAAAATATGATTCTTACTATCTTTAGCAATTTAGCTTTCTTGATCTTAATGATCTTTCTTTGCTCATTCCTTGAGTTTATTATTCTTTTTGAATTATTGTTGCCCAATGATTTTTGTAGCACATGAGAATACATGTAATTGATACATCATATTTCTTATAACGTTAGCTACTATGGTTTGAGCTTTTGTGTTGAGATTTTTCATTTCTAGAGAATACACTTATTTCATAATGGCTATAATATCTTGCATTCTCTAGATCGATATATTATTTCATTATCTTGGACGAATCTCAATACTTGGCAAAAAGATTTATTTTATTATGTTTTCATGAGTATCTCTTTTGGTCTATACTTGATAAGAGATTAATTTATTTATTTGTCATCTTATGCTCTTATCCTTGCTTAGTAAAGAGTCTATAAATCATTTTGTTCATTCAAAATGTATTGCCCTTTTTGTGAACTCTATGCTTAAGCAAGTATCTTTAGTGTTAGTGACTTAAGATTAAATGAGCACATTTATCTTGTTAATGGCCTATCTCATTAATCTTAATTAGTTATGTAGTTTGCTTATTTATGATATATTGTTAAGCTATAAAATTTGGTTCACTTTCACTCATCTAGCTATTATTTTTCTTTTCAATCTATATATGATATGCTAGTTTACATAAACAAGATTTGTGATTCTTCTAAATATAATTTTTATCCTATTTTAGATACATATGTTTGTTCTCCAAAACTAGCTTTACAAATTCTTGATTAGATCTTGTTTTTCTTGGAGGTTTGTGATTCCTTTTTTTAAGTCTCCTTCCATATTAGTCAAGCAAGTATCTCTTAAATTTCTCTCATTTTGATTCATGATTTCATCGTATTATCATTTACATCTCTTTTTGATTGAATTTGTAATCATTTAAATGAGAATGACTCTTTTCCATATTTTTCATTGTTTTATGAGATTTTATCATAAATATGGATTTGGGATTTTCTTTATGAGCTTTGTTGGATCATGTTTAATTTGTTTATTTTTATTGATAAAAGATCCTAATGGTTGAGTAGTCCTATATTATCTTATTATATGATTATCAAACTAATTTATTACTCTACTTTGACTACTCATGGATTGCCACATATGGACCTTTGCTATTTGAACTTTATGGTTTATTATTTACCATTAGCAAGGTTTGGATTTTACCCGTTGATGGGTACATATATGGTGAAACATACCTAGTCCATGTAAAGTAATAAATTGGTTGATTCTTTCTTAATTAGATAATCATGGACATGATGTTTGAGTTTTATTTTTATTTTATTTTTTAGCTATATTCTGTCTATCATCATGATTGTTCTTAATTGACTTTATTCTCTTTTTTTCATGATGACTTTTTCTCAAAGGATAACATACATTGATCTATCATATTTAAATATGAGATCTTTATATATATAGACTAATTAATGACATCTTTTGATTATATGTGCTTAATTGGAATATTCTTTTGATTTTTCATCTTTAGCGGCTATTAATAGGATATCTTCTCTTGACTAAAGATGACATTATTCGTCTTTTGACGATATTGTAGCCTTATATGCATTGTACAAAGGGGAGAAATCCATAGTTGATTTACGCCCGAAATCCTTTAGTTATATATTTTATGCTATAAGTGCTTTGGAACTAGATGCATATTTTGAGGGGGAGCAAATCAATTGATTCAATTTATTTATACCCTTTAATATGTCATATACCTAGTTCATCATGGACCCATATGTTCGTCTATTTCATATCCTATTGATTGAGGTCATGATATTTTTATTTGTGAAAGATTTATGAGAGTGTATGCAAGTGTCTTTATTATTTATCTCTCTCTTTTATATGGATTAAATAAGTCATCTTGTTAATATTAACTTTCATATCTTATCTTGATGACTATTGTGCTTTCATTGTTTTGGCTTTCCTTATATGCTTAATTGATTTGGCTTTTCTTATTGAGGACTTACCTAAAATTTTTGTTTATCTATATCGGTAATACTTTGAGGGGGAGCATTCAAGCCGACTGAATTTCTCCTTCTCAAGTATTTTTCTCCTTTACCTTCATATTTATCAAAAAGGGTATTCATATAGCATGATAAGGTAATTGAGTTAAAATGCATTAACTTGGATAAGCTAATAGATTTTGCAAATAAAGAGATTATTTTATATCAATTACTTTGCAATTATCTAATCCTCATGGGCTTTTAACTGAAATCCTTGATTGAAATCTTTTATTTCAATTGGTATATCGCTTCCTTCCAAAACTAGAGTTTTAATTCATATAATATTATGTTTTGGAGTTTTTTTCTTGGATTTCAAGTTAGTAAAACTATTTTTTGATTGTTTTTCAATTTTATTTGTTTTACCAACTATATTGTGTTTTGACATGCTTCTTTTAAATATTTGATGTTCTACATTGGCAATGTAGCTTTATAAACTTGTCATTACACCCTCCTCCCATTGTTTTTCATTAGTATATCTTGATCATAATTGTCTATGCCTTCCTCATGCTCTGATTTATGTACTTAAGATTAATTTTCTTTTATCTCTTAGTACGGGGGAGCCTATTTTTGATCATGACAAAGGGGGAGAAGTAAGTTTAAGTATGAATTTATAAGTAATCTAAGTAGTATGCTTTTCGTGATATTGCTTATATCTCTTGTAAATTAGTGATACATGCATCTATTGTATCCATACTAAACTTAACCGATTTGCCATAATCAAAAAGGGGAAGATTGTTGGCCCAATGATTGTATCATGTTTTTGAATATGGTTAATATGTTAAGTTTAGCATTTCTTTATCACTAGTCTTCATACTATCGCTATAGCATTTCTACTTATACTTATACATTTGGTGATATGTGCCTATTGGTTTACATATTAGTGATATGAGCTTATCTATCTTAAATTTAATCGGGTTGCCAAAATCAAAACTATATTTTTGATTTTGGTTATTCAATTAATTTTAATCATTATAATATTACTAACATTTATGCTATCACCTTAGCACTTGTACTTAAACTCAGCATTGTCCTAATGTGCATTAAACTTATCATTCTTGCTACTATGTATATTGTTTTGTTCGTCTAACATGTATATGCAGAAAAGCAATAAGTAAGATCAATGTGAATATATGCAATGAAGAAATCATGGTGGGCCAAAGACGACGGATTCCACAAGATTTCTCTAAACCACCCGACGACATCTCCGGAGCCACGCACTCGGGGATTCCGTTGCCCGGTTAGCGAACGGGGGTCGAGGGGGCATCGCCCCTCGTCGGGGGTTCGGGGGCGAAACCCCCGAAAGGTATTCAATTTTCACAAACTGGATATCTTTGGACAGCTGCCGCCAAGGAAAAAAGTCAACATATATCAAGGAAAGAAGCCATGCCATGCCATCATCATTTCAAGACTCTGAAGAAGCCTGCACCTGCTACAGTATCTCTGGAGTCTGTAATGAGTCTTAGGAATATTTGTAAACACAAGAAATGGATGGTAAAATCGAATGCTATGGTAGAAATTAGTCCAGGATTATTTTCGAATGAAAACCGGCATACCGACGGTATACCGATTTTGTTCACAGAAAGTTTCTGTCTACAAAATCGGCATACCGACGGCATACCGGTTCATACCGACAATATACCGGTTTAGTAACATTGAAATTCCAACGGTCGAAAATCCGAGCAATTAATGATCCCAACGGCTATATTTCTAGCCGTTGCATTCCAGACCGGTATACCGCCGGTATGCCGGTTCATACCGACAGTATGCCGGTTCGCAGACTGAAAAGTTGCCTTGAGCTCTTTTCAATGCTTTGGTTATAAATAGCCTTGAACCCCTTCATTCAAGGTTGATGCTTTGAGCCTAAAAATTTCTAAACCACCAAAGCCTATCCACAAACAACTCTACAAAGCTTTCAATTGTCATCCACAAATTGTGTTAGAGTTATTGAGTTAAAAAGTAAGATCTTCATCTTATTGTATAAGGAGATCGAAACCTATTGTGAAAGGTTGAAGTTGGGGAGTCTTCGTATCCAAACTCTCGGTTGAAGTTGGAGAGTCTTTGTATCCAAACTCTCGGTTGAAGTTGGAGAATCTTCGTATCCAAACTCTCGGTTGAAGTCGGAGAGGCCTTCGGATTAAAGCTCTCGTGTAAGAAGTTGACGAGTTCTTCGGATCCAAACTCGTGTGTAACTATTTACTCAAATAGTGAATTAAAGCCGGAGAGAGTTCCGGGACTGGAGTGCCTCTTGGGAGGATACCAGGATACATCGGGTGTCGGTATTGTTTTGCTTCTTCTCTTGCACTTGTATTTTTTTTAAAATTGCCCATTAGCTTGTGCTAAGTGCTTGATTAGTTAGCTTGACCCTATTCACCCCCCCTCTAGGGTTCCTACAGCATGCGGCCCGAGTGGTCAGGAGTTCGAATCCCAGTGGGAGCGATTCCAGAAATTATTTACCTAGTTCCAAAATATATATATATATATATATATATATATATATATATATATATATATATATATATATATATATCACCTTTTTATTCTTGGATTAGTGATTTCACATCAAACAATTTCCATTTCCCTATCTGGTAAAATGGGTATATACAAGTGCATAGACATTAGGAAATATGACTTTAGTATGCATAGAGATAGAGATGGAGGAATAGAAGGGATGGTGCCCGCTCCTAAATTTGTAGAGGAAATAATCCTTTGGAGGAAACGAGCATAAAATGCATGCACCAATTGAAACTCAAAACTGGGTTGTTGTGTTCACTTCAAATGTAATCATGGCTAGCAATATCCGGTGCATATCCGTATTCTTATGACTATAAAGTTTGAATAAATTTGCTTCAAACGGGTATCAAGCATATTGGAGGATATCGTGTTGGCGTAACGTACCAAATGCAGATCCAGTAACACACTGACATCTTTATCCACTTTGTTAATGCCTCTATATGCTGTGTACACCACCCATACAACCGACTTCATCACATCTAATACTATTTCTTCCTACTACAAATTTTGCAGGATAGGTGCATATTGAATTTTGCACTTGCATTATCATTCCCTAGAATCCTGGAATGGAACGTGCAGTGTGTCCAAAACCAGCAGCACAAAAACCCTAGTAGACTATGTGTTGAGACTTGAAGTTATTTTATTGTGAATGGAATAACAACATATATATAGGAGAGGCTAGCCTCCTCTCCTATCATTCTAGCCAATGTGGGACTAAAGCCCAATAACACTATATATATCAACACTCCCCCTCAAGGTGGGCGAAAGATATTCACTAAGCCCATCTTGTCACATCCTCTCATCATGTTGATAGAACTAAGCCCCTTTGTCAGTCCGTCTGCTACCTGATCTTTGGTTGGAACATAGCCCAGCTCTAGTTCTCCTTTATCCAGTTTTTCTTTGATGAAGAATCTGTCAATCTCAATATGTTTGGTCCTGTCATGCTGCACTGGATTGTTGGCAATATTAATAGCTGACTGGTTGTCACACCATAGCTTCATCTTTGCTCCCTGGTCCAGCTTTAGCTCCGTCAGCATATTCTTCAACCACAACAGTTCTGTGACTCCCAAGGCCATAGCTCTATACTCTGCTTCAGCTGTTGATCTGGCCACTACTGACTGCTTCTTACTCCTCCAAGAGACCAAGTTGCCTCCTACAAATATGCAGTATCCCGATGTGGATCTCCTGTCGTCAGCACAGCTAGCCCAGTCAGAATCACAATAGCCCTCAATGCCTACATGATTATTTCTTCTGAAGATCAGTCCCTTCCCGGGGGCTCCCTTCAAGTACCTCAGAATCTGGTACACTGCGTCCATGTGACCCTTCCGGGGGTCATGCATGTAGCGGCTTACTACACTTACCGCAAAGCTGATATCAGGTCGAGTGTGGCTTAAGTAGATTAACTTGCCCACCAATCTCTGATATCTATCACGGTCAACTGGTTCTCCAGCTTCAGCATCCAGTTTAAACTTCTGGTCTATCGGTGTCGTAGCTGGTTTACATCCCATCATCCCTGTTTCCGTAAGCAGGTCCAGTGCGTACTTCCTTTGAGAAAGAACGATTCCCTCATTATCTCGAGCAATCTCAATCCCAAGGAAGTATCGAAGAGGGCCAAGATCTTTCACCTCGAACTCCTTGCCAAGTTTTACTTTGAGTTGGGCGATCTCCTGCTCATCATTGCCTGTGATAATCATATCATCTACATATACTGCAAGCATGGTGATATGGCCTCCACTCCGTCTGAAGAAGACAGTGTGATCAGCATTGATCTGCTGATATCCCATCCCTATCATTGCTCTCCTGAACCTGTCAAACCATGCCCGAGGAGACTGCTTCAGTCCATAGAGAGACTTCTTCAGTCTGCAGACCTTGCCTTCTGTCTGTTTTGTGCCGAATCCTGGTGGTATCTCCATGTACACCTCCTCTACTAGATCTCCATGAAGAAATGCATTCTTCACATCCAGTTGGTGTAGCTTCCACCCTCCATTGGCTGCCAGGGAGATCAAGGTCCTGACAGTGCTCATCTTCGCCACTGGTGCAAAGGTCTCGTCATAGTCGATGCCGTACGTCTGACTGTATCCTTTTGCCACCAGTCGAGCTTTATAGCGCTCAACCTGTCCATCTGGGTTCTGTTTCACAGTAAAAACCCATTTACATCCAACTGCTCTTTTCCCTTCTGGCAGTCTCACCAGCTCCCAAGTGTGATTCTTCTCAAGAGCTTCCAACTCCTCGTGCATTGCCGCTTTCCACTTTGGATCGTTCTTGGCAACCTGCCAATTGTTAGGTACAGTAATACTATCCAAAGATGCTATAAATGCTCCATGAGAAGAAGATATATGATCATAAGAAACAAACTTAGCAAGATCCCAACCATATCTGTCCGGAGGATTTCCCGCATTGCTGCGAGTAGTCCTTCGTGTAGGTAGTGGTATGGGAGACATCGGAGGAACGATATCACCTGAGGAGGGTGGTGGTGTAGATGAGGAGGGTGGTGGTGTAGATGAGGAGGATGGTGGTATAGGTGTCTCAGGAGTTGGGACAGGCGCAGGCAAGGGACTTGGCACTGACACTGTAGGTACTGGTCCTGTAGTCTGCTTGTTGTTTCTCCTGTTGTAGGTCAGTAACTCCCCCTGAGCCGTAGGTGTAACACTTCTCGTCTCCTCCCTCTGTTCCGCTTCACCTTCATGTTCCTCCTCAACCGTGTCTCTATGCCAAACTTCTAAATCGGTTACCACCAGATTCTCCAAGTTCTCTATCTCCCCCTCTCGCCTTATACTTGTAGTATGAGGCGTGTTATACGAAGTTCCATCCTGGCGGTAATATGGCTCATGCTCCCGGAAGTGGACGTCCATACTAACAAATTTCTTCTTCTCTACTGGACTCCAGCATACATACCCCTTCTGAGTTGCTGAGTAGCCCACGAAGATGCACTTGACTGCTCTAGGGTCAAGTTTTCCAACGAATGGTCTGTTGTCCTTCACAAAACACACACATCCAAACACCTTTAGTGGAAGTATTCCACTATTATTACCTTGTAATACTTCACATGGAGACTTCCATCCCAGGACTTTTGAAGGCATCCTGTTTATAAGTTGAGCTGCTGTCAACACCGCATATCCCCATAGGTGTTGTGGGACATTCATGTCGATCATCATACTTCTTGCGGTCTCCAGAAGATGTCGGTTCTTCCTTTCTGCTACTCCATTTTGTGCTGGTGTATATGCACAAGAGGTCTGATGCTGTATTCCATGTGCTGACAAGTACTCTGCAAGTGTCCTATTGGTATACTCCGTCCCATTGTCAGATCTCAGTATCTTCACCACTGCATTATACTGAGTCTGGACATATTTATGAAAGTCCCGAAAACAAGCAAATACATCACTTTTGTTCTTCATCAAATACAGCCAGGTGACACGAGATGCACAATCGATAAACGAAACAAAATACTTATACCCATTCATAGTGTTAGTAGCACATGGGCCCCAAACATCAGAATGAACTACCTCAAAGACTGAAGAACTCTTATGACCATTTCCAACATATGAACTCCTAGTAAGTTTTCCTAACTCACATGCATCACATACTAATTTTCTTTTATTTGATTTTGCATACATATCTGGATACAACTTATTTAGAGTATCAAAGGAAGAATGCCCCATCCTCCTATGATGAAGTATCAAAGTGTCTTCAGTCCTCTGCTGCAGCTCCTCCATTCCAGCCTTCTCTGCCATAGACACCAATGCTGAGTCCAGTCCGTCTTGATCTAGGTACCACAGTCCATCATGCCAAGTGCCAGTCCCAAGTCTTCGTCCCGTCCCTTTCTCCTGGAAGATCACCTTAGGAATATCAAAAGAAACAATGCATTTTAGTTGGAGAATTATAGAACTAATAGACAAGAGACTGACTGGGAAGGATGGAGCATGCAAAACATTGGATAACCTTACTGAACCCGTACAATTAACAGTACCCTTACCGACCACTGGTTGGAAAGTACCATCCGCAGTCTGAATGGTGTCTGTCGATGCTAGGTGAGTGTACGAGGAAAACTTACTAGCATTTCCGGTCACATGCCGAGATGCTCCTGAGTCGATAATCCAGTCTGACATTTTAAGGGAAGACATAGATGCAAGAGCGTGAGACTCGTCAGTACCTTCTGATGGATGGGCATACATAGCGGCGTTGCCTCTGAAGAATGGAGTGGATGCCTCCTCTGCTCCGCTTCTCCTGTCTCCTTCGATTGACGCTTTTTGCTTTCTCTCCAGCAGGTCCAGTAGCGCCTGATCCTCCTCAGTAAAGGCGCCGCCAGCTCCTCCATTCCCATCTGCCACCAGCAGGTTTGCCCGATAGCCTCCTCGACCACCTCGTCGGCCTCCTCGACCACGTCCACGTCCAGCATATCTTCGTCCACGTCCACCACCTGAGTCTCCCTCCTTAGGTGGTTTGGTACAAGCATATCGATGGTGGCCCATCTCCCCACAGTTGTAGCACTGCCGATTCTGTTGCCAGAGCTCTCCCTTGGATCCTGTATCCCCCGAACCGGTAGCTGCTAGTGCTGACTTCACTTCGGGTAAAGCACCTGTCGATGATGCGCCTGTCCCTGTCTGTAATCTGATCCGCGTCTCCTCCTGAATCATGGCTGAGATAGCCTCCTCGAGACTAGGGATCTCTGGCTGGGCGAGGAGTAAGGCTGTCCTCTGTGTGAATGCTGTAGTCAGTCCCTTAAGGAATTTCATCGTCCTCTCCTGCAGACACACCTGTCTCTCCTTGCACTTTGGGTCCCCGCAGCTTGCCCGTTTGGAATGGTGATCATAATCCAGCCAGAGACGTTCCAACTCCGTAGCGTACTCCTGCACCGTCTTCTCGCCTTGTACGGTGTCGTCGATCTCCCCTTTTATCTGGAAGATCCGTAGATTGTTACCTATGCCATCATAGGTTCTTCTCAATTTCTCCCATACGTCTTTCACCATCTCAATGTCATCTACTGTGGAAGCAATAGACTGGACTAAGGAGTTGAGAAGCCAGATATAAATCACCATATGAGTGGATTTCCACTCGTCGCGTCCTGTCGAGCCCTCTTCCGGCTCTGTCTTCTCGCCTGTCAAGAATCCCTCCAGGTTCTTACCTGCAAGGGTTCTTCTCACCCGCCGTGACCAACTCAAATAGGTGGCTGGTCCATCCAACTTCAGATCGATGGAGGGTAGTTCCAACTTTGGCGGTGCTCGTGTCGTGCTTTCACCAGCCGACACCTTTATCAACTTCAGCAATGTCGCCACATCGTCAGCATCCAGCTTCTTGAGAATCTCCTCCATCGATGCTTCTTCTCGATCACTTCACACTTGCTCCACGACTCACGCTCGTCCTCGCCGTCCTCTCCTAAATCCGAATATGTCTGATTTCATCGGATCTAGGGATTATAGGCATCTCCTTGAGATTGATCTCAAGAACGAGCGTGAATCTTGTACCCGCAATAGCGGTACAATGAATCTTGCAGCCGCAAAAGCGGTACAGCAACTTTCAGGCTGACCTACAGCGTAGGTGCCCTAATTCAGGCTGACCTACAGCGTAGGTGCCCTAAAAGTGGTGTGCTCGGAGGCAACCACGGCAGCAGCAGCAGCAGTTGCAGCCGCAACAGCGGCACAGCAACGGCAGCAGCGCGGCAGCGGCGGCGGCGGCGCGGCAGCTGCAGCAGCAGCAGCAGCGGGGCGGCGCTGCAGCTGTGGTGGCAGCGGCAGCAGCTGCAGCGGCAGCGGGCGGCAGTGGCGGCGTGGAAGAAGGAAAAGAGGATGAGATTAGGGTTAGGGTTTGTGTGGAGGAGGGGTCTCTGACGGTATTCTAAGCAATTTTAGGCTCTGATACCATGTTGAGACTTGAAGTTATTTTATTGTGAATGGAATAACAACATATATATAGGAGAGGCTAGCCTCCTCTCCTATCATTCTAGCCAATGTGGGACTAAAGCCCAATAACACTATATATATCAACACTATGTAATGGTCCAATTCATGAAATGCTATTTCCACAGGACTTGTAGGTTTTATAATTGCATGCAATCGACCTACATACAACAACACTGCAACAATAACAAATTAATATAGGTTCCCAAATTATGGGCCCCATAGAATAACCAATACAAAGAAAAGTCAAATTCTTTAAGATTAAGAGCCTTATATATGATTCATGGAATTGATTTTTAAAGGAACCAAGAAAGAAGTAAATTTGATTGGGAATCTCGCACAATGCACTATAAACAACAACATCAAAGCCTTTATTCCAAATTTATGGGGTTGGATGTTTGAATCATTTTTTTTCCATTCAGCTTTGTTAAGGGTCGTGTCCTCTGTAACGCTAACAAAATTTTATATCATTCTTTAACACTTCAAACCATGTTCGTTTAGGCCTACGTATAGTCCTAGCAGCTCCATTAACTACTATATAATCGCTTCTCCTATAATCTATTGGTCTGCGTTGCGCATGTCAAAACTATCTTAGTTGATTTTTTTTTCCATCTTGTCCTCAATTGGTGTCATCTCTAAGTTCCGACGGTCACTCATCCATATTAACATTCTTATTTTTGGCTACACTAATTTTCTGAACATGTTGTTTCTTAATTGTCCAACACTATGATTCATAAACATGACCGGTTATATCATTCTTTAACACTTCAAACCATGTTCGTTTAGGCCTACGTATAGTCCTAGCAGCTCCATTAACTACTATATAATCGCTTCTCCTATAATATATTGGTCTGCGTTGCGCATGTCAAAACTATCTTAGTTGATTTTTTTTTTCATCTTGTCCTCAATTGGTGTCATCTCTAAGTTCCGACGGTCACTCATCCATATTAACATTCTTATTTTTGGCTACACTAATTTTCTGAACATGTTGTTTCTTAATTGTCCAACACTATGATTCATAAACATGACCGGTCTTATAGCAATCTTGTAGAATTTTTCTTTCAACTTCAGAGATATCTTGCAATCACAAAATATTCCATAAGTACTCCATTTCAACCATTATGTTTTTATTCTATGTATAACATCATTCTCAATCTCTCCATCACAATCAATGATTGATCCTAAATGCGGAAAACATCACTCTTAGGAATATCTTGTCCATCTATATGGACTCTCCTCTCATTTATATTTGACTTCGGGTTGAAACTACATTTTATATACTGTTTATCTTCTATTGATCACTCTGCACTTCTATTTTAGTATTTAACTATTCTTTACTCTCATGAACCAAAACAAAGCATCAGATAACATTATACACCATGGAACCTCCTCAAGAATATATCTAGTAATTTCATCCATAACTATTGCAAAAAGTAAGGACTCAACATTGATCCTTGATGTAGCCAATAGTAGCAGGGAACAAATTATTATTTCCTCCAATAGTTCGCACAGTCGTTGTAACTTTATCATGCATATCCTTAATGTCTCAATATAAGTACTAGCTACTTTTTTCTTCAAAGCCCACCACATTATCTCCCTAGAAACTTGGTCGTAAGCTTTTTCTAAGTTAATCAAAACAGTATGTAAATCTTTCTTTTTCTCTCTAAATGTTTCCATTAATCTTCTTAGTAAATAAATTAATTCCATATTAGATCTCCCGCATAAAATCAAATTATTCTCTGAAATTATAGTCTCTTTTCTTACTAAGTAAATTACTTCCATATTAGCTTCAATAATTGCTTTCTTAGCTTTCTTTTTTGCTACTTTATATATTAAACAGTTTGTTTACTTGTATATTTTTCCCAATCTTTATAGGCATTTTTTTTTTGCCTTAATAACCTTTCGATTGCTCAAACAATGTTTTATACTCGAGACATCTTAAAGGTAGGGAAAAAAGTAACAAGGTTGTGAAAAGAGGTCCAAACAAACAAGCCAGCATTTTGATTATATCTACACTACATAAGCTTGAAGATATTCTCCAACGAGAAATTATTTCATTATTCAATGTACTTTTCATCAAAACTAGTCTAGCTAAAAAGAAAGAGTGGTACTATGTCGACATTTAAATACCTGAGAGGTTAATTATGGCATTTGACAGTGCCAGAGCAGTACTGACTCCTCTAGCCCCACCTGAAACATCATCTCCAAGCAACAGCTTTGCGAACCTTTCCTTCATGGTCTCAACATCCGAGAAATGTATGGTGTAAGTTATTGGTGCCTTCCCTTTCTTAACACAAAGATTGTGGAGGCTGTGTAGGGGTTCCCACTCAACAAGAGCTTGCTCCTCCTCTTGATTGCTAGAGGCCAGCCATTGTGAGGAGAGAGAGGATCCATAAGCATCCTTACTGGAAGAATAGCTTGACACAGCATCTTCATCAAGTGATTCAGTGGTGGTTTGACAGCCATCAGCTCTGCTCATGCCGCTGCCACTGCTCTGCTCATTGTCGCAAGCACAACCGTTAAGAATGCTCTCAAGACCATTGTATGTCATTACCCCTGAATGATAGATATCTGTATCAGTGTTTATGGAAGTGGTAGTTGGCAGTTTCAAGTAGTATCATAACAGCTTAAAAGGAGTTAGGCAGCCCATGTTTGGCCAACAAAAGAATCATGGGTTTTGTCCACATGAGTAACTAAACTAAATGGCCAGTGGGGCAGCATCACCTATAACAGAAGTTTGATTTGTTGGTGAAATTATGCTAATGTGGAAGAGGATGTTCTTTCCTATGTTGCACTTCTTCTCAGAGTGATGGCAACTTCGTTCATCTAGATCTCATTTCATTCATACGACAGCAGTTTCAATTGTTTCAGCATATTGAATCTACTTGAGAGAAAAGTCACAAAAATCTTCAAATATTATTAGCCTAAACCTCCATAATTTTAGTTAAGATCCTGACTCCTGACACATGAAGACATACATCTTTATAACCATAGGGACCATGACCGTATAGAGTCATTTCTTCCCCAAACATCACTTCGGCATTCGGTGGATGTTGCCATAGATTCTTTAAACTTCACACCACCTCATCTCAGGTTAATTGGCCTCCCATGCAGCTTTTAGCTGAGCCACTTGTTGAAAGGATCAGTGGGACATTGAGGTAGTCAAATCTTGTAGGAGGCTTGCACGACAATGTGTTGTGTTAATTATGAACATTTTGCTGAAGTCACAGTCTTCAGACCATGTACACCAAACTCTTTGCACTCTGACAGAGATACCAGATTTATGTCTCATGCTCGCAAGCTATCAACACATCCATTTCTACTTAATTATCATACCTATGAAATTTTACTACATTATGTAACAATCGGTTGGTGCTGTTACTTGTTAGTACATGAAATTTAACTTGCATTTGCATGACCATATCATGCAAATGTAAATGTTCTTATATAGAAATGCTTTTCAAATCAATAAGACTTTATTCTAAGCAATGACTATTAGGAAGGCCATCTATCTCGACCAATGCATGCTTCACCTTTGTCTTACCAGCAGACATGGTGAGTGCCTTGCACATGCTCTCACTTCCCTCTGGACTACACATGAAAACCACACGGTCCACACGATCCATGTGAACCAACTTAGATGGTGGAGACAAGAACCTAATCTTTCCCTATACCTTCTAAACCATGCAAGCCCAAACAAACCATTCAAATTGTTTAAACTCGTCATGCCATGACTAGTAGTGATGAAATCCATTGACCTTCCATTTCAAACTTCCACACTCGACTCTGAATTCTAGCAGTACCGATGGCTCATGGGCCAACGTGCTGTATTGAAAAACTCATCGGCATGTAGTTTAAGTTGAATTTATACTTCACCTTGGGATGAGTTTTTGTGAAACAACACCAACATCATTACTCTTCTTTCCAGAAACTCAAATCCGCGCTTGGTATAACTTCTATTGAGATCATAACCTCTTGTTAAATACTGCTATTTTTCGTTCCAATTTGGAAGGGGAAACACCAAGAAGATTTGTTTGGCTCGTGAGTTTAAATGTTAAACACAAACATAGTTGGCATTTGGTTTGTTATTCCAATGTTCAACGAGTATAACCTATGTTGCACTGACACGGATACAACACGACACGGTGACAAGACATGGTCCATATTTTGGAGTGTCCGTGCTTCATAGAGTACAACCAGCTGACATTCGAAAATATTTTTAAAAAAGGGTTATATTAAGCTAAATCTAAACCGAGGATGGACATGCCTAGCCCCAGACAGAAGCCATTGTCGTGTCACTTATTACAAATGTGTCCAATGACCACTCCCTCCCATTGACACAGTCCAGTCTCTCTCTCTCTCTCTCTCTCTCTCTCTCTCTCTCTCTCTCTCTCTCTCTCTCACTGACACAAAATCATAATTTTTTTACTTCCATTTTTCCATATCAAATAAATTTTCACAAAAATCGTAACAACTTCACTTTAACCACCATCAGTGGCTAACAAGTCACTCCTTGACACGTGTCAAGTTGTCAGTGTTTCAGGCTCACAAATTGACTGCTCCCATCACCATAGCTGATCCATCTACTGAAGATTAACTTTTTTCTAGAGAGAAAATCATTGAGGAAAAAAAAGAAGAAGAATACATACTTTGGTTGTGCTCATCGAAGTCAAGGCTGAGATCTTTGGTCCGGCGGCGACAGCAAATTAAGCTACTCATCATTGACTAATTACTTTTTGAAGCTCCAAGAACTGCTAATTAATTAATTAATTAGTAACATCCACTCACTGTTTCAAAAGAAACAAAAAAAGTAAGTAAAAAATTATCAAAAATAAAACTTTTCTTTACAAAAAGTTCACCTTTTTTTTATTTCCTTGGATTCACTTCAGCT
>JANAVB010029819.1:37930487-38091829 GCA_029216955.1 Iris pallida
CCTACTCAGTCAGCGTCTGTAAAACCATGAAGAGTAGTTGGCGAGTCTCGACGAAGGAGTAGACCGTGTGTAGTATTTCCTCGAAGATAGCATAATAGGCGTTTGAGAGCCGCCCAATGATTATCAGTCGGTTTGCACATGTATTGAGATAACCTATTTACAGCAAAAGAGATGTCAAGTCTAGTTAAAGAGAGATATTGGAGGCTTCCCACAAGTGTGCGATATTAAGTTGGGTTGGCTAGAGGAGTGCCAGTTTGTGTTGTTAAAGGAGGATGTGTGGCCATAGGAGTGGGTACGGGTTTGGCAGTAGACATATGGGCACGGGTTAAAATGTCTTGGATATTATGTTGGCTAAGAAAGATGCCGTGAGGATGAGGTAACACCATGTGAGACTCGTCTCACTGTATCGGTATTTATATACGGATACGTATTTTATACTGTGTTTTGTATTTTCTTGATTTTCGGAACGCTTTTAAATTTTTCCAACTTATAGATTTTCTCCTTGACCGGCATATTGCTAGTGTACCATTGTATGCCAACGACATGCCTGTCACTCTCGTTTTTTGTTATACGTATTTTTAGTATACGTGTACGGGATTCTGACATTTGTCGGGTGACCCGTGTTTTGACTTATCTTTCTTAGCCTTGCTTTGGTTTAATTTTGACTTGGTTTATTTTGGTTTGGTTCAACTTGGTTTGGCTTGGTTTAGTTGGTTTGAGATGAGATGGTTTTGTATAGAACCCAAACTTCTCTCTCTCTCTATCTCTCTCCTCCATTATTTCATTCTCTTCATCTTCTTTCTTTTCATTTTCTTCTCCAACCTAAGACAAGTACATCTTGCCAAATATTGGACAAATGTTATTTTGTTTGTTCTAAACTCTTCCTCACATGATTATAAGCCTCTTTAGTACTTAGCACTTTTGATTTTGGTGGATAATTTCTTATAGATCTAAGTTTACTCAATTCTTGGTTTTCTTGGGTTTTGATCTACTAAACTTCATTATTTTCGAGTTTTGATTGTTCCATGTTATAGAGAATTTGATTTTACTCAAAATGGACCCTTAAAAACTCGAATTTCGATTTGTTTTGAGTGATTTATGAACTTGGGAAGTTCATGGGTTCCATGAACACAAGTTCTCGGATTGGGGAAGAAAAACAGTGCTGGGCGCATAACATTTCCATGCGCCCACAGTAGTCTTCCTTTGGGCGCATAGCCATTTTTATGCGCCCAAGGCCCCCAACTTCCTGTACTTAGGCGAGACTTAGACAAGGCAGTACTAGGTACAGGGACTAGACGAGACTTAGACAAGGCTGGACACCATCCATTCACAAGCGGCCAAGCAAATGCTACGGCTTACTACTTAACTAACTAGGGTTATCACAAGCCTAATTACTAATAAGATGCAAATGAGAAATTTCCAGTCCCAAGCCCTGCAGACTATCCAGTTATCCTTCCACGGATTGAGAGTATGGTTGGGTACATCGTCCAGGAGACGATATACCCTTAGGTGACTTAGAGGGTGCAACACATGATAGTGTGCTGGAAATGTGCCATACTCGTCGGCAGGCTACAAGTCCATTTAAAGCGCCCAGATAACGAGATCGCCTGTGACTGGAAATTCTCCATGAACTATAGTTTGATCTAGTCATTAGCCTAATCCATATTCAGTGTGAATCCCTGACCGTGGTAACCAGGGAGTCACGTCATAGACATGATGCAAGACAAGACAAGTGGATTGCACAAAGCAGCAAGAATGAACACCCACGGAGTCAGAGTTGATTATACGAGTCAAGTTAGCCATCGCAACAGCATCAAGTCAAGTCAAGTTACAAGTTACAGGTCACAAGTTACAAGTCAGGAGTGCGCCGCCACGGGCCACTATCAAGTTGTCCAGTTACAGAGATTAATCATGAATCACAGGTCACAAGTTAAGAGTGCACTCCATCGGGTCACTATCAAGAAGATCAGAGAGTACTAAAATCATACTTCACAGAAATCACGAAAACCGTACTAGTCATAAGCAAAACACCAAAAACCGTGCCAGGTCGTGTTGGGTCGAGACAGTCGTGTTGTGTGGAACAAGATCTCAAACTCCAATCCACAAAAGAGTAGCCAAGTCCAAGGAAATAAAACCAAATCACCATGGGCAACAGGTTTCGCAGGGGATCAGATTGCGCTGGGGGAATGGACTGCGCAGGGGAATAAACTGTGCAGGGGAATGAACTGCGCTGAGGTTGGGTTGCGCTAGGGTCGGCTTGCGCTGGGTCAAGTTGCGCTGAGAACGGGTTGCACAGGGGTTGAGTTGCGCTGGAACCAAGCCGAGCTGGGAGTGAGCTGCGCTAGGGACGGGTTGCGCTGGAGCCGAGCCGAGCTGAGAGCGAGCTGCGCAGCAGTCAAGTGCGCTGGGGATCGGGTTGCGCAGCGTTCGAGTGCGCTAGGGGATGGAAGGCGCTGGAGCTAAAGAGCGCCAGCGCAGGTCAGCTCAGCGCAATACGCTGGCCGAGGAGTTGTGTAGTTCGGCCATGCGCTAAAGAGCACTGGCCGAAGATCATCTTCTCCAACAGGCCGAAAGGAAGATCCCAAGAACACCAAATTTAAAATCTTCATATCTTAGCCAAAACAAAATCAAATTTGGACTTATGTAAATTTGAATTCTCTTCCACATGGAAGCCTCAAATCAAGCAAAAATCAAAGTTTAATAGATCAAAACCAAGGAATTCCGAAAATGGTTAAAACTTAGATCTAGAAAAATAGAAGCTCCAAATCACAAAATACCAAGTTCTAATGTTGTTCACATGGCCTAATCTAGCTAATGGACAAATAAAATGGGGTTCTTATGTGGTGGCAAGGTGTACTTGCCTATGGTGTTGGTGGAGGAAGGAAGAAGATGAAGAAGGAAATTAATAGAAGTTATGAGGAGAGAGAAAGTTAGGTAGGGTTTTAATGAGGGATGGTGTGTTGTGTTGAGGGTGGAGGTTAGCTAAGGTAGTCCAATGCATACTAAACCAAACCAAACCAATTCCTTCTCCATAAAATAAAATCACGCCAGGTCCAAAAACCTATTTTACGAGAAAACCAAAATCCGTAAGTTAAGCCAGAACTCAATTACAGGCCAGAATCTGAGAAAATAAAATACAGGTCCGAAATACATATAAGTCTAATCAAAATACATATTCCGAAATACGGGCATTACAACTCTACCCACCTTAAAAGAATTCCGTCCTCGAAATTTAAATCAAGATGCTTAGAGATGTAAGAGCCCGCTATACTATTCACAAATAAGCTACACTAAGCAAACAATCAACCAATCATACATGCAAGTAAGGGATGTCAAGTATAAGGCATAAGGAAGGCATTATACCTTACGAGTCAAACAAGTCAGGATATCGCGATCGGATGTCGTCCTCACGCTCCCACGTTGACTCACCTAGAGAGTGATGAACCCAAGCAACACGGACTAAGCTAATAGTCTTGTTCTTGAGTATCTTTTCTCTCCGGTCCAATATAGACACGTGCCTCTCCTCATACGAAAGGTTGGTACCAACAACCAGTTCCGAATGGTCTAGGATATGGCTCGGGTCCGGGATATACCGTCGTAATTGGGACACATGGAATACATCATATACCTCACTTAGCGATGGCAGAAGAACGAGACGATAGGATACATTTTCTACTCACTCCAGGATATCGAATGGTCCTATATACCTAGGACTAAGCTTTCTCCGTACGCCAAAGCGAATAACGCCGCGGTTAGGCGAGATCCTAAGGAATACATAGTCGCCGATAGCAAACTCTAAGGGACGTCGATGAGCATCGGCCCAATGTCGCTGGCGATCTTGGGCCACTCGAAGACGATCTCTGATTCTTCTGACCACTTCAACTGTCTGGGCAATCATCTCTGGGCCAAGCATCTGCCTCTCTCCAACATCATCCAAGGCTAGCGGGGATCTGCATTTCCTACCATACAGTGCCTCGAACGGGGCTATCTGAATACTGGCCTGGAAACTATTATTGTACGAGAATTCCACCAGGTGCAGGTGATCCTCCCATGAACCACCAAAGTCAAGGGTACAAGATCTCAACATATCTTCAAGGGTCTGGATTGTGCGTTCCGACTGGCCATCTGTCTGCGAATGATAAGCTGAGCTATACTGAAGGTGAGTCCCCAAGCTCTCTTGCAGGTTACGCCAAAAGTGTGATGTGAATCTTGAATCCCTGTCCGAGGTGATACTGACCGGCACCCCATGAAGCCTAACAATCTGCCTGAGGTACATCTCTGCTAGCTGAGCCGTCGACTGACCAACTCTGAACGGGAGAAAGTGAGCCACCTTCGTGAGCCTGTCAACTATAACCCAAATAGCATCTCGACCGGCTGGGGATCTAGGCAATCCAATCACAAAATCTATGGTCACATGCTTCCACTTCCATTCTGGAATCGGCAAGGGCTGATGAAGTCCAACGGGCCTCTGATGTTCAGCTTTAACCTGCTGGCAAACCAAACACCGAGAGACAAACCGGGCTATCTCCCTCTTCATGCCATTCCACCAGAAATGCTGACGAATGTCACTATACATCTTTGTGCCACCAGGATGAATAGAATACTGTGAACTGTGAGCTTCTGCCATGACCTCCTGTCTGATATCTCTACTGGGTACACAAAGACGAGTGCCGTGCCAAAGTGTACCATCTTCATGAATGCACAACTCTGGCATTCTTTCTGCCTCACACTCTGCTCTGAGTTGCTGAATCTTGGAATCTGTAGACTGCGCCATCCGGATCCTCTCAACTATGCTGGACTGAACCTGTGGACTGGCCATCAATGCCACGTTGGTAGGAAGAACCACTTCAATTCCCATCTTCTGAAGATCTGCCAATAACTCTGGCTGCGCTGTTAGGAAGTAAACTCCGGCTCTCCTACTCAATGCATCTGCTACAACGTTGGCCTTCCCTGGGTGATACTACAAATCCACATTATAGTCCACCAGTAGCTCGAGCCATCTTCTCTGCCGCATGTTAAGGTCCTTCTGGGTGAAAACATACTTTAGGCACTTGTGATCAGTAAATATCTCCACTCTGTCTCCGTACAAGTAGTACCGCCAAAGCTTAAGTGCAAACACTACTGCTGACAGTTCTAAATCGTGGGTCGGGTAATTCTTCTCATGATCACGAAGTTGACGTGATGCATAAGATATTACCTTCCCATGCTGCATCAAGACACACCCCAATCCTCTGCCTGAAGCGTCGCAATAAACTATGAATCCTCCGGTCCCATCTGAAAGTGTGAGAATGGGAGTCGTTATCAAACCTCGCTTCAACTTCTCAAATGATTCCTGGCACTCTGCTGTCCAAGCAAACTGCACATCCTTGTGGGTCAACTGGGTCATCGGCGCTGAAATCCTTGTAAAATCTGAAATGAATCGCCGGTAGTAGCCGGCCAATCCAAGGAAGCTGCGAACCTCTGCCACTGAACTAGGTACTGGCTACGTCTCGATAGCCATAATCTTCTGGGGATCCACTTCCACTCCTCCTCGGGTAATGATGTGACCCAAGTACGAAATGTGATCGAGCCAGAATTCGCATTTACTAAACTTGGCATACAACTGATACTCTCTAAGCGTCTGAAGGACGATTCTGAGATGTTGCTCATGCTCTGCTTCGCTCTTGCTGTAGACCAGGATATCATCTAGGAACACGATCACGAACTAATCCAAGTAAGGCATGAAGATGCGATTCATGAGGTCCATGAATACGGCTGGCGCATTGGTCGCTCCAAAGGGCATAACAAGAAACTTCCAATGCCCATATCTAGATCGAAAAGCTATCTTCGGGATGTCCTGCTCTCTGACTCTGATCTGTTGGTATCATGACTGCAAGTCTATCTTCGAGAACACTGAAGCCCCCTTGAGTTGATCAAACAAGTCATCTATCCTCGGGAGAGGGTATCTGTTCTTGATTGTCACTGAGTTCAAAGTACGATAATCTACACATAACCTGGACGTACCATCCTTCTTTTTCACAAGAAGCATCGGGGCTCCCCAAGGCGACCCACTTGCACGGATGAATCCCTTGGTCCTGAGTTCTTCAATCATCTTGTACAAAATCTCCAACTCTGAAGGCGCCATCCTGTAGACTAGCTCTGATACTGGTGCTGTCCCAGGGATCAAGTCTATAGTGAACTCGATCTCCCTCTCTGGCGGCATCCCTGGAAGCTCTTCTGGGAAGACATCTGAAAACTCTTCAACTATCTGGGGTAACTGTACCGCTGCTACTGTCATCCGCAATACTGGGGAAGATGGCTCCACTGCGTCTATAGAAAATAAAAACTCTGGCTCGCCTGGAATACTAAAGACAACCCTGCCAACATGGCAGTCTATCCTAGCATACTGGTTCCTCAACCAATCCATGCCTAAGACTACATCATAGTCTACTATAGGGAACTCTATAAATCTAGCGGGGAACTCTCTACCGCTAACTACGATCCGACACGAGGAAAACACTCGATCTACTCCCACAAGACCATTACCAGTAAGTATATTGAGCCTTACTGATAAAGACTCTGGCTCCAATCCTATCCGTGTCGCGAATCGTGCAGACATGAATGAATGCGATGCACCAGAATCAAATAATACCGATGCTGGAGAGGAGTTGACGAGAATAGTACCTGCCACTACCTCACCTAGTGCAACTTCTTCTTCCATAGTCATCATCATCGCCTGACCTTGTCCTCTAGCTGCGGGTTCCCTCTGCTGGAAACCTCTCTGTCTGCTCTGCACTTGGGCTTGGGTGTACTGCTGCTGGTTCTGCTGCTGAAACGCCTGGGCCTGAGGCAACAATGGCCTCGGGTACTGCTGCTGCTGCATAGGTGCTGGTCCCCTAATCGACGGACTGGTTAGGTTGGAAGAGGATGAACTACCCCTATTTGGGCAGGCTCCTATCTTGTGATCTGCCGCTCCACAAGCCAGGCACAATCCTTGTGCCCTGCGACAATCTGCCACCACGTGCCCTGGCTTCCGGCAATGAGAACATCCCATCACGGAAGTCTGCTTCTGCTTCTGCTACTATGGATACGTCGGGGTTGAATGCTGAACCGACGTTACTGAGACCGCCCGCCTCGGAGTTCCAATAGTCAAACTCCTAGCTGCTGGGGCTGGAGCTGATGATTGGTGCATCTGAATGTGGGACCGCTTCCTACCTCCGGTCCTATCCACGATCCTCTGGGAGGTGTACTCGTGCCTTCTAGCTGCCCTCAATACTGCATCGAATGTCTGGTGCTCGAACTGCTCAACTGCCAATAAGATCTCCAAATACAGTCCCTACTGGAACTGCTGGGCCCTATCAAACTCGGTTGCCACCAAAGTGGAGGCAAACCTACTGAGTCTAGAAAACTCAGATGCATAACCGTCGACCGTTCTGCCTCCTTGCTTCAAGTTGGTAAATCTCGTCTGCAGGTCGTACCGAGCTACAACATCAAAATACTTTGTCTGGAATCTTTCTCTAAACACCGCCCAAGTAACCGGCGCTGCTAATCCCACGGCCTGCGCCGCCCACCAACTGCGAGCTAAGTCTAGCAACTGTAGGCGTACCACCGCCACCTTCTCATTCTCAGGTGTCCTGGCTGCTTCCAGAACCACCTCGGTATCCTGAAGCCAAGCGTCCGCAGCAATCGCATCTTCGCTGCCGTCGAAGAATGGAGGATTCAGGCGCTTGAAGCTATTGGCCGCGCTGTTCCTCGGATGACCGCCTCTGGTCAAAGCATCTACCACTGCCTGGTGCAAGGTGTCTCCTCTACGATCCTGGGAAGCTATCAAGGTCCTGATGAGACCTACCAAGGTGCCATCGTCAGGCTCGACAGGCTGGACGGGCCGAATTGGTGGTTCTCCTCCGATAGGTACAACTCTGGAGGCTACTCCGGAATGCTGGGCTTGATCTTCGGGTTGCTGGTCCACGGGAAGTGATCCACCTCGCTGATCGGCGGGGTCAGGTACAGTGCCGCTGAAGAAGACGACACAGAGAACAATAAGGAAGGACCAAGACAGATCAACGATACAAGCACATGATCAGGGCAAGATTCTCAGGGATCTGAAGATACGAGCAGAGATCAAGGGCGAATACTGATTGAGACATCTATTAGGTAAACCCTCACATTCTTGAATGCCAAGACCTTCATGGGCCACCACTTAAACCATGTGACGCCCCAGAACCAGAATACTGGAGAGCGGAGGCGTACATAGCCAGCTACGTATATTGAAATGGGATTCACTTCGCTATACGGTCACGGCTGTCTAGATATGAGGGTTTACTACAAGCCAACGGTCTCTTAAGGTCAAGCCTATTGTTTCAATCTCAAGCAAGTAATATAGTTACAAGATGTTAGACCACCAAATATACAATAAAAGGCGTCCCAAATATTACATATTCAGCTGATCATGAAGCTAGTCGTACAAAATGTCAAGACTAGCAAGAGTTCAGTCATACATGATCAACCCTAGGATTTGTTAATCATGTTACAGCCCGTAGGCAGACAGTAAGTAAATATGCATCGAGCTAACAGGTGCTCGTCGGCTAAACGCCTCAAAAAAATAATTTTACAATGTAGTGAGCGAATCAAAATGGAAAACCAACTCGTAGCCCAGGTTCCTTCTAGTCGCCACCATTAGGCTGGAAGTTCGGTAGATCCTCGGGTGCTGCTCCGAAATCTGGCCACACAAAACCAGCTGGGTCAAACCCCAGAAAGAGCAAGTGCCACAAGGAGGCCACGAAATAAGAACAAAAGCCAGCATATCAGAACATAAGAAAATGAAAGAAAAGTACAAGTAATAAAGAGTACAACATGATAATAAACGACTAGGGACGTGGAACCATTCCAGGAGCCAGATTACAACCCGTAAACCAAACAAGGACCGGGGTTGTAACCCTTCGCCTGAATAGCACACTGTCTCTACCCATTTATTGTTAAGGATAAGTAAAGCAATCATGTTCGGGAGTACCAGGTACAGGAACTAGACGAGACTTAGACAAGGCTGGACACCATCCATTCACAAGCGGCCAAGCAAATGCTATGACTTACTACTTAACTAACTAGGGTTATGACAAGCCTAATTACTAACAAGATGCAAATAAGAAATTCCCAGTCCCAAGCCCTGCAGACTATCCAGTTATCCTTCCGCGGATTGAGAGTATGGTTGGGTACATCGCCCAGGAGACGATATACCCTTAGGTGACTTAGAGGGTGCAACACATGACAGTGTGCTGGAAATGTTTCCTACTCGTCGGCAGGCTACAAGTCCATTTAAAGCGCCCAGATAACGAGATCGCCTGTGACTGGAAATTCTCCATGAACTATAGTTTGATCTAGTCATTAGCCTAATCCATATTCAGTGTGAATCCCTGACCGTGGTAACCAGGGAGTCACGTCCTAGACATGATACAAGACAAGACAAGTGGATTGCACAAAGCAGCAAGAATGAACACCCACGGAGTCAGAGTTGATTATACGAGTCAAGTTAGCCATCGCAACAGCATCAAGTCAAGTCAAGTTACAAGTTACAGGTCACTAGTTACAAGTTACAAGTCAGGAGTGCGCCGCCACGGGCCACTATCAAGTTGTCCAGTTACAGAGATTAATCATGAATCACAGGTTACAAGTTAAGAGCGCACCCCATCGGGTCACTATCAAGAAGATCAGAAAGTACTAAAATCATACTTTACAGAAATCACAAAAATCGTACTAGTCATAAGCAAAACACCAAAAACCGTGCCAGGTCGTATTGGGTCGAGACAGTCGTGTTGTGTGGAACAAGATATCAAACTCCAATCCACAAAAGAGTAGCCAAGTCCAAGGAAATAAAACCAAATCACCATGGGTAACAGGTTTTGCAGGGGGTCAGATTGCACTGGGGGAATGGACTGCGCAGGGGAATGAACTGCGCAGGGGAATGAACTACGCAGGGGAATGAACTGCGCTGAGGTTGGGTTGTGCTAGGGTCGGCTTGCGCTGGGTCGAGTTGCGCTGAGAACGGATTGCACAGGGGTTGAGTTGCGCTGGAGCCAAGCCGAGCTGGGAGTGAGCTGCGCTAGGGACGGGTTGCGCTGGAGCCGAGCCGAGCTGAGAGTGAGCTGTACAGCAGTCAAGTGCGCTGGGGATCGGGTTGCGCAGCGTTCGAGTGCGCTAGGGGATGGAAGGCGCTGGTGCTAAAGAGCGCCAACGCAGGTCAGGCCAGCGCGTTGCGCAGCGTTCGAGTGCGCTAGGGGATGGAAGGCGCTGGAGCTAAAGAGCGCCAGCGCAGGTCAGCTCAGCGCAATGCGCTGGCCGAGGAGTTGTGCAGTTCGGCCATGCGCTAAAGAGCGCTGGCCGAAGATCATCTTCTCTAACAGGCCGAAAGGAAGACCCCAAGAACACCAAATTTCAAATCTTCATATCTTAGCCAAAACAAAACCAAATTTGGATGTTCAAAGTTCTAACTTGTGTAAAATTGAATTCTCTTCCACATGGAAGCCTCAAATCAAGCAAAAATCAAAGTTTAATAGATCAAAACCAAGGAATTCTGAAAATGGTTAAAACTTAGATCTAGAAAAATGGAAGCTCCAAATCACAAAATGCCAAGTTTTAATATTGTTCACCATGGCCTAATCTAGCTAATGGACAAATAAAATGGGGTTCTTATGTGGTGGTAAGGTGCACTTGCCTATGGTGTTGGTGGAGGAAGGAAGAAGATGAAGAAGAAAATTAATAGAAGTTATGAGGAGAGAGAAAGTTAGGTAGAATTTTAATAAGGGATGGTGTGTTGTGTTGAGGGTGGAGGTTAGTTAAGGTAGTCCAATGCATACTAAAGCAAACCAAACCAATTCCTTCTCCATAAAATAAAACCACGCCAGGTCCAAAAACCCATTTTACGAGAAAACCAAAATCCGCAAGTTAAGCCAGAACTCAATTACAGGCCAGAATCTGAGAAAATAAAATACAGGTCCGAAATACATATAAGTCTAATCAAAATACGTATTCTGAAATACGGGCATTACAAGAATAGTACAAGTCACCACATGTCCAAAATAGTAAAATAGACTGCTACAATGCATTCTACATGATGTTTGGGTCCACCTAGGCTAAAGTCAACCTTTGGTCAATTCTAGTCAACTACACTAGTCAAACTAGGTCAACTAGGTCAAGCCTAACCCAAACAAGTCTCACTAAGCCTAGCGAGTCTATTCTAGTAAGCACACATCATCCATAAGTCCATACAAGCCATCAATACACAAGTCACATGTGTATTCATGCCAATACACATAGGCTATCACATAGGGCTACATTTCATAGGCTATATGCCACATATAGTTTATATCACACATATTTAATTTCCATATCCACCTATAGACTAATCATATAGGCAAAATATATATATATATACATATTACATATTTAACAATTTAGATATTATATATATATACATAATAGAGGGATATAGTGTGGCATGTGTGTGCACATAGGGTATTAATATTGTGTGTGTCATGTGTGTGTGAGTGATACCATGTGTGTGTGTATATAATCTCAATGGCCATATGGTGTATGTGTGGATGAGTGTGAGTGAGTGGCAATATTGTGTGAGTGTGTGTGTACATGACATAGGCTAGAGTGTATCTCAGTGTGTGTGTACACATAATCTCAGTTTTTTATGTGTGAGTGTGTATAGATGCAGGGGACATCATAGGTTATAGGGGTTCTCAGATTTGAATGTGTGTGTGTATGCACAGAAAAATAGTGTTCAGGATTTCAGTGAATGAAGGTGTGTGTATATAGACATTTATGTGTGTCAATAGAGGGTGTGTTCAGTTATTATACATGTGTGTGTGTATGGGTGAATGGGAAAACAGTGGCAAAGGATAGGTTTCAGTGTTCAACAATGCACAACTGTTCTCAGGAAAAACAATGTACACATTTCAGCCATGTATGTGTAGCAGAAGTGATATATTCTCAGTTAGTGTGCAAATGTGTGTCCTGTGTCCTCAGAATTTGTAGATAGGTGTGTGTGTGTGTAGAACTCAGTTAAAATAGTGCAAGATTCAAATGTGAGTGTCTAAGTGATATGGGAAAATAGTTCTCAGGTTTGGTAATTTCAGAGATATATAGCAGTTCAGTCAACAGTCCAAATTCAATTAAAAAACCCATAACCAATCACCAATCATGAACCTAACATGTACATAATCTCATACATATGTAAATGAACCATTCCTGATAATTAATCATCAATCAAAATAGTTTAAAATATAATTTAATCTCAAAAATTCAGATATCAGTGAACTGTGTATCAGAAAGTTTGGGGAAACCCAAATTCGAATTCAAAATGAAACCAATACTCGAATTAAAGGGTTGGTATTCATAGGGTTACATGTAAACATGCCTCACAGTGTGTGTCGTGTCCCCAAAGTAGGACACGACGTGTCCAATCAACATTAACACACACGAATACACTAACTCAGTGTACAGCCTCATGCACGCGTGCACGCGTGTCTAGCACACGGCACACGACACGACACACGACACAACACGAGTGCGTGTCCACACACTCGCCTAGGGTAGGGCTACAACCCTGACACCCTGAAACGTGTCCATGAGACACCTAGACACGACATGAAGCTCGTGTTAGCAGCGCCTGTGGCACGTACGCACCGCAGGCAACGACCAGTGCGGGCTCAAAAGCGTATCCGACTCGACACGACGTGACTCAAGACTCGAGGGGGCTCGTGTCAGCCACTACCCCTCGGTCCTCGCCAAGTGGCGCATGTTAAATCGTCGTGTCCAGTGAGAAAAATAGCCCGAGCAGCAGGACAGTGTCCGGCGGCTGCAACAGTGAGTTCGTGTCCACGTACTGACACGACAAGACACGAAAATCATCCACCAATGACACAAAATCACAGACGACCTATAGATCTACAAATCCATTCAAAAACAATTCCAAAAATAGTACAAAACACTGAGTGTGGCATTTCATTGAACACCTAGTTCTAGGTTAGGATACGTGTCCGATACGGACACGAAATCAAATACAATCGACATAAAACTTACATTACAGCTAGGGGACACCTAGATCTAGGCTACCATGCAAAGAAAATAGAATTTAATTACAATTTGAAGGGTTTACCTATAGGATGTCAAATGGCAAGAAAAGCCCCAAATCGATTGATTCCCGTTGCTAGCCAAATCCTCCAAATTGTTCTCAAACTGAAATTACTCTCCATGAATATCAAATAGAGGATGATTAGACTCTATTGCAAAAGATTTGGATCAAAAAGGAATTAAAATAAATTTATTATAAATTTGGAAAGATGGAGATTACCTTTTCTTTCAAAGAGTTGGAATGATACAAAAGAGGCAAGAACAAAGGAATGAGAGATTTTATAGGGGGAAACCAATGTTGGCCGCCCACTATGGCTAAGTTAGGGTTAGGGTTTCATGGCATGGGCCTTGGGCCAAGTTGCATTAGTCATGGAAATAAATTCCTAAGTCATAAGCCATGAACCTAGTCTTTATTCTCCTATTTCAAACTAGATTCTAAATGACTAAAATTAGGTTGACTTAAGTTAGACTAGGGTTCTACCGTGCTAACCAAGTCACCATAGCTAGGGTCAATATCTAGGTTAGTCTACAAAGTCTCAACTAGTCAAAGTCAAAAATAGTAATCACCAATCACTACCAAAATAAGTCATATTACTGACGAAATTAACGACGTTTATTGAAAACATCGCTACCATTAAGGGAATTAGCGACGTATAAATAAAATGTCGCTGATCGTCGCTATCAGCGACGATCACTGTGACATCTTTTAAGTTAAAAAAATAATGTTGCTGATAAATCGGTGAACGTCGCTAATTTGACTAGTAATAACGATGTTTACCGACGTAAGTGTTTTTACGTCGCTCATATCAAATAATAGCGACATTTACCAACGTCTTTAGTGACGTCGCTAATGTTTTTAATATAGGGTACTGGCTTCATTTCTTTTCTCCCACTCTTTCCCCAAAAATTTCAAACCCCCTCGTTCGACCACCCCTCGTTCGACCATCGCGCGCCTCGCCCTTCGCCGGAGCCCGACGTCCACCACCTCCAGCCACCTCCACCACCTCTAGCCATCGTCGCTCTCCCTCGCCATCGCCGGAGCCCGACAATCGTTTGCCGACCCCTCCCTCTCCACTAGGCTTCTTCTCCTCTCCGGCCACCCTTTGTCGGTCAATGCCCCTCCCCTCCTGCCACCCCCCTCGTTGATCAGGTAAACCCTAACCCTAATCTGACACACATACATACGGACACAGACAAACACATACACACGGACACAGACGGACACATACACGCACACACGGAACAAGTATATTGAATTTGGAGTGTTTCTACTCAGAATTCTGTTTTGAGTCTCGAGTTCATTTTCGTGAACGATAATTGGATGGAGGATGGTTGTGTCCGTGTCCAAATAGCTCGTGATGCAGTCGGGTCGTATCCTAATTAATTGGTGTGTGCAGTGGAGTGTTAGGTGTTAGAGGTCATAGACTCAGGGGGTGTGCGTGGCATGTCCGGGATGGGAGTCGACCATGGCGGGAAGGAGATTGATTCTGGGATTCAATACAGTAGAAATTCTTTGTGTTTTGTTAGCTTGTTAAATAATTTACTGCAATAGAGTTGTATATGTTCCCATTCAATGTGATTAGAGAAGTGCTAGACCATAGCTGATAGAGTTGGAAGACTTCATATTCAATGGAAAGCTATGGTATTTAGCTCGGCTAGCTACTGTTGTAACACCCAGTTTTCCAGATGAGGGTAATTTTAAAATTTTGTAATTATAATTATTATTTATTGATATTTATTTCATATTATGATTTTTGGTAATTTTTAATCATTTTTAAAGTATTTAAAATCATGACTTGTGATTTGGTGTTTTGCTAGTGTAACCCTAGAGATAGTGACCTAGAGTCTAGCCATGTGATTAGGTTATTTCATTTATCATTTTTAGTTTGAGGGTATTTTTGCCATTTTTGAATTATTTGAATTTAATATATATTATTTGGAATTTAAAATGATTATTGAAAATGGTGTGATTTAAATATTATTTAATTCATTGCCTTGTAGTGTGTTTAGCCCTAACCTAGATTAGTCATAGCTAGACCTAGCTAACCATGGTTAGTGTTAGTTAGGATTGTTTAGTCTGGGTTAAGTCATGATTAGATAGAACAACTAGGTTGCAACTTGACTAGAATGAAAACCTAGGCTTGTGGACCATTGATTTAACTAGATGGATTGAGAGCCCTTGATCAAATTTCAAAACCCTAACCCTAGCATTTATGGCCAGCCACCTAAGGATCATCCCCTATTTATACTCTCTTCCATTAGGTTAGCCTCCTTTAGGAAATAGCAAGTTTAGAAAAAAAGGTAAATCCCATCTTTAGAAATTCATAGAAAATCCATTTTAATTCCTTTTTAATCCTAGTCATTTGCATTAGGTTCTAATTTCTGTATGTTTAATATTTCTGGAGGTTAATCTCAGTTTTGGGTTCATTTGGAGCAATTGGCCATCAAGAAGAATACCCCCCATTTGGAGCTTTTTTATGCTTTTTGCACTTATAGGTAAAACTCCACAAATTGATCTAAATTTCTATTTTCTTTGTATTTAGGGCTAGATCTAGGAGTCCCCTAGCTGTCCCTAGAATTTGGGTAAATTTCGTGTCCATTTGGGGTCCGTATCGGACACGTGTCATAGTGTATTGCTAAGTGTTTGATGAATTGCTTGAATGGATTAAAACATTATAATTTCGAAAAATAATTTCATGGATTTGTAGCCCTATATGTGTACTTTAAATTCATGTCCTAATGAGCACATTTTTGGACACGTTTTGTGTCCAAATTTAGACACACACGCACGCACGCATGAGGCCCCGGTGCACTGCCCTGCTGCTCGGGTGTCCTAGCGGACACGACACAGTGACTCAGGTCACGAAATTTGGTGGACACATTCTCCTAGTGACTGACACGATACCTACAAAGTTTCATGGGTTCTCGTTTAGTGTGCACGAAGAAAATCGACTTGCACTGGTCGTAGCCTGACACGAGCGTGCGCGAGAATCGCGTCGGTTACGCGTCTCGTGCACGCGACACGATCCACGTAGACACTGTGCAGGCTGTGGGACACACTCTCCTAGTCCTGACGAACACATAGACACATGCACGAGGTGTCTAGTGTAGTGAATCGTGTCCACGAGAGCTTGACACGGCTGCACGAGCCCGCCTGTGCACACAGTCTGACACAACCTGTTTTGCACGATTTGGACACTTTGTGTCCAATGTCTGGACACGAGTACACTCCTGGGACACGTGCATGTGTGGGGGATTAATTAACAACCCTTAAATTAGTATATTATCATGTTTTGAATTCAAAATTCGATTCCCATTTTATCACTGATACTCAAGTTCCAGTTGGGTTTTTTTTAGTTTAATTTCCTGTTTGAGCTAAATGCGAATGTTAAGTTCATGAGTTAACTATATGTGTATGTGTAATAAGTACTGCTATGATTAGGTATTTACTAGTATTGGAAATTTTGGATTCGAAATGGATTTTCTAATGGGGTTGGACTGAAACAATCGACTGATACATATGTTCACTGTTATTGAATGTCAATTGAACTTTAATTTCTGATTTCCTGAGATTTGTTTACACATTTCTGAATTCACTAAACTGAATACCACACATTCCTGAGATACACTCTACCAATTTCTGAACACATTTGTTCAGACCACTATTCCTTGTCCAGGCTAGTAGGAGAGTCTTGGACTCGAGTTAGGATTTCCTTGGTAATATGTTGTTCAGTCTTAGGAAGTTGTAACCTGCAGCATTTGGTCCAGTCTTGAACATTGATCTACACATCTGAACTTCATTGGGTCCAGCATTGGTTCAGTTCCTATTTGCCACACTCACTAATTTGAACTCTCATATACACTGTTTTGAACTGTCACTGCTAGCTGTTATTGCAATGCATTCACTGAATCCTGTCACATTTTCTACTGATTTCAGCGTCTATGCACACACAAAACTAATTTTTGAGCACTGTACAGTTGATGAACCTGATATTGGTTTGATATGTTATTCCTGAGAATTCCTAAAATGCTAATTCATGACATATGTTAATTCCTATACATTGTATTGATTCATGGGGGTTGATGATTCAAATTTTGATTTGGGATTTAGATGGGGATTCGAATTGGTGTTGGAGATGATGAAATGTTAAACTGTCAATGTGAATCTATATTTCACTCCCTGTTTTCAGGTTGTACACTATTCATATTCCTATGTAACACTACACCATGTACACTCTCACACCCTCTTGACACTCACACACACACACACATGCTCACATGTACACACACACATGTACACAAATGTATGTTTCCTTTACTGTCAACTCCTATTCCCACATGACACTGTCACACAGGTCCTTAAAACCTGAGAACAGGGTTAGTTGGTATATGAGAACAGCTAGTTAGGTTTGATTGTTATTTGAACTGTCACTAGTTTCACACGTTAGCTTATTCACCTCACTGTTTTTCTTATTTCCTGTTCACACACACACACACAGGTATCTTTATGCTCTACACACTCTCATGACACTTTGCTCACACTCTTAACACACACACACAGGAAACACATGTACACAACATATTGCCTTTTTCCTGTCCTTCTATGTATGTGTGTATATACATACATATATATATATATATATATATATATATGGGTGATACATATATTATCATGTATCCTATATATTATAATGTGTGTATTATATTATTTTAGATATATATGTTAATATGTGTATATGTAGATATATGTTTGCTATAGGTAATATAGCCTATGGGCCTATAGCCTATAGCCTAGGGCTCATTACCTATGAGTGTGGCTTGAATGTCAATATAGGGTATAGTTTGCTTGTATAGCCTAGATGTGATGTGTGCTTACTAGAATAGACTAGTTGGGCCTAGTGAGACTTGTAGTGGGACTTGTCTGGCTTAGGTTTGACCTAGTTTGACTAGTCTAGTTGACTAGAGTTGACCGAGAGTTGACTTTAGTCTAGATTGACCTAGATTCATATAGAATGCATTGTAATGCATCTTATTATCATTTTAGACTTATAGTGACTTGTACTGTTCTATAGGAGACAGACATCACTCCTCGGACAGTAGATACTCTACAGATACTCAGGATACAGGCGAGTACATTCTCTGACCGTTTTATACTTGTCTGGATTTACATTCTTGCTCTAGATTACTGTACTTGATGCTGACACAATTGTATCACGGATTGGTACTATATGGATCTTCTTTTGAGATGTTATCCCATTGTATTCACTAAATACATATTGTGATGCGTACTTCACTTATATATTGTATTTATTGAATACCCTTATCCTTGTATACTCATTGTGCATATTGTACTCTCATTATCACATGAGTCCCATGGATAGACCATTCTACAACTATTGTATAATATTGTACATCTATTGTATAATATTGTACACTATTGTATAAGATAACGTAACTGGAGTGGATTCTTGTGTATTGATTGGGGAGGGGGAGTAGAATTGGTTATATAATCAAATCCTGTTGTACAACATTGTATAACTATTGTATATGTTCATTGTGCACTCACGTACAATGGAGTTACCATTGCATTATCCTAAACCATTTACATAACCATATTGTACTCTAAATCACATATTGCTTACAGTTCTTACTTATCATATATAGATATTTCCTATTATCAAATCTCTGCTGTTTTTCATATACATTCTTCTTTCAGCGTTTCCTGTATCTTACTCTATTGTATGCTTTATATTTCCTAACTTGATATGAACTGCGTAAGATGTTTTGTGCTCGCTCCGTCCTGACTGGACCTATTAAAAATTTTACAGAGAATGATGAGGCTCTGGTGTCTTCCCATTATGGTGTAGCCTTACACAACATTTGTGACTTGGACCCACTTGTAGTAGAGGATCTACCACCAGTGGTTTAGACTGCTAGCTTAGACTCTTATCTTAACTTTCTCATTGATACATTATTGTATATATACTGGGAGTTTATTTTATCTGATGTTTATGGAGATGTTATCTTAGACACTTAGACTTCTATCTGATTGTATCTCTGTGGATTCATTTTATTCCATATCTATCTATCTCTTTATCGTATTCTACCTTAGATGTGATTAAGACTGTGTTGCTATGTCACCTCCATTCGGAGTGTATATACTGTACAGGTACCTTTATATTGTTAGATGATTGACCTAGGACAGCGTTCTACCGCCGACACTGCGGCGTAGGCTGGGCGCTGTTACGTACTCGTACCCTCACGGTGGGTGCGGGTCGTGACAACTGTGACCTATGATATGTTGAGATGCATATATTCTAATTTATGGGTTCTATGTATAGATGGTGAGTATGTTATATTTGTGTGCTAACACAGTCTAAATATTAGTATTATTTTATATGTGTAAAGAGTATTTTTGGCATGTATCGATAGAGAAATGAAAGAGGTTACTCAAAATAATTGTCAGTTTGAGATAGTTGCATGAATAGGTGGTCTGCTAACATGATTGATATTATTTTCAAGAATGTAGTTTATGTTTAGATTCTTATATGAAATGCACACTCATATTTGTGTCCTACTAAGTGATTTTGATATCTAATATATTAAGGAGTATCCTAGTACCTATAATGTATAGAGTATCCTAGAAGTGTAGGTATGATTGGTATATCATATTACATAGAGTGTATAGAGTATCCTTTCGGTTTATAAGAGTTACTTCACTCATTTTGTCAAGACAAGTAAACTTTTTAAATGTTGACGGTATATATACCGTCAACATTTGGTTTTGCCTTGTAGCTACAGGCAGTTGCCTGTATTTTGCCTTATAACTTGGCCTTTGGCCTGTGCTTGAGAAGTGTGGACTTCCAGGTTAGGGTGTTAGTTCATGATTAGCATTGTTTAGATATTAGTTTCAGTTAAAGGGTTAGTTTATATTATGATATTAGTTTATGTTAGAAGGAATATGAGAGTTAGTAGATGTTAAAGTAGGATATTAATTTATTAGTTAGGATAGATAGTTTGAGTTAGGATACTACTCAAGCACAGGCCAAAGGGTCGATATTAGATATTAATTTAAAAAGTTTTACCTTTCTTGACAAACTGGAAGAAGTAACTCTTGTAGACCCAAAGGGTCGATATTGGACAGTTGGTGTCGTGTACTCCTACAAGTACAATTATACCTCGACAGACACCTTTTTTACAAGAGGTTGGGGAGAAATTGGGATGAGTATCAGAATCGGTATCGGATTAGTATCGACCGTATCGGATTAGTATCGGTCTATCAGATACGACACTTTGACACAAGACAGTTGTTTTAGTCCCAACACAGTTGTTTTTGTTTCTTCCTTCAAATTCTTTGTTTGTAATATGTGGAATGAATGAACAGTTTATGTTGCACACCCATATCTAAACTGTCTTAACATTCATTCACTGACTGCAATATGCATGTATCTATCTTACAGAATTATCCTTAATTGGATATGGATATGAATTACTACATACGAAATCGTTCGTGGATGTACAACCATCATCCTGATGACATGTGCGATGTGCGGGATGAATTTATAGAGGGTGTACAGCAGTTCCTGCAGTTTGCCAAGGCGTTCCCTCAGTACATGGACGGTACCAAAATTAAGTGTCCGTGTGTGAGATGTCGCAACTTGAAATATCATCCAGAAGTGGAAGTCACGTATCATTTATACTCGAAGGGTTTCACGCCGAATTACTATCAGTGGAGCGCGCACGGAGAACTTGTGTCTTTAGCATCGGAGTATGAGCCTTATGTGGATGTCCACAACAGCGCTGCTTACGACGATGGGTTGGTGAACATAATTTTTGACACGGCAGGGCATAGTTTCGATCCGGACGATCATGATGCAGAGGAGGCACCGAACGCCGATGCTGCACAGTTTATGGAGTTACTGGAGAATGCAAGGACTCCATTATATCCTGGTTGCGAGGATCATTCACCGTTGGAGGTGGTTACAAGATTGTTGAGCATCAAGTCCGATTTTAACATATCGCAAGATTGCTACAACCGTCTTATGGAGTTGCTTATAGAAATATTGTCTGGGTGCTAAGTTGCCTAAAGACTTCTACCGGTCTAAGAGGATGGTGAGATCGCTCTGGATGGGATACGAGAAAATCGATGCATGTCGCAATGGGTGCATGTTATACTACAAAGACGACAAAGATGAAGACGCCTGCAGATTTTGTGGTGCCGATCGCTACAAGGGCAGTGGTAGAGAAAAGTCTGTCGGTACCAGGAAGCCTACCGATTCGATGCACTACTTGCCGTTGACGTCGCGGTTGCAGCGGTTGTTTATGGTGAAGGAAACTGCAGAAAACATGAGTTGGCATAAGCGGGAACAGACCGAAGGAGTGTTGGATCACCCATCTGATGGAGAAGCATGGAAGTACTTTGATCGAGAGTATCCAAATTTTGCTTCTGATCCGCGTAATATCAGATTGGGTCTCTGCTCCGACTGTTTTACCCCATTCGGACTTTCGGGATCCCAGTATTCGTGTTGTCCTATGATCGTCACTCCGTATAATCTACCACCTTAGATGTGTATGAAGACTCCGTATATGTTCCTCACCGTTATTATCCCAGGTCCGAACAATCCGAAAAGGAACATCGATGTGTATTTACAGCCATTGATTGATTAGTTGAATCAGCGTGGGAAGTAGGTTCCAACACGTACGATGTATCTAGAAAACAAAAATTTTAGATGCGGATAACACTTATGTGGACCATTATCGACTTTTTGGCCTATGGTATGTTATCTGGATGGAGTATGCATGGTCGTCTTTCATGTCCGTATTGCATGGACCGCACTAAGGCTTTCCGTTTGAAACACAGAGGCAAACCGTGCTTCTTCGATTGTCATCGACAATTACTGCCGAAGGATCATCCGTACCGGAGGAACATGAATGCTTTTTGTGCTGGCGTTATGGAGAAGGCTAATCCCCCGCCAAGGTGGCCCGGATACACGATATGGGAAGAGGTAAAAGATTTACCAAGAGCTATTGTAGAGCCTACTACGGGCTACAAGTGTGACGGATTTGGTCGCACTCATAACTGGACGAAGAGGAGTATATTCTGGGATCTGCCATATTGGAGCACCAATCTGATTAGACATAACCTTGATGTCATGCATATCATGAAGAATGTGTTTTATAACATAATTAATACTGTAATAGACGTAAAGGGGAAGATGAAAGACAATCCAAAGGCTAGATTGGACTTGGAAGAAATATGTAGACGTCCTACATTACATTTGATAGAAGACGGGAATGGGAAGTTGAAGCAGCCTAAGGCAATTTTCTCACTGGAGAAGGAGGATAAAGTAAGACTTTGTAGGTGGATTCAAGGTCTGAAATTTTTAGACGGGTATGTTTCGAACTTGAGAAGATGCATCGACCTCAAGGAGAACAAACTGACAGGTATGAAGAGCCATGATTGTCACGTATTCATGGAGAGGTTAATTCCGATTGTATTCGAGAATTCTTACCCCCGGTTGTTTGGGATCAATTGATCGAGCTTAGCATATTCTTCAGAGATCTTTGTTCTAGTAAGTTGCTCGTCGATCGTCTAGAAAAGCAGGAGAACGATATTGCGGTAATACTGTGCAAGCTCGAGAAGGTATTTTCTCCTGGATTCTTCGACTCTATGGAGCATTTGCCAATTCATCTTTCCTACGAGACACGTGTTGGTGGGCCCGTTGGTTATCGGTGGATGTACCCGTTTGAGCGGCATTTGAACTACCTAAAGAGGAAGGTGAAAAATAAGGCTCGGGTCGAGGGTTCTATTTGTGAAGCCTATATTCTTGAGGAGATTACAAACTTCTGCTCGACGTATTTCAAACCTCATGTTGCTACGAATAGAACGAGGGCTCCGAGAAATGACGACGGTTATCAAGAATCTAATGATGGAATACTGAAAGTATTCAATACGTCCGGAAAGCCTTCGGAGAAAATGAAGAAGAGATATTTGAATGACGAAGAGCTAAGGGCTACTCAGTTGTATGTATTACTCAATTGCGACGAGGATGAAGTGGAGAAGCTAGAGGGGTAAGTAATTAATGATGAATTTACGTCATCTCAATGTAATAGTATAAGCTAATATTATTGTACTAATCGGCGGTTGCTTCGTTGTTTTTCAGCACATATAATGCTGAGTTGAGGTCGGTTAGACCCTACATAACAGACGAAGCATTAGAACAAAAAATGAGACGTCATTTTCTTTCTTGGTTGAGCGAATATATAAGCAGCCCGATAATTACTAGCCTCTTTTAATGCAACTGCACAATAAATAACTTACTATCTCTTTTTTGGTATTCAGGTCGATCGTCTAATTTCACCCGAGATTGAATTAATTAGAACTCTTGCCAAGGAACCAATTACTTTTGTTAAAATATGGCCAAGTTACTGTGTCAATGGCTTTCGGTTGAAGTCGACAAATGCTCCGATCAGAGACAGCTTCCTGGATCTTGATTCCACGAAAAACAGTTGTTTGTGTATCAAATCTTCGAACTACAAAGACGTCGATCCAGGAAATAATTTCTTTGGCATCTTGCGAGAGATTGTGGAGTTAACGTATAATTATGGTAGAGAACCTGCAAAGATCGTGTTGTTCAAGTGTGAATGGTTCGATCCGACTGAAAATCAAGGTTGGAAAATTGACAAGCATGGTCTTGTGGATATAAACTACAAGCATAGATATCAAGGCTATGAACTATTTGTCCTAGCAACTCAAGCTCAGCTCGTGTACTTTACAACTTATCCGAGACGGGGAGCAACGAAGTCTGACTGGTGGGCAGTATGCAAGACTAAAGCTAGAGATACTTTTGATGTTGACAAAAAAGCTTATCAGGAGGACGAGCTACCTCTTGTAACCAATATTGTTAATGTAGACTCCACGAAAGTTACGCATTACACGACATATAATGTAGAAGATGTAGAATTATCCGAAGAGGAAGACGAAGCCAACGAAGGCGAAGATGAAAGTGAAGATGAGGAGGAAGATGAGGTCGAAGAAGGCGAACAAGATGATTATTCTGAAGATGATTGAGAGAGATGTACTTTTATTTTCTTATTATGTAGAGTTGGTTAGTATCTAGTCTTGGTTATTATCTGAATGTACTATCTGGACTTAGATGTTTCTTGTAGAATGTACTATCTGAACTTAGATATTTCTTGTAAAATATACTATCTGGACTTAGATGTTTCTTGTAAAATGTATCATCATATATTGTCTTGGTTATTATCTTGTCTTTGTTGCACTTTCATATTTATAGTCTCTATTATTTGTTGTCTTTGTTGTATCTCATCATATGTTGTTATCAGGCATGACAGGTCGTCGCGGATCGTTCCGCATTTCCCGACATGGGACATGGGGTACTGATACTGGCAGAGGACAGGGTACTTCTTCTGTACCTACTGTTGGTACTGCTAGAGGACGGGGTTCTTCTTCGGTACCTCCTACTGGTACCGGCTCTGGATCCTCGTCGCCTAGTACTCCTGTGTATCGGACAGTAGCTCCGTTCGCCACGATGCTACGTAGCATATCTCCTGGGACGAGTAGTTCCAGGCTTGAGACTGCTTCCGAGAGTAGCGTTCCTCCTGCTGATACGACGATAGAGGTAGATGAGCAGATGGAGGAGGCTGTGCCGGCAGCCGACCAGTATCTGGTAGATGATATCTGCGCACCTCTGGAGGAGACGAGGATGGAGATTTGGGCTGACAGTACAAAGTAAGTATTTTGGTTTATCATTTTTTTCTGTGTTTATCATAAATTAACTTTTCTCATGAATATAATATGTCTGTATATATATCGTCCCCCGTTGGTACAGAGACGCCTAGGCCAGCTCCTGAGGCAAAATTATGGGGGTCCTTGGATAAACTACTCGGATGCTCCGGACGATAGGAAGGCCTACTGGTTTGCGTGCTTCAAGGTTAAAATAGATTTGCTTTTAACATGAATCATTTGATTTATGCATATTATATATTACTGAAAAATATTTGGTTTGCGTACTCTTCTAGGATATGTTTTTCTATCCACCGCACCGGGCCGAGCTGATCGAGGGAATATTTTCTGCTGTCGCTGCTAAGCTGATCCGCGATGCTATCAAAGATCAGAAGGCTCATAATCGTGCCGGAAAGCCGATCCAAGGTTGGATCACCCCTGATTAGTAGGATGCGATGAAGGCTCGATTCAACGAGCCAAGGTACAAAAAAAAGTTCGAGAAGGCCAAGATGGCTAGGCAGCATGCCTCGAAGTGGTACGGTGGGTCGATTCCGATGACGGAATATTTCCGTCGTCTAGTATGTATTTTCTTTCAGAAATATTATTTTAATGCAAATCCGATAAATTATTACTAAGATAATATATTTAATTACAGGTAAGGAAGGTCGATAACGCTGACATGGTGACCGTCTTCCTGGCCACCCATCGGAAGGGCGAAGACCTTATTGACGAGAGGGCCGAGCTTTCCTATGTAAGTATTACAATACTATTTGTTAATTATAATACTTCGTGTTAATTTTAATATAACTTAGTAAATATGCATGCAAATAAATATTCATGTAGTTAGTAATAATAAGTAATTAATTAGAAATTAGAAATCATAGAGTACTATCCATACTTTCTAGGCCAGAGGCTTGGGGACCGGGCGACTGCTAGTGCACCTACTGGGGGAGAGGCCGGTACTTCCTCGCAGCCCACTCAAGCTCCGTCGGCGGACGAGCTGTGGATGACCGCCGCTGGTGGCCTCCGTAGGGGTACGTACTACGGTACGGAATCCTATGGCGCCCTAGTTGCGAGCCAGTCCTCTAGGGTATCCTCCGCTAGTATGCATGGTCCATAGCCATCCCAGGAGTCTGCCCGAGTCCACCAGATGATGGAGTCTTTCCGGGACGAACTGCTACGACGGATTCAGGACCAGTCTCAGTACCAGTCGGATGAGCCTGCACTTATAACATGATTGGATGCGCTCGACCGCAGCATTATGGAGTTCCAACATATGACTGAGTGGACAGAGCAGAGTGTCACCGATCTTAGAGCGTCGACAGAGCGCAGCGTATTGGATCTGCAGGCATCACTGATGACCATGGGCGAGAGGCTGAGATTGGTGCACGATTCGGTAGCTGATAACAGTGATGGAATATTATCTACCATGGATTCATACCACCAACGACTTACAGCGTTGGAGCGTTATCGTCCTCCAGGTGCGCCTTCATCGTCGTTGACTCCGCCGACGCCACTGCCTTCTTCATCGACACCGACTCTACCGACGTCACTACCTCCTTCATCGGTGTCGATTTCACAGGAGGACTATGAGATTTTCTTAGCCCTTCATCGCGGCGCGCCCCCTCCTACTCCAGATCCCAGTAGTCCGAGTTAGGACTGTTTGTATTGAGTGTTTGAGTACTTATTTTTCTTTGTATTTGTTTGTGACACTTGTTTGTTGGTTGCATAGATACATTGGTAATTGGTTGTGTAGACCCATGACAATTTGTATATTGGTTTATATATGTTGTATGGACTTTGGTTATTTTATGTTGTTATTCGTTTTATTTGGATGTTAATTTACCGGTGTTGTTGTTCCATCGAAGGGGTCGGCGAACCCAGGGATAAAATATGCTTGTGTATTGTGTTTCAGATTAAACTGCAGGGAGAAAATGATTCTGTGGAGAAAACTGCTTACTGTAATTTTTTTTTTCAAATTTAGCGACGACTACCGACGTTTTTCGACGGCACATTGTGTCGGTAGACGTCGCTAAACTGGCATATATTGCTAGGCTACCGACGTATAGTGACGTCCGTTTCGTCGGTATGCGTTGGTAAACGTCGGTAGACATCGATAAATATCCCAGGATTTTATCTCATTTTCTCAGGATATACCGACGTATAGCGACATCACAAAACGTCGGTAATATAAACCGACGTATAGCGACATCAAAAACGTCGATAATTTTCCCAGAGAATACCGACGTATAGCGACATCATAAACGTCGCTATTTCATCGACAAAACGAAGGTAAACGTCGGTATATTACCGACGTATCTTTGCGTCAGAAAACGTTGGTGTTGGCGACGATCAGCGACGTCTTTCCAAACAGCGACTAAGGTTTCCGCGACAAGAGGAATACGTCGCTAAATACGTCGCTAAACTGGTTTAGCGACGTCTTTAGGCATTTTAGCGACGTCTTTAGGCGTCGCTAAAATGACTTATTCTGATATTGAATTCAATAATTCAAATTAAAATCAAAATTCATAAAATGATAAAATACCCTCAAGCTAAAATATGGTAGTGACAGTATGTTTATTTCAGTACATTATTTCAGTACATTATTGTTTATGCCTTACTTTTGTCGATGAATGATCAGAGGCTAAGTTCTGTTCAGGAGAAGGATTACAACCCCGGTCCTTGTTTGGTTTACGGGTTGTAACTTGGTTTCCGAAATAGAACCCAAGTTATCTTATCATTTGTCGTCCTATTCAGTACTCACATGTTCTACATGATCTTATGCTAAACATTGATTGGAGATTAAGTTCTGTTCAGGAGAAGGATTACAACCCCAATCCTTATTTGGTTTACGGGTTGTAACTTGACTTCCGGAATAGTTTCTAAGTCATCCTATCATTGTCATTCTATATGGTTCTCACATGCTCATATGTTTAGTTATCTCACCAGCTTTACGTGATCCCTATGCTAAGTCAACATGCTCTCATGACATGGCTGGCTCGCATGCTTACATAATCAATTGATTTTACATATTCTCAAGTTTCGTTTATTTAACATGACTACATTGTACATTATGTCACATGTTAATTACTTTACGTCACATGATGCTTTACTTATTGTCTTTTCCATTCCTGGGATGAGTGCATTGGTAGTGTACGAGTCTCGATCTGCATTTACTTATTGCTTTCCCTAACCATTGCTATGTTAGTTATTGCTGGTTTTAGTCCATAGTTTGGCTTCCTTTGTGATACTTATTATTTGGGGTCTGATCCCACTGGTTTTGTTTGGCCAGATCTGATAGAGGAGCCTAAGGGATCTTCCGTACCATCTACTTGACGTTGACCATCCGAGCACCAGAGTACCTGAGTAGGTTTCTTGTTTCATTCTCTCACTTGATATGTACATTATTATTTTGTGGCGTTTAGGCTCCGAGCACGTATTTTTGGTTCTTGACATTTAGCCTACGGACCAAAACATGACGTACGTATTCTAAACTATAGCTAGAGCTTATCATGTATGACTATTACTCTTGCTAGTTCTCTATTTTGGTATAACTAGCTTCATGATCATCCATGTATAAATGGTTTGGGACGTTTTACTATTGTATGTCTGATGATCATACTTCTTGTACTTTGTATAATTGCCTGAGATTGAGATACCTAGGAATGCTTGACCTAGGATCGACTGTTGGCTTGTAGAAGTAACCCCCATGTCTTGACAGCTTATACATGATTTCAGAGTACTGGCGTACTTTGGTATTACGTAGCTGGCCTTGTCCGTCCCCACTTACCAGTATTCTGGTTCTGGGGCTTGACACACCTCAACTCCAAGAAAATATGATATGTTACCAAGATCTTTGAAAGAGAAAAGAGAGAAGAATTGAGAGATGGATGTGTTTGGAATAGATGAATTAGAGCCAGTGATAATGATATCGTCAACATAGACAAGTAGGTAGATTAGTCCATAATGTTGACGTAGAATAAATAAAGATATATCGGAGACAAAATTTTTGAACCCAAAAGTAAGAAGATGGGATTTGAGTTCATTATACCAAGATCGAGGAGCTTGTTTAAGTCTATAGAGAGCTTGACAAAGTTTGCAAATATGAGTAGAATGAGACTGACTGACAAAACCAGGGGGTTGGATCATAAACACGTCCTCCTTGAGAGAACCTTGGAGAAAGGCCGAGCTCGATGCTTTGAATAGGACCCACAGGATCAGATGCAGCAAAGAAAGAGGGCTTCGCTTCTCTCCTTTCAGTCGAGTGCTTTTATTTCATAACCTTTACTCTTCTTCTCTCATTCACCCGGCCTCTCTCAAAGCTGGAGAAGTTCTTCTTTTCGTATTATTAATGTCAATTTGACGAAGAGGCCACCCACAGACTATGGCAAAAGAAAGAACCGTATGGACAATAGCGGGTTAAACTACGGGACTGAAAGTTTCAGTATAGTTTAGAACGGGACGTTGGTGGAACCCTTTAGCTACTAGACGAGCCTTGTGACGGTCTATGGAGCCATTCGGGTTATATTTTGTCCGAAAGACCCATTTACATTCAATGAGATTTTGTGATGGTGAGGAGCGAACAAAGTCCCATGTTTTATTTTTAAGCAAAGAAACGTATTCAGTTTGCATGGCGGCACGCTATATTGGGCTTTTGAGAGCTTGAGTGATAGTGTTAGGCTCGGTAGAAGAAGGTTGGAGAGAGACATGTAGGTTTATTTTGACAATGGGTTTGTAAATATTATTTTGTAGGCGAGTAAGAGGGCGTAGTGGAGGTTGTCAGGTCCCAGTCCCAAATCTCATGGGACTAGTACGTGACTTGGCCAGCTGGCATATGTTCAAGGAAAATTTCTTTCTCTTGAACCCCTATACGCTGCCTATACAGGACTCAAGTCCATAAATATAGTGCTTATAACCGGTAGGAAGTCTAGATCTCATCCACACAATAAAATGATAGAAATTAATCAAGGAGGTACATGAATGTCAAGTAAAAACTAAATTTTTTTTATCAAAGTTTAGCAAGAAATAAATAATAGTGCAGTAGAGACAAATCCACTTCCAGTAGACTAATAAATTAAGCATGGAAATAAAGTAACAGTTCAAGTCCATAAGGACCTGGGATTGAGGAGTTTCGCTATCGCCTAATGGAATTATAGCTGCATCAGATCCAAGTCCGTGTTGGTGATCTAAACCTGGAAGAAAACCAGGTCCTCAGGGGACATAGTAAGATACATACAATACGAGCCACATATGAACAGTAATATCATGCATAGTAGAAAAAATAAGGTGCATTATATACCACTAACTACGTAAACATGCAAATGAGGACAACGTTCGACGCTTGGGCATGCTAGGATAATCCAGTACTCAAGTAAGCTCTACCAACAAACTAGGAGTGCTCATCCAAGACACTTCTCAAATAGTAGATAACCAGGGACGCTCCTCCGAGACATCTCTCAAGGGGTTCCAAACCTCTTCCTGACGGAAAGACCACTATTGAGGGAAATTCAAATTGGTATCGATTCTGAGAAGACTTTTGCCTCACTGGAAAAGGTGACTTTTGTACGGGCTCTGATTACAGTTGCCATGGTGAGAAAGTAGCCTTCGTTCCAGTAAGATGTGGGGAATGCTTTTCTGAGTGGAAAAGTACATGAGGCGCTGCCATGCCATGCCACCTTCTCCAGGGCTTAACTGCGCCTTTCTTCATATCTAGTTAGTCGACTCAGGAAGGCGTTGTAATAGCATAATAAATTTAGGTTGTGAATAGACCAAACATTTGATGATTGTCCTCCCCACCCCATGCTACTATACTATCGAAACTACATGTTCAATAAAGAGTCCAACAACTATTCAGGGAACTAAAGTGACATATGAATTATGGAACTAACAAGCATGTTTATATGATATAAATCCTGACTACAATATGTAAATGTAGTAATGCTGCATTTTAACTAGATGTGTGTCATGAATTCGTGTCTGTATCCAAGTCTGTGTCACAAACATGTTAAATGAATACAAGAAGCATGAACCGCAAAACTACAATATTAAGTATGAAAATATAATACTGTAAATACGAGCAAAGTAAACTTGACTGCTAGTCCATCCAAGTCCGTTTGAAGATGGCAATCCAAAAATCAGATTTACAACCCTAAATTGTCAATCCCAACACATTACTTATTATAATAATCCATGGTACAATTTATTAGATAACATAGTGCATCCGACAAATAACTTGTGTTAGTTAATAGGTACTAAATATATAGATTTGGGCCAATATATTAAATTTACTCTAATTATCATTTACTTTAATGTCACATATAACTATTATAAACTCATCAATTTCAAACAGAACAAGTAAAAGATGCATGCTTTCCTTCTCCTATTAATACTAACAATGTTGTAATACCAGATAAACTGAAGAGGGTTGGTATATTCTTAAGGGTTAAATTGTATTAATCTAGTTGTACTAATCTGGTTGGTTAATTAAGTAAATTGTTGCAAAGTTTTATTAGGTAATCATAGAGAATATTATATTATGGAGGGAAGTGCACTACTAAATAAGAAGTGTGACATTATCAAGATGCATTGAAACATCCATTGTGTTGTGCATGTATTGACATAAAAGTTGGACTACTATTTTCATTTAACCCATAGCTGACATGCAAAACGTATCATATAGTCGCAAGTTGTGCTCAAACCCAACCTATATGTTAGGAGTAGGTCGGCATAAGAATAGTTACAAAAATAGAACTACTATATTTCTATAATACTAACACATGAGGTTTCTGTAATACTAAAACATGAGAACAACATTAAGGATGAATTACTAAATATATATATAATGTGCTAAAAATGATACACAAACCAAAGCACCTACCGGCTCGATGTATGGTTGTGGACAATCCAACGAGACTAGGGAGAATGGAAATAGTTGCCGCGTAGGGATGCTGAGTTTTTTACTACTACCGTAAGGCGAGAAGGGAATGATCCACGCAGTTGTAGGGTTGCTCGTCCTGTAGTGGTGCAGCTGCCTACGAGCACACGGCCATCCGGAGGAGTGGTATAGACATAGATTTTCCTAATGTGACCCACAAGTAGAGTGGAGGGAATAGAAAGTGGTGGCTGATATAGGTTTGGTTGGCTGAAAAATATGGTGATTACTGCTAATAAAAGTTGGCAGGAAGAGGGGGTAGTTGAGTAAGTGAGGCTTGAAAGTAGGAGGGAGTTAGAGTGCATGAGTTGTGCATTTGAACGTGGCAAAAAAAATGAAGAGGAGGTTTGAGTCAGTCAAGAGGGATGAGTGGTAGTTTTTCCTTAGGTGTGGAGAATCTTTCGACTCAAAATGAGTTGAAAGCCAAGTCTTCTACCTTAGGAAAGTGAGTGGAATCCTTTAGCTCAAAAAGCTAAAAACTAGCTAATTTAGTTAAGGGAGCTGACTGACCCAAATGAATGGGCCAAGTAAAAATAATAAATTCCATTAAATGCCGTGCATGTAATTAATGACCTAAACTCATGGACCAATAGTATAAATAATTAGGACTATTTATAAATATGATTATTTATATGGTTTCGAATTTTGGGTTAGGTAATTTAACTAAGTAAATTTAGAATTTTTTTATTACACAATAAATAAGAACTAAAAAATTGAGAGTTTACGATCTACCAACCTAAAAAAATTATCCTCGAAATTTGAGTTGGATGAACAACAAACAACTTTGAGTTAAATGGATGCTACCAAGATATGATATGTTAGGTAGTCGGTAGTTTTGTTATGCTGATATAATTGTTAATAAGATAACGGGCGAGAGGATTAATGGATGCAGAAGCACAAGATATAGTATCCAAAAATGGATAGATCGATAATTTGGTTGAAAATAGAACTGCTGAAAACTAGTTAATCACAAAGTGTTGGGGATCCTCTAACTGAATGTGATATCCACGATTGAACTGTACGAGTCCATTTGGTAGCAAATATTCAACTAGAATACCTATATATATATATATATATATATATATATATATATATATATATATATATATATATATATATATATATATATATATATATATATATAACTACGCTATTCTGGGGCATGGACTAATAAGCTAGCAACTAATATTGTATTATCAACACATATTACTACCTCTATCCCTGAAAATAATCTTATTACCTGCATCTATTTCTCGTGATACCGGTGTTATTCTGTCTGTCATCAGTGTCTTCATATGTCGCTTTGGGCAGTCTCGAACATGGTGCTGATTTGATCCACAACCTCCACATGAGCCTAACTTAAGATGACAATCTCTTTGAATATGGCCCCACTTGCCGCAATAGTGACAAATGGGTGCCTTCTGATGAAGATACAGTGCCTTCTGAAGAAGATACGGTGCCTTCCTTTACTGATGTTGTGCTAAAGGTTGTCGCTCGGGTCCTCCGATTGCAGGTCGAACTTGTGCCTCTACTGAAATGGGATGCCTTTTCTCTATTGGTTTCCCACGACGAATGGCTTCTTGTATCTTTGTCGTGCTATGAATTGCGGCATGCGTCATGTGTGCTATGGTCCTGGTCAACTACCTCAACTCAAAGTTGAGACCTTGATGAAATCTTCTCGCTCTCTCCTCTTCTATTTGAACTAGTGATAGAGCAAATCTACTTAAGCGGCTAAACTCGACGTCATACTCGTCCATCATTATCATGCCTTGCTGCAAACTTGTGAACTTTTATTACAACTCGAACTTGACGGTTGTTGGAAATAAATGCTCGTAGAAGAGCTTACTGAATTCCTCCCAAGTTTGGTTGTTCCCGAAACTTCTCTCTTGATCTTCCCACCAATGGTGTGAAAGGTCCTCCAGTTGGAGTCGAATCGCTGTTACCCACTTTTCCTTCGGTACCTCGTAAGCCTTGAGCATATTCTCCATCTTCACTAGCCACGCAGTGACTTTGTTTGGAGTCTATGTCCCTTTGAAGTTGGCGGCATCATATTCCAAAACTTGTCTATCGAACCTTCCTTGCTTGCTAGAATGCTTTGCCTAATAAGCTTATTTTGTTGATACTGCATTTGCATCAGCTGCTGAAAGAATTAGTACATCGATGCTACATCAGATTGATGAGGCTGTTGTTGAAGCGGTGCATTGGGCATCTGCAAAGTAAACTGGGGAGGTGGTGGAATATCGTCCCTTCAAAATCTTGAGGTATGTGGATGCGATTGGTTGCTCTGTTGACTAGTTTGGTCTCCATGTGTTTGTGGAGTTCCGTCGGTTGGTGTCATAACCACAATTGATGTAGTGTCTGAAGGAGTTATGCAACCACTCTGTGGATCCATTATCTGTATAGAAAGAAACCATTAGCCGAGGATGGATTCAAGCAAGATGCAAGTCAAGAAAAAACTTCGAAGTCAAATAATAAGAGTCAAATACAATACAAATCAACGTGGACGAGATTCTACTTTGGTCTAGTCCTATCAGCAGGTTCGATCGGTAAAGTAATGTAACAGAAATGGTTAACTCGACCTGCATGGACCACCACAAAAATATATCATGCTCCAGTTCCAAATCTCATGGGACTAGTACGTGACTTGGCCAGCTGGCACATGCTCAAGTGAAACTCCTTCTTCTTGAACCCTGTGAGTGTGTACATACACTGTCTATATAGGACTTAAGTCCATAACTATAATGCTCATAACCGGTAGGAAGTCTAGATCTCATCAACACAAGAAATGATAGAAATTAATTAAGGAGGTACATGAATGTCAAGTAGAAACTAAAAAAAATATCACAGGTTAGCAAGAAATAAATAATAGTCCGGTGGAGACAAATCCGCTTCCAGTAGACTAATAAATTAAGCATGAAAATAAAGTAACAGTTCAAGCCCGTAAGGACCAAGGATAGGGGAGTTTTAGAATCGCCTAATATAATTGTAACTGCATCAGATCCAAGTCCGCGTTGCTGATCTAAACCTGGAAGGAAACCAGGTCTTCAGGGGACATAGCAAGATACATACTGTACGAGCCACATATGAACAATAATATCATGCACAGTAGAAAAAAAAAGAATAAGGTGCATTGTATACCACTAACTACGTAAACATACAAATAAGGACAACGTTCGACGCTTGGGCAGGCTAGGGTAATCCAGTATGCCAGTAAGCGCTATCAACAAACAAAGAGTGCTCATCCGAGACACCTCTCAAATAGTAGATAACCGGGGAGGCTCCTCCGAGACATCTCTCAAGTATTAGCATAATAAATTTAGGGTATGAATAGCCCAAATGTTTGGTGACTGTTCTCTCCACCCCATGCTACTATACTATCAAAATTACATGTTCAATAAAGAGTCCAACAACGATCCAAGGAACTAAAGCGACATATGAATCATGGAACTAACAAGCATGTTTATATGAAATAAACCCTGAGTATAATACATAAATGCAGTAATGTTGCTTTCTAACTACATGTGTGTTATGAACATATAATGCTGTAAATATGGGCAACGTAAACTTGCATGCTAGTTCGTACAAGTCCGTTTGAAGATGGCAAGGATCCAAAAATTAGATTCACAACCCTAAATTGTCAATCCCAACACATTGCTTCTAAAAATAATCCTTGGTACAATTTATTTAGATAACATAAGGCATCCGACAACTAACTTGTGTTAGTTAATAGGTACTAAATATATAGATTTGGGTCAATATATTAAATTTACTCTAATTATTATTTACTATAATGTCACATATAACTATTAAAACTCATCAATTTTAAATAGAACAAGTAAAATATGCATGCTTTCCTTCTCCTATTAAAACTAGCAGTGTTGTAATACCAGATAAACTGAAGAGGGTTGGTATATTCTTAAGGGTTAAATTGTATTAATCTAGTTGAACTAATCTGGTTGGTTAATTAAGTAAATTGTTGCATGGTTTTATTAGGTAATCATAGTGAATATTAGATTATGGAGGGAAGTGCACTACTAAATAAGAAGTGTGACATTATCAAGATGCATTAAAACATCCATTGTGTTGTGCATGTATTGACATAAAATTTGGACTACTATTTTCAATTAATCCATAGCTGACATGCAAAACTTATCATATAGTTGCAAGTTGTGCTCAAACCCAACCTATATGTTAGGAGTAGGTCGACATAAGAATAGTTACAAAAATAGAACTACTATATTTCTATAATACTAACACATGAGGTTTCTATAATACTATATATATATATATATATATATATATATATATATATATATATATATATATATATATATATATATATATATATATAATGTGCTAAAAATGATACACAAACTAAAGCACCTACCGACTCGGCGTATGTTTGTGGACAATCCAACGAGACTCGGGAGAATGGAAATAGTTGCCGAGTAGGGATGCTGAGTTTGTGACTACTACCATAAGGCGAGAAGATAATGAGCCACGTAGTTGTAGGGTTGCTCGTCCTTAGTGGTGCAGCTGCCTACGAGCACACAGCCAGGGTGGAGGGGGTGGTATAGATGTAGATTTTCATAATGTGACCCACGAGTAGAGTGGAGGGAATAGAAAGTGATGGCTGATATAGGTTTGGTTGGCTAGAAAATATGGTGATTACTGCGAATAGAAGTTGGCAGGAAGAGGGGGATAGTTGAGTAAGTGAGGCTTGAAAGTAGGAGGGAGTTGAGTGCATGAGTGGTGCAGTTGAACTTGACAAAAAAATAGGAGAAGAGGTTTGAATCTGTCAAGAGGGATGAGTGGTAGTTTTTCCTTAGGTGTGGAGAATCTTTCGACTGAAAATGAGTTGAAAGCCAAGTCTTCTTCCTTAGGAAAGTCTTTAGCTCAAATAGCTAAAAGCTAGCTACTTTAGTTAAGGGAGCTAACTGACCCAAAGGAATGGGCCAAGTAAAAATAATAAATTCCATTAAATGCATTACATGTAATTAATGATTTAAACTTATGAACCAATAGTACAAATAATTAGGACTAATTATAAACATGATTATTATATGGGTTTGGATTTTGGGTTAGCTAATTTAACTAAGTAAATTTAGAATTTTTCTTATTACACAATAAATATGAACTCTAAAATAGAGAGTTTATAATCTACCAACCTAAAAAAAAATTCATCCTTGAAATTTGAGTTGGATGAACAACAAACAATACTGAGTTAAATGAATGCTACCAAGATATGATCTGTCAGGTAGTCGGTAGTTTTGTTATGCCAATATAATTGTTAACAAGATCAATGACGAGAGGATCAATGGATGCAGAAGCACAATATATAGTATCAAAAAATGGATAGATCGATAATTCGATTGAAAATAGAACTGTTGAAAACTAGTCAATCACAAAGTGTTGGAGATCCTCTAACTGAAGGTGGTGATCCACGATTGAGCTGTACGAGTCCATTTGGCCGCAAATATTCAACCAGAATACCTATATATATAACTACGCTATTCTGGGGCATGGACTAATATGCTAGCCACTAATATTGAATTATCAACACATACTACTACCCCCATCCATGAAAATACTCTATTACCTGCATATGTTTCTCGTGATACCGGGGCTATTCTTTTTGTCATCAGTATCTTCATCTGCCGCTTTGGGTAGTCTCGAACATGGTGCTGATTTGATGAACAAGCTCCAAATAAGCCTAACTTAAAATGACGATCACTTTGAATATGGCCCCACTTGCCGCAATAGTGACAAATGGGTGCCTTCTGAAGAAGATACGGTGCCTTCCTTTGTTGGTGTTGTGCTAAAGGTCGTCGCTCGGGTCCTCCGGTTGTGGGTCGAGCTTGTGCCTTTACTGAAATGTGATGCCTTTTCTCTATTCGTTTCTTATGACAAATGGCTTCTTGTATCTTTTCTGCGCTATGAACTGCATGTTGACACAAAATCACAGTCAACCAAATATTGATAGAATTGACTACATAATACTTGTGATAATTCAATACGACACATGAAGACTACTTCCAGTACAAGTCAGACGACAGCTCGGAGTTGCAATGCAAGTTATTTTGAGTCTGTACTTTTACAATTTTATTGAGTCTAGACTTATGTAAACTGAGCTGTACTGAACATCTGAGACTTAGCCTATAACCATACCCAAATCCAATAGCTCCACATATATCCAAATAAGCCAATTGGACCCATGACCCATTCTGTGCTCTGGAGACAGAGTTCGGGCCGAACTCTGCCTCCTAAAAATCAGCACCCTAATTTTTAGGGTTGGCTGGTTGCAAGTTGTCTAACGGCCAAATTTTTGAAAATTCCAACCAGAATTCTGGCCGAATTCTTCCTACCTGATATCCTATAAATAGGCCATGAATTCTCTCATTTTCATTCATCCAATCTTCTCTTCTCTTCTCTCTAAAGCTCCATACAAGCCATACCCTTCTTTATCTACTAGCCACAAGCTCCCTAAGCCTCAAGTGCTCAGTACTTTTCAGTCAGGAGTTTGTGCAAGAGTTCAAGAAGTCGCTTGGAAAATTCCAAGCATCGCTACTGCGATCTTTGTAAGAAGTTGACGTGCTCTTCTGAAGAAAAGGTATGGGGTGTAACTACTATTTCACAAATAGTGGATTTAATCCTGAGCTAGAGTTCTCAGGCCTGGACTAGTCCTCCATGAGGGAAACCAGGTTAAAAATTGGCTGTGTTTGCGTATGCTTTCTTGCTCCTTATTTATTTCCGCATTTACTCTGATTACTTTCAGCTTGTGAAAGAGTTTAATTTTTAATTGGTTATTATCGTTATAAACTCTATTCACCCCCCTCTAGAGTTGCCATCTGTTCTTCAATTGGTATCAGAGCTCGGTTCTCTCAACAAGGACTAACATCCTAGAGCTGATCCATGCAACCACACAATCCTTGATTTCCAATCATGGTGAAGGGCAGTCCACTCATAGGCCTCCCCTATTTGATGGAACTAACTACACCTATTGGAAAACAAGGATGAGCTTTTATCTCAAGTCGCTAGACTTCAACTGGTGGACCATCGTCACCGATGGTTACAAAAAGCCCGCCAGGATAGTTGTCAATGGTGATCTCGTTGAGAAACCACATGACAAATATTCTGACGAGGAGAAGAAATAGGCAAGTCTCGACGCAAGAGCTATTAATGCTTTATTCTGTGCTATAGACAGGAATGAGTTTAACAGGGTCTCAACATGCACCACCTCTCACGAAGTATGGAGACTTCTAGAAGTGACGCATGAAGGAACCACCCAAGTCAAGGAATCGAAGATAAGCCGTCTCACTCAAGAATATGAGGCTTTCAAGATGAAGCCAAATGAGACGATCACGTAAATGTTCACAAGATTCTTCGACATCATCAATCCCCTATCTTCGCTCGACAAAAAATATTCAAATCATGAGAAGATTCGCAAGCTACTTAGGGGGCTACCAAAGATTTGGAACCCTAAGGTGACAGCCATCATAGAAGGAAATGATCTCACAACTATGTCCATGGAGACCTTGATGGGAAAGCTGATGACTCATGAGCTTGACCTCAAGGACTTCGAAGAGCCTGCTCCTAAGGCTAAGGAGATCGCCCTCAAAGCTCACCGACGAAGGACTTACTCCGAAGAGATGGATGACGACAACTCAGAAGGTGATGATCAAGCTCTCCTTGTTCGCAACTTCAAGAAATTCTTTCGCTTCAACCGGAGAAAGAAGAAACCACAAGAAGATGACGAAGAAGAGCCAACATGCTACGGTTGCAAAAAGACGAGACACGTCCGAAAAGACTATCCATTCTTAAAGAAGAACAACCGCTATGAGAAACCATACAAGAAGGCTTCCCCAAAGAAATATGCCAACACAAGCATTTGGCATAAAAGCGAAGCTAGTGACTCCGAGGAAGAAAAAGACTCTCCTCAAGACGCTGCAAACGTGTGCCTAATGGCAATGTCCGACAAGGTATCAAACGAAACTCTTGATGATTTCACTTTCGATGAACTTGGCGATGCTTTCACCGATTTACTTGATGATCACAAAAAGGTCATTGGTAAATATAAATATACCAAGAAAAAGATCAAAAGTCATGAAGTCGAAATTCAAAGACTTTCTTTACTGCTTGATAACATTAGAGACACTTCACCCACGGATGTCATAAATGAGGCATCTAAGCTTAAAATAAGCCTACATGATGCCGAAGCACGCATTGAACAACAAACACAAGAAATCACAGCACTCAACACGGAGCTTGCTGAAGAAAAGAGTAGACACAAGATTTCTATTACTAAGATATATGGTTTGAATGCTAAGGTTACTGAACTGCAGGCTGTCTCTAAGAAATTGGAGACTAAATTGGGAAAACAGGTTGCTCAACCTCAAACCCAATCACATGAGACACACACAAAGCATGACACTACTCATACTAGTCAACCACGTCATCCACCTATAGCTCATAATCATGCTTACATATACACACACTTTCATAAAGCACACAAACCACATGCACGTAGAAATAATTCTCATTTGTCACAGAATCATCATGCTACACATAGATACAATCATCACTATATTGCACAAAATCACCATCACTCTACATATAGACATCATCACCATGCTATTCTATATAGACATCATCACCATGCTATTCTATATAGACATTATCACCATACTGCTCCACATCACTCTACATATAGACATCATCACCATGCTAACCCTATATATCATCATGCTACTCCATATCACTCTACTCATAGACATCATATGCATGCTCCTAACATAAATAGGAATGCTATATGTACTTATTATGGATTACATGGACACATTTCACCACAATGTAGAATTAGAAGATTAGTAGATAGAAAGATATATGCATGGTTTCCGAAAACTAACTTTTCAGGACCCTCAAGAACTTGGGTACCAAAGGTCACATCTACTCTTGATGTAGGTGGACCTTCCCTCCTCAACTAAGAGTAAGTAGATTCTCGATAGTGGATGCTCGCGACATATGACGGGAGACGCGAATCTTTTCGCATCACTATCGATGAAGAGAGAATAATATGTATCCTTCAGTAACAACCTAAAAGGGTATATTATAGGTAATGGTATTATTGGTCATCCTCCCTCTCCCGTAATAAAGGATGTCTGCCTAGTGACCGAGTTAAAGCATAACCTGCTCAGCATTAGTCATCTTGCTGACCATAGATATGAAATTAACTTTGGACAAAATAAATGCTTTATTTATGATAGGTCAACAGGGGACATTGCTTTTGAAGGGGTAAGAGAGGATAATATTTATATTTTCTATCTGTCTAGAGATACTAACAATGCAGGTAGATGCTTATATGCTCATAAGGATGAAAGATTACTGTGGCACCAGCATCTTGGTCATGCCAACATGGATACTATATCCAGGCTATCGACTAAGAAGCTAGTTAGAGGCTTGCCCGACATCACATTCAAAAAGGACACTGTATGTACCGAATGTGAATTGAATAAGGCAACTAAGTCCTTATTTCATTCCATAAACTCTGTAAGTACTACTAGACCTTTGCAACTTCTTCATATGGATTTATTTGGCCCTAGTAGAGTAGCCAGTCTTGGTGGAAAACTCTACACATTTATTATAGTTGATGATTTTTTTAGATTTACATGGGTTTTCTTTCTTACAAATAAAAGCGATGTTGTTTCGGTTTTCAAGATTTTTGTTAAAAAAGTTTAAAACGAAAAAGGCTACATGATTACTCGAATCCGAAGTGATCATGGAGGCGAATTCGAAAATATTGATTTTGAAAAGTTTTGTGATTCTAATGGTTTTGATCATGAGTTTTCTTGTCCAAGAACTCCTCAACAAAATGGTGTTGTGGAGCGGAAGAATAGGACTCTTGGCGATATGGCTAGAGTCATGTTGAACAAGTTTTTACTTCTAAAATACTTTTGGACTGAAGCTGTCAGTACAGCATGCCAGATTTTAAATAGGGTGCTTATTCGTCCTATTACGAAGAAAATACCCTATGAGCTTTGGTTTGGAAGAACCCTAAATGTTTCTTATTTTAGAGTTTTTGGTTGTAGATGTTTTATCCTTAACACCAAAGACAACTTAGGCAAATTTGATGCCAAAGCTGACGATGGTATTTTCCTTGGCTATGCTGCCAAGAGCAAGGGATATAGAGTATTTAACAAACGCTTATTAATTGTAGAAGAGTCTACCAATGTGACTTTTGATGAAGATAATAGTGCAGCAGCTAATCTTGATGATGATGTTGAGCCATCAATTTATACTCCAATGAATACCACTACCGAAACCAATTCTCTGGAGGGCTTGCCTAAGAAATTCTCTTTCAAGCCGTCACATCCAGAAAATTTGGTAATAGGTGAGGTTTCACGTAGAGTAACTACTAGATCATCATTAAGAGACTCTATTGCTAGCACTGCCTTCATTTCACAAATTGAGCCGAAAAATATTTTAGAAGCTTTTAATGATGAATTTTGGATTTCTGCTATGCAAGATGAACTCAACCAATTCGAGAGGAGCCAAGTATGGGAACTCATTCCTAGACCGGCAAATCACTCGATTATTGGTACTAAATGGGTTTTTAGAAACAAAGTAAATAAAGATGGTTCAGTTACACGCAACAAAGCTCGTCTAGTAGCCTAAGGATACAACCAAGAGGAAGGTATCGACTATGATGAGACGTATGCTCCTGTTGCAAGATTGGAATCCATTCGGATGCTTTGTACATTTATAAATTTTCAAAATTTCAAATTATTTCAAATGGATGTTAAAAGTGCTTTCTTGAATGGATTTATTAATGAGGAAGTTTATGTAAAACAACCCCCTGGTTTTGAAAATCACAAATTTCTCGACCATGTTTTCAAGCTAAAGAAAGCGCTATATGGCCTCAAACAAGCCCCTAGAGCTTGGTATGAACGGCAAAGCAATTTCTTGCTTGAGAAAGATTTTTTAAAAGGGAAAATTGACACCACACTTTTTATAAAATCTTTCAAAGACACTATTCTCTTAGTGCAAATATATGTAGATGATATTATATTTGGTTCTACTGATGAAACCCTCTGTCAAGATTTTGCCAAGTGTATACAGACCGAGTTTGAGATGAGCATGATGGAGGAGCTCAACTACTTTCTTGGGCTGCAAGTCAAACAAATGTCAAATGGAACTTTCATCTGTCAGTCAAAGTATACAAAGGACATGCTGAAGAAATTTGAGCTTGACAACGTCAAACCAATCAGCACTCCAATGGCTACTACAACTAAACTAGAACCAGATGAAAGCGACAAACTTGTGGATCAACGTAAGTATCAAGGTATGATAGGCAGTCTACTCTATTTAACTACTAGTCGCCCTGATATTATGTTTAGCGTTTGCCTGTGTGCTAGATATCAAGCAAATCCTAAGGAATCACACATGACTGCTGTTAAGCGTATCTTTCGATACCTTAAGGGTACAGTTACAGTGGGCCTATGGTATCCCAAGTCAACATCATTTGACCTCATCGGTTACTCTGATGCTGATTTTGCCGGATGCAAGGTCGACCGTAAAAGTATGAGCGGTACGTGTCATTTATTAGGAAAGGCTTTAGTCTCTTGGTTTAGCAAGAAGCAAAATTCTGTCGCACTATCCACAACAGAAGCTGAATACATCGCAGCTGGGCATTGTTGTGCACAAATTCTGTAGATGAAGCAAACCCTTGAAGACTACAACTTATCTTTTATGCACATTCCAATCTTTTGTGACAACACTAGTGCTATAAATCTCACTAAGAACCCCATATGTCAATCACGCACGAAACACATAGAAATATGTCACCATTTTTTGCATGATCATCAGCAAAATGGTACTATTAATTTAGAATTTATTGACACTGATCATCAGCTAGCAGATTTCTTTACAAAACCATTATCCGAAGAGCGCTTCAATTTTCTCTGTCGTGAACTTGGAATTTTGGACGAAGCTGTTATTAATTAAAATAAACCTGCATAAATATCGAGTATGTCTTGATTCTTTTATGATAAAATTGCTATGGGTACAAGTCGAAAGGGCCCTTCTGGCAACAAGGCGTAAAAGCCTAAGCGACACGGTGCACTAGTCCTCAGGACTACCGCTAGCTGGGATCCGGCCCCTGCAGCTAATCCATGGCAACTTCAAAATATTGAATTATGGCATAATTCCTTGTTTATTACATGGTTCATTTTTATTTATCACATGCTGAAATGCAGATTTTCCAACTTTACTTTGCTTCAAAATCAACTTTCTGGAATTTTTCCACTTAGATTTTTTTTATATGTACTTTTCCTTTGGTCTCTCTCACTTAATCATTTTTCAACTTAATCAATTTTTCAGCCTGATTCCTGTTCTGTTCCCAGGATCCGAAATTTGGGCCGAACTCTGTCCTACCCAGAGTTCGGGTCGAATTTGGCCTGACTGTTCCAGAACCGGGAGCAGTCTCAGCCGCTGATCATAAGTTGATCCAATGGCCCATATTTGTTCCGACCATTGGAACCCTTTCACATATATTCGGGCTCTCCTCTTTCTCCTCCTCTTTTGCCACCTTTTTCACTTCTCCAAACATATTTTTTCTCAAACCCTAACCCTAGTTCTTCCTTCCTAGAGCTTATCTCTTCTCCAAACTCAAGGAGAAGGCTTCCCTCATCATTCTCCTTCATTGTTCTTCATCACACTGAGGTATATCTCAACACTCCTCTCCATCTCAATTTTCTCTATTGCCTTTATTATTTTTTTTATGGCTCCATGATTGTTCAATCGCGGGAAGAGACTTCGAACCGAGGGAGTGTCCTCTTCGAATGCTCCTCCTCGTGGTGAACCGCCCGTTGAACAACAACCACCTATCCATCCGTTGTTCAACCCGCCTCGTCCACTTGACCCAAACACATTTGACGACCGAATATTTGTATCACTCGACGCGTCAAATGACTGGTTTAGTGACTTTCGGATACGTCCGGTGTTTGCGGGTTACCCTATCAATTTTACTATTTTCTCTCAATATGATGCACTTTTTCATGATCTTTGTCTTGACGAACTTGTCACAACCAACTCGGTCATTTATCGTAATGCTATTCAAATGTTCTACTGCAACCTAACTCATGATGATACACATATTTACTCACGGGTTGCGGACATGGACATCTCGTTTGATGATTTCGATTTGGCCGAACACCTTGAACTCCAAGAGCCAAACTCATGGGAAAAGCTTGTTGAAGCTCGATCGTTTCAATTTCCCGATGGGTCTTCACTTGAAAGCTTCAAGGACGACTTGTGTACCCCTAACACACGTCCTCGCAAGCTTTTGGCCAAGTATCTCAATCCCTATTTTTATGAACTTCATCGGATTATCTTTAACACTATTCTACCCAAAGCGGGATCCACCGATGAAGTCACCTACTTTGAAATCCCGGCCTTATATCACCTTCACTTTTATGTACCATTTAATCTTCCACGTACCATGATGGACTGGATGATTAATTCTAGGAAGAAACCAAGATCCTTGGTTTATGCTTTGTATCTTCCTATGGTATTTCGTGCTTTCCGTATACCTCTTGATGAGTGTCAGTTCTTACCTGCCCCTGCCTTCCTCTCTAAGGCACAGAGACTTCAGGCAGCAGTTGGCTTACCTGTTGTGTCCGAGCATTCTGACGATGAGCCAGATGCCCCTCCTCTGGGACAGGATCCTCCTCCTCCTCCTGCCACTCTCGAGTCCCTCCAGACTATGCTCCGCGATCGTTTCACCTTGGAGGATGATCGCTGGACTCAGCTTGATTACCGGACTACCATGCAGATGAGTGCCATTAGCAACTCACTGCATGATATTCGGTACTCCATGTCTCGCCATCCTTCCATGCCTATCCCTATGGAGCGGGACCCTGGTCGTGAAGGGTATCGTATCGATGACCCTTGGGTTATTCGCTACTTGGATCCAGATGCGACCTTCGTGGACCCTCGTCGTTCCTTCACTGATCCATCCGACGACGTTGGGCCTTCACGAGCTCGATGATGGATATGGACTACTACTTGCTGCCGCTACTAAGGATCATAGCTTATGTTTCTTTATGCACTTTGGATTTTAGTTGCTTTTATGCACTTCGTATTAGACTTATTATTATGTGTGACTTTTGAGACATTCAGTAGTTTTATCAGTATTTATGCAGTTTCATCTATTACCTTTTGGTGTGCTTGCCAGTTCTTATTTGCTTATAGTTTATTGCTAAATGCCAAAAGGGGGAGAAAATTTGGTATATTCTATATTCTTTTTGTATCTGTCTCTGTGCTTTGGAGAGAATATTTTTATCAGGCCAACAGGATTGAAAGCAATGTTTACGGGGGAGCTATTGCTAGCTCGGCACTGATTACGGGGGAGCTATGTCATTTCTCTATAATGTGTCCAGGTATGAATATTGAATATACAACTATCATTTTGTCAATTATCAATATGGGGGAGATTGTTGACACAAAATCACAGTCAACCAAATATTGATAGAATTGACTACATGATACTTGTGATAATTCAATACGACACATGAAGACTACTTCCAGTACAAGTCAGACGATAGCTCGGAGTTGTAATACAAGTTATTTTCAGTCTGTACTTTTACAATTTTATTGAGTCTAGACTTATGTAAAATGAGCTGTACTGAGCATCTGAGACTTAGACTATAACCATACCCAAATCCAATAGCTCCACACATATCCAAATAAGCCAATTGGACCCATGACCCATTCTGTGCTCTGGAGACAGAGTTCGGGCCGAACTCTGCCTCCACACAGAGTTCGGTCCGAACTCTGTCTCCTAAAAATCAGTACCCTAATTTTTAGGGTTGGCTGGTTGCAAGTTGTCCAACGGCCAAATTTTTGAAAATTCTAACCAGAATTCTGGCCGAATTCTGCCTACCTGATATCCTATAAATAGGCCATAAATTCTCTTATTTTCATTCATCCAATCTTCTCTTCTCTTCTCTCTAAAGCTCCATACAAGCCATACCCTTCTTCATCTACTAGCCACAAGCTCCCTAAGCCTCAAGTGCTCAGTACTTTTCAGTCAGGAGTTTGTGCAAGAGTTCAAGAAGTCGCTTGGAAAATTCCAAGCATCGCCACTGCGATCTTTGTAAGAAGTTGACGTGCTCTTCTGAAGAAAAGGCACGGGGTGTAACTGCTATTTCACAATAGTGGATTTAATCCTGAGCTAGAGTTCTCAGGCCTGGACTAGTCCTCCACGAAGGAAACCAGGTTAAAAATTGGCTGTGTTTGCGTATGCTTCTTGCTCCTTATTTATTTTCGCATTTACTCTGATTACTTTCAGCTTGTGAAAGAGTTTAATTTTTAATTGGTTATTATCGTTATAAACTCTATTTACCCCTCCTCTAGAGTTGCCATCTATTCTTTACTGCAGCATGCGTCGTGTGTGCTACGGTCCCGGTCAACTCCCTCAAATCAAAGTTGAGGCCTTGGTGAAATCTTCTCGCTCTCTCCTTTTCTATTTGAACTAGTGAAGGAGCGAATCTACTCAAGCGGCTAAACTCGATGTTATACTCGTCCACTGTCATCGAGCCTTGCCACAAACTTGTGAACTTTTATTGCAACTCGAACTTGACAACAGTTGAAAAGAAACGCTCGTTGAAAAGCTTACTCAATTCCTCCCAAGTTTGGTTGTTCTCCAAACTTCTCCCTTGATCTTCCCACCAATGATATACAAGGTGCTCTAGTTGGTGTCGAATCGCTGTTACCCACTTTTCTTTCGGTAACTTAGAAGCCTTGAGCATATTCTCCATCTTCACTAGCCACGTAGTGACTTCATTTGTAGTCTCTGTCCCTTTGAAAGTTGGTGGCATCATATTCCGAAACTTGTCTATCGAACCTTCCTTGCTTGCTAGAATGCTTTGCCTTATAAGCTCATTTCATTGACACTGCATTTTCATCAGCTGCTGAAAGAACTGGTACATCGATGGTACATCGGATTGATGGGGTTGTTGTTGAAGCGGTGCATCGGGCATCTGCGGAGTAAACTGGGGAGGTGGTGGAATATCGTCCTTTCGAAATCTCGAGGTATGTGGATACGGTTGGTTGCTCTGTTGAGTAGTTTGGTCTCTATGTGTTTGTGGAGTTCCGTTGGTTGGTGTCACAACCACAATTGGTGGAGTGTCTGAAGGAGTTATGCAACCATTCTGAGGATCCATTGTCTGTATAGAAAGAAACCATTAGCCGATGACTGATTCAAGCAAGATGCAAGTCAAGAAAAAATTTCAAAGTCAAATAATATGAGTTAAATACGATACAAATCAATGTGGATTATACTTTTGTCTAGTCCTATCAGCAGGTCCGATCGATACAGTAATGTAACCGAAACGACTAAATCAACCTACATGGGCTACTATGTCACTCTCCAGTCCCAAATATCACAGGACTAGTACGTGACTTTGCCAGCTGGCACATGCTTAAGGGAAACTCCTTCCTCTTGAACCCCTTGAGTGAGTATGTACATTGTCTATATAGGACTCAAGTCCATAACTATAATGCTCATAACCGGTAGGAAGTCCAGATCTCATCCACATATGGAAATGATAGAAATTAATCAATGAGGTACATGAATGTCAAGTAAAAACTAAAAAAATATATCAAAGTTTAGCTAGAAATAAATAATAGTCCGGTGGAGACAAATCCACTTCTAGTAGACTAATAAATTAAGCATGGAAATAAAGTAACAGTTTAAGCCCGTAAGGACCTAGGATAGAGGAGTTTCGGTATCGCCTAATAGAATTGTAGCTATATCAGATCCAAGTCCAAGTTGCTGGTCTAAACCTGGAAAGAAACCAGGTCCTCAGGGGACATAACAAAATACATTTAATACGAGCCACATATAAACAGTAATATCATGCATAGTAGAAACAAAGGTGCATTGTATACCACTAAATACATAAACATGCAAATGAGGACAACGTTCGATACTTGAGCAGGCTAGGGTATTCCAGTATGCCAGTAACCGCTATCAACAAACTAGGAGTGCTCATCCGAGACACCTCTCAAATAGTAGATAACCGGGGATGCTCCTCCGAGACATGTCTCAAGTATTAGCATAATAAATTTTGGGTGTGAATAGCCTAAACGTTTGATGATTGTCCTCCCCACCCCATGCTACTATACTATCGAAACTACATGTTCAATAAAGAGTCCAACAACGATCCAGGGAACTGAGGTGACATATGAATCATGGAACTAACAAGCATGTTTATATGATATAAATCTTGACTAAAATACGTAATGTGTGTCGTGAATTCGTATTTATATCCAAGTCTGTGTCACAAACATGTTAAATGAATACAAGAAGCATGCACCGCAAAACTACAATATTAAGTATGAAAATATAATACTGTGAATACGGACAAGGTAAACTTGCATGCTAGTTCGTCCAAGTCCGTTTGAAGATGGCAAAGATCCAAAAATCAGATTCACAACCCTAAATTGTCAGTCCCAACACATTACTGATTATAATAATCCATGGTACAAATTATTTAGATAACATAGTGCATCCGACAACTAACTTGTGTTAGTTAATAGGTACTAAATATATATATATTTGGGTCAATATATTAAATTTACTTTAATTATCATTTACTTTAATGTCACATATAACTATTAAAAACTCATCAATTTCAAACATAACAAGTAAAAGATGCATGGTTTCCTCCTCCTATTAATACTAACAGTGTTGTAATACCAGATAAACTGAAGAGGGTTGGTATATTCTTATGGGTTAAATTGTATTAATCTAGTTGTACTAATCTGGTTGGTTAATTAAGTAAATTGTTGCAAAGTTTTATTAGGTAATCATAGTGAATATTAGATTATAGAGGGAAGTGCACTACTAAATAAGAAGTGTGACATTATCAAGATGCATTAAAACATCCATTGTGTTGTGCATGTATTGACATAAAAGTTGGACTACTATTTTCATTTAATCCATAGCTAACATGCAAAATGTATCATATATTCGCAAGTTGTGGTCAAACCCAAACTATATGTTAGGAGTAGGTCGGCATAAGAATAGTTACAAAAATAGAACTACTATATTTCTATAATACTAACACATGAGGTTTCTGTAATACTAAAACATGAGAACAACATTAAGGATGAATTACTATATATATATATAATGTGCTAAAAATGATACACAAACCAAAGCACCTACCGGCTCGGCGTATGGTTGTGGACAATCCAACGAGACTAGGGAGAATGAAAATAGTTGCCGCGTTGGGATGCTGAGTTTTTGACTACTACCGTAAGGCGAGAAGGGAATGATCCACGCAGTTGTAGGGTTGCTCGTCCTGTAGTGGTGCAGCTGCCTACGAGCACACGGCCATGTAGAGGAGTGGTATAGACATAGATTTTCCTAATGTGACCCACGAGTAGAGTAGAGGGAATAGAAAGTGGTGGCTGATATAGGTTTGGTTGGCTAAAAAATATGGTGATTACTGCTAATAGAAGTTGGCTGCAGGAAGAGGGGGTAGTTGAGTAAGTGAGGCTTGAAAGTAGGAGGGAGTTAAGTGCATGAGTTGTGCATTTGAACGTGGCAAAAAAAAATGGAAGAGGAGGTTTGAGTCAGTCAAGAGGGATGAGTGGTAGTTTTTCCTTAGGTGTGGAGAATCTTTCGACTCAAAATGAGTTGAAAGCCAACTCTTTTTCCTTAGGAAATTGAGTGGAATCCTTTAGCTAAAAGAGCTAAAAACTAGCTAATTTAGTTAAGGGAGCTGACTGACCCAAAGGAAGCCAAGTAAAAATAATAAATTCCATTAAATGCCCTGCATGTAATTAATGACCTAAACTCATGGACCAATAGTACAAATAATTAGGACTATTTATAAATATGATTATTTATATGGTTTCGTATTTTGGGTTAGGTAATTTAACTAAGTAAATTTAGAATTTTTTTATTACACAATAAATATAAACTAAAAAATTGAGAGTTTACGATCTACCATCCTAAAAAAAAATTATCCTCGAAATTTGAGTTGGATGAACAACAAACAACACTGAGTTAAATGGATGCTACCAAGATATAATATGTCAGGTAGTCGGTAGTTTTGTTATGCTGATATAATTGTTAACAAGATCACGGGCGAGAGGATCAATGGATGCAGAAGCACAAGATATAGTATCCAAAAATGGATAGATCGATAATTTGGTTGAAAATAGAACTGCTGAAAACTAGTTAATCACAAAGTGTTGGAAATCCTCTAACTGAAGGTGGTATCCACGATTGAACTGTACGAGTCCATTTGGTTGCAAATATTCAACTAGAATACCTATATGTATATAACTACGCTATTCTGGGGCATGGACTAATAAGCTAGCAACTAATATTGTATTATCAACACATATTACTACCCTTATCCCTGAAAATACTCTTATTACCTGCATCTGTTTCTCGTGATACCGGTGTTATTCTGTCTGTCATCAGTGTCTTCATATGTCGCTTTGGGCAGTCTCGAACATGGTGCTAATTTGATCCACAACCTCCACATGAGCCTAACTTAAGATGACAATCTCTTTGAATATGGCCCCACTTGCCGCAATAGTGACAAATGGGTGCCTTCTGATGAAGATACAGTGCCTTCTGAAGAAGATACGGTGCCTTCCTTTACTGATGTTGTGCTAAAGGTCGTCGCTCGGGTCCTCCGATTGCAGGTCGAACTTGTGCCTCTACTGAAATGGGATGCCTTTTCTCTATTGGTTTCCCACGACGAATGTCTTCTTGTATCTTTGTCGTGCTATGAATTGCAGCATGCGTTGTGTGTGCTATGGTCCTGATCAACTACCTCAACTCAAAGTTGAGACCTTGATGAAATCTTCTCGCTCTCACCTCTTCTATTTGAACTAGTAATGGAGCAAATATACTTAAGCAGCTAAACTCGACGTAATACTCGTCCACCGTTATCGTGCCTTGCTGCAAACTTGTGAACTTTTATTACAACTCGAACTTGACGGCGGTTGGAAATAAATGCTCGTAGAAGAGCTTACTGAATTCCTCCCAAGTTTGGTTGTTCCCGAAACCTCTCTCTTGATCTTCCCACCAATGGTGTGCAAGGTCCTCCAGTTGGAGTCGAATCGCTGTTACCCACTTTTTCTTCGGTACCTCGGAAGCCTTGAGTATATTCTCCATCTTCACTAGCCATGCAGTGACTTCGTTTGGAGTCTATGTCCCTTTGAAGTTGGCGGCATCATATTCCGAAACTTGTCTATCGAACCTTCCTTGCTTGCTAGAATGCTTTGCCTAATAAGCTTATTTTGTTGATACTGCATTTGCATCAGCTGCTGAAAGAATTGGTACATCGATGCTACATCAGATTGATGAGGCTGTTGTTGAAGCGGTGTATCGGGCATCTGCGGAGTAAACTGGAGAGGTGGTGGAATATCGTCCCTTCGAAATCTCGAGGTATGTGGATGCGATTGGTTGCTCTGTTGAGTAGTTTGGTCTCCATGTGTTTGTGGAGTTCCGTCGGTTGGTGTCATAACCACAATTGGTGTAGTGTCTGAAGGAGTTATGTGTGAAGCCCATGACTTTTATTTTATTTTTAATGTCCATGTTTTATATTTTTTGGTGAGCCTTTTGTTTTTAGCCCATAACTTAAGCCTTGGTACCCAAAGCCCAAAGCCCAAAACCCATTAGACTTATCCATTATCCCACTTCCCGGTTCTCTCTCAGATCCGCTCTCCATGCCCACGTCCTCTCCTTCTTCATCTCACGTAACATTTCTTCAGAAGATCAGAAACCCCACAGAACGTTCACAATCCCATTTCCTACAAAAAAATCCATAACTTCCTCCTCCCTCCACCAAATCCAAATCCGAGACCACCAACGTGCTCCCCTTGTCGCCCTCTCCGATTCCAGACCCCACTCCTCCACCTTTCGAGCCCGTCTCCGATGCCTCCCGTGTGCCCTCTGCCGGAACCGTCGTCTCCCGCGTATGCTCCGTCGCCGCATGTCTTCCCCACGTGTCTGCCCGTGTGCGCACACGTGTCCGTGCTCATCATCCCGACATCGTTCCGAGTCCGAGGCCTTCCCTCGTTACTCCTTCGTACAAGTTTGGGTAAACTCTTCCCATTTCTCTCTGTCATTTTCTTCACAGAAACCCATTTGTCATTCTGGCCGTAGAGTCTATCCTGTAGATTATTATTTTGATTCTGTAGAATTATTTTATTAGGTTCTGTGGTTTAATATTTTAGCTTTTCGTGTTGTAATTAGCAATATGGTAATAATATACATATTAGGAAACTTTATACACGTTTATTTTGGTATTAATTGATTTATGGATTAACCTTATAAATTTAAAATATGGTTTAAATGATTTAGTTGATTTAAATTAAATTTAGGATTATCTTTTAATTTAATGTTAAGTTGTAGAGATTTTTAAACCAAATAATGATTTAATATTTTGTTTACAAAATATTAGTTAAATAAATATTCGTTTAAAAGTTATTATCTTTAAAATAAAAGTTTGGTTAAGTAAATGGTATAAAAAAAATAAGATTTCGTTAAATGATTTTTTTTCGTTAAGTGAATGATTTTTTTTCGTTAAATTAGATTTCGTTAAATGATTATATATATATATATATATATATATATATATATATATATATATATATATATATATATATATATATATATATATATATATATATATGGTATAAAAAAAATTAGATTTCGTTAAATGATTTTTTTTTCGTTAAGTAAATGATTTTTTTTCGTTAAATTAGATTTCGTTAAATGATTATATATATATATATATATATATATATATATATATATATATATATATATATATATATATATATATATATATATATATATATATATTAATGTTTTCCTTTTAAAGATGATTTCTGATCAAGAAGGTTTTATAAGGAGAATTAATATAATAAAATCTATATTTATTTAAAAAAGGTTATTTTGGTAATGGTATTTAATATTAAAACCCGAAAACCTTTTATATTAACTTTAAACCAATATTTTGGTAAGAAAACATATTTTTGTGCATTTATTATTATCTATGTTTAAAGGTAATTTTCTACATAATTTATGAAATATCTAAAAGACATATTTTATGAAAATCATTCTGATTAAATAAATTCTATGTTAAAATATTATTTAAATAAAAAATATTTTCTTACAAAAATTACTAATTTCAAAAAATTTATTTTAAAGTATTTTTCCTATTAATTAATTTGTTGTAAGGGCATAAGCCCAGTTTTCCTTTATTTTTCTGTGACCCTGTATTGTGTAGCTTAGATTTTCTATTTCTTTTCTGGGTTGATTATTTGCGTAGCTAGACGTATAAATTATAATTGGATATTAATTATTTTGTACAAAATTTATAAGATTTTCTCATATTAAGTTAATGAATAAAGATTCCTAATAATTTTAACAACTTCATGTTTTCTCACTTAAAAGACCACTTAGTTTTATATATATTATTAAAAATACAAAGTCTTGCCAATTAAAGTGTAATTGCTATTTTTTCCAATAAATCAATAATCGGTTATTCCGTAAATTGATAACCAATATAGTTTACGATGTTAGACGGATTTTGTTAGATTAATTAAATAACTTAAAACCTGACTAGGGTATGTTTCTAGAAATTGCAACTAGCACACCTAGATTTAGCTCATCTATGTTTCTAAGTCAGGATTCTCAACTGTAGGATTTTGAGGACGTATTTGACTTCCTCCCCAGGTACCGACATCCTGTTCCAGTCATTAACAAAGGCAAGTTACGGTTATGTTTTCTTGCATTTTATTTAGTAATTGTCATGTTGCATGCTTAAACCACATTGCTACACGGAACCCTCTCCTAGGGTTCAAATATTGATTGATATTGATTGTGGGGATATTGGGAAATAGTATAGCGTTTATGACCAATACCCCTCATATTGCATATTGTTATTGTGCGAGCTTACCCCTCTTACACACGGGGATAAGCCGTATCGCGTCGCTAGGATGCTATTGTACAACCCAAGCCGGTCATAGACGTTACCTATTCAAATCACATTATTTCAAATACTGAATTGCTAAAAATTACTGGAAAATATTGTTCAAAGTATTTCAACTGTTTAAAATTATATCTTTTCATTATTATTTAGAATGCCGGATTATGTACTCGTACTTACTCCTTTCCTGACTGGATCCCCCCAATAGGTGATGTTGTTGATGCTAAGCTATTGTTTAATAGCTACTATGACCCGTTATTATATCCTGTGGTGTTGCCAGAGTCCCCCTTGGAGGACGCAGGACCAGAGGCTGATGAACCGACCGTTTAGCTAGTTGTTTTTCTCGTTATCTAGTTTATTTGTGTTGGAGTTATAGATTTTGGTTTCAGTATTTTATTTCAGTACTTTCAGTTTCAGTTTGTACTTCAATTGTTGAATAAAAAGTTTTTAAATATTCGTAAATTCGTGTTGTGACAAAATGCAAATGAATATTGTTGTGAATACCTGCAAATAGAACAGCTTACTGTCGCCGTCTCACAACGGTGCAGGCTGGGCATGATCCGATTTGACCCAACAATTTGGGATCGGGTCGTGACATATTTTTAGTGGTGGCCCATGCAGGTCAAAACAACAACTTAGGTAAACATATCTAAAAACAATTAGAACACTAGAATATTGATTTGTCACAACAAAGGACCAAATTATCTATATATAAGTAACTATTTTTGCTTGCTTATAGAACGGTAGGTTACCTTGTTTACGCTTGTCCCTAAACTTGCCAGACTATGAAGACAACCTGACCTATGCCTATCAGTCGGTACTAGCAAGATCTTGTTTTCTATGCATGACGCAAGAAAACATGACAAGAGAATCGTAGTAGTAGATTGAGCAGTGGGAGGCTTGTGAAATCCATGTTTGCATTTATTATTAAATAGTGTCTTATTAGTATTTCAAAAATTATTATTATTATTAATATTATTATTATTATTAAATATTTTTGGGTGAAAACGATTTCGAAAATAAATTACAACTTGGACTTTTGATTTTGGACCCAGACCCAGACCCGAGTCCGAACCCAGACCCAGGCCTGAGCCCAATCCCTTTCTTTTAAACCTGATTTTTAACTTGGCTTAATTTTTATAAAAAAAATATATATATAGTTTGGCTGGTCCCGTAGGACCAGCACCCCCCCAACCCAGCTTAGTCTCCCACTCCCCATTCCCTCTCATCTCCACACATTATGTTAATTTCCTCAAACTTCTCTGGATCACTCCCCACCTGACTATTGTTCTTCTCATTGTCCTTAATAAACTCCTTACACCCCGACTCATTCTCCACCATTCAACTTCCTAACGTTCACCACTCATCTTTTATTTTTATTTCCCACTCTCTCCACTTTCTTTTCCATTCACAGAGCATAACTCTCACTCTCCCACGATTAGAGAAGGAAACAATCAAACTCTCTCCCTCTCCTTTTTACTCTCAGAATCACCTCTCTCTCTCTCTGAGTTCTCCATCTCCCTGGAGAAACCTACCCGAACCCATTCTTCCCCCAAACCCTAGATCCGGCGCTGCCACCCCTCGCGCCCCCGCGTGTGACCTTCCTCCGCGGCCGAGCCTCCCTCTGCGCGGCCGTTTCTGCGCCACCGCGCGACTTCCCCGGCGGAGCCAGCGTCGGCGCCCCTTCCTCGCGACTCCGGCGATCTCCGTCCGCGGCCCCCTCTCCCGTGGGCGACCCCCTTTTCCGCGCCATCTCCGGCGCACCGCCGTTCCGGCCAAGCCGCGCCAGGTCCGGCCAGAACCCCGCCGAGTTTCTCGTCCGGCGATCCCCCTCCTGTCCCGCGCGCGACCCTCCCCCGCGCTGTCCCGAGCTCGACGGCGCACCCCCGCCGTCCAGATCTGCGGATCTCCGGCCGTCCGCGTCCCTCCCGCGGGTCCAGCGCTCTCCGGCGCCCTCCTCGGCGAACCCGAGCCGATCCGTGGCCATCCGTGTCCGGTCCAGCACCTACCCGTGCCCTGGCTTGCTGTCCAGCACTTCCGCACGTGGATTTGGCGCTGTCCGATCCGCTGTCCAGTGCTTCCCGTTCCGCGTTCTTCTGTTCGGCTCCTTCGCGAGTCCCCAAGTTATCCCGCGGCTCACCGACCAACGGATATTGGGTAATTCCTGTTAATCAGAGTAGTTCGTCCCTCCCGTGTCGAGTCTATGATGATATCGGTCCCCGGTTTCCCCTTCGGAAATCCGGTTAGCTACGTAGTAGATTCGGTTAGCTGCGTTAGCACTTTCTGTGATTTTGTCTGCTGAGATTTGTGTGGTTGGTTTGATTGCGGGATTCCCGGGTATTTCGGGAAGGTTCTGGTGGTTTGGAAAATTATTTCGGTGGATATATTTTCGGGATTATTATTTGGTTGGAACAATTGCAGGTTTTCTGTGGCGCATTTCCCAGTTTTGGGTTTGTCCCGAAATAGAGGAAGTGCTGCCCAAATTTTTACAAAAACTATATTTAATTGATTTCAAAAATTGGTTTTCGGAAATGAATTTAAAACTGAATTTTTCGGGCGACGACCGTACCGGTCTGTGGGCCCCGGCGAAATGCAAACGCACCGGTCCGACCGGGCGTTGTGGTATTAGCTGGATTTTGATGATGGACCGAGTCTGAGACTCTTAGCATTTATTTTAAATTATTTTATTTAATATTTAGGCTATTTAATATAGTTATTTATTTACTGCACTTTAGTTAATAATTAAATCATTTTCCTCTTATTTGATGTAAAAGATAATTGTACAGGGCATAAGCCCACTCTAGGATGTTTAGCTGTGCCATTGTATTGTGTAGCGTAGTTTTATTTTATTTTCTGGTGGATGTGATCTTGGGTGGTTTGTGATTAGACGTATAATCGTAGTTAGAGCGTAATTTACTTATTAATTAAGAATTAATTAAATGGATAAAAATTAGTAAATAACTAGTTCATGATTTGTCATTAAAAGAAAACCATATTTTTATAAATATATTACAGAAACACAAAGTTTTCCAAAGTTAATTGATTATCGTGTTATTTCCAAATAATCCAGTTAACCGGCTTAATCGAACGCACGTAGTTTACGACGTAAACGTTAGCTGTAGCTTAATAACAACTTAAAACCTGACTAGGACTTACTACTAGAGATTGCAACTAGCACACCTAGCTTGGTTATACAGCGGATCTAAGTCGAGTTCTCAACTGTAGGAACTCGAAGACATACCTGACGTTCCTCCTCGGTACCAACTCACCTCTCCAGTCATTTTCCTGAGGCAAGTATAGTTTGTGTTAGTTTTACAGTTATTTCTATAATCGTTTTACTGCATGTTTAAACCACGATGCAAACACGAAACTCTCTCGGAGAGTACTGATTGTGACTACTGTACTGATTGGGGACTGGGGGAATAGAGTAATAATTATGACCAAAGCCAACTGTAACTACTGACTATATTAGCTTTCCCCTCTTCACACGGGGACAAGCCATATCGTATCGCTAGGATACTACTGTACATCCCAAGCCGGTCATAATTCATTGCCTGTTCAAATCACACTGTTTTACCGCTGAAAACTATTCTTTCTTCAAACTGTTTAAAACTGCATGATTCTATTATTTACTTTAACTATTTTAAATTAGCATAAATTATACTTTGCTCCCTCCTGACTGGAGACCCAACATTTTAGGTATCACTGATGAGGCTTTGTACCGCAATTTTTCCCGAGGTCTAAACTAGAGGACGATGATCTCGAGACTGATGAGCTGGTTGTTTAGAGTTTTCTTTTCTTCTTGATGTATGTAAAAAATGGTTTAAGTTGTATCTTTCATTCCATTGTAAAAGTTTAATAAAGTTTTAAATTTTCAAATTTTGAGTTGTGACAAATATAGTGTTGTTGTATGGTTACCTACTACTGAACAGCTTACTGCCGCCGTCTCAACAACGGTGCAGGCTGGGCATGATCCGGTTCGACCCAATTAGTTGGGATCGGGTCGTGACATGTTTTTAGTGGTGGCCCATACAGGTCTGAACAACAACTTAGGAAAACATATTTAGAAACAACTAGAACACTAGAACATCAATTTGTCACAACATAGGACCGAAATATATTATAAATAAATATTTTTGTTTGACTATAGACTGGTAGGATATCTTGCTTATGTGTGCGTCCTAAACCTTCCAGAGAATGACCATTGACCAAATCCTACTGGCGATGAGGTGTCATCTCCGGATCATACCCCATCTCCTCAACCAAGCCCAGGGTCCTTTCCTTCGCGGCTGTTTGACCGTCCTCATAGTGCATCCAGTGAAGTTTTCCCTATACTGGCGATTCCTACCTCATCTCAAACCAAGTTGCATTTCCTTGGTGGAGTATTCATTTTTGTTGCTCCACCAGTACCAGCAATCATCTTCCAAATGGTTGTCCTATTTCAAGAAATCCTGGAGTTCCAGAAAGCTCAAGATAAAGCCCAGCAGGAACCGAAGAATATCACGAGAGAAGACATGAAGAACGTCATGATATAGCCTTAGTTATCCCCAACCAGGTTAGAGCAGAACTTTTGTCCTAGGAAGGATACCCTTGAATCTAGAAGATATTTGGGTCCCATCAAGTACCCTACTTTCCGGCAGCCTTGTCGTAAGAAGCTATGGGCTTGTAACTATTGCAAGAGGCCTGGTCATCAGACCGTTAGTTGCCGCAAGAGATTGGGACAATGTTTGGCATGTGGATCTGCTGAACATCGGGTAAAGGACTTCCCCTTATCTTTCCATCAAACCTGAACTCATATCCCAGCAACACCTGTTAGGCCACAACCTAGGGACCCTCTTTCTATCCAGCAGACCCTGCCCCTTACAATAAGGCATGATGTATACTCGAGGTTCATAGAAAGGGAAGCAGTTGGAGACTGCTCATGCAGAACCATGAAGAATAGTACCTAGAACCGCAAAATAGCATCATCTTTTTGGAAGTTGTAACAGGATGTCCTTAGATCAATCATAAGAGTTTTGCTGTAATTCTCCCCATGAATAGAAATTTTAGTTACACTCTTATGGCAGATGTTTTCCCTAATAGTCTTCCCGGATTATCCCAGATCTAGATATAGGATTCACCCTTGACCTAGTCCCCGGCTCTTTCCCTAAATTCTAAAGGATGTTACAGAGTCAACCCGAAGGTGGCCAAGAAGATGAAGGACCAGATCAATAAAGGCTCTAGGATTTATCAGAGTGGAACTTTACCTTAGGGAGTATCTATCTTGTTTGTGCCCAGAAGGTTGGAACAAACGGATGTGCATCAATTACCAGACACTAAAGAACAAGTACTTTCTGCCCGGATCGAGGATCTGTTTGATCTGGTTGTGTGGAGTTAAGGTGTTTTGAAGTTTGACTTAAGATTTGACTACCATCAAATCAAAATCAGGAAAGAGGACATTTCCAAGACGACATTTAAACACCAAGTATGGGTAGTTTTCTCTGGCCAGGACGTTAGACTGACAAATACTACTGCTATGTTCATGAATCTCATGAACAGAGATTTTCAGGAGTATTTGAATCAGTTTATCTTCTCCATAGATAAACATTCTGATATACTTGAAGACTGAAGAAGAGCATAAGGAACACCTGAGGAAATTTTGGAAACTTTGAGGAAAAAGAAGTTTATGGTAAGTTATCTGAACGTGGATTGTTGACAAGGTAGACTTTTGGCCATGTTGTCAGGAGAAAAAATTTCGATGGAAGATAGCTGTTGTTGAAGAGTGATATACCCCAAGTTCAATTCGGAAGGTTCTTGAACTTGACCGGCTACTATCAGAAGTTCGTAAAGGATTTCGCCAAGATTGCTGAGCCAATGACGAAGCTCACCTGGAAGAATGAAGAGTTCATCTGAATGAAAGGTTTGCCAGACGGCATTGAGGAGCTGAAGAAGAGACTTACCACTACACCAATCCTTGCGCTACCCGCAGGAACCGGTGGTTTCTCAAATTATAGTAATGCCTCTGGAAAAGGACTGGGTTGCGTTCTTCAACAACATGGGAAAGTAATTGCTTACACATCTAGGCAATTACAGACTCATGAGAAGAATTATCCCACACCTAATTTAGAATTTGATGCAATTATCTTTACTTTGAAGCTATGGAAGCATGATTTTTATGGAAAGAAAGTGAAAATATATACGGACTACAAAAGTCTGAAATATGTCTTCACTCAGAAAGAGCTGAATATTAGACTAAAAAGATGGCTGAAGCAGATGAAGGATTTCAACATCGACCCGCTGTACCACCCGGGTAGGACTAATGTGATCACTGATACACTTAGTCGATACTCAGTAGCGATGTTCTTAACCAAGGAGTGGCACCTACTAGAAGACGTCGAGAAGCTTGGACTGGAGGTTATACTACCTGGAGATAGAAGGACGAAGCTGGATGCTGATTCAGTATTGATGAAGTTCGAGGCTGATGGACAAAATCAAGAGGACGTAGTTTCAAAACGAGGCACTTTGCAGGCTTAGAGATCAAGTGTTGGCAAGAACACTTGAGGATTTCTAAATTGATCAGCAGTGGAACTCTGAAGAATGGTACGAGACTTTGCGTATCGGCTGACAAACGGAGGAACAAGTTGATGAAAAAAATGCACCAGTCGCAGTATTCCATATATTCAGGAGCTAATAAGATGTATCGGAATATGCCTCCATTGATTGGTGTTATGGAATAAAGAAGGACAATTCCAGGTATGGGATTAGATGTGAATTTGTCAACATGAGGAATTTAGTAAGAGAACAACAAGTTTGTTGGAGCCGCTGGACAATTCGGAGTGGAAGTAGAAGCATATAACAATGAACTTTGAGTAAGGATTGCCTTGTTTCCAATGAGGGAAGGGCACCAATTGGATTATTATAAACCGACTGACTAAGTCAGCACACTTTATTTTCCTTCAAAGTTGGTTATCCACTAAGAAGTGGGCAGCATTGTACGAGAAGCACATCTACCGGATTCATGGAGTACCGCGGGACGAGCAAGCAGAGAGGTCAATCCAGACGCTTGAAGATGTATTGATATTTTGCGTCTTGGATTTTTGGTAGGTCTTGGGAAGACCAAATTGCTTTTGGTGAAGTTTTCTCCTACCCGAGGAACAATCAGTTTTGACGGAGCTGGAAATTGAGGCCAGGTACATCAGGTCATTTGAAGTTTAAGACGCGTTGGAAGTAGCGTACCAGTTAGCTCTACCAGCTAATCTTGAGAGTGTGCAACGTCTTCTACGTCACAGCTCAGACGCTACATTTTGGATTCGAGTCACATTTTTGGATAATGCAGAGCTGAAGATTGGACTTAACCTTTCAGTGCCAGAGAAACCAGTTGCAAGCCTAGTCAGAGGTAAGAAGAAGATCAGAATTTGAGCCATCACTTAAACTCATATTTTCTTATCTTTTCGTTTTAAACTTGACTGATGCTGACGAAGTTAGCCTAGTTTTGCAAGCTATCTCTTTATCAAGCTTGATCATGACAGTATTTTATTGGGTGCACCCACTAACATATTGTCTAATCAGGACCAGTGCATGATGGTCTGATCAACCTCGTGTACTTTGGTTCGCTTTTGTATTTCTTTTTCTGCGTGGATTATATCATAAAACTTGTCCCTAAACCATCTCATCCACGACTGCCTTGGAAATCCTTATGGTTGGACCTGAGTTACGGACGCAGTACCCGTACCTGTTTGTCTTTTCCCTAACCTTACTTTAAATTTCGAGGACGAAATTTTCTAAGGAGGGAAGATTGTGAAATCCATGTTTGCATTTATTATTAAATAGTGTCTTATTAGTATTTCAAAAATTATTATTATTATTAATATTATTATTATTAAATATTTTTGGGTGAAAACGATTTCGAAAATAAATTACAACTTGGACTTTTGATTTTGGACCTAGACCCGAGTCCGAACCCAGACCCAGGCCTGAGCCCAATCCCTTTCTTTTAAACCTGATTTTTAACTTGGCTTAATTTTTATAAAAATATATATATATATATAGTTTGGCTGGTCCCGTAGGACCAGCACCCCCCAACCCAGCTTAGTCTCCCACTCCCCATTCCCTCTCCTCTCCACACATTATGTTAATTTCCTCAAACTTCTCTGGATCACTCCCCACCTGACTATTGTTCTTCTCATTGTCCTTAATAAACTCCTTACACCCCGACTCATTCTCCACCATTCAACTTCCTAACGTTCACCACTCATCTTTTATTTTTATTTCCCACTCTCTCCACTTTCTTTTCCATTCACAGAGCATAACTCTCACTCTCCCACGATTAGAGAAGGAAACAATCAAACTCCCTCCCTCTCCCTTTTACTCTCAGAATCACCTCTCTCTCTCTCTCTCTGAGTTCTCCATCTCCCAGGAGAAACCTACCCGAACCCATTCTTTCCCCAAACCCTAGATCCGGCGCTGCCACCCCTCGCGCCCCCGCGCGTGACCTTCCTCCGCGGCCGAGCCTCCCTCTGCGCGGCCGTTTCCGCGCCACCGCACGACTTCCCCGGCGGAGCCAGCGTCGGCGCCCCTTCCTCGCGACTCCGGCGATCTCCGCCCGTGGCCCCCTCTCCCGTGGGCGACCCTCTTTTCTGTGCCATCTCCGGCGTACCGCCGTTCCGGCCAAGCCGCGCCAGGTCCGGCCAGAACCCCGCCGAGTTTCCCGTCCGGTGATCCCCCTCCTGTCCCACGCGCGACCCTCCCCCGCGCTGTCCCGAGCTCGACGGCGCACCCCCGCCGTCCAGATCTGCGGATCTCCGGTCGTCCGCGCCCCTCCCGCGGGTCCAACGCTCTCCGGCGCCCTCCTCGGCGAACCCGAGCCGATCCGTGGCCGTCCGTGTCCGGTCCAGCACCTACCCGTGCCCTGGCTTGCTGTCCAGCACTTCCGCACGTGGATTTGGCGCTGTCCGATCCGCTGTCCAGTGCTTCCCGTTCCGCGTTCTTCTGTTCGGCTCCTTCGTGAGTCCCCAAGTTATCCCGCGGCTCACCGACCAACGGATATTGGGTAATTCCTGTTAATCAGAGTAGTTCGTCCCTCCCGTGTCGAGTCTATGATGATATCGGTCCCCGGTTTCCCCTTCGGAAATCCGGTTAGCTACGTAGTAGATTCGGTTAGCTGCGTTAGCACTTTCTGTGATTTTGTCTGCTGAGATTTGTGTGGTTGGTTTGATTGCGAGATTCTCGGGTATTTCGGGAAGGTTCTGGTGGTTTGGAAAATTATTTCGGTGGATATATTTTCGGGATTATTATTTGGTTGGAACAATTGCAGGTTTTCTGTGGCGCATTTTCCAGTTTTGGGTTTGTCCCGAAATAGAGGAAGTGCTGCCCAAATTTTTACAAAAACTATATTTAATTGATTTCAAAAATTGGTTTTCGGAAATGAATTTAAAACTGAATTTTTCGGGCGACGACCGTACCGGTCTGTGGGCCCCGGCGAAATGCAAACGCACCGGTCCGACCGGGCGTTGTGGTATTAGCTGGATTTTGATGATGGACCGAGTCTGAGACTCTTAGCATTTATTTTAAATTATTTTATTTAATATTTAGGCTATTTAATATAGTTATTTATTTACTGCACTTTAGTTAATAATTAAATCATTTTTCTCTTATTTGATGTAAAAGATAATTGTACAGGGCATAAGCCCACTCTAGGATGTTTAGCTGTGCCGTTGTATTGTGTAGCGTAGTTTTATTTTATTTTCTGGTGGATGTGATCTTGGGTGGTTTGTGATTAGACGTATAATCGTACTTAGAGCGTAATTTACTGATTAATTAAGAATTAATTAAATGGATGAAAATTAGTAAATAACTAGTTCATGATTTGTCATTAAAAGAAAACCATATTTTTATAAATATATTATAGAAACACAAAGTTTTCCAAAGTTAATTGATTATCGTGTTATTTCCAAATAATCCAGTTAACCGGCTTAATCGAACGCACGTAGTTTGCGACGTAAACGTTAGCTGTAGCTTAATAACAACTTAAAACCTGACTAGGACTTACTACTAGAGATTGCAACTAGCACACCTAGCTTGGTTATACAGCGGATCTAAGTCGAGTTCTCAACTGTAGGAACTCGAAGACATACCTGACGTTCCTCCTCGGTACCAACTCACCTCTCCAGTCATTTTCCTGAGGCAAGTATAGTTTGTGTTAGTTTTACAGTTATTTCTATAATCGTTTTACTGCATATTTAAACCACGATGCAAACACGAAACTCTCTCGGAGAGTACTGATTGTGACTACTGTACTGATTGGGGACTGGGGGAATAGAGTAATGATTATGACCAAAGCCAACTGTAACTACTGACTGTATTAGCTTTCCCCTCTTCACACGGGGATAAGCCATATCGTATCGCTAGGATACTACTGTACATCCCAAGCCGGTCATAATTCATTGCCTGTTCAAATCACACTGTTTTACTGCTGAAAACTATTCTTTCTTCAAACTGTTTAAAACTGCATGATTCTATTATTTACTTTAACTGTTTTAAATTAGCATAAATTATACTTTGCTCCCTCCTGACTGGAGATCCAACATTTTAGGTATCACTGATGAGGCTTTGTACCGCAATTTTTCCCGAGGTCCAAACTAGAGGACGATGATCTCGAGACTGATGAGCTGGCTGCTTAGAGTTTTCTTTTCTTCTTGATGTATGTAGAAAATGGTTTAAGTTGTATCTTTCATTCCATTATAAAAGTTTAATAAAGTTTTAAATTTTCGAATTTTGAGTTGTGACAAATATAGTGTTGTTGTATGGTTACCTACTACTGAACAGCTTACTGCCGCCGTCTCAACAACGGTGCAGGCTGGGCATGATCCGGTTCGACCCAATTAGTTGGGATCGGGTCGTGACAAGGCTGCTCGAACCAGACCAGGACCAGAAGAGCTAATGATACCTAGAATTATTGATTAGCACTAGATGATACCCTACCGAAGCATAACATATTACCCTTGATTACACTTTTTTCTGGCCAATATCTTTCCTAAAGTCATGTCTCCCCTACGATACAATTTCTGAAAAATTGTAATCTTAATGAGAATGTATGTAAGGAGGTATTTATCAAGGATATATTGGTGATTAAGAATTGAAAGAATATAATTTTGGAATACCTAAATATTATATATATATATATATATATATATATATATATATATATATATATATATATATAAAATATATATATATATATATATATATATATATATATATATATAATATACATGGTGAACAGAGAGTCTACTATATTCACCATGTTACAATATAGGGTCAAAATTATTTATTTTAAAATATTTTGGCTTGCTTATAGTTTTATAGGTTACCTTGCTTACGTTTGTACCTAAACCTTATCTAGATTAGGCCGATCGTATGATGGTATGTTTTACTGCCTATTTTATTTTCTAGATTTTTGGTATATTTTAGTGTCCCATGGCTTTTGGGATTATTTTCTTCCATATTCTTATCAGATTCTAGCATACTTTAGGATCCATACTCTTTCACCATTTTTTTGGACTAAGATTAGATTTTTTTCAATCTCCTTCTTTAGCAAACCTATTTCCAACTTCTCCATTTGTTGATCAAATCTTACTCCTCTATCTTTATTTGGAATCTAGATCCAATTACTATTTAGAGTTTCAAATTCTTCTATAGCAAACCTAATAAACTCTTATCTACCCAAAGTATTTCTACGACTAGTGTATCCAACCATTTCTCTTGACCTTATTTCCAATTGACTTTCTCAGAACCGATTTCGAACTGAATTCTTTTGGAACCATAAAGCCCCAAGGTTAATTGTTACCAAAAAATTTCTTCAACTTAGCTAGTTCACATATCTCCCAAGGGAACTATTTTCCGAAAAAAATAATTCCAATATGGATTGATATTTTCTAAGTTTTTCCAATTACCGAAAATATTTTTATTTGTTGATTTTCTCCACTCAACTCGAAACCTTACTCTCCCTAGGCAACTTCTTGATCAATTCAAGGCCTAGGAAGCTTTTAAACTCAATGCTTGAGTATCATGAAGCACGAACTGTCAGAGAATCGATTCCACCATAATATTGAATTTTCTTTAGTCATTGAAAAACTTTTTGAATTTTTGAATTATCTCTTTGAAATTTCCATGGACAAAGTTAAGAAAATATTCAGTGACCTAATATGGCTTCGCACATATGCGTCGCAACCATCTATTTGAATTATAGAAACTGCGAGTATACTGCAGCCAGTTGCGCACTGGCGGGACATAGACTCTAAGTTGAAGTGATTCAGGTGTTGATAGGTTTTTTGGATATTATTGAGACTACATTCTAAATGCATCAAATTTGTCTCCTATGTTGTTCAGCCAGGAAATGGATAAAGTTGATAGACTACTCGAAAACCTATTACTATTCAAGTTTTGGAGCCAAAATTTCACTGCAGTTAGGTGCACTCTGGCGAGGCATGAATTTGAGGCAAAGTGACTTCGGATATATTTGGGTTTTCGAATATTATTAAGACTATATCCATAATATGGTTGTCTTTTCTGCACCATCAAATTATTCTGACTGTTATCCGATTAGAGGATTTGTATTTCTAGCGGCTTTTCATTTTCAGACATCTCTTATCACAGCCAGAAAGGATAGATTTTCTATAAAATTGTACTTAATTTTTCCTAGAACTTATTAGGACCATATCCATCTCTATTGGCTCAATCTCTTTCCTGTTTCAACCTTAGTACGTTGTATATATATTTTTTATATTTATTTATTCATTTATTTATTTAGTATTTTTTTAGTTACATATTTTGGAAGTTGTAGATAGTTGTGGTTAGCTTTATATATTAAATAGTTGATATACATCTTGTGGATGACCATATGTATATAGTTAATAGCTATATGCGGGGGAAACATAGATTGTTACTTATCTCATTCCTTGTAAGGGATCCTTGGGATTAATATTAGATAGCTAAAGGGTAGAAAAGGTAGAATAATACCTTGAGTAAGCTAGTCTTGAGAGAGTGGCATATTTTAGCTTGTGACTTATTTGGGTTAAAACCGTTAGTAGTGCTCACTTGTGCCTAAATCTCATTCAAGCAAATGAAGGTATTTGACGATTTTGAATTTTATGATTAAAGGAAGAGTTATAGAAGATAGAGGAAGACGTAGGTAGAGTTAGCGAGGAAGGTATAGCATTTGGTAATGTTCTCCCATGGAGGAAGTGAATTTGGATAATATATATATAAACATGTGAATATAATGATCAAGTAAAGAAACACTTAACGAGGATCAACTCTTATGGTTATATGACTACTATACCTAGAATGGACAGATATAGCCATGGAAGGAATAACACGAGCAATGGAATATAGGTTCTAGAGAAAGAATAAGCAGAGAGGAATTGAGATAAGACCATTGGCATACAACGATGGATGAAAAATTGATTTAGGTGATTTATGGTTCTATATATATATATATTATTTTAATACCTTGGCAGCTGCCTTAGTTTTCTGTAGATCCTAAGAGTTCAGCTAGTTTAGCGAGTTAGAGTAGTTTTTGCATGTGTATTAATAAGATTTTATCTGGTAAGTCATTTTATTTTTGCATACCCTATCTTTTGACACTTGAAATAGTGATACAATATTCTTTCTATTCCCCTTTGATTATCACTCAGTTCTCAACGAAAATAGCATATCCGATTACATTCCTATCATAGTTATATTATTATAATCACCCTCGCTATCCTACTATCATATAACTTGTTGATTTTTCCTGTGTCACAAACCCTTATAACCCATTCTAATTTGATTTGGAATTTTTAGTCCCCCATCTCAAAAGATTCTATTATTTTATGCTTTCTCAGTAAACTGTTGACGTTCGTTTCTTTCCTGTCTTTTCTGTTTCACGAGACCTCGTTTGATTTTCTCCTATTTTATGATCATATTTTAATCATACCTAGATTTTTCTCGTGCCTAATTTTTTTTTATCACAAAAAAATTAATATCTCTATCTCAGATCATATCTAGATAATTCTGATTATGCCTATATTTTAATCATTGTACATAGTAATCATGCCTAGAATCCGATCGTGTCTGATGATTTAAATTTTGTTTTTGATTAAGCTAAGTGATTTTGATTGTACCCCGGCCCTCGTCTTGAAATTTCGAGGACGAAATTTTCTAAGGAGGGAAGGTTGTGAAGCCCATGACTTTTATTTTATTTTTAATGTCCATATTTTATATTATTTGGTGAGCCTTTTGTTTTTAGCCCATAACTTAAGCCTTGGTACCCAAAACCCGAAGCCCAAAACCCATTAGACTTACCCATTATCCCACTCCCTGGTTCTCTCTCAGATCTGCTCTCCATGCCACGTCATCTCCATCTTCATCTCACGTAACATTTCTTCAGAAGAACAGAAACCCCACAGAACGTTCACAATCCCATTTCCCACAAAAAAATCCATAACTTCCTCCTCCCTCCATCAAATCAAAATTCGAGACCACCACCGCGCTCCCCTTGCCACCCTCTCCGATTCCAGACCCCACTCCCCCACCTTCCGAGCCCGTCCCCGGCGCCTCCTGCGTGCCCTCCGCCGGCGCCGGCGTCTCCCGCGCGTGCTCCGTCGCCGCGTGTCTTCCCCACGTGTCCGCCCGTGTGCGCGCACGTGTCCGTGCTCGTCATCCCGGCGTCGTTCCGAGTCCGAGGCCTCCCCTCGGTACTCCTTCGTGTAAGTTTGGGTAAACTCTTCCCATTTCTCTCTGTCATTTTCTTCACAGAAACCCATTTGTTATTCTGGCCGTAGAGTCTATCCTGTAGATTATTATTTTGGTTCTGTAGAATTGTTTTATTAGGTTCTGTGGTTTAATATTTTAGCTTTCCGTGTTGTAATCAGTAATGTGGTAATAATATACATATTAGGAAACTTTATACATATTTATTTTGGTATTAATTAATTTATGGATTAACCTTATAAATTTAAAATATGGTTTAAATGATTTAATTGGTTTAAATTAAAGTTAGGATTATCTTTTAATTTAATATTAAGTTGTAGAGATTTTTAAACCAAATAATGATTCAATATTTTGTTTACAAAATATTAGTTAAATAAATATTCGTTTAAAAGTTATTATCTTTAAAATAAAAGTTTGGTTAAGTAAATGGTATAAAAAAATAGATTTTGTTAAATGATCATATATATATATATATATATATATATATATATATATATATATATATATATATATATATATATATATATATATATATATATAAATGGTATATATATATATATATATATATATATATATATATATATATATATATATATATATTTATACCATTTATATATATATATATATATATATATATATATATATATATATATATTTATACATATATATATATATATATATATATATATATATATATATATATATATATATATATATATATATATATATATATATATATATATATATATATATATATATATATATATGTTTTCCTTTTAAAGATGATTTCTGATCAAGAAGGTTTTATAAGGAGAATTAATATAATAAAATCTAATATTTATTTAAAAAGGTTATTTTGGTAATGGTATTTAATATTAAAACCCGAAAACCTTTTATATTAACTTTAAACCAATATTTTGGTAAGAAAACGTATTTTTGTGCATTTACTATTATCTATGTTTAAAGGTGATTTTCTACATAATTTATGAAATGTCTAAAAGACATATTTTATGAAAATCATTCTGATTAAATAAATTCTATTTTAAAATATTATTTAAATAAAAACTATTTTCTTACAAAAATTACTAATTTCGAGAAATTCATTTTAAAGTATTTTTCCTATTAATTAATTTGTTGTAAGGGCATAAGCCAGTTTTCCTTTATTTTTCTGTGACCCTGTATTGTGTAGCTTAGATTTTCTATTTCTTTTCTGGGTTGGTTATTTGCGTAGCTAAACGTATAAATTATAATTGAATATTAATTATTTTGTACAAAATTAATAAGATTTTCTCATATTAAGTTAATGAATAAAGATTCCTAATAATTTAAACAACTTTATGTTTTCTCACTTAAAAGACCACTTAATTATATATATATTATTAAAAATACAAAGTCTTGCCAATTAAAGTATGATTGCTATTTTCCCCAATAAATCAATAATCGGTTATTCCGTAAATTGATAACCAATATAGTTTACGACGTTAGACGAATTTCGTTAGATTAATTAAATAACTTAAAACCTGACTAGGGTCGGTTTCTAGAAATTGTAACTAACACACCTAGATTTGGCTCATCTATGTTTCTAAGTCAGGATTCTCAACTATAGAATTTTGAGGACGTATTTGACTTCCTCCCCAAGTACCGACATCCTGTTCCAGTCATTAACAAAGACAAGTTACGATTATATTTTCTTGTATTTTATTTAGTAATTATCATGTTGCATGCTTAAACCACATTGCTACACGGAACCCTCTCCTAGGGTTCAAATATTGATTGATATTGATTGTGGGAATATTGGAGAAATAGTGTAGCGTTTATGACCAATACCCCTCATATTGCATATTGTTATTGTGCGAGCTTACCCCTCTTACACACGGGGATAAGTCGTATCGCGTCGCTAGGATGCTATTGTACAACCCAAGCCGATCATAGACGTTACATATTCAAATCACATTGTTTCAAATACTGAATTGCTGAAAATTGCTGAAAAATATTGTTCAAAGTATTTCAACTGTTTAAAATTGCATCTTTTCATTATTATTTAGAATGTCGGATTATGTACTCGTACTTGCTCCTTTTCTGACTGGATCCTCCAATAGGTGATGTTGTTGATGCTGAGCTATTGTTCAATAACTACTATGATCCGGTATTATATCCTGTGGTGTTGCCAGAGTCCCCCTTAGAGGACGCAGAACCAGAGGCTGATGAACCGACCGTTTAGCTAGTTGTTTTCCTCGTTATCTAGTTTATTTGTGTTGGAGTTGTAGATTTTGGTTTCAGTATTTTATTTCAGTACTTTCAGTTTCAGTTTGTACTTTTCAATTGTTGAATAAAAAGTTTTTAAATATTCGTAAATTCGTGTTGTGACAAAATACAAATGAATGTTGTTGTGAATACCAGCAAATAGAATAGCTTACTGGCGCCGTCTCACAACGGTGCAGGCTGGGCATGATCCAATTCGACCCAAAAATTTAAGATCGGGTCGTGACATTATGCAACCACTCTGTGGATCCATTATCTGTATAGAAAGAAACCATTAGACGAGGATGGATTCAAGCAAGATGCAAGTCAAGAAAAAACTTCGAAGTCAAATAATAAGAGTCAAATACAATACAAATCAACGTGGACGAGATTCTACTTTGGTCTAGTCCTATCAGCAGGTTCGATCGGTAAAGTAACGTAACCGAAATGGCTAACTCGACCTGCATGGGCCACCACAAAAATATGTCATGCTCCAATTCCAAATCTCATGGGACTAGTACGTGACTTGGCCAGCTGGCACATGCTCAAGTGAAACTCCTTCTTCTTGAACCCCGTGAGTGTGTACATACACTGTCTATATAGGACTTAAGTCCATAACTATAATGCTCATAACCGGTAGGAAGTCTAGATCTCATCAACACAAGAAATGATAGAAATTAATTAAGGAGGTACATGAATGTCAAGTAGAAACTAAAAAAAATATCAAAGGTTAGCAAGAAATAAATAATATTCCGGTGGAGACAAATCCGCTTCCAGTAGACTAATAAATTAAGCATGAAAATAAAGTAACAGTTCAAGCCCGTAAGGACCTAGGATAGAGGAGTTTCAGAATCGCCTAATGGAATTGTAACTGCATCAGATCCAAGTCCGCGTTTCTGATCTAAACTTAGAAGGAAACCAGGTCCTCAGGGGACATAGCAAGATACATACTATACGAGCCACATATGAACAATAATATCATGCACAGTAGAAAAAAAGAATAAGGTGCATTGTATACCACTAACTACGTAAACATGCAAATAAGGACAACGTTCGACGCTTGGGCAGGCTAGGGTAATCCAGTATGCCAGTAAGCGCTATCAACAAACTAAGAGTGCTCATTCGAGACACCTCTCAAATAGTAGATAACCGGGGAGGCTCCTCCGAGACATCTCTCAAGTATTAGCATATATGAATAGCCCAAATGTTTGGTGACTGTTCTCCCCACCCCATGCTACTATACTATCAAAACTACATGTTCAATAAAGAGTCCAACAACGATCCAAGGAACTAAAGTGACATATGAATCATGGAACTGACAAGCATGTTTATATGAAATAAATCCTGACTATAATACATAAATGCAGTAATGTTGCTTTCTAACTACATGTGTGTTATGAACATATAATACTGTAAATATGGGCAACGTAAACTTGTATGCTAGTCCGTCCAAGTCCGTTTGAAGATGGCAAGGATCCAAAAATTAGATTCACAACCCTAAATTGTCAATCCCAACACATTACTTCTAAAAATAATCCTTAGTACAATTTATTTAGATAACATAAGGCATCCGACAACTAACTTGTGTTAGTTAATAGGTACTAAATATATAGATTTGGGTCAATATATTAAATTTACTCTAATTATTATTTACTATAATGTCACATATAACTATTAAAACTCATCAATTTCAAATAGAACAAGTAAAATATGCATGCTTTCCTTCTCCTATTATTACTAGCAGTGTTGTAATACCAGATAAACTGAAGAGGGTTGGTATATTCTTAAGGGTTAAATTATATTAATCTAGTTGAACTAATCTGGTTGGTTAATTAAGTAAATTGTTGCATGGTTTTATTAGGTAATCATAGTAAATATTAGATTATAGAGGGAAGTGCACTACTAAATAAGAAGTGTGACATTATCAAGATGCATTAAAACATCCATTGTGTTGTGCATGTATTGACATAAAATTTGGACTACTATTTTCAATTAATCCATAGCTGACATGCAAAACGTATCAGATAGTTGCAAGTTGTGCTCAAACCCAACCTATATGTTAGGAGTAGGTCGACATAAGACTAGTTACAAAAATAGAACTACTATATTTCTATAATACTAACACATGAGGTTTCTATAATACTAAAACATGATAACAACATTAAGGATGAATTACTATATATATATATATATATATATATATATATATATATATATATATATATATATATATATAATGTGCTAAAAATGATAGACAAACCAAAGCACCTACCGACTCGGCGTATGTTTGTGGACAATCCAACGAGACTAGGGAGAATGGAAATAGTTGCCGAGTAGGGATGCTGAGTTTGTGACTACTACCATAAGGCGAGAAGAGAATGAGCCACGCAGTTGTAGGGTTGCTCGTCCTTAGTGGTGCAGCTGCCTACGAGCACACAGCCAGGGTGGAGGGGGTGGTATAGACGTAGATTTTCTTAATGTGACCCACGAGTAGAGTGGAGGGAATAAAAAGTGATGGCTGATATAGGTTTGGTTGGCTGGAAATTATGGTGATTACTGCGAATAGAAGTTGGCAGGAAGAGGGGGATAGTTGAGTAAGTGAGGCTTGAAAGTAGGAGGGAGTTGAGTGCATGAGTGGTGCAGTTGAACGTGACAAAAAAATAGGAGAAAAGGTTTGAATCTGTCAAGAGGGATGAGTGGTAGTTTTTCCTTAGGTGTGGAGAATCTTTCGACTGAAAATGAGTTGAAAGCCAAGTCTTCTTCCTTAGGAAAGTCTTTAGCTCAAATCGCTAAAAGCTAGCTAATTTACTTAAGGGAGCTAACTGACCCAAAGGAATGGGCCAAGTAAAAATAATAAATTCCATTAAATGCATTACATGTAATTAATGATTTAAACTTATGGATCAATAGTACAAATAATTAGGACTAATTATAAACATGATTATTTATATGGTTTTGGATTTTGGGTTAGCTAATTTAACTAAGTAAATTTAGAATTTTTCTTATTACACAATAAATATGAACTCTAAAATAGAGAGTTTATAATCTACCAACCTAAAAAAATTCGTCCTCAAAATTTGAGTTGGATGAACAACAAACAATACTGAGTTAAATGGATGCTACCAAGATATGATCTGTCAGGTAGTCGGTAGTTTTGTTATGCCAATATAATTGTTAACAAGATCAATGGCGAAAGGATCAATGGATGCAGAAGCACAAGATATAGTATCCAAAAATGGATAGATCGATAATTCGGTTGAAAATAGAACTGCTGAAAACTAGTCAATCACAAAGTGTTGGAGATCCTCTAACTGAAGGTGGTGATCCACGATTGAGCTGTACAAGTCCATTTGGCCGCAAATATTCAACCAGAATACCTATATATATAACTACGCTATTCTGGGGCATGGACTAATAAGCTAGCAACTAATATTGAATTATCAACACATACTACTACCCCCATCCATGAAAATACTCTATTACCTGCATATGTTTCTCGTGATACCGGTGCTATTCTATTTGTCATCAGTGTCTTCATCTGCCGCTTTGGGTAGTCTCGAACATGGCGCTGATTTGATGAACAAGCTCCAAATAAGCCTAACTTAAGATGACGATCTCTTTGAATATGGCCCCACTTGCCGCAATAGTGACAAATGGGTGCCTTCTGAAGAAGATATGGTGCCTTCCTTTGTTGGTGTTGTGCTAAAGGTCGTCGCTCGGGTCCTCTGGTTGTGGGCCGAGCTTGTGCTTTACTGAAATGTGATGCCTTTTCTCTATTGGTTTCTCATGACAAATGGCTTCTTGTATCTTTTCTGTGCTATGAACTACAGCATGCGTCGTGTGTGCTATGGTCCCGGTCAACTCCCTCAAATCAAAGTTGAGGCCTTGGTGAAATCTTCTCGCTCTCTCCTTTTCTATTTGAACTAGTGAAGGAGCGAATCTACTCAAGCGGCTAAACTCGATGTCAAACTCGTCCACTGTCATCGTGCCTTGCCGCAAACTTGTGAACTTTTGTTGCAACTCGAACTTGACGACAGTTGGAAAGAAACGCTCGTTGAAAAGCTTACTCAATTCTTCCCAAGTTTGGTTGTTCTCCAAACTTCTCCCTTGATCTTCCCACCAATGATATGCAAGATGCTCTAGTTGGTGTCGAATCGTTGTTACCCACTTTTTTTTGGTAACTTAGAAGCCTTGAGCATATTCTCCATCTTCACTAGCCACATAGTGACTTCATTTGTAGCCTCTGTCCCTTTGAAAGTTGGTGGCATCATATTCCGAAACTTGTCTATCGAACCTTCCTTGCTTGCTAGAATGCTTTGCCTTATAAGCTCATTTTGTTGACACTGCATTTGCTCAGCTGCTAAAAGAACTGGTACATCGATGGTACATCGGATTGATGGGGTTGTTGTTGAAGCGGTGCATCGGGCATCTGCGGAGTAAACTGGGGAGGTGGTGGAATATCCTCCTTTCGAAATCTCGAGGTATGTGGATACGGTTGGTTGCTTTGTTGAGTAGTTTGGTCTCTATGTGTTTGTGGAGTTTCGTTGGTTGGTGTCACAACCATAATTGGTGGAGTGTTTGAAGGAGTTATGCAACCATTCTAAGGATCCATTGTCTGTATAGAAAGAAACGATTAGCCGATGACGGATTCAAGCAAGATGCAAGTCAAGAAAAATTTTCAAAGTCAAATAATATGAGTTAAATACGATACAAATCAATGTGGATTCTACTTTGATCTAGTCCTATCAGCAGGTCCGATCGATACAGTAATGTAACCGAAATGACTAAATCAACTTACATGGGCTACTATGTCACTCTCCAGTCCCAAATATCACAGGACTAGTACGTGACTTGGCCAGCTGGCACATGCTCAAGGGAAACTGTTTCCTCTTGAACCCCTTGAGTGTGTACGTACACTGTCTATATAGGACTGAAGTCCATAACTATAATGCTCATAACCGGTAGGAAGTCCAGATCTCATCAACACATAGAAATGATAGAAATTAATCAATGAGGTACATGAATGTCAAGTAAAAACTAAAAAATATATCAAAGTTTAGCAAGAAATAAATAATAGTCCGGTGGAGACAAATCCACTTCTAGTAGACTAATAAATTAAGCATGGAAATAAAGTAACAGTTTAAGCCCGTAAGGACCTAGGATAGAGGAGTTTCGGTATCGCCTAATGGAATTATAGCTGTATCAGATCCAAGTCCAAGTTGCTGATCTAAACCTGGAAAGAAACCAGGTCCTCGGGGGACATAACAAAATACATGTTATACGAGCCACATATAAATAGTAATATCATGCATAGTAGAAAAAAGGTGCATTGTATACCACTAACTACGTAAACATGCAAATGAGGACAACGTTCGACACTAGAGCAGGCTAGGGTAATCCAGTACGCCAGTAACCGCTATCAACAAACTAGGAGTGCTCATCCGAGACACCACTCAAGTAGTAGATAATCGGGGACGCTCCTCCGAGACATGTCTCAAGTATTAGCATAATAAATTTTGGGTGTGAATAGCCTAAACGTTTGATGATTGTCCTCCCCACCCCATGCTACTATAATATCGAAACTACATGTTCAATAAAGAGTCCAACAACGATCCAGGGAACTGAGGTGACATATGAATCATGGAACTAACAAGCATGTTTATATGATATAAATCTTGACTAAAATACGTAATGTGTGTCGTGAATTCATATTTATATCCAAGTCCGTGTCACAAACATGTTAAATGAATACAAGAAGCATGAACCGCAAAACTACAATATTAAGTATGAACATATAGTACTGTGAATACGGGCAAGGTAAACTTGCATGCTAGTCCGTCCAAGTCTGTTTGAAGATGGCAAAGATCCAAAAATCAGTTTCATAACCCTAAATTGTCAATCCCAACACATTACTGATTATAATAATCCATGGTACAATTTATTCTGATAACATAGTGCATCCGACAACTAACTTGTGTTAGTTAATAGTTACTCTCTCTCTCTCTCTCTATATATATATATATATATATATATATATATATATATATATATATATATATATATATATATATATATATTTGGGTCAATATATTAAATTTACTCTACTTATCATTTACTTTAATGTCACATATAACTATTGAAAACTCATCAATTTCAAACATAACAAGTAAAAGATGCATGGTTTCCTCCTCCTATTAATACTAACAGTGTTGTAATACCAGATAAACTGAAGAGGGTTGGTATATTCTTAAGGGTTAAATTGTATTAATCTAGTTGTACTAATCTGGCTGGTTAATTAAGTAAATTGTTGCAAAGTTTTATTAGGTAATCATAGTGAATATTAGATTATAGAGGGAAGTGCACTACTAAATAAGAAGTGTGACATTATCAAGATGCATTAAAACATCCATTGTGTTGTGCATGTATTGACATAAATGTTCGACTACTATTTTCATTTAACCCATAGCTAACATGCAAAATGTATCATATAGTCGCAAGTTGTGGTCAAACCCAACCTATATGTTAGGATTAGGTAGGCATAAGAATAGTTACAAAAATAGAACTACTATATTTCTATAATACTAACACATGAGGTTTCTATAATACTAAAACATGAGAACAACATTATGGATGAATTACTATATATATATATATATATATATATATATATATATATATAATGTGCTAAAAATGATACACAAACCAAAGCACCTACCGGCTCGGCGTGGTTGTGGACAATCCAACGAGACTAGAGAGAATGGAAATAGTTGCTGAGTAGGGATGCTGAGTTTCTGACTACTACCGTAAGGCGAGAAGGGAGTGATCCACGCAGTTGTAGGGTTGCTTGTCTTGTAGTGGTGCAGCTGCCTACGAGCACACAGCCAGGCGGAGGAGTGGTATAGACATAGATTTTTTTAATGTGACCAACGAGTAGAGTGGAGGGAATAAAAACTGATGGCTGACATAGGTTTGGTTGGCTGGAAAATATGGTGATTACTGCGAGTAAACATTGGCAGAAAGAGGGGGGTAGTTGAGTAAGTAAGGCTTGGAAATAGGAGGGAGTTGAGTGCATGAGTTGTGCATTTGAACGTGGCAAAAAAAATAGAAGAGGAGGTTTGAATCAGTTAAGAGGGATGAGTGGTATTTTTTTTCTTAGGTGTGGAGAATCCTTCAACTCAAAATGAGTTGAAAGCCAAGTCTTCTTCCTTAGGAAAGTGAGTGGAATCCTTTAGCTCAAAGAGCTAAAAGCTAGCTAATTTAGTTAAGGGAGCTAACTGACCCAAAGGAATGGGCCAAGTAAAAAATAATAAATTCTATTAAATGCATTGCATGTAATTATTGACCTAAACTCATGGACCAATAGTACAAATAATTAGGACTAACTATAAATATGATTATTTATATGGTTTCGGATTTTGGGTTAGCTAATTTAACTAAGTAAGTAGAATTATTTTTTTTATTACACAATAAATATGAACTCAAAAATTGAGAGTTTACAGAGGTGGAGGTGGAGTGGGGAGGAGTGAAGGTTGTTGAGGAAGCCGAGGGCTGGAAGTGGGTGATAAATTGGTCTGGAATAGTCGATGGAGGAGAGAGAGGAGAGAAAGGTGGTTGTGGGTTTTGGAAATGTGTAGCCGGAGTGGGTGATATAGCAAACATAATGGAAAGATGAGAGGTACATCATTCATCCATTTCGATGGACGTGTGCGTTGGTGTCGTTATGGAAGAGGAAGAAAAAGGGAATTCATTTAAAATGAATTTGACATGTCGAGAAACATAGATTTTGTTGGAGTTGGAAATAAGACAATACTACGTGCTTTGTGTAGCCGAATAACCAACAAAGACACAAGGAGATGAGCGGGGATCAAGTTTATTTGAGGTGTATGGACGTAGCCATGGATAACAAAGACATCCAAAGCTACAAAGTTTGAGATAGTTAGGTGTGTGGCCATGGAGTTTAGAATAAGGAGATTGAAGTTCAAGTGTAGGAGTAGACATACGATTAATTAAATAGCAAGCAGTAGCAAAAGCAAGAGACCAATATTTTTGTGGCATAGAGGAATGAGTGAGGAGAGAAAGACCTATTTCAACAATATGACTGTGACAATGCTCCGAATAGCCATTGTGCTCGGGCGTATGAGAAGGGGAAGTGAGGTGAGTTATGCCATGAGACTCGAGTGTTGGATTTAAACCAATATATTCAACCAAAAGTTTGAATTTTTGAAAAGTGACAGTGGCATTATTTTTGTGTTTGAGAGGATAAAATCACATATATTTGGAATAATGATCAATAAAGATAATATAATATTTGTAGCCATCATAAGAAAGACTGGAAGAAGTCCAAACATCACTATAAAGAACATCAAGAGGGCCATGTGTTGGAATTATTCAATAATTAAGGGGCCACACATGTAAAATTAATTGTGTTTGGGCTATCTAAATAATTAAGCCAAATTAAAGTGGTCTATTTGGAAATTGGCTTAAGGGTATAATTGTCATGGAATTAATGTGTAGATACCGGAGATAATTCTAATTTGATGAGGGGCCAAATTTGAAATATCAAAACACACATATATATGTGTATTCATTAGGGTTATGGTCCCCAACTTATACGGCCACCAAAAGAGAGGTTTCTCTTTTTCTCTTCTGCATCCCCATCAACAGAAAGAGAGGGACAAAGGATTCAGATTCTTCTTTGTCATTAAGGGTCGTAGCAAGTTGGAAGATCGAACCCAATAAAGAGACGTTCGCTTCAAGATCCATCAAGTTTAGCAATGGATTCAGGTATGCTTCCGCAATTTTATTTATGTTCTTCATCTCATGAATCGACAGGGTACAATAAAAATTCTAACAAGTGGTATCAGAGCCACCCTGTTGATTTATGAGGTTGAAATTTCAGAATCAATTTTTGTTATTGTTCAGGAACCCTAGGCCGTTCTATTTAATTTAATTTAGGGTTCTAATTGTTCGATCAATTTTTTTTAAATGTTTTGTTTAGTGAGTTTTTAACCGGTTGAAAACATACAATTTATTTCTGATTTATTTCTGATTTAAGATGATATATTTGCATATGCAGCCCCTTTAAAATTTCTAATTATATGTAATGTCGGCCCTGTCTTGACGTTGGATGTAAAAGAAATGACATCTTTTGATGGATTAATGTTATGATGAATCATTGGCATGCTATGTTAAAATAATCTCATTAAATGGATACATATAAGATCCATGCATATAAAGCTTGCTTTGAGATGCTGTTGAAATTTGAGAAGTCAAATGCATTAGAATATGATCAATAAAATATTATTATTATTATTATTTTTGGTCCACCATTCATTCTACTTGCCTTGAGATTTTTGTTTGTTGTCCCTATCCTTCATCCAATGACAAAGGCTGTTGTTCATGGGGTTTTTCATCATGATCGGTTTAATAATTAATATTATTTGGTTTTTATCTTTATTAATTATTAATTAAGTAGTCAAGAAGACTTATCGATCAAATTTGGATTTTAAAGATTCATATTTTCATGGGTACTATTATTGGAACTCCTAAAGATTCATCATTATCACAATCATTTGACTTTATGTTCTTCTTTGGATGCATGTCTTTAGTATATTATCACATAAATTATGTTGACAAAGGGGATATCTTTTGGCAAGTTACAAGATTTGGTCAACAAAAAAAAAGAAAAAAAAGATATAGATTTTGTACATGTAGTATAATGAGGATGAGTCAGGTATGTGTATCTTGCAAAAAAAATTCTTTGAAAGCTTTGTTTGAATATACAGTTGATCATTGTTAATTTGCTTTTCATTTAGCAAATGCCTCCTGACTTTTAATTTTTCCACCTTCTAGTGCTTGACTATTCTATTATATGCAGTACTTGTCATGTTAAGTTTTAAGTCTGAAATTCAGGTTGTTCAAGCACATGGTGAAGCATATTTTGCTCTAAACTGTATGTTCAAATTTGAATATATTGTATCATGATCTTGTGGTTCAATCATAATTTGGTGTTGACATGAATGATTATTTTATTTAAGTAATAATTTTGCAATTATGCATGTGCATAAGATTTTGGACATATATAATTCAGTTTTGTAAAATTTAGTCAACATTCAAATTTTTGGTGCCTTTTGTGACTAACAATAGTCGTCTAATATTCAAAATAGACCCATTGAAACAAGATGTCGCCAAAGCGACCTCTCTTGCGTAGATGTTCTATGAGGGATGTTGGATGTTTGTGTGTGTAAATTCATGCAAGTATTAGCCGGCCCAAAGGAAGGTTAATACTTGGCCGAATTGCACACATACTTGTGGTGATAAATGTGTGACAATTATACGGTTTACATGTGAATAATAACTCGATCCAAAGATAGGCTTATTATTTGACATGGCTTATTGTCAACGTTTGATCATTACACCAAGAATACCACTTGTAGTTAATATCACTGTCCAAAGACTTGATATTAATGATGTACTAGGTATCTTGAGATGGGGTTCACCATTATTTGAATTTGTTTGACTATATTTTACGCTTTGGTTATTTGTTAGAGCATGTTTATTTTTTGTTGCTTTATTCTCTTTACAGTTAATGTTGTTAAAATATCTGCCAATAAGATTTTAATTTTCATGTTTAATAAGATAAAATTTAAGGGCAAAAAGAAATGAATACAGTAGCTGCTAAGGTCCAGATCAAAAGAAACAACAATATAAAACTAAGGGTTGTTCTTTTGTGATAAGACAGGACACATAAGAAAAAAATGTACAAAGTACCACGCATGGCATATACAGAAAAGTACATTTCTAAATTTGATCTGTTCTGAGGTTAATTTAGATTTAGTACAAAGAAACTCATGGTAGTTAGATTCTGGTGGGACTACCCACATTAATATTCTAGGCAAGGTTGCCTGAGTTACCGAAAGTCAATTGATGGTGAAAGATACATCTATGTGGTTGACGGCAATTCGGTAGAAGTGAAAGCAATATGACATTTTAGGTTATTTTTAGGAACCAATTATTATTTGGATTTGATAGACACTTTTATTGTACCGTCTTTTAGACGAAATTCAGTTTCAGTTTCCTTAATGGACAAATCTGGTTATCATTGTTCATTTAGAAACAATAAGTTTAGTCTATCTTTAAATTTAAATATTATTGAAAACGGTTCCTTTAAGGTTTATGATAACCTATATTCAGTTGAAACTATTGCATCTTATAATGAAACCTTGCAAGTGAAGTCATGTTGTACTAAACGCAAAATTAACAATATTTTTTTTAGCCTCATTATGACATAAACATTAGGTCACTTCTCTAGAAATAGAGTTGAACGATTTGTGTCTGATGAGATTTGGATTCCATTGACTTTATAGACTTTAATGTTTATATTGAATGTGTAATGGAAAGACAGACAAAAGTTAAATTATAAGCAGCTACTTTATTGGTTATGCTATAGATCAAGGGGTTAATAATTATATGATCCCACACTAAGAAATTTTTCTGAGACGAGAAGTATACTATTTTTTGAGGATGTTGAGTTTGGGGGAGAAATAAAGTCAGGATCATTGTCTTTGAGAAGGAATCAATTACGATTTCTACTATCACTTTTGACGATGTGCAGGATTCTATACCTGTCATGATCAAGAAGTAAATTCGGAGCCTCAATAATGTCGAATTACCTCTATAAGTCATTATTGAGATACCTTAACAATGACAATGTAGCGGCACCACATTCAAGATAAGGTAATTATTCCTAAGGAACAAACTCAACAACCTCAAGAATCGATAATATTAAGATGGTCCACCAGAGAAAGGAGAAATATAATTTCGGACAATATTGTCATATTTCTCTAGGAACGTAAGGAAAACTAAGGAATATTGGAAGGTGATTCAATCATCTTTCGTCGGGCCATGGAAAGTTCCACCTCTTAAAAGTGGATTGAGGAAATAAATAAGGAGTATAAGTCTATGCAAGACAATAAAGTTTAAGAACTTGTCACATTACCAAAAGATACGAAGTTCATTGGTTGAAAATGAATATTTAAAACCAAGAAAGATTCGAAAGGATAATGTGGAGAGGTATAAAGTACGTCTTGCAGCTAGTGACTTTACTCAAAAGTCAACGATTGATTTTAAAGAGACTTTCTCTTCGGTATCTTTGAAAGACTCTTTTAAAACAATCACAGACTTATTGCACATTTTGATCTAGAGTTACATTAAATGGATGTCAAAATTATGTTTCTCAATGGTAACATCGACGAAACAATTTATGGTGCATGCAGAAAACTTTGTGTCGAAAGACCCAAATAATATGGTTTGCATATTGACAAAATCTATTCATGGACTCAAGCAGAATTCTCGTCGAAGGTACTTAAAGTTTTACCAAGTGATTATCTCGTTTGGTTTTGAGATAAACACTGTTGAAGATTGTGTGTATCACAAGTTCAGTGGGAGTAGGAATAATTTTTGGTTTTATATATTGATTAAAGTATTCAATGCAAACCAGGTGACACCTCTCGTTAAAGGAGACAAATTCGGTTTCAATCAAGTGCCCTAAGGTTAGCCTTAAAATTAAGAAAATACAATAGATTTTTCCTTCATGATCAGTTGTAGGGAGTCTAATGTATGCTCAAGTATGTAGCGTCAGGATATTGCGTACATATTAGGATGTTAGACAGATATTTAAGCAAATATGGATGGATCATTGGATAGCAGCCAAACTACTTAAGTAATTAATAGAGAACAAGAAATTATATGCTCTTTGTAGAAGATCGGATAATTCTGGAGATCATAAAGTATTCCGACTCCGATTTTGTTGGATGCCAACACAGCAGAAGATCCACATCAGGTTATGCTGACTAATGGAGGTATATTTTGAATGAGTGTCAAACATGCACTCATAATTTCTTCCACCATGAAAGTAAGGTTTATAACATGCTGTGGGATATCTACTCAAGGAATATGGTTGCGAAATTTTCACAAGGCTGCGCCTACAGTACGGTGTTGAAAGAACACATAAAATTATGATGTGACAATAAATCAGCAGTACTGTATTCCAATAACAACAGAAACTTGTATAAGTCAAAGGATATTGACATAAAGTTTCTAGTTGTGAAGGAAAGAATTCAGAATGGTTATAGTGTCCATATAGCACATTAGGACAAACTCCATGTTAGCGGATCCGCTCACAAAAGCATTATCACCCAGGGTCTTTCATGAGCATACTGCTCATATGGGTGTTAATTAAGAATATGGCAATATAGTGGGAGTTTATATTCTATGTATTTGGGTGCTATTTGGTTTTGGACATATTTATGTATTAAAGTATTTTGGATATTTATCTGATCAGATATATGAAAATTCAGTTCATTCTATTTTCATTATGTTAAAGTATTTGATCTCACTAAAGTTTAGGAGGACCAGTTGGAAATAGACATGTATTGATCACATTGCGTGTAATTTTCATGCTACGCATCCATGATTGATCTATGTCGTTTAGCTATATTGGTATATGTGACCATGGATGGTTTAGTTATGCTATATGTGACGAATGCCACTTTGATCCTATGTTGATATGGTTAATGGACGAGATTGTCCGGATATATCCTAAGGATTAAGATAGCAATTTATGAGCTCACTAAGGTTAACACAATTATAAGGTTACATATGTGGCCCAGTAGGAGATTGTTGGAATTATTCAATAATTAAGGGGCCACACATGTAAAATTAATTGTGTTTGGGCTATCTAAATAATTAAGCCAAATTAAAGTGGTCTATTTGGAAATTGGCTTAAGGGTATAATTGTCATGGAATTAATGTGTAGATACCGGAGATAATTCTAATTTGATGAGGGACCAAATTAGAAATATCAAAACACACACATATATATGTGTATTCATTAGGGTTATGGTCCCCAACTTATACGGCCACCAAAAGAGAGGTTTTCTCTTTTTCTCTTCTGCATCCCCATCAACAGAAAGAGAGGGATAAATGATTCAGATTCTTCTTTGTCATTAAGGGTCATAGCAAGTTGGAAGATCGAACCCAATAAATAGATGTTCGCTTCAAGATCCATCAAGTTTAGCAATAGATTCAGGTACGCTTCCGCAATTTTATTTATATTCTTCATCTCATGAATCGACAGGGTACAATAAAAATTCTAACACTATGAGATTGAATGGTATTTTGATAGAATGACAATTTGTGGTCCTTATTAGAATCACACGAATTGCAGTGAAAAGAAACAGTCTTTGGAATACTAAATTAAAAGCATTGCTAATATGACATAGAATAGAATATGATGGATGACCTAATCTATGATGCCAATCGGTAGTGGATGTTAATATGACAGAATGAACAACGGGACGAGTGGGACGTCATTCGTAGATGCCTGATTTAGTTAGCCCTTGAAGAAGCAGTACCCCTGTGCGAAGATCCTTCACAAGATAGAAATTATGTAAGAAAGTGATAGAAGCATTATTATTATGACAAAATATAGAAATAGAAATAATATTGCGAGAAATGGAAGGCACATGAAGAAAATGATTAAGATTAAACGTAGGGGTAAGAAGGGAGGTTGAACCGGTGTTTGAGATAGGGAGGCCCGAGCCATCTCTAATAATTAGTTCTTCAGTACCATTATAGGGGGAGTGAAGAGCAAGGTTGTCAAGATCATGGGTGACATGATGGGTAGCACCACTGTCGAGAAGCCAGCCATTGGAGGAGGAGTCGGTAGCAGTGGTAGCATAGGCACGAGATAACAAGAATTGATAGTCTTTGGCACCAAGGCGAGTTTGAACGTGAGTAGGAACCATGGGTGGATTGGATTATAGGGAAGGTGGTATTGCCTTTGGATATTGGGTATGAGAAATGGAACATTGAGAGACATAATGACTTTGCGTTCGGCACCACTGACATCGTCCTTTGAAGGGTTCAGAAGAACGGGTAGGAGGGGGAGAGTTGGAGTGGTTTGGACTGTGGAGAAGGACGTCATTGAAGGAGGGAGGACGGTTGTGAGATTGATGATTGGATGCCATTAGGAGAAAATGATGAACAGGCAAGGAGAAAAAAAATGCATCTTGGCTCTGATACCATATAAGAGGACATAATACTGATTGTGATTGAAAATAAAGCTTAAATATTATTATTGATATTGGTCTTATATATATACAACTTACAGCTGGAATACAAAAGGTATCAATAACTATCGTAGTTATGTCTGGAATACCAAATGTAACAATTTGAAAAAGAGAATAAGTCATTGAGAGAAATGAGTAAATTAAAAAGCATTTACAACTAATGTTATCTCTATCATGCCATTAATCAAGAGATTGATTCCGATGTATCTCTATCATCATCAATATAAAAGGGTGGAAGAAGTTATTTTGCATCAATATAAATAATAAAATATTTATTTTGATTTGCAAGTAATTTTTTCGCTGTCATCTTTAATCATCTTTAACAAAAATGGTATCATGACCTTTTGAAGGGTTATTGGATAGTAGAGTTTGCGTTAAAATTATTGCAACAATTAACCCTTAAAACATATTCAAAAAATATATATATATATATATATATATATATATATATATATATATATATATATATATATATAAATATATATGAGAAAAAAAATATATATATATATATATATATATATGAGAATAAATAGTTTTTCTCCATCTCTATAATTTGATTCAAACCCATGTTAGAAAATAGTTTTCTAATTTGTCCAGTTTTAAGCAGTCTTGTATTTGATTCAGGCTCATGTTAGAAAACAACTTATTAATTAGTCTAGCTTTTATAAAGTCAGTTTGATTTGACCCTATTAGAAAACACTTTTCTAATTAGTCAAGTTTTTGGCCTTGTTTGGTTTGCGGAATGGAAGGAAAAAAAAATCATTTCCTTGACATTTTTTTTCTTTGAAAAATTAAGATTCTCATTGATTTTTTTTTTCGATGTTTGGAAATGTCAAAAAATTTGGAAAGAAAAGTGAATATTTCAATGTAGAAAAGTGATTCCTTACTTGGATGGATTGAATCAATTTTTCTCCTAATTTCTCTTCCATTGGAAATCACTTTTCTTTCCTGCTCAATTTCTTTGACACCCATCCCGAAGATTTTGTGAACCAATTATGTAGTCTAGAATTGTTTTCTGACGCTAGTAGAAAAAAAAATCTAATTAGTTTAGATTTTTATGTAATCCAAAATTTGATTCAGACTAGTAAAAACACTTTTCTAAGTAGTCCAAATCTTGTATGCACTACAAAAGTCGACTTCGACCCCTATTAGAAAACAGTTTTGTATTTAGTCCAGAATTTGATCCAAATTCTTGTTTTATATATCTACTTGAATACAATCCTTATCTAGTCTTTATCATTTTAAAATTACAATTTGTTTAAATTGTTATAATAAGTTAATTATATTCTTATTTGGACTAGGATATTTCCATAATTGGAATGTATAGTGAAGACTAATTTGATTAATAAATTAAATAATTAATTCATTGATTAGTAAATGGATTCTACAATACTAGCTTGGTGTCTGAATAATGTGATATCATTTAACCCTTTATATACTTTAGTCATGTTTTTTTTTTTTAATTTTGTCGGGATTCTAATAATTTGTATATCTTTTTGATTTCGTTATAAAATCTAGACTACTACAAAATAAAAAAAGTTGGACTTTACCGTAATTTTTTTCTTCTTTCAAATATATGCTTGCTTAATATTTGTTAATTAAAATAATTATTAGACTTAAAAGCCTTGTTAGCAACTCGGCAAACGAAAAAAATTCAGGACGGCAAAAGTACGAGTATAAATCGACTCAGTGCAAATAAAATACGTTCAAAAATTTGGTCAAATGTTCGAAAAATAAAAATATTGAGGTTAGAAACTTTACATCCGTAAATATGTTGTTAAATTTGGTTAATTAAACAGGTTCCTAGCATGTTTATTGTATCAAATTTGTCAATAATTTATATAGAACATGTTTAAAACTTCGCATGTTTAAAATTTATATACTGATTTGGATCTGTCAAAAGGACGCAAGTATTATACGTTTAAGATACGAAAAAATTCGCGTATAATACGAGTTTTATTCGGGTGATTGCTAACAAGGCTTAAAAGAGACGACAAGACAATTTAGTATAAAAGAGATAATAGAGGCACTCATAATAACATTATTCCTCTACTTTAATATTTTGTCTCCTCACACTCTCTCTCTCTCTCTCTCTCTCTCTCTCTAAGGGTGTGTTTCGTTTATGGTAGTCCGTCTTCCGAAACTCTTATTTTATACTATTCATTGCTAGTACGAAAAAAAAGTTTAACTTCCGTTGTTTGGTTAGTCATTTCAAGAAAATAGGAACTCTTATGAATACTAGTCACATTCACGTGTGTTGCACGTATAAAAATAATAATGATAGTATTAATAAAGTATATAAAAATTTAAATTATATTACAACATTTCAAATATAATTGGAATATATTTGAATATGATTTGTTATGATTTTTTTTAAAATTATGGATATGTTTTTAATTAGATAATGTTATGTAGTTACTTTAAACATAATTTTAATTTTAAACATATTCTAGTATCGGGTGATTTTTAATTTTTTTACGTGAGAGAGGTTTCGGTTACCTACGCAGAAAATAAGAAAGGTAGTTAATTTTAATATCTTATTATTATTACTTTTTAAAAAGAAAATGATTGATGATATACATGGCTTAGACGGCTCAAGCTTGAGCCGTTTTGAAGTTACTTTATAATAGTAGAGATTAGTTCCAAAAGTGCACTGTTTATACTTTTAACTTCCGAAAAAAATTGGTCGAAGTATCCGGAACTCCTCATTGGGTTTGAAAAAAAAATTTGGAACTCCGAAAATAATAATAATAATAATAATAATAATAATAATAATAATAATAATAATAATTGATAATAATAATAACCGATAATAATAATAGCAATAATAATAATAAAACTATTATTATTATTAACCTATAATAATAATAATAATAATAATAATAATAATAATAATAATAATAATAATAATAATAATAATAATAATAATAATTATTATTATTATTATTATAGGTTAATAATATATATATATATATATATATATATATATATATATATATATATATATATATATATATATATATATATATATATATATATATATTTTAATCTATACAAAATAAAAATAAAATTTATGTCACTTCTCAACTACAACTTCTACCAACCATCCAAACGAAAGAACTCTAAAATGTTAACTCTTCAACTCACTTCCAACAACCATCCAAACGAAGTAACTCATGAAATATGCGTACCCAAACTCTCTTTTACTTGCTTAAACCAAACAGTCCCTATGCGAGTAACGCACCTGCATATCCACTCGTATATTTTTATGAAAAAATGGAAGGAGGTTTTTCTCACACCCACTTCTCTAACAGAAAAGAAAGGACGACATATCGATACGTTCACCTAATAATTTCTCTCTAGTGCAATCTCAACAAAAAAATTGCATAGTTAAAAGCATGTTGGGTGGCCCAAGAAGAAAATTATGTAAAAACATGTCGAGTGGCCCAATTACAAACTATAGTCCAACCTAAGCTTAGATATGGAATTTCAAGAAAATTATATGAAAATAACGTATGAAGGACTTTATTGAAAGTCCACTTCAGAAATAGGAATTTGTGGAACCATGGACTTGTCATAATTAAACCCATTAATTCAAAAATAAGAACTTTAAACCAAAATTTCCGCATGTAGTCCCTCAGTTATTATATCCATGTATAACTCAAAAGTATCAAAAGTGCTTTAGCACTAAACATGGAACTACTAATTTAAAAATGGTCTTAGAATTAAAAGGTCTCATAGCTAGCTACGAAGTATTCTTTATCTGTTAATAGAGCCCTTAAAAGTCCTAGAGTTACCTAAGACGTAATTAACAAAAAAATAAAAAATAAAAAAAATCCTAGAGGAACTCATGAGTTTTTAATTCTAAAACTCGGTCATTAATAGCCGTTGGATAATATAACTCCCAGTCCTAAAAAAAAAGGCACTAATTAACTATACTCTTTTCATTATTACAGATTAAAGTAGTTACTAATTAGCATGAGATGATTAATTATGCTAAGTACTTATTCGGAAATATAAGGATAAATTACAGGAAGTTACGCTCATCAAGGGACCTCCTGTCGTTATTTTTGCATATCTTCCACTATATAATGATTCTTTAAAACGGCTCAAAAGTGAGTCACCTAAGCCGTCAATATATCATGGTCTATTTTCTTTTAAAATAAATAAATAATGTAAACAAATGTTGAAAAAAGTTTAAATTTGTCAAAAAGGAGAATCAAACTCAAGCAAACAAGAAGAATATCTCATACCTTAACCACATGAATTAGAAAAAATATTTGACTATAATTAAATAATGTTCTTATTATATATTATTATACGTGCAAAACACGTGCATTTAGTAGTCAAATATAGAGGTTCAAAGTGTCCAGTTAGTCACTATGATCTAGACTGACATATCTTCAAATTAAATTTAAACTTCGGATTTGATGTAATTTACCATACTCATAAATATATATAGTAAGAATCAAGGAAAGCCAGCCACACCCTCCTCTCACCCCCCCCACCCCCCCCACCCCCCAAAACACCCCCCCATCCACCCCCATATATATATATATAGAGGCTTCAAAACGACTCAAAAGTGAGCCGTCTAAGCCGTCATTATATCATGGTCCATTTTCTTTTAAAATAAATAAATTATGTAAACAAATGTTGAAAAAAGTTTAAATTTGTCAAAATGGAGAATCAAACTCAAACAAACAAGAAGAATACCTCACACCTTAACCACATGAGTTAGAAGAAATATTTGACTATAATTAAATAATGTTTGTTTGCAAAAACAAAAAAAAAGTTTTATTACAAACTGAGAAAATAGTACAAGAGTACAATTGATTTCTGGAAAAGTACAACTATAGGAATCTGATCAGAAGACGATCACTTTATTCCTTGGACGAAGTGATATCGAAGAAACAAGCCTCTGGAGGATGCAACAACACTTTTGCAGGATTTTTTTATCCTTTTTCCTAGACTGATTCGAAACTCTATTTATAGAGTTCTTGAAATAACTGTTTAGCAGTTATTCTGGGTTACGCGCACTTCAGATTGCGCGCCTCCTGTTCACTTGCGCGAGCGGTTGCACTAACTGCTGTGGACGCGTGATATCGTTTTATTGAGATACGCGTGGTCGTGGACAGTGTAGTGGGCACGTTCTGCGTAGTTAGTAGCTTGCGCGCCACGTCACCCTGTTCTGGATACTGTTTGATCACCTTGCGCAAACTTCATCAGGTTGCATGGAGGCACAATGTAACAACTTGCGCGAGCGGATGCACTAACTGCTGTGGACGCGTGGCATCGTTTGAATGAGATATGCGTGGTCGTGGGCACGCTCTGCGAAGTTGGTGGCTTACGCGCCTCGTCACCCTGCTTCTAAATAAAAGTTGATCAGGTGGTGCCAACTAGCCAGGTTGCGCATAGGCGTAACTCAACAACTGACGCCTTTGACTGTGTCTTCTATGCTGTACTGATCAATTCTCGTGCTATACAATGACTTACGCGAGCCAGCTGTCAACATTAATTACATGCTGACAAAATCTTCTCGAACGGATTTTCCTTGATATATGTGTTGTCAGTTGTCAGGCAATGATGATGCCGTTATAGCTTCTCGAGGAAGTGCGCCATGTGGCGCTCGCACAACCTGTCTCTTGCGCAACCTGAGATTGGCGCAACCTGATGTTGCGTAACCTAATGGTCTGGTGCAACATAATGATTTGGCGCCACCTGTTGATCGCACACTTTAATGGGTGGCGCAGCTTGATTTTTAGCCTATAGGACCCCCTTCAAAGTTTTCAAAACTTGAAAATACTTCAAAGTTTTAAAATACTTTAATTCATGCTAGTTTTGTCTGGGTTGCGCCAGTCAACTGTTTCAACAAACTTCGAATTTTAAGCGCCAGTTGCGCAACGGTTTCGAAAAGAATTTTTAAGCTATAAATAGCTGACTAAAGAGAACTTTTAACTTTTTATCGAAAGTTAATTCTCTTAAACTCTTTCATCATCTTCTTCCAAACTCTCGAAGCTCTCCCGACGATCGTCAATGGCCCCAAAGAAGTCTGCCGCTGCCAAGGAAAAAGCCATTACTGGTCTTCATCTCGTGCACCACCAATGAGAGCGCCTCAATACGCGCCACCGTCATCAAGGACTGAAAGAGCCAACCCAGCACTTGAAGGTGAACGTCGACTGGATTGACCGACTCTTTTTAGGGTTTTGGTCAATTTGTGCGTCTCACAACGTGTGCTACCTCTTTTAGAGTGTTGGCATACTTCATAACTTGCGCCTTCTCTTTTTAGAGTTTGGTTGCTATTCATATAGTATTCGTCTTTACGAACTGTGTTACGCGATTTTCAAATTTGTACTTTCTAATTTTGTGCGAATGCGCATAAAAGTAGTGCAACTTAAAATCATGCGCAATACAGATGTCGCGCAATGCAGATACTGTGCAATTAGATGTCGCGCGCAACATAAACGTCGTGCAACATAGATGTTGCGCAACACAGAAGTCACGCAACACAGATACTGCGCAACCAGATGTCGCGCAACATAGTATCGCGCAACATAGATGTTGTGCAACACGGAAGTCGCGCAACACAAATGTCGCACAACCTATGTCTTTTCTTTGTGTGTTATGCTCCATAGAATAGAACTCGTTTTGAGATTGACTCTTTGTTGTTCTTCTTCTTTTTGTAGTTGATCTTAGAGAAGACCTTGATGCTGAAAAATATGCTTCAGCTTTCAATGTACCATAATATAAAGAAGACTTATCTCATGTCTCATATCCTCAATATGATGGACCTGAATCCAGAAGGGCCATTCTCACTGCTCAAGAAAGCAACACTTTGTTATGTCTGATGAATGGTGAACCTTTAGAAAGTGTAGATAATGTGATTTATAAGAAACTGACTTTCCTATTTGGAGATGCAGTGAAGAAAACATCTCAACCAAAGACCAAGAAAGAAGAAATGATCTATCAATGTAAGGACAGAATTACATATCTCACTGAGATGTCAAAATATTTGTCCTTGTCCCGATATGAATTCTCCACTCATCCTCGACGGATGGCATGGGACATGACTCCAATTCAGCAAGCTAGAGTCGGAAAAATATGTTATAGGTTAGGTCCGCAAAGCAATGATCTATTTTACAGTACTTCAGATAAGTACAGTTCTAAGGGGTTTGAAGCCGAGTTGTATACCTCCAGAAGATTCATCGATGCTTCTTTCCGTCAGGGTGCCCATCTTTGCAAACACATTTGCTAAAGCTGAAGGAAGATACCCAGATCAGGCCATGCGTTTAACAAGCCTAGTCAATCCAGACATGAAACGTTGGAGCAGCTTAGTGATCTGGATTCTAGATCAGTTCAAGGACAAACTTCTTGAACTAGATCTTTATGAGGCCATCTGGACTACTGTTCACGGCTTTCGTCCAAATGCTCATATGTTCTTGGCTCTGATTGAAAGATACAATGAGAGAACCGATACCTTCATGACCCCTCACGGGAAAATTGGTTTTGCACTTCATGAGATGAAATATCTCTCACATCTTCCAATGGGTAATAACCCATATGAAGAATATGTGCCCACTAATGAGGAACTGAATATTCTTTCTATAGAACACTCTCAGATGGTGGCCGTGTTCGAGAAGCTTCTATGCCATTATAAGATATGCTCCCTTATCAAGCTTGCGATCCTTGTTTCTTCCAACCGCTCAGTAGTAGCGACATAAAAAAACTGATGGAAAAGTCCAAGCATACAGATAACATCTTGGATGTGGACTGGCACCCCTTCAAGGCTGGTGCTACTATTGAGAGTTATCTCAGACAGGGTTACAGACCTATGTCAAAAGAAGCCCAATTGGCGGATTTTCTTGCTTTATGGCTGCGACGGTTTATAGTTCCAGGGGCCAGTACAGCCGATAGATTTCACAGATGTATATTATTTGCTGTTGTGCATATAGTATTTGGCCACAAGATGGACATTCTTTCAGCGATGACTTGTCGCCTAAACGCAAGACTGCATTCTTTTGTAGACACTATGCTGCACGATAAGGCTGCTCGACTGGATTTCTCCCGTACTGAAATGCCATATACTTATTTGTTCGGGTGGTTATTGCTACATCATCCCAGTTTGATGGACCCTGATATGGGTAAAGTTGGGGGTAATTTCATCAGGCGTTATTCAAATGCTCGTTGAAATATAAACGCACTTTCAGAATGCTGAAGAGCTTTGAATCGAGGATCTGGATGGAGATTTCAATGTGTTCCCCCTCCTCCAGGATATGAGAATCTTCCTCCATAACAGATGGATTTAGAAGCAGCACCTCTCCGTCTGTCCCCGACTATTTTTGCATGGTTGAAGACAATCCGTCCGTCTCATCTAGTATATCGATTTGAGGAAGAGTGTTTTCTAGAACCATATTTGCCAAGTCGATTCGCTCGACAATTTGGTTATGATCAGCTCATGTGGGAAATTCCACTACTTGCCTTCAAGCTAAGGGTTTCTTGATTGATGGTGCTAGGGCTTGGAGATATTATAACGCCAGAAGCACTAAGGCTATATTCTCCATGCCCCGTAATCTTGCTCAGGGTCCGCGTATGTTATACACATACGCAAATTTCTATACTTCGGTAAACACTTTTGTCGAAAACTTTCATCTGGCCTACAGTTTTTCTAGTGATAAACGATCGAAGGATGGAGTTCGTACTGTACAATTGTTCAGGGATGCAGAAGATCGAGACCCTGCCGATGATCCTCTGGAGGCTTCTCTTGTAGGCTTCTAAGATGAAGTAAACAAGCCGTTGGATGTATCATTAAAAGTCCAAAAGGAAAAATCTCCTGCCAAGGGACTTAAGAAAAGGAAGACTGGAGATTCATCTGCTCCTTCGTATCATGATGATCTTCCTTCTTCTTCTAAAGCACCGGGGAAGAAAAAGATGAAGACTACTTTGATCATTAATGAACAGCCTACTACTAGGATGACTCGGTCCCAGTCGAAGCAGATACATGGTGGAACCTCTTTTGGGGAAGGAGAAATAACTCCTTCAATTCCAAAACAGAGTGGAGTCGCCCGAGAAGAAGTGCACAGAATACCAGAAGACCTTGATGAGGTCGAATAAGAGCCTGTAGCACCTCTGTTACGGAAGGCTAGAAGAAAATTGTTGGTGACTTGAGCAGAATGTCAAACCATTGACACTTCCTCCCTCCAAAAGGAATTTGACATATCATTATCCTCAAAGGAGGATCTACCATCTCAGAAAGGTAATTTCTATGCTTTTAAGCATAATTTTGAAATATGAATGATATACATTGATATTATTCTTTTTCATCTACAGAGACTACAACAGCTGATATTCCAGTCTCAATTAATACTGAGGCAATTCCAGGATATCGAGTTGTACGAACAACTGTTTCCATAACTGCCCTGGCTGCAGCAGGAGTAACATTGTCATCCCCTACTCTAAATATCCCAGAGTCCTCCAAAGAAGAGTTGCCTCCTATAGAATCTCAGGCTGGAGTTGCCGATCTTCCAGCCACTCAAACTCCTACTCGTTCTCAAGAAGATCGAGAGATGATAGACGCCCTCCTAGATTGTGACTATGGCGATGTGTCAATCAGAGATAATTCTGCAAGTGTTGCCGAAGAAGAACCAGTTCCAGTAAATGCCCACTGGTATTGACTAAAAAAATGCCATATAACTGTTGAGGATAAAGAAAATCCAATTGTTGAGGAGGGACATCCAAGCCCGAAAACTGGTGAGCCTGAAAATAAATAAGATCAAACTACGGCTCTTAAAGATGTTGGGAATGATAAAAATCCCAACACTATTATTGCAGAGACTCCGACCCCTACTGATCAAATCTTTGAAGTCAGGGATACAGAGGAGATTGCCCCAGTTAATCAGGCAGAATCAGGGGCCGGAAGCAGCCGTTTCTTATCAGGCGGTTCCGAAGCTGGGAGTAGTCAGGCAGCTGTGTCTGAAACTACCATGGCCAGACTTCGTTCTGATCTGGACATGCCCCGTGAAACCCCATATATATTGCCAGGATCAGGTAAAATTATGACCACTACTAAAATACAGCAAATTGGCGATGGAGGATTAGCGACGGATATTTTTCGTCGGGCATAGCGACGGCCTCGCAACTACCTTGTGACTGGCTACCGTCAGAAAGTAATGGATATTTTTTTAGGTTTTTTGCGTCAAAATCAGTCGCACATCCGTCGCTAATGTGACGAAACATTAGCGACGAATTCATGTCCGTCGCTAAAATGTCGCACATTGTGGCGCCAAAATCTGAAATCAATGGCGCGCTAAATTAGCGTCTATTTGGCGACGGATGTTCCGTCGGTAATCTAGTTGGTATTTAGCGGCTACTTACCGACGGATATATCCGTCGGTAATCTGTCGCTAAATACTGTAACCTAACTTAAATTGACCGACGGGGAGGGGAGGGGGAGGGGGGAGGGGGAATTTTTCATTCCCCCCAAAAAACTCTCCCTCTTCCCTCTCTCTCTCCGGCGAGCTCTCTCCGACGGGTCACATTCTCCGGCGAAGCTCTCTCCGACGGGATATCTCTCTCTCTCCGGTATGCTCTCTCTCTTCCCTCTCGCTCTCTCTGTTTAGGGTTTCGGGTTGGTGGGGGGGGGTCGGCTGTCGCTGGGGCCGACGGGGTGGGGGGAAGGTTGTTGAGGGCAGGGGGCAGGATAGGGTTTAGGGTTTCAGGGCAGGGGTAGGGTTTCATGTGGGAGGTGGGTGGGCCGGCTGTCGCAGGGGCCGGCGGTCATGGGGGGAGGGGGAGGGGCGGGGGGTGGATGGTGTTGGGTGCGGGGCGGGGTGAGGGGGAGGGGGGTTGGTGTTTGCTGTCAGGGAGGGAGGGGGTGGGGTGGGGGTTTGCCGTAGAGGGGTGAGGGGGGTGTAGAAGCATGGAATTTCAGAACCAGAAAATCTATGCGCCAGACTACATGCGCCAGAGCTTGGACAACATACTTCACAATAAAAGGCAACAAATATAGACATTGAAAGAGGACTTTTTATTTAACATATAAAAGTCTATTACATGTCTAAGAAAGACTGTACAAAGGAGAATTTCTACAAAAAAAAGATCCTAAGTCTATAGCCAGCAGCCAACATGCGCCCTCAAGTAGGCGCAGCAATCAACATGCGCCCGTAGCCAGGCGCATTCCACCATGCGCCTTCAGCAAGGCGCATCCTTTTTAGCAGCTCAGTTATGTGCATCCCAGTTATGTGCATCCCTTCAGCAGCCCAGTTATGTGCCGCTCTTCCAGCCAGGCTCACCGCCGTCTAAATGCTTCGACTAATAAAGCATTTATTGAGCAGAACGAGGGTGGCAATCAACCCTCTAGCCAAGGAAGAAAAAAGAACCACAAGCCAACCCGTGGCCAGGGGAGGCTTCGAAAGAGCCTCCAAACACCAAGGAAGACCGTGATCGAAACCGCGATCAAAGAAGCAGCTTTCAACACAACCTGAATAGGCTACACCCATTTTGAAGGAAGAAAGAGCCACCAAAGCCGCAGTACCCGCCATTCCGATCTACGGCTCTTCCTGTACAACGAAGACGAGGCTCGAGCATCCCTATCTTTGGATGCAACAGGCACCTTCCGCCTGCCTCGGAAGCCCTAAACTCCGACTTTTGGATGTAACAGTCACCTTCAAGTGCATCAGCGAAGACACTGCGTCGTATCTTCACCCTCGGGAGCATCTCGTCAACAGAATGCATTCGAGTACACAAGTTCATATCGGAAAGACGTGAAAGAACGAGAAGCAAACCCTCTCTCCATGCCACTATTTATAGGCCGGGCAAATCAAACCCATGGGCCAAGTGGATGGCTCTCCGAATTTCGTGCAATAAATTTACATTAAATGGATGAACCGGACACTTCGAATTCAGCTAAGTCAAAACGGCTATTTAAAGCACTCGAAGAACGTAACAGTCGCACCATTAAAGATGTGTCACGAAGCGGATGCGCCGGCCAGACCGCGCATCACACAGACGCGTCCTTCAACATCAAGCGCATCACACAGACGTGCCTTTCAGCACCAAGCGCATCACACGGGATGCGCCCCTATGCGTCCCCATACGCCTAGTGGAACGCCAACCGACGCGCCCACTCAGCTGTCCATCGAATGTCACAAACATTAAATGCTGAACTGACAGAGTTGGCAGCACGCCTCCCAAAGTCTGAACAGTCGGCAGCTTTTTCAGAAGACGAAGCATCGCCAACGTCAGCATCATCATTACTTCCCTCCGACGGCTACTGCCATGTGGCCACCCAACCATCTCGCATGCACCTCCGTAGCCATGCGCCCAAATCTGCATACGCCTTAAAAGCTGTGCGCCTCAGACTTTTCACTGATCCCTAAAGACAGAAGAAAAGTCACTGTTAAAACTCTGCATGCGCCTCAAAAGCCATGCATCCCAGACTTCTTCCTGATCCCGAAAGACAGGAGTAAAGTCACTATTAAAGCCTCGCATGCGCCTCAAAAGCCATGCACTCAGAATGGTTCGTGACTCCTAAAGGTTACGAGCCAAAGTCTCCTCATGCACCCAATCCTAGGCGCATCTTACCAGATCATTCCCCCACCAAATCCGAGATCTCCGAGCCATGGGTCGATGACACGTGTCCTTGGACTCAACTCATCCGAGATCTCAGCAACAGAAAGATCTTCTCCTCTGCTACGTGCCGGTCCACAACAGCAGTATGAAGAAGTCAACCCCTCGATCAGGGCGCATCGTCCATGCGCCTCCATCAGCAATCAACACGTGGCGTCCCCGCGTACAGGTGCATCCTACATGCACGCATGAGCAGCCAGCCTGCAGACTATATAAAGAGAGGGACCATTTCCTTCTTCCATACCTACGTACACACATACCTACCTATAACGAACACACAGAGACTTCGCACCACCAGAGAGGCAGATCCAGACACTTAACGTCTTCCTCCTCTCAGCAAGCTCTAGCACCCAGAGCAATCCAGACCTTCAGAGAACCGATAACCGTTGTCAGATCGTCAACGGAGTCAACGTATTACCACTCACTCCATCGGCACAAGGAACCCAGATAAACAAAAGTGTACTCCTAGGATTACATCTAAGTCCTATATTGTAATACTGTTCTGTTTGTATTGAAATTTGCAATCAAAGAATTTTAATGGCAAATAAGCTGGCGACTCTGCTGGGGACCTCTTTTTCCTCCACCGAGAAAGCTGTGTCGCAATCCGACGATGTGAAGGTGGGCTCCTCCCACAAGACGCTGGTCGTACGCCTCAATCAACAGGCGTATGAGGAGTTCATCTCTGAAGGCAGTGCGAGTCCTTCGAAGCGGCTGCCGAAGCCGAAGAAGACCCGTCGAGTCTGGGTGCGCAAGGTCGATGCCTTGGGCACCACCACCGAAGGGGATGTGCCGATCCAGCCTTCCCTTCCTACTGACATCCTCAGCAACCAAGATGCGCCCGCTGGTGCAGCGCATCTCTCGGGGAAACGTGCGGCTAACCACATTCCCCAGCCATCTCCCTCTCAGGCGAGGAAGATGCGTCGACGGAGCAGGGGCGCAGCCAATGCCCCGCGCATCACTTCTGATGTGCCACAGAAAGTCTCTGTCTTTGACAGACTCACTCGCTGTAGTGGCGAGGAGAATTTGGATTCTGAGTACTACGCGCCCCAGCGGTCTGGTACGAAGAAATCCAAGGCAGCACGGGTTATACGCCCCAAACGTGCTTTGCCAGCAACAAGCCAGAAGCATGCGCTCACAATCATGTGCAATGCTGATGGTAAGTTGTACAAGGTCGACTCGAGTGCTGCGATGCCGATAACGAGCCGACCTTCAAAGTCCTTGTCTCACTTGGGCGCATCTACTACATGCACAACCAAGTTGAGTAAGGCAAATCCAGTGGTCTTTAACTCCCGTGCCTCCTCTGGTTGTGCGTTTGAGGTCCGTTCAAGTCACTCCAAATGCTGTGGTTCCCTCACTACTGATCGGGATGCCTGTTTGGTATTAGATCAGGGGGCGCAACACTCACTTGACCACCCCGGTGCTTGGCCTTGCCATGCGCCTGAAGGTGGTACGGAGGTGGCACTCTCCTCCAACGATCTGTGCAACGTGATCACTCACAAGCGCCGATTAGGAGAGTCGACTGACAAGCACGATGTGCCTCTCACGGGGCATACTTGTGCTGTGGTCACCATCAACTGCTGTTGCAAAGCGGCTATCCCACCAAGGCAGTCGGTGTTCCAGTGGCTGCAATCATCGACACCCCTTCGACGTCGCCTCGGGAAGAAGGTGTCAACAGAAGAAGAACCCACGGTTGCTTCATGCAACGTGATCTCCAACTCCTCGTCAGTCCGAAAGGCGACTGGCAGTTCCTCTTCCTTGTCTGAAAGCCAGCCGAGGAAAACCAAGACAGCTGTCTCATCCTCCGGAGTGTTCGAAGGCACCCGAGCGAGAAAGAAGTTCTTAGAGGAAGCTGGGGGTAGTCAGACCCTTGTCGAGCCTCCTTCCGAAGACGAGTGTGTCCAAAGCACACCTGGGGCAGATCCTCGAGGCGAAGTCAGCCTCCCAGAAGCCCCTGAAGACGAGGATATGCCCCAGAACATAGCTGGGGGTAGTCTAGCATCTACGGACCCGAGTTTCGGAGACGAAGAGGCCCTTCAAGACGGAGCTGAGGGTAATCAGGCCCTTGCAGATGCGCCTGTGGTGAATATTCTCCCGAACATAGCCGGGGGTAGCCAAGACGAAGCTCCAGGAGAGGCAACTCCCCTACAAGAGAGTGAGGCCTCAACCCATCCATCCACTCCCGACCGCGTCATGACAGTAAACGTGACTAGGGCTGATGTCGAGTCTGATGCGCCGCCAACAGACCTCGTCCAGCGCATAGATACTCTGGAGGGAGGACTTAAAACCCTCTCTGCCTCCATACAAACACTGACTCAAGCAGTGTTTGAGATACGGTCAGCTTTGACCAGGACACCTTCTACCGGTTCCGATCCAGGGGCCAATGGAGAGTCGAGTGTACCCCTTCAACGGGTATCCTCGGACGCAGATCGCCGAGAAGCACCTCGGACGTCGGAGCCCTCAAATGCTCAACATCCGGTGGTACCACCTTTCCCGACTCCCAGCTCCATGGAAGACGTGGTCGAGATGATCAGGGACCTGCGCGAGCGCTTTGAGTCCAAGACGAGACAAGATGAGCGCCAGAAAATGGGCATCCCCAGCTTTATCCTCTCGAGTGGAACAAGGTGGTTTATCCTCCAAAGTATAAACCACAAACACTGACGCCATACGACAGGAAGGACTCTCCGCGTCGTTACCTGACGTATTTCCAGTCTCAGATGAGACATCTTCCGAAGGAGGATGCACTACTTACCAGCATATTTGTTGGGGCACTAAAAGGAGTGGCGTACGACTGGTACTGCAGCCTCCCCGACAATTCAATATCTTTCTTCGACGACCTGACGCGCCTCTTTCTTGATCGTTTCTATGACGACGGGAAGGACATGACAATGGCGTCCCTTATAGAGATACGCCAGAAGGAGAAGGAAACAATTCGAGTGTTCATCGAACGATTCCGACAGGCCTGCTTCAGACTGCCCCCGGGCATGCCAGAACATGCGCTTCTCTCCTCCTGCAGCATGAACATGCTGCCTGCAGTCAAACTCTGGCTTAACTCTACTCCTCCTCCTGACTGGAGCTCCTTGATCATTGAAGCAGAAGCCGCAGAAAAGAAGGCGGCCAATGCTCGTCTTCTGGGAGTCAGTTTCCCTGCCTTCGAGGACAAGGGGAAACGGCCTGCAGCCAACAACCCTGGACGAGAAACAAAGGGGAAGCAGGCATTGACCGTCAATGCCTCAAAAGGTGCATCAGCACCTATCCAGAAGCCTCCACTTGCACCAAGGCCAAAGGAGGTTTATTCGTTCAACGACGAAGACACCCTGCAACTCTTTGAGATACTGAAGCAGGGTGACAAGATCAAGCTTCCGGACCCGAAGCGTCCCGATGAGGTTGGGAATGTGGACAACCCGAGGTACTGTCACTACCATCGGTTTGTCGGACACCCAACCAAGGACTGCTTTGTCCTCAAGAATTACATCCAGCGCATGATCAATGCGGATGTAATCTCCGTCGACTACGAAGAGAAGACGGTGTCAGCCAACGTGGTGTCACTCCAGTTTGGCACCCTGCCGCCGACTACAAGACAAGATGGCGTCGTCCCCATCCCTAAGACGACAATGGAGGTGGTTAACCTACCACCTACCCATGACAACGTGAGTGGACTCATCCCACTCACTACATCTCGGGGAGAGATCCTATAGGTTCATCCCGATCTCGTCTCCGAGGTGACTCAACCGGAGGTACGCCCTACCTCCAAATCCAAAGGCAGGAAGATCAAGTCTTACTGTATGGTCTCTTCTTCAGTGGAAGAGGCACTTCCTGTGCAGACGCGTTCACAACAGAACGTCCAACCCGACGAAGCTGCCGTCGAGGTGGTGCCTTCGGGCACCGTCCCTGCTGTCCAGGACGAGGGCCCGTCTAAGCCCCCAGTAGCCAATAAGCAGAAGCAGATAGAGACCCGCTTTGACAGGCCTCTATGAAAGGAGAATGCTTCGGGGCTAGCCAAGCCCCACAACTTCGACATACTGGCACAATTGGCCAGTACTCCTGCCCGCCTATCGCTGTTCGAGCTCCTTCGTCTTTCCAAAGACTCCTGAGAAGCTCTCTGTGAAGCTCTAAAGGATGCTGAATCCTTTCTCAGTCAGGTCAAGCAGCCTAAAGATCTCCCGACTGTGTGCAAGCATTGTCACTGTGCAGAGAGGTTATCCCCAATATAACTTTCACCCAACAGGACATGCTGCTCAAGCACAATCGACACAACAGGCCGCTGTATTATACAGGGTACATTGGTTCAGTCAAGGTGAAGCAAATTCAGATTGATCCGGGGTCTTCCCTCAGCATCATCCCGAAGACGCTGCTCTCAATACTGGGGATCCCAATGTACCGACTGGCGCCCTCCAACACAACAATTAGTGGTTTCAACGCCAGCAAAAGCGAACCACTGGGCAAAATACGACTAAAGTGCCACATCGGTAACCTCAGAACCGAGGTCACTTGTTATGTTGTGGATGCCGAAGTCAACTACAACATTCTGTTGGGTCGCCCATGGCTGCACGAGTACATGGTGGTGCCGTCCACGCTCCACCAATGTTTGAAGTACGTGTCCACCAACAACGTCATCCATACGGAGTTTGCGGACATCGACCCTTTCAAAAGGGATTGAAGTCTACTTCATCGATGCCGACTTATATAAGTCACCTGACGAGGAGGAAGCCAATGATGCTGACGACGAAGCAGAAACAGCAGCAGAGCCGAACATGGAGCCTGAGGTCACTCCCGATGCTCCTTTGAAGATCCGACTCAAAGGCAAACCGCCTCAGAAGTTGCCTCCCATAAGCATTAAGCTACCCGGAAAAGCGCTAGCCGCTCCTGAAGCTCCCTTGAAGATACGCCTCAAGGAAAAGCTGCCTCAGATATCGGCTCCCCTTGTGGCAAAACTACAAGGGAAGGCACCAATCACCGGAGGCACAGCGGAGGAACCTCTGAAGGTACGTCTTAAGGGCAAGCCACCGCCATCGCAGCCGCCAGAGAAGGCCCACGTAGTCCTCTCGGACTCCAAAGCCAACGCAGTGGTGGACTCTTCCGATCCTACTCCAGTGCTTACAGATGAAGAGTTGGGGAAATATATCTCAGCTGATGTAGATGCCCCTTCTCTAGACAATGTAATCCCGTGAGATAAAATCTCGTATTTCATCAATAACAGAGTGTCTTTTAATTATTCTAGTCTTCCACATTGGAATGCCATGTATACATTAGATAACGCTCTACGGTCGTTGCAAACATAAATAACGACCGTCCATCATGTAAATCGAGTAGTCCCGTCCCAATGGGTCTGTTACATAGTCCCACCACGGAGTCGAGATGAAAAATCCAGCATCTTTGGCAAGGTTGAGCGTCATCAAGACCTTCCGCCACTCGAGCCAGAACCAGATACCGGCGGAATGCAACTCTATCGGTACACGGACAAGGCAAAGTACCTCATCAAAAAGATGGGTTACGACCTAAAAAGCGACAAAGGCCTGAACTACGGTAAGGGTCGACGTCTCCCTCTCCTGCTTCCAACACCTAAAAAAAAGTCGCAGGACTACTACAACAAAACTCGACGGGGGGTAGGCTATGTCACGCCACCGTCAACTCCAGAGAGTTCAGACGCATAAGAAGTAGAACATTCTCACTCGTCCGAAGCATCAACGTGGGATTCCGATACCAGTATCGGATCTGTCTTCAAGAGAGTGCTGTCAGCCAACATGACATCTGTACAATCTCAAGAAGAAGAAGGCGAAGACCAAGCGCCGAAATTCTTCGAAGAAGAATCCTGGGCTCAACGCCTAGGACAACAATGGGAGTCTCATTTTGAATTACGTGAACCTCCCACCGAAGACGAAGTCGAGCAGATCGACCTTGGGGATGGATCTTCTTCCAAACCCATCTTTATCAGCAAAAGCCTAAAAGGAGAAGACCGAGAATCTTTAATCCAGCTGGCTAAAGAGTATATCGACGTCTTCGCCTGGAGTTACGAAGATATGCTGGGACTTGATCCCTAGATCGCGATGCATAGGTTGAACATCTTACCTGATGCCAAGCCTATCAAACAACAACAGCGGCGCTTCCGTCCGGACATCATGAACGCCATCGATCAAGAGGTGGACAAGCTCTTGACCAGCAGCTTCATCCGTGAAGAACAACACCCAGATTGGGTAGCCAACGTCGTCCCCGTCACCAAGAAGAATGAGAAGATACGAGTCTGTATCGACTTCAGGGACCTTAATTCTGCTTGCCCGAAGGACGAATTCCCGCTTCCAATCACCGACGTGATGATCGATAACACATGTGGCTTCGAGCGCATGTCCTTCATGGACGGGTATTCGGGCTACAACCAGATAAAGATGTTCCCTGACGACGCAAAACACACGTCATTCAGGACTCCAAAGGGCATTTTCTGCTACACAGTGATGCCCTTCGGCTTGAAGAACGCTGGTGCGACATACCAACGAGCTATGAGCACCATTTTCCGTCAGCATCTTCGCAAGACAGTTGAATGCTATGTCGACGACATCGCAGTCAAGAGCCGTCTCAAAGGAGATCACCTGCAAGACCTCAAGACAGTCTTCGATCTCATGCGGGCACATCAACTCAAGATGAACCCCGCTAAATCCTTTCTTGGGGTTTCTAACGGAAAGTTCTTGGGCTTCATCATCACGGCGAAAGGCATTCATGTCGATCCCGAGAAGACCAAAGCTATCCTTGATATGGACCCTCCGAAGAACCTTCGAGAACTTCGAGGACTACAGGGACGTCTGGCATACATTCGGAGGTTTATAGCAAACCTTTCCGGCAAATGTCAACCCTTCACCCAGCTCATGAAGAATGGAGTCTCTTACGTCTGGACAGAGGAATGCCAAAAGGCTTTCGACGATATCAAAGCCTACCTGACGAGCCCACCAGTCCTGGTGGCACCCGTCGCCGACAAACCGTTTCTTCTCTACGTTCGAGCTATGGATCACTCCCTCGGCGCTCTGCTGGCTCAGAACAGCGATACAGGCTATGAGCAAGCAATCTACTACCTCAGTCGAACTCTGATCGGGGCCGAATACCGATACAACCCCGTTAAGAAAGAGTGCTTGGCTTTGGTATTTGCCATCCAAAAGACTCGACATTATGTCTCGGGGCAGACAATTCATGTCATTTCCCGAGTCAATCCGCTCAGGGTCCTCATGACGAAGCCAGGATCACTGAACTCCCGGCTAGCCACATGGGCGATCTTACTAACACCATACAACATGGTGTTCGTTCCGTAAAAAGTCGTTAAGGGTCAAGCTCTGGCCGACTTTTTAGCTGCATACCCCATCCCAGAGTCCTCAAGACTCTATGAAGACATCCCGGATGAGGTCCAAGAATCAAATGTCATCGAAGAAGGCTCCGTCTGGCGGATATTTTTCGATGGTGCTTTAAGAACAGGCTCCAAAGGCCAAATCGTCACAGGAGTGGGGGTGGTATTAGTCTTCCCCGATCAGCTGGTCATCCAGCGTGCTTACTCCCTTTCAAAGCCGTGCTCCAACAATGTTGCTGAGTATAATGCGCTCATTATGGGACTCCAGCTGGCGCAATAGCTGGGGGTGAATCATCTGGAAGCCTACGGCGACTCAAAGCTCGTCGTAAACCAGATCAGAGGGCAATACGAGGTTCGCCATGAAGATCTGATCCCCTACCATGAAGTTGCATTGAACATCATTTCAATCTTCACCGGGTTCTTCATCGAACACGTACCTCATCTACAAAATCTGGAGGCTGATAATCTGGCTGGCCTCGCAGCCTCATTGGTGGCACCCCTCGGAACTCAATACTACGTCACGGTAGTGGGTCGAGACTTGGTCTGCCCTAAAAACAACCTGCGCTCACAAGTGGCCCACGCCATGTCAATGGGTGCCGGTGTTAACGTCCGAGATTGGAGATTCTCGTTCATCGACTTTACTGTCTACGGAATTCTTCCAGAGGACCCGAAAGAAGCTGTCTCAGTCAGGAGACGCTCTCTTCGATTCTACTACGATACAGCCACTAAAATGCTGTATCGACGCTCCTATGATGGACTTCTCCTTCGATGTTTGTCCAACAAAGAAGCAGCCGAAGCCCTTCGAGAAGCTCATGATGGAATCTGCGGGGCCCATCAACCTGGTCCTAAGTTGCAGGACCGACTGCGATGCATGGGCTACTACTGGCCAACCATGGCCGCTGACGCTGTCGAATATGCTAAGAAGTGCCATGCGTGCCAGCTTCACGCAGACTTCATTCATACACCATCCGAACCACTACATCCTACAGTCGCCTCCTGGCCCTTCGAAGCTTGGGGAATGAACATTGTAGGACCGATCACCCCTCCTTCATCGAGAGGACATCGCTTCATCCTAGCAATAACCGACTACTTCTCCAAATGGGCAGAAGCAGTTCCGCTGGCAGAAGTGAAAAGCTCCAGGGTGATCAGCTTCATCAAGCACCACGTCATCTACCATTTCGAGATACCCCGAAGGATCATCCACGATAATGGTCCTCAGTTCATCAGCCATATTTTTAGCCGATTATGTGATAAGAATCGCATTCAAAACGTGGCATCAACCGCCTACAATCCGACAGCAAACGGATTTGCAGAGGCATTTAACAAGACTATCGTCAGGCTACTCAAAAAGGTCGTGTCATCCAACAAACACGACTGGGACGAAAAGCTCGGCGAATGCCTTTGGGCCTACCGCACAACGGTACGGACCCCGACAGGCAACACACCATTCTCCTTGGTCTACAGGAGCGAAACGGTACTGCCTCTCGAGATTCAGATACCCTCACTCCGCGTAGCAATCACAAACCAACTCACAGAAGAAGACAATCAACGTCGTCGTCTGCGGGAACTGGAGGCACTTGATGAAAAGCGTCTCCTAGCTCAACAGCGCATCGAACTCTACCAAGCCCGTATATTACAGGCTTTCAACAAAAAGGTCAAACAGAGGACTTTTCAAGTAGGCGACCTGGTTCTGGCAGTCAGGAGGCCGATGGTGTTGACTCACAAAACACCAGGAAAGTTCGAGCCCAAATGGGAAGGACCTTTCATCATCGAGATGGTATACTCAAACGGTGCTTACCGCCTCGCCAAACCCAATGGGGACTTGTTTATGATGCCCATCAACGGTAAGTTCCTAAAGAAGTACTACTCTTGACATCTTTTCAGACATGTACTTCCACTCCACAAAATCATACGCTTCCGGAACCCAGCTGTTCCGTGGCATCCTCCAGTAGAAGAGAAACCACGTCCACATCACCTCTGAGTTGTTCCCCTACGCCCTACAAGGTAGAATCTTATACCCCGTAAGACTACGCTGTCCTTCATGTTTACCACGTCCATATTACCTCTGAGTAAACATCCCGTACAGACAACCCCGTATTGCCGTACATTGATCGTAGAACTTCCACGTCCATATTACCTCTAAGTAGTTCCGTGTATCCCCCAAAGTCATTTCTACCACGTCCTTAACACCTCTGAGTAGGAGGATTCTATCATTCGAACCCCATATTTGCCACGTCCACATCACCTCTGAGCAAACATGAGGGTTCTCTCAAACTTATTATCTGTACCTAAAACCAAGGTACGCAAAAGATAATAGGTCCACACAAATCATCGAAGTTTATGACAAGCAAAAATGAACACATCATAAAAAATGGTGTACTTCTTTATTTCTAAAAAAAGGAGAGTAAAGGATTACACTATCCCCAGCAAGAGTTGTAAATACACAAAAAAGCAGAGACTACAAGCCCTAAATATCCCCAAGGTTGGCGGAAAGCTCTGTAATTCGGCATTTCAAGTCCGCCGCCCTTGTCTCCACAGTTGCCAAGACTCGACGTTCAGCTTCTTGACGTATCACTTCAACAGCCTCAGCAGAAGTTTCATTCTCGTGCTTCTTATCAAGCTGCTGTCTCTGCTGAGCCAGGGTAAGAGCTCGGAGAGTGAAAGCTGCTTTCTCTTTCTTGAATGCTACGTATTTAGCCTGGACACGTTCGGCGTCCAATAGGAGTCGGGCCCGCTGGTCCTCAAGGCGGCGGATCTGGGCATCAATCTCCACGATTTTAGCGTCCAACGCAGCTCACATCTCCACTGTCTCCCGCGTAGACTGAGATAACCGCTCTACTGCAGCTTCAGTCTCAGCCACTTCGCGTTCCCAGACACTCACAGTGGCCTGGTAGGAAGACACAGTCTCGACGAGCAGCTTCTCCTTCTCCGCATCTATCAGGATAGAGAGGTCATTTCGCTGGATGCACCCTAATTCAGAAAGCCGTTAGTCCAACTCAGCCACCGTGGCTTCCGGAATGTCGGCCATATGATCGTGGCCCTGGTGAATACGGATCAGGTTGATATGAGGCAGTGCCAGAGTTTTTGCCGTCTCCAAGCTCCCATTGGCATCCATCACTGTCGATACCCCCCCTCTGCAGCATTTTATATACTGCCTCGACGATGAATTTCACGTATTCATCTGCATCCGCCAGCACCTACGGCGTCATGGCAGGAGTTGGAGGAGCTGCTCTGGTTAGCGGACCGGAAGAAGACCCGCCGACCTCAATCTGCGAGGCTGGACCCTCGGCATCAACAGGCTCTTCATCAACAGGGGCTTGAGTACTAGCCCGAGGAGCCACAGGAACAGAAGAAGCCGGCACAGGTGTCGAGATAGTACCCCAAGTGGAAGGAGCAACAGAGGGTTCCATCACACCCTTACCCTTCCCGAACTCGAAAGTACCACCGACGTCAGTAACCACCTCTCCAGTTCTCAACGTGCTATCAGCAGCCAATCCCTTCCCTGGCAGAATGGGGAGATCAACACTTGCCTCCTGACTCGTCCCTGAAGTCAGGACCGCCAGACGAGTCTCTTCATTAAATCCCTCTACAGGGATAGGATCTGTCGCTACCTCCTGATTGGTAGCCACCTCAGCTTCCGCCGCTGAGTCTGGGGTAGAGCTCGACAATGATGCAGCCGACCTCCCCTCATCATAATAAGGAGGGGAATCAAACCTCTCATCTGTTCCAACCATCTCTGTTGCCCCCGTAACAGGCTCTTGCAACTCTGGAGCATCATCTGAAGACGACGAACTCTACCCCACTTCATCACCGGGAAGCCGCGTGCCTGCTGGACCCTCGGCATTCGAGGCCCCCGCGATGGCCTTCATCATCTCGGAAGCTGCTACATCCTCAGCTTCCCTTCTGACATAATCTGGGGATGCTGGAATCTCTGTCACGACCCACACCCTAGAGTAAGGGCACGAGAAGTGGGTACGTCCAGCCTACGCCACAGTGTCGACGGTAGAACGCTGTCCTAGGTCAATCATCTAACAATATAAGGTACCTGTACAGTTTATACTCTCCGAGTGGAGGTAACATCACAACATATAGTCTCAATCACATCTAAGGTAGAAGAATGAAAGACAGAAGATAGATAGTAACTCAAAGAGAACCATAGCATAGATGAAATAAGTCTAAGTGTCTAGGATACATAACATCCAGAATGTCAACTCATAATACAATAAGTCTAAGAGTCTATACATCTCCACATCTCAAAATACAACTCAGAATGTGAGACAAAATATAAATATAGAAAAGACTGCCTAGACTAAACGGGTCTAGACTACTGGAACAACATCCTCAGCTGCAGGTGGATCCTGCTGAGGGTCCTCAATACAAGTGCCATCTAGTCCTGCTCCATAATAAGTAGTCACCCATGCCTCGTCCTCATCCTCTGTAATATTTTCAACAGGTCCAATCAGGACAGGAACGAGCATAATATATCTCACACAGTTTATATCAGGTTAGGAAATACGATACTGGCAATAGAGTAAGATACATGAACTGCTGAAAGGAAATATACACTGTAAAAGAGATAGCTGTAATGAAATATCTACTGTATATAGAGAACTGTAGTGACTAGTGATGTAGAGCACAAGATAGGCATGTGAATGGCTAGAATTTATACATGACTACACTACTGAGTTTGCACATGACTACTTTGGAATTATTCACATGTCCACTTTTACTCCCCCGTTTCCCCAATCAATACACAAGGATCTATACAAGTTACGTTATTATACATGATATCATATGGGGCCCATGAAAGGGTACACATGATAGTATACATAAGGGCTCAGTAAACATGAGAGTACATGATTACATGAGTGCACATGAATGATGGAAGCATAGGAGTACATGATGATAGTGAAACACACATAACATGAAGTACCCGATGCTCCCGAGAGGGATAACATCTCATGTAAAGATCCATATAGTACCAATCCGTGTTACCAATATGACAGCAACAAGTAAAGTAATCTAGAGCAAGAAGTAAAGCCTGAACAAGTATGAAACGGTCAGAGAATGTACTCGCCTGATAACTGAATGTCTGAAGAGGATATACTGTCTGAGGAGAGGTGTATGGCTCCTAATCAGAGCAATACAAGTCACAATGTATCCACAATGGTAAAAATAAAGTATACAATGCATACTACATAATTCTAGGTCAATTTGGTCAAAAGTCAACTCTTGGTCAACTCAATAGTCAAACTGGGTCACAGGAAGTCATACTAGGTCACAGGGGATCAAACTGAGTCAAATAAAGTCAAACAAGGTCAAACAAGTCAAGATTAGTTAAATCTAGGTTAAAGTCAACTCCTGGTCAACACTCTAATCAAACTAGTCAAATACTAGTCAACATGATCAATCTGGGTCAAGTCTAAGTCAAACTTAGACCAACTAAGGTATTGGTCAAACAAAGACTAGTCAATCAGGTAATTAGGTCAACCAAGACTAGTCAATAAGGTAATTGGGTCAAACATGGTCAGACTAGTTGAACTAGTCATTATTAGGTCAATTAGGTCATGGTTTGACCAATAGTTGACTTTAGTCAACCATGGTCAACAATGGTCAACTAGTAGTATTTTTAGGTCATTAGGTCATTTAGGGTTAGCCTCAAGCCATAGGCTAGTCACCTTGGCCATAGGCTAATGACTTAGGCCTATAAGCTATGTCATAGGTTTCTATATATCCTATACTTATTAGTCATATATATAGATATATATATATATATATATATATATATATATATATATATATATATATATATATATATATATATATATATATATATATATATAGATATACCCATCTATCTAATACCTATATGCCAATATAGGAACACTCTATATATATAATACCAAACCCATATATATATATATATATACATTCTCATATATATGTATATATATATACCCATATATATATAATGACACTAATACAATATATATATATATATATATATATATATATATATATATATATATATATATATATATATATATATATATATATATATATATATATATATATATATATATATATATATATATATATATACATGATACCCAATATATATAACCCCTATATATATCCTTAACTATATACACCAATATATATAACTATATATAATATAACATATATATACATAAACCTATATATATATATAGAGGAAATTATATAGAGGAAATTAGAGAGAGGGATGGAAATGAGATAGAGAGAAAGAGAGAGAGAGAGAGAGATGGACATAGAGTGAGGGATGTTTCAGAATTCCTGAAACTAGAAATCCCAGCCCCCAACCCATACACACAATTATACACACACACACTTAATATATACATATATATTTATATATATAAAACCTATTTATATATTACATATATATATAGAGAGAGGGATGTGAGAGAGGGATATAGAGTGAGAAAGAGGGGGACAGTGAAGGCTGGACAGGGGGGAGGAGTGTGGTTCCAGAAATCTGGAACCAATCCAGACCCAAACACACACACACAGTACATACATACATATATATGTACACATGTACACAACTACACATACACACTACCATTTAGCCCCAAATTTCACCCACACTCACACATACATATATACTACGTATATATGTACTAAAATACACTCACACAATGTATTAATCTCAAACAAAATCGATTTAAAATTCGATTTTGCAAAACTGGAAAAATCCCTAAAATCTGGAAATAATGGGCTGTGTAGGTAAACAAGGGTAACTCGATTCTCGTGCACTAAACCGAGCTATGGCTCGCAACAATGGGTGACACCCCATAGATATACTAGTGTCCTAGGTTCCTGACACGATACCACGACACAGTTTTACGTGTCCAAACACGCAAAACAAACACTCGGGTAAGCTCTGATACGCGCACACAATAACAGTGTCGTGCACGCGTTCCAGGAGCACGTGGACACACCACGAGACACGACACGTCTCGTGGTCGTGCATACGTGTAGCCCACACGTATGGCTACACGTTCCACATCCTGACACGTGTCCACGACACGCATGGACACAGAACGAACCCCGTATCAGTCGTGAAAATACGACTGATACACGCGAGTTCAGACCGCGTCGTGCACGCGGTTGCACGCGTCGTGCTCGTAACACAGGACACGACGCACCACGTGCTCGTGTCCACGTGTACGCCACGAATAGGGCTTCATGCCCGTGTCACTACGAGACACTCTAGTGTCGTGTCCACGCGACACGACACGCTTAAAGTCGTGCCCGCGCGCGTGTGTGCTGACAGCGCGTGTCCAGTACGAGTGAGTTTTCTCACTCGACACGACACGACGTGACACGAGACTTTGGGGGCATGTTCGCAGACATTGCCCCCTTGTCTGTGTCAAATCTTACGTGTCCTAGTGGCCTGTATAGTGCGCACGAGATGTCGGGTAGCAGGGCATGCACGATGGGCTCGTACGGTCGGTTCGTATCCAATTTGGACACGGACACAGCACTAAAATGTGCTCAGTCCACGTGTTCTATGGTCAGCAAGTCTAGGGCTACAAGTTTGTGTAATTTGTTTTACAAAAACACAAAAACAAGTCCATTGTGGCATTTCACCAAATAAGGGTTTCTAGGTTAGGATACGTGTCCGATACGGACACCAAAACACTTCTAATTTCCACCAAACCTTACCCACAGTTATGGTAGTCCTACATGAATGCATTTATGAAGAAATATTAGGGTTTTAACTAAGTTTGAGGGAAATTACCTATTGGTGCAATTCCAAGGAAAATCAAAGAAAAGGGGGTGTGTGCTCTTCCACTCGATGATGTCCAATGCTTCCAAATCCTTGATTGCTAGTTCCTCTTAGCACCCTAGATGTTGTAGGATCCCAATGCAAGAGACTAGAGTGAATTTGGATCAAGAATGATCAAGTTGTGAAGGTTTGAAGAAAAAAGGATTTTCTAAGAATTAATTTCATGTAAATTATTCATGAATTAATTCAATAGGATTTTATAGAATTGTGGGCTGCCAAGGGAGGGGTCCTTGGCTGCCATGGGGGGTAGGGGAGGTGTCCTTGGCTTTCTTCTAGGCTAAGGCAAGACTTGTGTAAAGGGGTTGGATATTTTGAGTGGTTTAAGGAAAATATCTTAAAAAGTTAATATCTAGATATTTAACCACTTTATCGCATGACCAAATCTTCATCCTAATGCTTCTAGGTTAGTGGCTAACCTCTAGTTTAGGGTAGGATAGGTTAGGGACTAATCATGGGACTTTAACCATGATTAAATAATATTAAAATCACATAATCACAAATAAAGTCTAGTAAATTACCAAAATACCCTTTAGGCTAAAAATCACTAATTTGGTGTTCTAAGCCTATGGCTAAGCTCTCATGGTCATGGCAACTTCTAGGTTAGAGAAAACTAGGGTTTACACTAAGTTATACTAACCAAAATCACAAAGTCATAAGTTATGACTTAGCATGACTTTAGAAATGGTTTAACTTAACTAAAATCACCAAAAAATCATACCATGACTAAAATACCACTAATAAATAATAAAAATAATAAATTTTCAAAAATTCCTAATTTCAGAAAACAGGGTGTTACAAGTCTACCCACCTTAAAATAATTTCGTCCTCGAAATTTAGATGGTCGTACTCCTCCTAGGTCAAACCTCCAACAATCAGGGACGAAGCCACTACCTAGGCAACATACAAGGTCAAATAAGCAAAATATGGGTAGTAGACCTATACTGGGTCATGTCCAAAAATTGGCTGGCAGTTTTAGGTCATAAGGTGTCCTCAATTTAAATCGAAGCCAAAAGTAACTCCATAGGGTAAATCAGGATGGAGTCTCGGGTAAGAAAAATCGTACTAAGCAAATGAGGCACACAATGGTATGCCTGAGTGGGACACTAAGGTCATGGGTGTACTATGTCATGTCTAGGTCATGTATGTGGAATTTGTTTTGGGAAAACAACTAGTCTTGTGCTCCAAATTTAAAAGTCACGGTAATGTGCCTACGATGATCATAATTTAGTGTGGAAAGGGTCTATGGCCTAAATCGAACCAAAAATCGTGATGAAATAGTGGTACCAGGGGAACAGGTTAAATGGAATAATCTGTGGTCTCATCTAGGTGCACTAGTCATTCTAGATCAATACTGTCCTATGGTATCAAAACGTTCAAGCAATCTAAGGTGTCCAAATTTGGGAAGGTAAGGAAACAACAATCATCAAGACTATAGGGTCGTCTACCCTCCTATATGAAAATGGGTCATTAACAAGTGAGAAATCATTAAAGTTACCATTCCATAAAAAGAAAATTGAAAATTTAGGTACAAACAATCACAAATAGATTTTAGTCTTGACACGATCTAAGTTGATCAATTTCAGGAAAAATAGAGATTTGGGCAAGATGGGAAATCAATGGAATTAAGTATGAGCACGAGCATCCAATAATGAAGATCCAGGTCATGATAAATTTAATTCAACTGGATACGAATACGAGGTTCATAGGCGATTAAAATAATTCCAAGGAGAATTGTCAAGGCTGTTGTGGATAAGATTCTAGGATAAGTTTAACTGTGTCTCTATCCACACAGATTAATATATGAAAAAAAGCGAACCAAAACGCAATAGGTTGATCAGACCATCATGCGTCGGTTCTGATTAGACAATATGTTAGTGGGTACGCACCCAATAAAATATATCATGATCAAGCTCGAAAAAGGATAAGCTTGTAAAACTAAGGATAAATTTGTAGCATAAGATATAAGTAAGGGTGGAATGATGAAAGAAGATACATAGTCCTGGTCATGGGCATAGACTAGGAAGATAAGGAAACAATAAATCACAGGGCAAAAAGGGTCACCATTCTATGGTCAGAGCTACTCTATCAACTCTAAGTCAAAAGGCATAACACATAAATTAATTTATTTAAGAGGAAAATTCTTGACAAAAGAGTTAGTCAAGAATTATATTAATAGCTAAAGCTACTCCTACTCCTACTCCTAAGTAAGAGATAAATAAACAAACAAACAATCGACAAAAACAAAAGAACTACCAGGTCAAAACTGATCACTAATAAAGAACAGGTAGGAGCAGATGGAATTGGATTTTAAGATAGATATAATGAAGTAAGGTGGGAATGGAATTTAGAAGGACAGAACCTGCAAGCACATTGCCAACTGCCTGGCCATCCTCAACTGTCATGGCGTAAGCACGTCCCTGCTGACCTCTTCCAGCCTGTTGCTGAAACTGCATAAATCTCTGCTGCTGTGGCTGTAACGGTCCTCTCTGCTGCTGTCCTACCGGAGCCTTGGCTCCTGCTCCTGGTGCTGCTCCCTGTGCTACTCTACCTGTGTACTGGGAACACTCCCTCAGCTGGTGGTCCGCTGCCCCACATATTAGGTACCGGCCCAACCTCTTCCTGCACTCACCCCATCCATGTCCCGACTTCTTGTAATAGGGACAACTAATTGTCTTCGGGTCCTGACCCCGATACTGATGCTGCACTTGCTGAACTCCCACTGGGGTCTGCGTCTGCTGAAACTGCACATGGGGCCTCTTAGCCTGGCCTCTACTGCTGCTGGTACCACGAGCGTCCTGTCCCCTCTTGAACAACTATTGCCGCTGAGTTACCACTATCTGCTGGAAGAAGGATAACAACCGTGCCACGTCCTCTGATTCTGATGACGACTGCTGCTGAAGAACATTCGGGACGACAGAAGAAAGTCTCGAAGTAGGGAGAGGTGCACTCCTATAGGCTGCAGATATCCTAGCCTGAGCTGGCACAACAGGAACTGCAGTCTCGGGGCCCTGCTGATCAGGACGAGGAGTGGTAGACCCCTCAGTGGTATCTCCCTGATCGAGACGATGAGATCGTGTCTCCATACCCATCCTGAAGACAGATCAAACAAAGAATCAATACTGAGATATAAAATGATAATTCAAGGGAGGACAGTTATTCAAGGAAGCAAACCTTCAACAGAAATTTAGATGGCAGAAAACAGATAAGAGTTTTCTCATAATTGTGATTGAGTACCCTAAAAAATAAAAGATATTAATCTAACACTAAGAAATTAAAATCAACAACTACAAAATTTTTAAAATCATCAACTAATACCAGGATTCAAAGTTCTACAGTGAATCCTCCAAAATCAAATTCAATCAAGGGAAAAGGAGTTTAAATCGTAATTTCAAATGAGATTCTCAAGGGTCATCCCAGGAATCTCTCAAAGTATCCTAGCAGTGATTGAGTATCCACTCTCTCTAAGCCTATTCCTCAAATCTTATTGTAGGCTGTAGTGATACTCTCGTTCGAATACCACTACATAAACTCGACCTGCATGGGCCACCACTAAAAATGTGTCACGACCCGCACCCTAGAGTAAGGGCACGAGAAGTGGGTACGTCCAGCCTACGCCGCAGTGTCGGCGGTAGAACGCTGTCCTAGGTCAATCATCTAACAATATAAGGTACCTGTACAGTTTATACTCTCCGAGTGGAGGTAACATCACAACATATAGTCTCAATCACGTCTAAGGTAGAAGAATGAAAGACAGAAGATAGATAGTAACTCAAAGAGAACCATAGCATAGATGAAATAAGTCTAAGTGTCTAGGATACATAACATCCAGAATGTCAACTCATAATACAATAAGTCTAAGAGTCTATACATCTCCACATCTCAAAATACAACTCAGAATGTGAGACAAAATGTAAATATATAAAAGACTGCCTAGACTAAACTGGTCTAGACTACTGGAACAACATCCTCAGCTGCAGGTGGATCCTGCTGAGGGTCCTCAATACAAGTGCCATCTAGTCCTGCTCCATAATAAGTAGTCACCCATGCCTCGTCCTCATCCTCTGTAATATTTTCAACAGGTCCAATCAGGACAGGAACGAGCACAATACATCTCACACAGTTCATATCAGGTTAGGAAATACGATACTGGCAATAGAGTAAGATACATGAACTGCTGAAAGGAAATATACGCTGTAAAAGAGATAGCTGTAATGAAATATCTACTGTATATAGAGAACTGTAGTGACTAGTGATGTAGAGCACAAGATAGGCATGTGAATGGCTAGAATTTATACATGACTACACTACTGAGTTTGCACATAACTACTTTGGAATTATTCACATGTCCACTTCTACTCCCCCGTTTCCCCAATCAATACACAAGGATCTATACAAGTTACGTTATTATACATGATATCACATGGGGCCCATGAAAGGGTGCACATAATAGTATACATGAGGGCTCAGTAAATATGAGAGTACATGATTACATGAGTGTACATGAATGATGGAAGCATAGGAGTACATGATGATAGTAAAACACACATAACATGAAGTACCCGATGCTCCCGAGAGGGATAACATCTCATGTAAAGATCCATATAGTACCAATCCGTGTTACCAATGTGACAGCAACAAGTAAAGTAATCTAGAGCGAGAAGTAAAGCCTGAATAAGTATGAAACGGTCCGAGAATGTACTCGCCTGATAACTGAATGTCTGAAGAGGATATACTGTCTGAGGAGAGGTGTATGGCTCCTAATCAGAGCAATACAAGTCACAATGTATCCACAATGGTAAAAATAAAGTATACAATGCATACTACATGATTCTAGGTCAATTTGGTCAAAAGTCAACTCTTGGTCAACTCAATAGTCAAACTGGGTCACAGGAAGTCATACTAGGTCACAGGGGATCAAACTGAGTCAAATAAAGTCAAACAAGGTCAAACAAGTCAAGATTAGTTAAATTTAGGTTAAAGTCAACTCCTGGTCAACACTCTAATCAAACTAGTCAAATACTAGTCAACATGATCAATCTGGGTCAAGTCTAAGTCAAACTTAGACCAACTAAGGTATTGGTCAAACAAAGACTAGTCAGTCAGGTAATTAGGTCAACCAAGACTAGTCAATAAGGTAATTGGGTCAAACATGGTCAGACTAGTTGAACTAGTCATTATTAGGTCAATTAGGTCATGGTTTGACCAATAGTTGACTTTAGTCAACCATGGTCAACAATGGTCAACTAGTAGTGTTTTTAGGTCATTAGGTCATTTAGGGTTAGCCTCAAGCCATAGGCTAGTCACCTTGGCCATAGGCTAATGACTTAGGCCTATAAGCTATGTCATAGGTTTCTATATATCCTATACTTATTAGTCATATATATATATATATATATATATATATATATATATATATATATATATATATATATATAGATATACCCATCTATCTAATACCTATATGCCAATATAGGAACACTCTATATATATAATACCAAACCCATATATATATACATTCTCATATATATGTATATATATATACCCATATATATAATGACACTAATACAATATATATATATATATATATATATATATATATATATATATATATAACCCCTATATATATCCTTAACTATATACACCAATATATATAACTATATATAATATAACATATATATACATAAACCTATATATATAGAGAGAAAATTAGAGAGAGGGATGGAAATGAGATAGAGAGAGAGAGAGAGAGAGATGGACATAGAGTGAGGGATGTTTCAGATTTCCTGAAACTGGAAATCCCAGCCCCCAACCCATACACACAATTATACACACACACACACTTAATATATACATATATATTTATATATATAAAACCTATTTATATATTACATATATATATAGAGAGGGATGTGAGAGAGGGATATAGAGTGAGAAAGAGGGGGACAGTGAAGGCTGGACAGGGGGGAGGAGTGTGGTTCCAGAAATTTGGAACCAATCCAGACCCAAACACACACACACACAGTACATACATACATATATATGTACACATGTACACAACTACACATACACACTACCATTTAGCCCCAAATTTTACCCACACTCACACATACATATATACTACGTATATATGTACTAAAATACACTCACACAATGTATTAATCTCAAACAAAATCGATTTAAAATTCAATTTTGCAAAACTGGAAAAATCCCTAAAATCTGGAAATAATGGGCTGTGTAGGTAAACAAGGGTAACTCGATTTTCGTGCACTAAACCGAGCTATGGCTCGCAACTATGGGTTGGTAACTGACACCCCACAGATATACTAGTGTCCTAGGTTCCTGACACGACACCACGACACAGTTTATGTGTCCAAACACGTAAAACAAACACTCGGGTAAGCTCTGATACGCACACACAATAACAGTGTCGTGCACGCGTTCCAGGAGCTCGTGGACACACCACGAGACACGACACGTCTCGTGGTCGTGCATACGTGTAGCCCACACGTATGGCTACACGTTCCACACCCTGACACGTGTCTATGACACGCGTGGACACAGAACGAACCCCGTATCAGTCGTGAAAATACGACTGATACACGCGAGTTCAGACCGCGTCATGCACGCGGTTGCACGCGTCGTGCTCGCGACACAGGACACGACGCACCACGTGCTCGTGTCCACGTGTACGCCACGAATAGGGCTTCATGCCCGTGTCACTACGAGACACTCTAGTATCGTGTCCACGCGACACGACACGCTCAAAGTCGTGCCCGTGCGCGTGTGTGCTGACAGCGCGTGTCCAGTGCGAGTGAGTTTTCTCACTCGACACGACACGACGCGACACGAGACTTTGGGGGCATGTTCGCAGACATTGCCCCCTTGTCTGTGTCAAATCTTACGTGTCCTAGTGGCCTGTGTAGTGCGCACGAGGTGTCGGGTAGCAGGGCATGCACGATGGGCTCGTGCGGTCGGTTCGTGTCCAATTTGGACACGGACACAGCACTAAAATGTGCTCAGTCTACGTGTTCTGTGATCAGCAAGTCTAGGGCTACAAGTTTGTGTAATTTGTTTTACAAAAACACAAAAACAAGTCCATTGTGGCATTTCACCAAACAAGGGTTTCTAGCTTAGGATACGTGTCCGATACGGACACTAAAACACTTCTAATTTCCACCAAACCTTACCCACAGTTATGGTAGTCCTACATGAATGCATTTATGAAGAAAAATCAGGGTTTTAACTAAGTTTGAGGGAAATTACCTATTGGTGCAATTCCAAGGAAAATCAAAGAAAATGGGGTGTGTGCTCTTCCACTCGATGATGTCCAATGCTTCCAAATCCTTGATTGCTAGTTCCTCTTAGCACCCTAGATGTTGTAGGATCCCAATGCAAGAGACTAGAGTGAATTTGGATCAAGAATGATCAAGTTGTGAAGGTTTGAAGAAAAAAGGATTTTCTAAGAATTAATTTCATATAAATTATTCATGAATTAATTCAATAGGGTTTTATAGAATTGTGGGCTGCCAAGGGGGGGTCCTTGGCTGCCATGGGGGGTAGGGGAGGTGTCCTTGGCTTTCTTCTAGGCTAAGGCAAGACTTGTGTAAAGGGGTTGGATATTTTGAGTGGTTTAAGGAAAATATCTTAAAAAGTTAATATCCAGATATTTAACCACTTTATCCCATGACCAAATCTTCATCCTAATGCTTCTAGGTTAGTGGCTAACCTCTAGTTTAGGGTAGGATAGGTTAGGGACTAATCATGGACTTTAACCATGATTAAATAATATTAAAATCACATAATCACAAATAAAGTCTAGTAAATTACCAAAATACCCTTTAGGCTAAAAATCACTAATTTGGTGTTCTAAGCCTATGGCTAAGCTCTCATGGTCATGGCAATTTCTAGGTTAGAGAAAACTAGGGTTTACACTAAGTTATACTAACCAAAATCACAAAGTCATAAGTCATGACTTAGCATGACTTTAGAAATGGTTTAACTTAACTAAAATCACCAGAAAATCATACCATGACTAAAATACCACTAATAAATAATAAAAATAATAAATTTTCAAAAATTCCTAATTTCAGAAAACAGGGTGTTACAATCTCCACGACAACAACATCCTCCGAATTCTCCTTCATGGGAGACATCATAGTCGGCGGGATACGCACTTCAGACGAGCCCGCCATCTCCTTTGGCCTGCTTCCACCAGATTTTGGAGTACGAGGTCGTCTTTTTAGCGGCTCCTATAAAAAGGGGAAGCATTGATTACATGAAATGTTGGACCCAAACCAGACTATGCGGAACATCCTTACCTCTGCAGATGCTGAATCCGATGACACCATCGGTGACGATGTCTTCTTCTGCCTCTTTGACGTGGAAGAGCCAACTCCTGCACCCGTACGTTATTTCAGTTGGTCAACCGGAGGTTCGGCCTGACCCTCTGTGGACGCGGCAGGGGCATCTTGATGACCCACCTCTGATGGACGGTGCGATCGAGCCCTAGCCGATACATGCCCAATCACCGCTAACGGGGTGCCTGCAACGAGACTTGTCTCCCTATCATACCCGGGAGGTGCGGCAGCCATAACACAATAAAACTTGGCGGCCGAGGTAAAGAATGGGCGGCCGCGGATCCTGGACGGGCAGCGTAAAGCGAGCTCCGGTACATCCAGCATTATAGTAATGCCAAGCTCGTGCGCCATCCAACAAGCTTCCAGCATACCCCAGGGTGATACTGGGATTGTCCAATATCAGCTACGCATAACCGAATTGTCGTACAGAGCGGCTCGGTAAATACGGTTCCAGGAAGCACTGATTCCTGTTCCGGTACACCAGATGGGATGGCCGAATACTTTGCAACCAGCGGAATCCCCATGGAGGCAGAGCGGTGGCGTCTTCACCTGAATCCCTTAAGTCTTCGTTGGCCTCAAAACCTAAGAAGATTGGACCAACTTTGGTGATCTCCTATCCCGGAAGATGGGATAAAACCCTTCTGCAAACAGGGACGCCAGTGTGCGACCAACTGCTCTGGTGGAAAGGGCGGAGGAATGCATCTCCGGCCATGTAGTCTTCTTCCGAACCCGGACTCATTACATTGGGATGGTGTAAAATTAACCACCCCATCAAATAGTGAAACGACAGTTCAGCGCACGGAAAGTTATTTTTTCGACCTCGGTCATGAATCACATTTCCTGCGAACTCGCGTAAACCTCGCAGCAGATTACATACCATTGCGGGGAGTAGAGCCAAGCGCCGGCCAAAGACCAACTTCACAGCTGGCAGGATTAAGTTTCGGGTCACCCTCTCTACAGAGCCGGATCCGCCCGGGAAGACGTAATCCTGAAGCCAAACCATAAGATACACGACCAATACTGCTTTCGACGACATTCGATGAGCAAGATGCCAAAAACAACTGTAGGAGCGTTCATCCGACTGCTGGTCTCGTTCTCCCGGGGATTCTTCTCATCTAACCTGTTCATCTCAGAAAGCACTTCGCTACGAGAGAGCGCTGGCGGGAGTGGAGAACTGCGAGGGATCCCCTTGTCTTGCCTAAGATGTAATCTCTCCAAGCGATCACATGAGGCTGTGACCCGCTCTTATCCCTTCTCTGCATATAGTAATGATGACTCGCCACTTCCTTAAAGACGGCTGTCATCTCCTCAGCCTTGTCCCCCAGGACTTGAAACTCTTCGTTGGTCGGAAAGTACTCTTCATTGGGTTCTGATCCCCAAGGGAGCTTTGATACCTCATACATCTCATGAAGTGCGAGCCCTAACTCCCCCACCGGAGTAAAAAAGGTCCCGGTATGGATGTCAAACATCTCCAAGAGTGCGAGGAACATATGCCTGTTAATGTCAACACCTGCCTGGGTAGCACGAATCGCGACAGTCAGCCCAATCTCTCGGAGCTCAGTTCGAAACCGCGACAAAACCCATAGTGTCATTTTATCCCATTTGGAAACGTAATGACACCAACCCTCTACCCGAAACTCTCCTTTCGGGTATGAGCATTCCATCAACAGCATGCGATGTGCAAAAGTCAAGGCACTATAAGCAAATGTATCGAGGGGAACATCACTGTAAATGCTCCCAGAACGTAGAGTCCGCCAGGTGTAAGAAGACCCAGACCGCACTGCAGTCAAGGTATCTCTCTGATCGAAGGTAGAATCAATTTTGATGATGCCAGTCACCGCTCCCCCCCTGAGAGGGGAGTAAGATCCCAAGACATCCTCCTCTTGGAAGCAAGACGACAGAAGGCCGTCAGAGGCCATTGACGTTCAAGTTGCTTAACGGTCATATGCACTCCTTTTGCTGTAAAAAACCAGTCTTCCTTGACCTTCAACACTGTTGCTTCAGTAGAAGTAATGTGGTCCCCAAACAGGAACTCAGGCTTCAAGAAGGTCACTTATCAGATGTGACAGATTTTAAAACACCACGCTCCATCATCCGTTTGAGGAACCCATACTGCTGTTCCCAGGATTTGAGTCATTCTCCTCGGGATGCTGGTCCAGCATAATAGCAGCTTGAGCAGGGTTTATCACTTCTTCGTTATAATCTACTCCCATCTGGCAGAGGGCAGCGTCTAGAAGCACTTCACTCAAGAGTGGGATAGGCATCGACACTAGCAAAGATTCAAAAAAAGATGTTAGAAATAACAAAAGAATCTGAGTCTCAACAAAGGCGCGTAGCGCTGAAAAAGAAGCTTCGGCGCATCATCAGGGAGTAAACCCATGCGCATCAGCAGTGAAGCTTCGATGCATCATCAGGGTCTAAACCTATGCGTGTCAGCAATAGAGCCTCGGCGCATCTTCAGGGCTTAAACCCATGCGCGTCGACGGCAAAAACCTCGGCACATCATCAAAGACTCAAGGTCTATGTGCGTTGGTTACGTAAAATAAAACTTACCAACCAAACTTCGACAGGCCGACGGGGAACATCAGCCGCCGCAGCTTTCACAGGTTCTTTTCCTTTGTCCTTGCCAGCACCGCTGTGAGGAGTCTTGGGAGTCATTCTTTGAAGAAGAAAAGTTAGGGTTTTTGAAGAAGAACTCTAAAGAAAGCAAAAGCAAGAAGAAGAAGAACTCTCTCTCCATCTCTCGCCTATTTATAGGGCTTGGTCGCACGCGTGAACCGATGATGTGTGATCTCAGCCGTCGCCTGGGTTCTGTGAAAAGATAACCACAAATAAAACCAAAAAGATCATCATTAATCTTTTTCGGTTATCGGCGTCATCATTTGTACTAACTGAGCAGAGCATGCGCCCATCACTGACGCACGAAGTATTTATGCGCCCCGACGGTCATGCCCTCCACTACCATGCTTCTTATTCAAAGTATTCCAAAACTTATCCAAAAGTTTTGAAAACTTTGAAGGGGGTCTTGTAGAAGCATAGAATTTCAGAACCAGAAAATCTATGCGCCAGACTACGTGCACCAGAGCTTGGACAACATACTTCACAGCAAAAAGCAACAAATATAGATATTGAAAGAGGACTTTTTATTTAACATATAAAAGTCTTTACATGTCTAAGGAAGACTGTACAAAGAAGAATTTCTACAAAGAAAAGATCCTAAGTCTACAGCCAGCAGCCAACATGCGCCCTCAAGTAGGCGCAGCAATCAACATGGCCCGCAGCCAGGCGTATTCCACCATGCACCCTCAATAAGGCGCATCCTTTTCAGCAGCTAGTTATGTGCATCCTAGTTATGTACATCCCTTCAGCAGCCCAGTTATGTGCCGCTCTTCCAGCCAGGCTCACCTCCGTCTAAATGCTTCGACTAATGAAGCATTTATTGAGCAGAACGAGGGTGGCAATCAACCCTCTAGCCAAGGAAGGGAAAAGAACCACAAGCCAACCCGTGGCCAGGGGGGTAGGTGTTTGCTGTCGGGGGGGGGGAGGGGGGGTGGGGGTTTACTGTCGGGGGGTGAGGGGGAGGGGGGTGGGTGTTTGCTGTCGGGGGAGGGAGGGGGTGGGGTGGGGGTTTGCTATCGGGGGGGGGGGGGTATGGAGGGGGAGGGGGAGGGGTTTGCTGTCTGGGGGGTAGGGGAGGGGGTGGAGGGGTATCGGTGGTTTCGGATCGGACCATTCCTATGAGTATCGGTGGTTTCGAATCGGTGTATCGGATCGAGGGAGGGTAAGGTGGTTTTAGATCAGACCAATCCTACGAGTATGGATCGGGGGAGGGGGTATCGAAATCGCTATCGGACCGATACTGACCGATACCGGTACAGTTTGGCAAAATAGGTCAAAATACAAAGAAGAAAGTCCTCAAATGGAAGGAAAATAGTCAAGACTCCTCACCACTGGCAACCCTATTGCATGGGGTTCTTATTTGATGCGTCACACTATTTAATGCAATTTAGAGGGTTTACAATGCATATACCTACTGGGAGATGGATTTCTAATAAAAATGGCTTCAAGATCTAAAAATCCCCAAGCTCCAAGTGCTCCATCCTCTAATCTCATACACTGATCACTAACTCTGATACTTGGATTAGTGACTCTCTAACTCATGTATCCTAATTGCTAATAAAATACTAACTCATAATACACCCTCATTTTACTGATCCAAAGACACCAACACAAGACACTCATACAACTGAACACTCAAAACAGTACCCATGTCCTCACTGATTGTAGGACTGACACCAACTAATATCCCTTCTCTTCATGACAGTAGCCCCATCTCTTTTTATTTCTCACTTCATTTTTTGATCTTACCAGATGGCACCATGACCGAGGAGCGGCACGTCGTTTGAGGAAAATACTGAATGCTGAGGTGGCTCCTCCTACTGTTAAGGAGGAAGTGGCACCGGTAGCTAGTGAGACTGGGAGTTCTATTCATCCAGTACTGGTAGCTAGTGAGACCGGAAGTTCTATTCATGCAGCACTTGCAAGGGACTACATCTCTCCTAACGCCGTCGATCCCACTTATTCGAGGTAGTGCGTGATCGTATCACTGAGCGTTTGCGTGAGCTGCATGGTTCTCATTAGCTATTACTGAACTTATTTGTATTAGACTATTTGTATTGGGTTATTTTTGTATTAGACTATTGTATTGGACTACATATATGAATTAGTACTGTATCAATCTCTGGATTGTATTGGACTACGACATGGTGATCAGGACATAGTCCCTACAGCCATTCGACTGGCGAGGCAAAAACTATGTAGCCGTAGATGAAGTTGACTGTCCTCCGACCCTCATCCCTCGACAAAATGATACGACAACCAACCGGAGAGGAATACTCTGAGAGATCCATCTGAGTAGGACGTATACTCTAAGAGATCACCTTTACAAGAATGATATCAGCAGTGGAATTGAGTGTTGGAGAGATTTTATCAGAGTATACGTCCTACTCAGATGGGTGAGAATACGTCCTACTCAGATGGGTCTCTCCATTACTATTTTTTCTGACAGCATGATGGATGTGCTCCGTCAACAGATTCTTACTCCGAGCCAAAACTTTGCCCCGGAGCTCAAGTGGACATCCTTCGTGTAGAGCTCGACGAGAGGTTTGACAGCATGGTCTCCTTTGTCAAAGGATTCTTGCTCGTCCTACAATTGGTTGTGGGATGAGCAAGAATCTTTGACAAAGGAGACCAGCATGCTGTCAGGAACCTCTCACTTGAGCTCTACACGAAGGATGTCCACTTGAGCTCCGGGCAAAGTTTTGGCTCGGAGCAAGAATATGTTGACGGAGCACATCCACCATGCTGTCAGAAAAAATAGTAACGGTGAGAGACCCATCTGAGTAGGACGTATACTCTGATAGTATCTCCTCCAACACTTAATCCTACTACTGATATCGTTCTTATAAAGGTGATCTCTCAGAGTGTACGTCCTACTCAGATGGATCTCTCAGAGTATCCTATCCGGTTGGGTTGTGTTCTGAGCCATCCGTTGTCACACTTAAAACATATGAATTAGAACTGTGTGTCAATCTTTGTTTTGTATTTTCGGCGAACCCAGGGATTGGATTCTGTATTTGTATTTTAGATTCTGTATTTGGCTCCAGCTCCAGCTCTATTTGGATTAATCTACGGTACGACATGGTGATCAGCACATAGTCCCTGCAGCCATCGACTCGCGGCAGGCAGAAAGTATGTAGCCGTAGATAAAGTTGACTATCCTCCATCCCTCGGCAATGATGATGACAACCTATCACTATATCTTATATAGTAGTAGATGATGTTTTAGTATTACATTATGTGAGTTCATCTTGATTCTGTTACATTCTTCAGATACTAGATATTAGATTCGATAAGAACGTATACTATACCATATGTACAGAACATAGATATTCACACTAATGTATGCTAAAATGAACTTTGGGTTGTATTCTGAGCCATCCGTTCTCACACTTAAAACACATATGAATTAGAACAGTGTGTCAATCTTTGTTTTTATTTTCGGTGAACCTAGGGATTGGATTCTATATTTATATTTTGGATTCTGTATTTTGGCTCCATCTCCAGCTCCATTGTAATAATCTACGGTACGATATGGTGATCAACACATAGTCCCTGTAGCCATTCGACTGGCGAGGCAGAAACTATGTAGCCGTAGATAAAGTTGATTGTCCTCCGACCCTCATCCCTCGGTAATGATGATGATAACCTATCACTATATCTTATATAGTAGTAGATGATATTTTAGTATTATTATGTGAGTTCATCTTGATTCTGTTACATTCTTCAGATACTGGATACTAGATTCGATAAGAACGTATACTGCACCACATGTACAAATATAGATGATTACACTAATATATGCTAGAATAAATTATGAAAGATTTCCAGTTACATCCGGTTATTGGTGAGTACATAATTACATAGTAATTCTATTAGTCTTGTGATACAGATTTTACTCTCTCATGCTACCAACGTCACAACTTTTCCAGTGCTGCTCCCTCTAATGATGATGAACGCAAAAATCAAAGACCCCCTCTCCTTTCTCACTCTTCACAGTTCTCACAACAGGAAGGTTCAGTGCTTTCTAGTTCTCTTCCATCCATGCTCTGGACCCATCTCCTCCCTACTTCCCTTCTTCTTATTTGACTCTCTCAGCCACATATGATATCCAGCTCAAGTGTAGATTCGGGGGAGAAGAAGTGGGCAGGAAGAGGAGGGGGAACCAGCACAGCCGGGCATGACCTGGAGGAAGTACGAAGGTTTTGCTGGAGGTTTTGCAATTTTTTCAGGATGGTGTTGAGGAGCAAGTGTAGAGTCGGACGAAGGAGCCATAGCTTCCTTCGGCCGACTCTACACTTGCTTCTCAACACCATCCTGGAAAATCGTCAGCACCTCCAGCAAAACCTATTTCTTCCAGGTCATGCCGCCGGCTGTGCTGGTTCCCCCTCCTCTTCCTGCCCACTTCTTCTCCCCGACTCTACACTTGAGCTGGATATCATTTGTGGCTGAGAGAGTCAAATAAGAAGAAGGAAGTAGGAAGGAGCAGATGGGTCCAGAGCCATGGTGGAGGAGAGGAGAAGGCTCCCAAGACTCCGAGGTGGATATATATGGCTGAAAATTTCGATAAACTTATTTATTTTATAATTTGAGTAAATTTCTTTACCCTATATGAAAATTTCTGTTGTCAGAGAGATGGCTCCCAAGACTCCCCGAGGTGGTGCTGCTAGCCAAGGAAGGGGCCGAGACAAGAACCCTTGGAGGTCGACACGGAGGAAGTCCCCGTCGTCAAACAAGAGCCGGTGACTGTTAAGGAGGAGGTGTTACCAAAGGTCGAGGTCAAGGAAGAACCAATGACCATCAGAAGAGATTGCTCCCAAGGTTGAAGTTAAGGAGGAGCCACCGTCAGAGAATAGTAGTATCGGGACCGACCCTCCTATCCCTACAGAAGACCTCAACCAGATTGAGCCTTCGTATGCAAAGTGGCTGATAGAATGGTACATGCCTCAACACAACTATGATCCCTGGCGTAAGGATTCATCGTCTGACTTGCGGTCTTTTTTGAGGCATTGTGTTGGATTGTATATGTTTGGATTTTGCAAAGTGGCTGATAGAATGGTACATGTCTCAACGCAACCAGATTGAGCCCTCGTATTTGTATTGGGTTGTTTATGTTTGGATTTTGCTATGTATGTTGGGATAGTGTGTTGGATATTGTGTTGGATATTTTTGTGTATGTTGTGATATATTGGATGTTTGGAGATATTGTTGGCAATATGGATATTTGTTGGGATATTGGATGTCGGATATGTTATATTTGTGTATGGTGGATGCTGAATATGTTATATTACAGGGAATAGTCTCTTTCCTGCAATTTTTTTTCAAAAATATTTCAGTTAGCGATGGATTATCGACGGATTGCCGACGGACTTTTACAGGTAGCGACGGATTACCGACGCTTACCGACTGACATTTGCAGTTAGCGACGGTTTCCTAACGGATTGTCCGTCGGCCTAATTCTGGAAAAATGTCTCGACGGAAGAGCGACGGAGGTTCCGTCGCTAATATTCTGGAATATATGGAAGATTTCCAGAATATAGGCGACGTATTATCCATCGCTATTCCGTCGCTAATCCGTCGAGGATGGCGACGCTTTGAGCGATGGATATTGCGTATCAGAAACCCTCGGATACACGGTTAGCGACGATTTAGCGACAACTTTTCCGTCGCTAATTTTATGAATATATTTAAAATTTAAACTGTCGTAGTTGACGGGAAGCCGTCATTACGCCGTCGCTAAAAGTTTTATTTTGCCAACGGAAATCCGTCGCTAATTAGTCGCAGAGCGGCGGACTAGCGACGACCTAGTTTTAGCGCGAGGTTATTCCCGACGGATTTTTTCAGCCCGTATCCGTCGAAAATCCATCGGTAACGTGAATTACCGACGGATTTTCGACGGATAGTGCCGTCGCTAAAACCTTGTATTTTGGTAGTGGACTTTTATTTACCTTAATTCATGTAATTTATATGTAATGACTATGTATTTGATCATAGTGGGTCCTGTGGGGACACTTGCAAAAGCTGCATCGACCACCTTCAGTTTCAGCTCGACCATGGCTCCTCTGGATATGGGGACCCAAACTGGAGAGGGGAGTTTTTCTATGATGCCAGTACTCGGATCTCCTGGTGTACAATCTGTAGTTCTCCAGTTACTTCGAAACAAGAATTCCAATAGAAGTGGCTATCCCGGGGATCTCAGCGATGATAGAGCTATTGTCGAAGCTTATACTAATGCTTTCTTCACTTCTCTGAAGCCTTTAATTCAAATGGTCATGGAAAAGGACCAACCTTAGGAATCAGTAAGGGGCCCTTCCTCTTTCATCATTGGAGCCATCCGCAAGATTGGTGATCTGGATAGAGTCAATTATTTAGATCATATTTTAAATGAACTTAAAAAATCGATCAAGTCTTACAAAGATCTAACAAGAGGAAACATCCAAAAACTTGTAGATGCTGAACACGAGGTGATGACTGTGAAGCTGCAATACGAAAAGCAGAGTTTGAAGCTTCTTTGGTAGCTTTCTCACAGCGTTCTATAGAGTTGGAATCTCGCATTGTCGAGATAACTTCTTCTGTTGAACGCTATAAGACTGAAGCTTCAGAGAAAGAAAAAGAAGCTGCTGAATATCAAGTTCGTCTCCAGGAACTAGAAATTGAAATGGCTCAGCTTCAAGAAGCAGCTAAAGCAGCTCGACGACGTGAAACAAATTATTGGAGATGCATCAAATTGCTACAAGTCAATTAGATGACTTGAAGAGGCAGCGGGATGCATTATCCAAATCGAAGGTGTAGAACTGGAACGTCGAGCAAAATGCTGCAACCTTTTGATCCAGAGTCCGGGAAAGCTCTTGCAAGACAAAGGATACTTGACTCCAGAGTAGAGAGGGCTGAGAAGTTGAGAAGATTGATCATTGATCTCACCACTCAGCCTCCCTAGTAAAGCGGTCTATAGGATCTTTTGTCTTCTTATCTTTCAAATGATGTACTTTTTCTTTTTGACATCTTGAACATTATGGCAATAAAAATAATGTTCTTTTTTGTGATTATATTACCTATATATAAGTAATAGATAAGGATAGGAAAATATGTTCAGAGGTACCGGACATGACATATCCCCTAAAAGAAAGTAACAATATTAATTATATCGTTCAGAGGTAATGTGGACGTGACAGAATATAACTCAGAATATTGTCATTTCAAATGATGAATTATCAGAGGTAATGTGGACGTAATAAGTCGCTGATATAGATGATAGAATTCAGTGATAATGTAGACGTGAATCTATTGATATAGAAAATAGAATTCAGAGGTAATGTAGACGTGAACTCATTTTTTCTATTGATGATCTTCAAATATGCTAGGACTTAAAGACAAAATATCATGTCTAAAAAGACGATATCTGTGATAATACGAATTTATCATAAAGATAAGACATCTTTTAAAACAGCTGGATTTCAAAAGACAGAATTAATGATTCAGATATACTCCATTGAGGATTTTGAGAGGAAGGGTATTCCTGAGACTGGAGGTACTAGAACTGGAGGGTTCATCAAGTACCGCTTTATGTCTTCAAATCTTGCTGACATTCTTCAGTCCAAATAAAAGATACACCTTTCTTCATGAGTTGGTAAACGGTCTACAACGTCCAGAGAGATTCGAGATGAATCTCTTGATATACGCAAGCCATCCCTGGAATCCTCGTAGCTCTTTTAGGTTGCGTGGAGGACGCATCTCTTGAATGGCTTTGATCTTCTCGGGATCAACATGAATACCTTTAGAGATAATGACGAATCCGAGAAATTTGCCTCTAGAGACTCCTAGGAATGACTTGGTGGGATTCATTGAGTTGATGCTGGCACATTAGATCAAATATAGTTGTCAAGTCTTGAATGTGGTCTTCCTTTAAATGACTTTTGACATCAATATCGTCAACATAGTATTCAACAGTATTTTGTAAATGGTACGGAAGATAGTACTTATGGCCCGTGATAAGTTGCACCAACATTTTTGAGACTAAACGGCATGATGTATAGCAATAGACTCTAAGAGGAGTGCAAAAATATGTATGTTTCTCATCTTCCGGATGCATCTTGATTTGATTATATGAAAATCCATCCATAAAAGATAAACGTTCAAATCCGCAAGTATTGTCGATCATGACATCAGTGATTGGAAGAGAAAATTCATCTTTGGGACAAGCTTCATTAAGGTCTCTGAAGTCGATACAGACTCGGACCTTCCTGTTTTTCAAAACTGGGACAACATTAACCACCCAGTCCGGATGTTGTTCTTCTTGACGAAACCACAGCGATGAGTTTCTTGACTTCAGCTTCTATGGCATGCATCATGTCAGGTCAAAATGCCGCTGTTGTTGCTTGACTGGCTTCATATTCGGCAGAATGTTGAGCTTATGGGTAGCGATATGGGGATCCAATCCTGACATGTCTTCATAGCTCCAATGAATATATAAAACCTCTATTTTTCTAAATATTTTTTATTATTTAAAAAGACTTAAAAAATTATTTTTATGCAATTTATAATTTTATTAATTATTAGAAGTAACGTTAGCCATTGTTGAGTTTTGGAGCACTAACGACCATGACTTTTAGTACGAAGTTGTAGCAGTGTGCCTTGACTAGTATATTAACCATACCAGGGGAAGTCTAGCCATGTGATGCCCAAACTAGAAAAACCAGGCCAAGTTGTGAAGGACTTATTTAAATTATTTAATTAAATAATATTTTATATATTGATTTTATTGACCGATTTGTCCAATTCAGCCGGAACAGGGCCCGAACCAATTTAAGCCCATGTAGGCATAAGATGGGACCAAGGTGGCCATGTAGACATATTTTATGTACGTAAAAATAATTTCTAAATTATTCATAATTTTTATGTACAATTTTAAATTATTTAAATTTGTGCAATTATTGGTATTTTATTATTTAAATAATATTTTACAAAATAGTACATTTTGTGGACCCGGATAAGGGTGTGTGGTACAGTTCACCCATTAGAGCAATTTTTATTAATTATTATTATTAATTTATTTTGTAGAGATTATTAAACATGTTTATTTTATTAGGATATTATTATATTTTTGTTGATTATTGTGAATTAAATTTATACATGTAGATATGATTTAATACATTCAATATTTGGATAGATATATTAAATTATTATTTGGTTTTTAAAATAAATTATGGTATATATATATAATATATATATATATATATAAAAGTAGGATTAGAAAAGAAAAGATAAAGAGAAAAAAATAATATAAATGGCATGTGTGGTCGGCCCCACAAAGTGGGAAAACCGACCACATGCATGCAAACAAGCAGCAGCGCTAGCAAGCTTGTGCGCCCCTCACATATGTTAGCAAGCAAGCAGCACTTGCACCCAATACATAGCAGCAGTACAACTATTGGCCGACCCCCCTGTAGTGCCCCGTCCCGCAAAGTCAATCGAAGGAATCGAAATGCCGACGGCGTTCGGACTTAGCCTTGCAACGCTACTTGTTAGCTCGCTCGGTCGAGGCGACTCCTCGTACAGGTGGGGTAGTTTCGGTGTAAACTTGCCTCATCTTAGCCTTCACTTAATAACTCGCTTGTTTTCAACTTGCACAAGTAGGCTAATATAAAAGCTACGAACGCACATAGCTAAGGGAATAATCCCGACCCATTGGAATGTCTTAGAACATGGAAAATGGTCCCACGGTCTGCTTAGAAGTCGGCTCAGCGTGCTTTCAAATGACACTCGATCCTTCGATCCCGTGGCTTGGGAGAAGGAAGTTGGCTTAAGTAGCTAAGTTGTCCCGACACTTGAAATAGCCTAAGTCAGGCGCCGCGTGAATGCTTGATAAAGCATGTACGGTCCCGTCGTTTTGCCCAACACTCGAATCAGCCTAAGTCATAGGCGTCGCCCGCATGAATGCTTAATAAAGCATGGACGACCCTGTCCTGCAAGGCTTGGCATAGCCTTAGCACGTCCCACAAGTTAAGTCGTTGCACGGCTCGTTGGCTTAAGTCTAGGCACCCGAGAAATTGGTTGTTCAAGTGACCCCGTGCATAGCACGTTCCCTCGATGCGTAGCTCGGCGTAGCCTTTGCTCATCGACTCGACCGAATAAGTAGACAAGAGTTGTACTGGGCTATCGAACCCAATTCTAGCACTGTCCCGCTCTATCTGCGGTTGTCAAGTCGCGTAGTCCCTTGAGAACAAGGCTCATATAAAGCATATGACTTGAGCGTTAGCATCGCCTAGAGAACCAGGTCTGTCTGAGGCACGAGCTATGGTCGATTTAGTGAAGAGCTTGCCACGAACAAGGAAGTCCACGCGACTGGTTGTCGCCGAGATCGGTCCGCTACTTGGGAGTCTCGCTAAGTCTTGATAAGTCCCGTACACGAGATCGGTCCCGCGGCTTAGGAGTCTCGCTTAGTCTTGATAAGTCCCACACACGAGATCGGTCCCGCGGCTTGGGAGTCTCACTAAGTCTTGGAAGGAAACACACGAGATCGGTCCCGCGGCTTGGGAGTCTCAATAAAAAGAGGGAAAACATGGTCATGTTAAGAAAGGACTGGATAGATCGAGTCGAGACTTGCATGGTCATTGGACAACTTGTCGACAAGGTGTAGTCTTCTCGAATGATTGCCGGGGCGGGGATCATTCGGCCCAGGGGAAGCGCGTTGCGGCTCAAAGCAGGATGCCGGATAACCGATGGGAGTATCGGCGCTTCCGGGGCTAGCTACCCATTAGAAGGGCGGCCCGATACCCCACCGAGCCGTGTCCAAGATAGCTTGACATTGCTAGTGACCACTCATGTAGATGTGTCGGCAGATAGCGGCACACCGCGTGTATACCTTTGGATTGAGTCTAGAACTTGAATGGATGTCCAGTCGATAACATAAGGCATGGGCCTAAGATTGGGCTGCAGCATAGACGTGCTTCGGCACTAAGTAAGGCTTTCGCGTATCAATATTAGCATTCACATAGCGGCTTTCGCGTATCAAGTATTGGCTTTTGCGTATCAATATTGGCATTCGCGTATCGCATTGTTGGCCTAAGTTTGCATAAGTTAAGTTGAGTGCCATCACTTTAAGTGAAAGGACCGTAAGTGAAACTTGTCTAAGTCAGGGAGTCATTAGACACGACCTCATCTTGAAGCACGGACAAGTCTATACAAAGTCTAAGGGCACAACCTGCACGAGTCGTTCCCTCTTGACGTTGCTAACACGAGAATTGGTCTAGAGGCACGCAAAAGTATTGAAAGTCTTGGCACACCGAGTTCGCATGAGTTGCTCCTCGGCGAAGCACTGACTCGAACATTAAGTTACGAATAGAGTATGGCAAGACCCTGCTGTCCCGAGTTCAAGTTTGGTCAAATACATGCACGACGAGGCACTGTCTCGATCGTAATACACGTTGTCATGATAGCACGACTATGTCGTCGCATAACGAGTTGGTCAAGTGTCGTGGTCTTAAAACTGATCCTAAGGCAAGACTAGAAAGACAATCGAAAGGGATTTAAACTGCATAAAGTAAATGAACGTGTCGGTTATGTATGGGTGGGCGAGAAGCTCACTCCACCAGTATAGTTGAGTACTGACACCACACAGTGTTCATGTGCAGGCACAGGTAGAAGCTCGTGGCGCGGAGCTTGTTTGGATGCGTCGAGACACATAGTTTCCTTGGCGAGTCAAAGCGTGCGGCCGCGTAAACTCAAAGACTTATACAGGACATAATGTATGGACATCGCCTTCCAAAGCTTCCGCTGGATTCAAGTATTGTATCAAGAGATGAGAGAGAGCGCTTTAAAATTATAGCCCATCTTTTGAATGATATCTTTTGATTGCTGACTATAACGACGTAGTTGAAGTCTTCCGTTATCGTGATTTTCTTCTTCATTATTGGACGTGATCTTCTGTTATGTTCCTTTACTAAAAAGTATAGAAGTTCATCTTTCTTCTTGGATGGAACTAAGAAGGAGTCCTGCATTAGCTATGTCATGCCCCGCTCCCGTAGGAGCGATCATCCTCGCTAAGGCATGCTGCCGTACGAGCCTAGATTACGCTCGTGCAAGGCGGGTTCCATAACGACCGATTACAGCGGCTGCGACGGGATCGTCGCACAGAAGTTCCAAGCAGAGACATTGAATAATAGCAGTAAAAATTTGAAGCAAACACAAGTTATTCAAAGATGCATTTTATTGATATTGAAACAAGGATTATAATGGGGCGCAAGGCCAAGATTACATTCACTAAAGCTCACTCTTCTCACATTACAAGTCACTCGACTCTCTCTTATCTCTCAATACATGTCTTGAACTAGCGGATGCTTTGGAAGGCGATGCCCATACATTATGTCCCGTAGAAGTCTTGACTCCATGTGATCGTACTTCGAATCGCTAAGGAACTCCGTACCTCGACGCATCCAAGCGAGCTCCACGCCATAAGCTTCTACCTGTGCCTGCACATAAAACTGTGTGGGTGTCAGTACTCAACTGTAATAGTAATGAGCTCCTCGTCCACCCATACAAAACCAACATGTTTGATTTACTTTATGCAACATAGTCCCTTCTTATCAATTATCTTTCTAGTCTTGCCTTAGGATCAGTTTTATGACAACGTCTTGGCCTATTTTGTGTCTCTAGACCATCCTGTGCTTGCAACAACAACGTCAACACATACTTTGCCTCTTGACCCTTCTCCTACCAACAATGTTAACCTATCAAGTTGTACTTGCCTTCCGGCCCATAATCAGAGACACAACTATACGATAAGACACCATTCCCATGTGACCGTGCTACAAGTCCTTATTGAGGTCGTGCCTCGCAACTCAGTGAGACATAACCAAATCATCGCCTCACGGCCCTGCTACTTTGATCACCAACTGATCCAATCGAGACTTGTGAACTTAGTGTCATTAACCAACTTTGCCTTGCGATAATTCTTGACTTAAACTCGAATGACTCAAACCCAACTTATGCAACTCTATCCAACAACTTAAGACTCGGCGCCACATCTCGTGCCGAAGCACGATGTCTACATTGTAGCCAAATCTTAGGCCCAAAAATTGTCTTCTGATCGTGCACCTATTCAACTCGACTCAATCCAAAGGCATACCTGCAGATTTCGCCATGCCGACCCATCTATATGAAAGGTCACTAGCATCACAAGCTATCCTGGACGTATAGTTTTGTTAATCGGGGTCCTTTTAACGCAAGTAGCTGGCTCCGTTGTAAGTCCTCGCTTAATCTGTGCTAAAACCTTATGCACGACTAAACCCTGTTTCCTCCTAGACCGAGTCGGTCCCGTGGCTCCGATTTGATGCCCGAGGAACCATCACCCTTGTTGACAAGTTCCATGACCATGCAAGACTTGACTCGAACTGATGTCTCACACAGTCATTTTTTCTAATGTTACCATCTTTTCAAAACCAAGTTCAAGACTTCTAACATTTGAGACCCCTCGAGACCCACGGTCGCGAGCCTTCTTCCTGAGGCCCTATCCTTCTTCCCCGTGGCTCGTGTCTTAAACACTAAGTCCGTGCATCGTGCCTTAAACCAACTTGTTTCTGTACGACACTACCGTCCAACTCATACTCCATATGACTAGCTTTGAGACCTTAGGACTTTGTGGCTATACCCAGTCATAGAACTCGTGGGACCATGCTTGCTACTACTCCGATAGCCTAACATAACTTTGCCTAACTTAATCATGCAACAACTTGACGAGCAAGGACTACGTAAGCCTGCATCCTGGAACGTGCCGTACACGCATTCGAATTTGAACAACCAAGTTCTCTGGGTGCCTAGACTTAGGCCACAAGCCGTGCAATACAACTTAACCCGTCGGCGAGCAAAGTCTATGCCACGCCTTGGGCGATGGGACCATGCATGCCTTATCAAGCGTTATGCGGGCGACGCCTATGACTTAGGCTAACTCTTAGCTTTGTGGCAAAGACCAACTTTTTCTTCTCCCAAGCCACGGGACAAGGTCCGAGTGTCATTTTCAAACCACGTCGTGCACCAACTCTAAGCCGACCATTGGACCTTTCCATATTCTAGCTCAATTCGACCTGTCAGGATTATTCCTTATCTATGTGGATTCGTCTCTTTTATTATCAAGCGTACTTGTGCAAGTTGAAAACATGCAATTTATTATGTGAAGGCTAAGATGAGGCAAGTTCACTAAAACTATCCCACCTGAGCGAGGAGTCGCCTCGACCGAGCGAGTCTTCGAGCGGCCGTTACAAGGCTAAGTCCGAACGCCATCGGCATTCCGATTCCTCCGATTGACTGAGCGGGACGGAGCACTATATCATACACCACTCAAAAAAAGTTTCATCCTCGAAACTAACTGAGTACTTACTCATTGACTTATCACTCGATATTCAATGTCTCTCGTGCGCACGCTTTGCCTAGGTGTTTCCTCAATCCGAGCCCCGCTTGTGCTTACCGCTAACTTAGTCGTATGGCATACTAACCAATCAACCAACATCCAGGTTCATCTCAAATCAACTATCGTACTCCAACTTTTCATTTCTTTGAAATACTGTTTCAAAATCCTCGACACTTTTTTATTTCTCTATTCTCACTTGATTCAACATATCACTTAGTTTGGATCGTGCACATATTCTAGGTGTCTCCGAAATACATGCATTTCAACCAAGCCTTGTGATAGTGAATCCAATCCCACCTATCATTAATTCATCCACTCAATCCCAAAAATTTCGTACCGATGCTAACTCTCGCAACATGGACATCTCGCCTAGCCGCTAGGCATCTTTCCAGGCTAAAGTCAATTGTCAGTATTGGAATCACCATTCCCAAACAATAATATCAACACTGACCCATCCTAAGGTCAAACCAAAGTTGATAGTACGGGGTTTTCTACCCAAGCTTGCATCACTCCGATTTTTAAACTTCGAGCATAGATTTCCTACACACATCCCAACATTCGTCACACGGGGCCCGAGTCATTCAGCAAAGCCATCCTACGATAACTCATATTTCAACCAATTTCTCGACATATTAATATCACTCGTTCATCAAGCTATTTTATATAGTCTTTTCGAACACGTTCGACATAATCCACCTATCAATCCTTCTCAAGTCAAATACGCTGTGATAATTCATCGCTAAACCATAATTCATATTTCATACTCCCTAATTCTTTTATCCCAATCCACGTAATCCATCACAAGGTCGTCTGACTTAATATGTTGCGCCCCGATCTTATGCGAGTCATATTATCCATGGTGGGCATGAATCACCATGCACGCTCCCGCAGAATAATCATCCTCATCGGGACGTAACTCTTGTTTTGTGTCTAGACTAATTCATTCACGATACGTAGATTGGATCTATTCAATCCTCAAGTTTAATTTAATCGTCAATCACCAATCCAAACATCCTCAAATTTTCTTTTGCATCAAACCAATAAGTTGAGACAAACAAAGTTGCCGCGTCCTGATTTTCTGAGTTCGATCATTCCCGCGACATGAATCACCATGTCAGCGCTCACACGGAACGATCGCCCCAAATTCAATGTGACGCATGTGCGAGGCTAGAGTTGTGCTCACATAAGACAAGAATGTCGACGCTGTGGTTATCCGCGTAACCATCAAGACACTTCTATTTTCATCCAATTTATTTCAATCAAAATCCTAAGTATAGCATCCGTCAGAACAGTAACACTTACATGATCGTCATTCCTTGCATTAGAGTGCCTCCGAGTTATCGTATATCGATCTTTGATACACTTCAATACCATCGATGATATGCGTAACCTGACGATCTTTCTTCGCAATAAAATTTGAGTCGTGCGAATAATACTATCATCCGACTGGATAATCTCCTCGACATTCAAATTCAAGTTCGACCATTATCCCTTGAATCATTCACAATCAATTTTCCTCAAACCCAAATTCGCGTATTGTTCATCCGTATGTCTTATGTCATCGATCAATATTTTTCTTCAAATCACATCATTTCTTGCTAACTCAAATCATCGAGCAACATCCATCCCGATTCCTTAAAGTTAGTCTTAATTATTCGAATATTTTCATGCACGCTATCATCCGATCGTGCTAACTTTTCGTATACAATTTTATCGATTTCCTCGATCAAGTCATCCATTCTCTACACCTTAACTTTTTCTCGATTTGATTTTCCTACTCTATATTTTTATTTTTATACTCGCACAATCACTATCTCGTGCGCATTATCTCTAATTTGTTTGAATTGACTCGTCTAAATCTTAAGACTACAACTTATTCAGTAAACTGAATCTATGGCTTTGCATACACGCGACGCTTGCTGATAGACTCATTGACACCTCGAATCCTCAATCGATCGATCGACATTCCTGATGCTATCGCATACACCACTCAGGAATGAAGTCATTTGACAAATCCTCAACTATCATTCGATTCACAATCGACTACTTCGAATCCCGTTCGAACCATTCCTCAAATTTTAAACACGCTCATCTATATCGCATCAATGATATCGTTGCTCATAGCACCCCTATCGATAGTCATTCATTTACTCAATCGAGTCCAACTCATTTCGTGCTCGAAATATTACGAATCCGTACTCAACTTTCCTAAGGTCGACACAATCCTTGGTGTATATGCTCAGCCCGACTTAGCCAACCGTACTTACGTGAACCATCTTTTGTTTTTGTCAAAAACTGTTCTCCTATATTTTGCAAATTAGATAGACTTATTGTATGGACATCCCGTGGATATTTGAGAGAGAGCGCACCAATGATAACAACTTGCAGAAGCAACAGAGTTTGCGGAAACAACGAAGTTAAAGAATTCAATCGATAGTCCAAGGATGTAAATCCGTGCTTTGATACCACTATGTCATGCCCTGCTCCCATATGAGCGATCATCCTCGCTAAGGTGATGCCGCACGAGCCTACATTGCGTTCATGCACGGCGGGTTCCATAATGGCCGATTACAACGGCTGTGACGGGGTCGTCATACAGAAGTCCCAAGCAGAGACATTGAATAATAGCGTCGAAATTTAAAGCAAAATACAAGTTATTCAAAGATGCATTTTATTGATATTGAAACAAGGATTAATGGGGCACAAGGCCTATTATATTCACTCAAGCTCACTCTTCTCACATTACAAGTCACTCAGCTCTCTCTCATCTCTCAATACATGTCTTAAACCAGCGGATGCTTTGGAAGGCGATGCCCATACATATGTCCCGTATAAGTCTTGACTCCACGTGGCCGCACGCTTCGAATCACCAAGGAACTCCGTGCCTCGACGCATCCAAGCGAGCTCCACTCCATGAGCTTCTACCTGTGCCTGCACATGGAAACTGTGTGGGTGTCAGTACTCAACTGTATTGGAATGAGCTCCTCGTCCACCCACACAAAACCAACATGTTTGATTTACTTTGTGCAACATATCCCTTCTCATCAATTATCTTTTAGTCTTGCCTTAGGATCAGTTTTAGGACAGACGCCTTGGCCTATTTTGTGTCTCTAGACCATCCCGTGCTTATAAAAATAAAGTTAACTCATACTTTGCCTCTGACCCTTCTCCTACCAACAATGTTAACCTATCAAGTCGTGCTTGCCTTTCGGCCCATAATCAGAGACGCAACTATACGATAAGACTCCATTCCCATGTGAACGTGCTACAAGTCCTTATTGAGGCCGTGTCTCGCAACTCAGAGAGACATAACCATCACCGCCTCATGGCCCTTGCCGCATCGCAGCCCTTGCTACATTGATCACCAACTGACCCAATGTAGACTTGTGAACTTAGTGTCACTTAACCAACTTTGCCTTGCGGCGATTCCTAACTTAAACTCGAATGACTCAAACCCAACTTATGCAACTCTATCCACCAACTTAAGACTCGACGCCACATCTCGTGCCGAAGCACGATGTCTACGTTACAGCCAAATCTTAGGCCCAAATATTGTCTTCTGATCGTGCACTATTCAACTCGACTCAATCTAAAGGCACACCTGCGAATTGCCGCCATGCCGACCCATCTATATGAAAGGTCACTAGCATCACAAGCTATCCTGTACGTATAGTTTTGTTAATCGGGGTCCTTTCAACGCAAGTAGCTAGCTCTATGCAAGTCTTCGCTTAACCTGTGCTAAAACCTTATGTACGATTATACCCTGTTTCCTCTTAGGCCGAGTCGGTCCCGTGGCCCCGGGTTGCCACTCGAGGAACCATCGCCCTTGTCGACAAGTTGTCCATGACCATGCAAGACTCGACTCGAACTGACGTCTCACATAGTCATTTTTCTTCTAATGTTACCATCTTTTCAAAACCAAGTTCAAGACTTCTAACATTTGAGACCCCTCGACGACTCACGGTCATGAGCCTTCTTTTCTGATGCCCTATCTTTTTTACTCAACTTAGGAATGACTATTTGATAGCCCATTTTTCTATAACTCACTTTGAATCAACCGTGGCTTGTGCCTTAAACACTAAGTCCGTACATCGTGCCTTAAACCAACTTGTGTTCTGTGCGACACTACCATCCAACTCATACTCCATATGACTAGCTTTGAGACCATAGGACTTTGTGGCTATATCCAGCCATTGAACTCGTGGGACCGTGCTTGCTACTACTCCGATATCCTAACACAACTTTGCCTAACTTAATCATGCAACAACTTGACGAGCAAGGACTGCGTCAAGCCTTGCATCATGGGAACGTGCCGTGCACGCATTCGACTTTGAAGAACCAAGTTCTCTGGGTGCCTAGACTTAGGCCACAAGTCGTACAATACAACAACCCGTCGGCGAGCAAAGGCTATGCCACGCCTTGGGCGATGGGACCGTGCATGCTTTATCAAGCGTTATGCGGGCGACGCCTATGACTTAGGCTAACTCTTAGCTTTGTGGCGAAGACCAACTTTTCTTTCTCCCAAGCCATAGGACGAAGGATCGTGTCATTTTCAAAGCACGCCGTGCACCAACTCTAAGCCAACCATTGGACCTTTCTATATTCTAGCTCAATTCTACTCGTCGGGATTATTTCTTTATATATGTGGATTTGTCTCTTTTATTATCAAGCCTACTTGTGCAAGTTAAAAATATGCTATTTATTATGTGAAGACTAAGATGAGGCAAGTTCACTGAAACTACCCCACCTAAGCGAGGAGTCGTCTTGATCGAGCGAGTCTTCGAGCGGCCGTTGCAAGGCTAAGTCCGAACGCCGTCGGTGTTCCGAATCCTCCGATTGACTGAGCAGGACGGGGCACTACAGGCTCGAGCAATACTTCATTTTGGGAAGCTTGAACTTCTCCTATGGTAAGTGTATCAAAGTTATCTAACATTTCTAAATAACATCGAGTATAATAAAAATATCAATATACTGTAAATGAGATGCTATTTTATTGATTTGTCATCATCATTTACAACATGATCCTTTGCTTTAACAGAAGGCTTAGTAAGGTTGATCACCAGAGGAGGAGAAGGAGGATTCTTAGCCGTAACAGAAGGCTTAGTAAGGTTGACAACCAGAGGAGGAGAAAGAGAAAAAGAAGGTGAAGGTTTGTTACGACGAAGGTCGATAACCAGAGGCTCAGAAGGGGTGATCTCCTTTTGTTCCCTTTCTACAGCAGGAGGCTGTTTGTTATGAGAGAAAGATGTATAGTTAATGTCTGAGAAGAAGAGGGATGAGTAGTACATCCTTTAACGGGGATCATGAGGACATCTTTTAAAGTATCTTTCTGGTCTTCTCACTATCCATCGCCAATACAACCTTCGTGAACTCTTCCTTGTACATCCGAGAGTAATAGCTTCAATGCCCCTGAAAGGATTTAGGTCGGCTACTTCCTGAACCTCTCCATTGATATCTACATATTTGAAGCATTGATATAGAGTGGATGGTAAAATGTTATGCTCATGCAGAAAGGGTCTTCCTTACAAAGCATTATAAGAGCCATAATTATCGATCACGTAGAAAGTAACCTTTGTACGAAGATTGCCTATTTGAACCTTCAGATGAATCTTTTCCGAGGTTCACTTCTTTCAGAATTGAATCCTAAGATTATGGTGATGGTTGTTGAAAGATTGTGTACAGGAATCTTTAATGCATCAAGTAGAGTCTTTGGCATGATGCTAAGTGCAGACCCAGGATCAACCAAAATGCGATCAACCTTCATGGTATCGACATATACCTTGAAGTAGAGGGATCGATCATGACGATTATCTTCCAACAGTATCATCTTGTGTAAAGGTGATGTTGGGTATCAGTTCCATTACACTATGACAATAAAGGCATGTTACAGCTCTTCCTCTGGCTTCTTGAAGAATTTTAGACAAGTATCAGCTTGCATCAAAGCTTCACTCAACGTTTTCGAGTTTCCTTCGAAAGACGGAGTGGCTCAAAAATTGACAATCTTGCCGGGGTATTAGCCAGCTGAGCCACTATATCAAAGTTATACGGCTTCTCAAGTCCCAAAGTTGGAGTCTTTTTAATACTTTATCAAAACGAACAAGTTGTTTTCCTTTGTCGGTTGTCGTTGATTTGGAAAGAATTGGTTCTACTGGAGGTGATAAAGCCGATAGAACATTGGCAGTAGGAGAATGATGCTTGAGGAGCCTCCAAAGCAGGAGCAGGGTTTTTTTGACCTTCTGAATAGTCTCTTAGGTAAGGTTTTCCAGACCTGGTACCAGTTAAGGCTTCTTCTTCGGATACCGGTTCGAAGGATACCATATTGCAACTCTTTGCTTGGATCTTATTTCTGGAAGGTTTCTTTTGGCAAGATGAAGAGTTTGTCCAATAACCCAAACCAACCCAAGATTGGTTGTGAGAAAGACATAGAAAAAAGGTACATGAGATCCCTTTCCATGGTTCAAACTAGAGTCCTTTTGTAGATCATGTCCCATTTTCATCATTAGCTCACGAGACTGTAGACTATATATATAGAAATCTGGTTGATATTTGGCTTTGACTTTGATAATATTGTCTCAGCAGGGGAAGAAGAAGAAAAAGAAGGATTATCTGCTGCCGAGATGAAGGAAGCAGTTAATGGTGGAAGACAATGTTCACCCAGCAAAATCATATGACATGATTTATTTAGTGGCCTTCTTAGACTTGGTGGAGGAAACGTTTTGAAGTCAGCCACTAAATTTGGATGGATCCACATAATTTCCCTTTTATCAGTAGATAGAGGAAAAAAACACCATCAGTTCGTGCATGTGAAAGATTAGCAATCTCCAGAGTAGTTCTCGGGATAGGATGACGCCGTCCTGTACAAGTTGAGCCAAAAAATCTCCAAATTATAGAGAGATGACGTTAGCCGTTACAGTTTTCTCGTCTTGTTGGAGAGTGATTGTACCAGAATTGACATCTCCTGAATTTTATCCTTGAGCACATAGCATGCTCGAGTTGGATGTCTAATAAATCTGTAGTAAACATAATATTTAGGATGGTCAGTCTTACCAACTTCCTCTGGCCGTTTTGCTTCTGGTAGTTGAAGCTTATTGCTCTGATTAGACAATCAAAGATACTCATGATATCATCTTCATCAAAAGTATTCTTCTTTTGGACGTGGTGCCCTTTGTGGTGGTACTGTTGGGGTAGATGTTGGCAGACTTACATTGATAGCTAGAGCTTCTTTACCTTTGAGATTAATAGTCAAAGTCTCTTTGCTCTTGCGATTGTTCTGACGACCATCGTATTGGTTACAAAATGTTCATCTTTTTCAAGATTAGGCATTTGAACACCTAATTGTTTGAACTTGTCAGCGCTCTCTTCTGCTGCTTTGGCATTCACTATGAAGGAAGGCCAGTCCTGAATTATGTTGACCCGTCCACATGCTGATTATAGGCAACATGTTTGATTTTCAAGTGTCTATAGTCAAAGCATCTGGAGTTCGAGAGGCATTTTGAGTGCTTCATGGTGGAATCGTTCAATAAAACGTTTAGTAGTTTTACTATGTCGTTGTTTGATTTTGATGAGGGCAGACATAGTCATGTCGTTGGTTCACTCATAAAATCATTCCAAGAACATTTGTTTAAAGCCAGAGAAAGAGGTTGTACACCATCTGGTAAACTATGATACCAGTCATATGCTGCACCAGCTAAACAGCAGACAAATACTCTAGTAAGAAGAACATCATTTGGTTGAAGTTGATCATTCATTACTTCAAAGTGATTGAGGTATTGACTTGGATATGTGCTGCCATCAAACATCATAATTGTATGGGGTTTGTATTCAGGAGAAAATTGGACTTCTTTCTATTCTATGGGATAGGGTTTTGATCTCAAGCTTCTGCAAGCCGTCTTTCTGTTTGAAAGCTTCAATTTAGTACGTAAAAGTTTTATAGCCTCATTAGTATTTTTCGATGATTGTGGAGCAGTAGATTGATTTGATATATTAGGAGGGGTACTACATGATAAGTACCACCCCGGCACCAGATTGACTTGGAATAGCCTGCACAGGAATGGAAACGGTGTGAGGAGACTGTACCGCCAGATTAATATTGATGGGAGCTGATGTTGTTACAGGTTCCTGAGTCGGAATCAGATTCACAACTGGTAGAACTATATGTTGTGCCATAATCACATGCATGCCTATCATCATCTCAGCCATGTTCTTCAAACTAGCCTCCAAAGCAGCAATTCTTTCTCCTGATTGTTAGAACTGGAAGAATCTTGATCTTCTATGGCGACATAAGCAGTCACTTCTCTAGCTATTAAGATAAACTAGTAGAAAAATAGTCTTTCCGAAACTTTTACTATCAGCATCAAAGTCATATAAGGAATCACCCCCAGAATAAGTGATAGGGGTGTCCTGTTGACTGAGAGAATCTTGGTTGGAAGGAAGATTCCTTTGGCCGATTGTGTCTCGGCTTCTTGATCTAGTATATTGGTATACTCCTTCGTCGGATTCATGAATCCGATTTAAGTATTGTTGACTGGGATTGCGGGATGCATTACGTCTTGGACGTTTTCCACCCCCAGTGCTTCGAGATAACATATTGACATGAGCATAGAGTAGTTCATCATTGTCCACTAGGATAGGTTCAGGAGTCTGAACATATTTCAAATGGTCAAAGACAGACCGCTTGGCTGATTGACAGCAGCATTTGATGACAACTTCATGGTGGTGATTGCAATGATGTTCTTGCTGTTGGACCACCGCTGACAGGATGATTTGCAACCTTCCACTTCTGTATCAAAAGTTTACGGAGATCACTGACAGGACGAGAAAAAGTTGCAGGAATATTGCCCTGACGATATTCGGGACATGGTTCCTTTCTTGAGGTGTCCCGTACCTTGAGTGTACAAGGACGTGCTAATTGATTAGTATAAGTCTCAAGATTTTTAACCTCAGAATTCTTCCCCTGGTTCAAGTTAGCAACTGGTGCAGGTTGTGCTTGATAGATCTTATGTTTTCCCTAGGTTGATCCTAATTGACACCTATTGATATAGGTGCGCAAGTCTGATAGGGGTGCTACTTGTGCATCTATTTGAGATACTAGTAGTTTGCCTTGTCGGGATCTTGAGATACGTAGAGTTGGTAGATCCTGCCCTGACCTCTTTGGAGTAGGAAAATACCCTTTTGCGTGGAAAGTTCATTCTGAATAGAACCCCTCTTCCTGACAGAGATTGGTTGTCTCTGTTAAGGATAGTAGGATTTCTATCTGAATCCACTTTTGTGCTGAAGATGCAAAGGCAACCAGCAGTACTTTCACCTAGTCAATGATTCGAGCAGAATTAGGAAAAGCCAAAGAGCATTTTCCTTGATTTAGTGATTTCCCAGTAATTTTTTGACTTGATGACGAAGAGGGAACTACAAAATAGTATTTCCTTTTATGTTGCACCAATGCAGAAATATGTGCAGGTTACGCTAGAGCAGGAATAGGCACAGGTTGTGCCAATACAGAATTATGTGCAAGTTGTGCCAGAGCAGGAGCGGGCACAAGTTGAGCCAGGGAAGAAAAGGTTAAAGGGCACTTTCCTTAGTTTTATCTAGAAATGTGTCGAGATGAAGTCTCCTTCGATTTCAAATCGGAGAAGTAGAGGGCTTAGCCAAAAGGCTGTTTCCCTTAGGTTGTGCCAGGGCAACAGTATGCGCAGGTTGCGCCAAGGCAGGAATAGGCACATGTTGCGCCTGGGAGAAAAAGGCCAAATGGTGCTTTTCTTTGTTTTGGACAGCAGTGTGTCGAGACAAGTCTCTTCAATTTCATAATCGGAGAAGCAGATGAGTTAGCCAAAATGCTGTTTTCTTTAGGTTGTGCCAGGGCAGCAGTATGCGCAGGTTGTACCAAGGCAGCAGGTTGTGCTGTCGAGGACTTAGGAGTCCAGACAGAGCGCATCTTGCTATTAACATAGCAGTAGTGCGCATGGCACCCCTAGCATTGATCATGGCCTCGTAGGCTGTCTGGTCGACTTGAACGACTAGGGTCTTCTGCGTCTTGCCTCTACGCGGTAACACATTGAGTTGTCACTTCTCGTCGGAGGAGAAAGTCGTCCCCAGCAGAGTCGTCATTTTGTTTGCAAAAACAAAAAGTTTTATTACAAACTGAAAAAATAGTACAAGAGTACAATTATTTCTGGAGAAGTACAACTATAGGAATCTGATCAAAGACGATCACTTTATCTCTTGAACTATGTGATATCGAAGACACGAGCCTCTGGAGGATGCAACATCACTTTTGTAGGAGTTTTTTTGATCCTTTTTCCTAGAATGATTTGAAACTCTATTTATAGAGTTCTTGAAATAACTATTTAGCATTTATTCTGGGTTGCGCATACTTCAGGTTGCGCGCCTCCTGTTCACTTGTGTGAGCGGTTGCACTAACTGCTGTGGATGCATGGCATCGTTTGATTTAGATGCGCGTGGTCATGGGTATGTTCTACAAAGTTAGTGGCTTGTGCGCCACATCACCCTATTCTGGATACTGTTTGATCACCTTGCACGAACTTCATCAGGTTGCGCGAGGCATAATGTAACAACTTGCACGAGCGGTTGCACCAACTGCTGTGGATGCGTGGCATCTTTTGAATGAGACACCGTGGTCGTGGGCAGTGTAGTGGGCACACTCTGCGAAGTTGGTGGCTTGTGCGCCATATCACTCTGCTTCTAAATAAAAGTTGATCAGGTGGCGCCAACTAGCCAGGTTACGTAGGCACAACTCAACAACTGACGCCTTTGACTGGGTCTTCTGTGCTGTACTGATCAATTCTTGCACCACAAAATGACTTGTGCGAGCTAGCTGTCAGCATTAATTACATGCTGACAAAATCTTCTCGAGCCGCATTGTACGGGATTTGAACGAATTTTCCTTGATATACGTGCTGTCAGTTGTCAGCCAATGATGATGACATTACAGCTTCTCGAGTAAGTGCACATGTGGCTCGCGCAACCTGTCTCCTGTGCAACCTGAGATTGGTGCAACATGATGTTGTGTAACATAATGGTCTAGTGCCACATAATGATTTGGCGCCACATGATGATCGCATACTTTAATTGGTGGCACAGCTTTATTTTTAGCCTCTACAATATTCTATATATATTGTTATACGTGCAAAACACGTGCATTTAGTAGTCAAATATAGAGGTTCAAAGTGTCCAGTTAGTCACTATGATCTAGGCTGACAGATCTTCAAATTAAATTTAAACTTCGGATTTGATGTAATTTACCATACTCATAAATATATAGTAAGAATCAAGAAAAGCCAGCCACACCCCCCTCTCCTCCCCACACACTTATATATATATATATATATATATATATATATATATATATATATATATATATATAGGGTCTTCTACAATACAAAATGTTATTTTATTGTATCAGTACATGACAAATATGGACTATTCATTTTTGATCCAATGGTTATTATTAAAAGAGCTTTTTGTAATATGATTAGAGTAGGGAACATCATTTAATGCAATGTTCCCTTTTTGACGGTCAAATAACTTGGTATTGTAGGTCATTGTGTACTTTAATTTTTTCATGAAGTTCCTATATTAAGTCATATTTAGTTTATGACCAGTTGGTAAAAAAGTCACTCAACACCTTTAAGTTTTTTTTTTGAATGAAATGTTGTGCTTTATTCATTGGCAGGAAGATAAGTCTAAAGTTGTTCCCCGTTCATTTTTTGATCAAAAGATAATTTGCACATGAAGATTTACATAGCCAGTTCTTCCTGTCACGACCCGCACCCACTGTGAGGGTACAGAACGTAACAACGCCCAGCCTACGCCGCAGTATCGGCGGTAGAACGCTGTCCTAGGTCAATCATCTAACAATATAAAGGTATCTGTACAGTATATACACTCCGAATGGAGGTGAGATAGCAATATACAGTCTCAATCACATCAAAGGCAGAATGATAAAATAGAAAGATAGATAGAGAAATAAATACTGAAATGAGAAAATCCACATAAATACAACCAGAGAGTCTAAGTGTCTACTGACATAACAAAACAGAACATCCAGCTCAAAACAAGTCTCTAATACTGAATATGAAAAAAATATATACAATCCAGACCTCAAATGATAGAAATAGTAAACCTAGACTAGGGAGCCTCAGTCTCTAAGCTAGTGGATTAGGCTGGAAATCTGGGTCACACGAGTCATCTACAGCTGTCCCATAGAAGGTGTCTACGCAGGCCTCATCCTCTGTAATATTTTCAACAGGTCCAGTCAGGACAGGAGCGAGCACAAAATATCTCACGCAGTTCATATCATGTTAGGAAATATAAAGCATGCAATAGAGTAAGGTACAGAAATGCTGAAAGAAGAATGTATATGAAAAAGTAGAGGTTTGATAACAGAAATATCATATATGATAAGTAAGAACTGTAAGCCAACTGTGATTTAGAGCACAATATGGTTATATAAACGGTCTAGGAAAATGCAATGGTAACTCCATTGTACGTGAGTGTACAATAGACATATACAATAGTTATACAATATTGTACAATAGGAATTGAGTACATAACCAATTCTACTCCCCCTCCCCAATCAATACACAAGGATCCACTCCAGTTACGTTATCTTGCACAATAGTGTACAATGTTATATAATGGATGTACAATATTATACAATAGATGTACAATGTTATACAATAGTTCTACAATATTTACAATAGTGTACAATGGTCTATCCCTGGAACTCAGGTGATAATGAGAGTACAATATGCACAATGAGTATACAAGGATATGGGTATTCAATAAATACAATATGTAAGTGAAACGCACATCACAATATGTATTTAGTGAATACAAGGGGATAACATCTCAAAAGAAGATCCATATAGTACCAATCCGTATAGCAATCATGTCAGCATCAAGTACAATAATCTAGAGCAAGAATGTAAATCCAGACAAGTATAAAACGGTCAGAGAATGTACTCGCCTGATAGCCTGAGTGTCTGAAGAGAATATACTGTCCGAGGAGTGGTGTCTGTCTCCTATAGAATACAAGTCACTATGAGTCTAAAAATGATAATAAGATGCATTACAATGTTCTAAATAATCTAGGTCAACCTAGGTCAAATCTAAGTCATACCAAGCTAAACTAGGTCATACTTGGTCATACTGAGCCAAACTGGGTCACACTAGGACAATCAAGGTCAAACAAGGTCACAGGAAATCAATCCAAGTCAAACTAGGTCAATTTGGGTCAAGGGTTGACTTACAGTTGACTTTTGGTCAAAAAGTCAACTTTGGTCAACTCTGGTCAACACTGAGTCAACCCTAGGTCAAACAGGTCACATGTTGACCAACTGTTGACTTTCAGTCAACTGGTCAACTCTAGTTTGGTTTCGGTCAAATCTAGTCGCTTAAAGGCTAAGTTTGACTCTCGGTTGACTTTTGTTGATTTTGGTCAAAATGGTCAATCGACGTCAAAACTAGTCTATGAGCACTATATTTGATCATTACCAACCAAGGAAACAAGTTCTAACTCTATCTTAGACTCCAAACTCAAATATCCTATTTCTAGGTAAAACCCACATTACCCTTACTAAGGTAAATACCTATACCTTGCACATACCACTCTAACCTAGGAATACTAGCCTAGGTTTCCTAGGATAGCTAGCTACTATCCTATACTAACATTACCTACCAAGAAATCCTAGTATCTAGGTCATCTAAGTCATCTTATGGCACATGTTAATCATTTCCCATTACCTTGCCCTTACCCTCTTACCATTCTCATTTACACTACACTCACATACAACTCACACAAACTCACACACTACAAGCTCACACACAACACTCACATACAACTCACACAAACTCACACACTACAAGCTCACACACAACACTCACATAGGCCTTCCTATATGTTTAGACATAGGCTAATACCTATAGGTTTAGCTATACCCTTATAGGTTCTCTCACACACACACACCACAAACTCATAAAGTGGGTTGATATAGGACATCTACAAGGCTCATAAACACACACATATAATACACAACCACACATACACAAGGTTGATTTGGGGCTAAAATAGAGGCTTAGATATAGGTGTTTAAGTGGACTGAATTTGACAGCAATTTGGGACAATAACATGGGTGTTCAAGGGACTAGATGGGAGTCAATAGGGACAGCCAATATAAGGTAAATCTGGACTGTCAAGTGGCATTTGGGGACAGCCATCTAGGTGGCTTTGACTGGACTGAAATGGGGTTAACAAGGGTGTTTTTTCGGGACTGATTTGGCATGGTTTGTGGGCTGGTTTTGTGGACTTGGTTGAGGGTGGTTTGTGACAGTTTTGTGGGGTGAATGGACTGCATATTTGGACTGAAATGTAGGGTAATACATGGGGGTGTGTGGGACATATCAAGGACTATTTGTGTGGTTTGTAGGGGCTGTTATGGGGGGTCAAGTATAGGGCTGTAATGTAGGGTGTTTGGGGCTGAATTGATGCTGAACTTGTGGACTGTTAAGGGCTGAATTTCAGGACTGGTTTGGGGCTGCTCATAGGCTAGTTATAAGCTGATTTGGGAGGGTACTATGGGGGTTAATAGGTGGACTGAAAGGGGACTAAGTAGGCCAACAATTTGGGTCACTATGTGGGCTGAAATGGGGTTACATAACCCCCAAAACTTGCTGCTAGAAGGCTGTCAAATGGGGTATCCAAGGGACTGAACATGGGGCTGAATTGGGCTGTCCCATGGCTGTCCCTACTGCTGCTACTGCTGTGCTGTTCACAGCAGTCCCTCCCCTCTTTTTTACACTCAAACACTCCCTCACTCCCTCTAATCCACTCTCTAATCCCTCTCTCAAATCACTCTCTAACTCTCTCAATCTCACAAATAACTCTCTATCCCTCTCTCACACCAACTCTCAACGCCCTCCATACACACTCCTATTTCTATTTGGCCGAACCACTCCATACCCCATGCCAACACAATATCACACACCACCATAGTATATACATATATATATAAGCCACCATATATTTATATATAAATATATATAATAGATATATATATATATATATCTATATATATATATAATATATATATATGTATATCATTCTATATATATATATATATATATATATATATATATATATATATATATAATATTATATATTTTTATTTTATTTATATATAATATATATAGAATGATATACATATATATATATATATATTATATATATATATATATATATATATATATATATAACCCATATATATATATATAGATATATATATATATATATATAATATATATATATATATATATATATATATATATATTATATATATATACAATATATAGATAAACCATATGATACAATATGATACATAAAATATATATATATGTACATAGAAATTATATAACCCATATATATATATATACAATATATAGATAAACCAATATGATACAATATGATACATAGAAATTACACCTCTAAACTATATAAAATCTGAGATTAAATATCTAGATAAATCATTCTACAATATATAATATACAAGTGTCCAAAATTGGGGGTTTCCCACATGGACACAAACCTACACATAGGACACCTCTACAAGTGTCCAAATGGACACGAAATGGACACCAAAGGGCACAAAACCATGGGGGTCATTCCTATGGGTCAAAATCAACCTAATGCATGAGAAGAATGAGAAAGAGGAAGGGATTTATACCTCCCGGTAGATCAATCGAAGGAAAAGCTTTCCGATGTGCCACCGACACGTAGAGATTCCAAATGGACACGAACGAGCTCCGAATCCTCCCAAACTTGGCTAGCTTCCTCCTTGGCTTGAGTAGAGAAGGAAGAAAGAATATTTGGTAGAAAAAGATGGATTTGGAGATGAAATCACTAGAGGTTGCTCTCTAGAAATTTGGGGAAGAACAAGAGAGGAAAATGAAGTGAAAAATAGCAAGAGGCACTCTCACTCTCCCTAGCTAGGCCGGCCATGTATGGTCAATATTCCCCCTATTTGTAATGTCTAAAATACCCCCACTAGCCTATTTAATTATATTAGGAGAAGGGCTTATGGTTGAGGCTAAATTAGTCATTTTAAATCCCTAATCTAACCAAACCCTGTCCATAAATGATTAGACTAGCCACTAACTAAAATAAATGACATGTGGGCCATGGCTAACTATGTGTGGGTCCACTAGAGTCAAAACTACCCCGGGTCCCCGTTTCAAGTCGGATTGAGCTGAAATTCGAACCCGACTCAAATAACCCCAAACAATATTATAAATAATAAATAAATTTCAAAAATGTTTAGAAATATAAAATGACAAAATTACCCCTGTTTCTGGAAACTGGGGGTGACAAATCTATCCACCTTAAAAATTTCGTCCTCAAATTAAAAACCAACAATAGTAAAATAACAAAATCACAAGTCATGGCTAAAAATTTAAAATGATTAAAAATCTCAAAATCAAAGATGAATTAAATGACTAAATTTATAAAATTTAAAATTACTCTAAAATAGATGCTATAAGTCTATCCACCTTAAAAGAATCATCCTCAAAATTTGAAAACAAAAAAAACCATAGAAAATCATACAAATCGATAATCGTATGCGTCTGTCCAATCATGATACTCAGAATCTCTGTCATGCCAGTAAGCAAGGCTACGATAATCACAGAGTCCTCAACTATGGTACATACCTCTAGAATTATGGTATTTAAAATTTTGCATTGCCGCACACTTGGCAGCAAAAACCTTAAATTCCTACACCCGAGAAATCGTCCATAATCCGACTATATGTCCTTACTATGCCTGCTAGCATGACCCTAGAGGATTCTAAAATCTCATAATCGAGACGACCTAGCCCATACGACTTATCTCAGAAGAAAATTAAATCATAATGAAGCACCAGATCAAAACTTATCAACAATGAAAAATAGATAGGAATAGATGGAATTGAATTTTCAAGGCAGTAATTGCAGAATTTGAATCAAAGGAACGGAACCTGTAACTAGATCTCCAACAGCCTGAGCATCCTCGGCTATCATGGCGGAAGCTCGTCCTGGCTGGCCTCCCTGGCCTGCTGCTGATGCTGTTCGAACCTCTGTTGGTTAGTCTGCAATGGTGGTCCCCTCTGCTGCCCTGTCGGAGCTCTAGCTCCTGGTGCTATCTGAGCCAATGTTATTGGGTTCTTGGGACACTCTCTACACTGATGCTCCCTGAACCGCAAAGTAAACACATGCTCAGCCTCTTCCTACAGTCGTCCCACCCATGGCCTCGCTTCTTACAGAAGTTGCACAGTGTTCTGCTGCTGCCTAGGTGCCTGCTGATATAGCACCTGTCTCTGTCCCTGATACTGAACAGGCCTCTGCTGCTGCTATTGGAAATGGACCATCGGCTGCTGATACTGCTGCTGAATCTGTATGTGAGGCCTCTTGGCCTGGCCTCCGCTGCTGCTGCCCCCAACAGGGTCTCGCCCCTCTTCAGCCTCAGCTCAAGATCATCCTCAGCCAGTAAAGCTCCCGTCAAATCGCCTCGAAAGTGGCATCCCTGTTGCCCTTGGTCAAGGATTGACTTCCTTGACCAGACCCTTCCGGAACCTCTGGGCCTTCGCCGTCTCGCTCAAGCCTTCTACGAATCTGCCGAGGCGCCGAACTCCTCAGCGTACTCCTCCACTGACAGGCTCCCCTGAACTAAGCTCTCGAACTGCGACTCCAAGGCTCTGAGCGCTGAATCTGGAAAAACTTCTTCTTGAAGAAGCCCTTGAATTCCTCCCAAGTCTGTCCAGATACCCCCACCCTGGGGTCTGACTGATACCAGGTGCGAGCAAGATCTCGTATCTGGCTAGCTGCTGCCTCAATCTGGAGATCCGTCGGTATCCGGGCCAGGCGAAAGATCTCCTCTATATGCTCGATCCACTCGTCAGCATATAGAATCCCTCTATCCCCAGGAAGTCTCTGGGGCTCATCTTCTGGAACTGCTCTATCCCTGGTGTCTTCGGCTGCTGAACCACTGGTCGGGCTGTAACTGTCATAAGGGCCAACTCCATGCACCTGTCCTGTCGGGCCTGCTGCTGGTCCATGAACTGTTGAAAGTAGGCGAACATCTGTGCCGTATCCACGCATCCTGGAGGCGACGACTGCTGGAAAGGCACCTCCGGAATGACTGGGTCCTTACCCCCGAACTGGTGGAGGCATACCCCCTGCTGCTGGAGGAGGGGTTCCTCCGAATGCAGCTGAAACGCCTACCCCAGCTGGCATGACTGGGCTACCGTACCAGGGGCTGTGGATATGAGAGGTGGCAGACCTCTCATCGGCGTCCCCCTGGCCCTGGTGATGTGAACTCGTCTCAACCATCCTGGAGACAGATCAAAGAAACAATTGCTGAGAATGATCGAAATAGCAAGGAAGCAGTTATTCAAGGGAAAACAATATCAGCAAGAACTGAGATGGTATGAATTAGATAAGAGTTTTTCTAATGTGATTGAGTACCTCCAAAATATCCTAATCCTACTGCAGGCTATAGTGATACTCTAGTTCGAATACTACTACATGAACTCGACCTGCATGGGCCACCACTAAAAATGTGTCACGACCCGCACCCACTGTGAGGGTACAAGAACGTAACAACGCCCAGCCTACGCCGCAGTGTCGACGGTAGAACGCTGTCCTAGGTCAATCATCTAACAATATAAAGGTACCTGTACAGTATATACACTCCGAATGGAGGTGACATAGCAATACAGTCTCAATCACATCTAAGGCAGAATAAAATAGAAAGATAGATAGAGAAATAAATACTGAAATGAGGAAATCCACATAAATACAACCAGAGAGTCTACGTGTCTACTGACATAACAAAACAAACATCCAGCTCAAATAAGTCTCTAATACAGAATATGAAAGAATATATACAATCAAGACCTCAAATGACAGAAATAGTAAACCTATACTAGGGAGCCTCAGTCTCTAAGCTAGTGGATCAGGCTAAAAATCTGGGTCACACGGGTCATCTACAGCTATCTCATAGAAGGTGTCTACGCAGGCCTCATCCTCTGTAATATTTTCAATATTCCAGTCAGGACAGGAGCGAGCACAAAACATCTACGCAGTTCATATCATGTTAGGAAATATAAAGTATGTAATAGAGTAAGGTACAGAAACGCTGAAAGAAGAATATATATGAAAAACAGTAGAGGTTTGATAACAGGAAATATCTATATATGATAAGTAAGAACTGTAAGCCAACTGTGATTTAGAGCACAATATGGTTATGTAAATGGTCTAGGAAATGTAATGGTAACTCTATTGTAGTGAGTACACAATAGACATATAAATAGTTATACAATATTGTACAATAGGAATTGAATACATAACCAATTCTACTCCCCCCTCCAATCAATACACAAGGATCCACTCCAGTTACGTTATCTTGCACAATAGTGTATAATATTATACAATGATGTACAATATTATACAATAGATATACAATGTTATATAATAGTTGTACAATGTTATACAATAGTGTACAATGGTTATCCCTGGAACTCAGGTGATAATGAGAGTACAATATGCACAATGAGTATACAAGGATATGGGTATTCAATAAATACAATATGTAAGTGAAACGCATCATAATTGTATTTAGTGAATACAAGGGGATAACATCTCAAAAGAAGATCCATATAGTACCAATCCGTGATAGCAATCGTGTCAGCATCAAGTACAGTAATCTAGAGCAAGAATGTAAATTCAGACAAGTATAAAACGGTCAGAAATGTACTCGCCTGATAGCCTGAGTGTCTGAAGAGAATATACTATCCGAAGAGTGGTGTCTGTCTCCTATAGAACAGTACAAGTCACTATAAGTCTAAAAATGATAATAGATGCATTACAATGCATTCTAAATGAATCTAGGTCAGCCTAGGTCAAATCTAAGTCATACCAAGCTAAACTAGGTCATACTAGGTCATACTGAGCCAAACTGGGTCACACTAGGATCAAGGTCAAACAAGGTCACAGGAAATCAATCTAAGTCAAACTAGGTCAATTTGGTCAAGGGTTGACTTACAGTTGACTTTTGGTCAAAAAGTCACTCTGGTCAACTCTGGTCAATACTGAGTCAACCCAGGTCAAACATGTCACTGTTGACCAACTGTTGACTTTCAGTCAACTGGTCAACTCTGGTTTGGTTTCGGTCAAATCTAGTCGCTTAAAGGCTAAGTTTGACTCTCGGTTGACTTTTGTTGACTTTTGGTCAAAATGGTCAATCGACGTCAAAACTAGTCTATGAACACTATATTTGGTCATTACCAACCAAGGAAACCAAGTTCTAACTCTATCTTAGACTCCAAATCAAATATCCTATTTCTAGGTAAACCCCATTACCCTTACTAAGGTAAATACTTATACCTTGCACATACCACTCTAACCTAGGAATACTAGCCTAGGTTTCCTAGGATAGCTAGCTACTATCCTATACTAACAGTACCTACCAAGAAATCCTAGTATCTAGGTCATCTAAGTCATCTTATGGCACATGTCAATCATTTCCCATTACCTTGCCCTTACCCTCTTACCATTCTCATTTACACTACACCACATACAACTCACACAAACTCACACACTACACACTCACTCCACACAACACTCACATAGGCCTTCCTATATGTTTAGACATAGGCTAATACCTATAGTTTATTATACTAGGCTAATACCTATAGGTTAGTTATCCCTTAGGTTCTCACACACACACATAAACTCATAAGTAGGTTGATATAGGACATCTACAAGGCTCATAAACACACACACATAATCCACAACACACATACACAAGGCTGATTTGGGGCTAAAATAGAGGTTAGATATAGGTGTTTAAGTGGACTGAATTTGACAGCAATTTGGGACAATAACATGGGTGTTCAAGGGACTAGATGGGAGTCAATAGGGACAGCCAATATAGGTAAATCTGGACTGTCAAGTGGCATTTTGGGGACAGCCATCTAGGTGGCTTTGATTGGACTGAAATGGGGTTAAACAAGGTATTTTTTTGGACTGATTGGCATGGTTTGTGGGCTGGTTTTGTGGACTTGGTTGAGGGTGGTTTGTGACAGTTTTGTGGGTGAATGGACTGCATATTGGACTGAAATATAGGGTATACATGGTAATACATGGGGGGTGTGTGGACATATCAAGGACTATTTATGTGGTTTGTAGGGGCTGTTATGGTGGGTCAAGTATAGGGCGGAATTAGGG
>JANAVB010029819.1:38092654-38202265 GCA_029216955.1 Iris pallida
TATACAAGTGTCCAAAATGGGGGTTTCCCACATGGACACAAACCTACACATAGGACACCTCTACAAGTATCCAAATGGACACCAAAGGGCACAAAACCATAGGGGTCATTCCTATGGGTCAAAATCAACCTAATGATGAGAAGAAGAGAAAAGGAAGGGATTTATACCTCCCGATAGATCAAATCGAAGGAAAAGCTTCCGATGTGCCACCGATACGTAGAGATTCCAAATGGACACGAACGAGCTCCGAATCCTTCCAAACTTGGCTAGCTTCCTCCTGGCTTGAGTAGAGAAGGAAGAAAGAAGATTTGGTGGAAGAAATGATGGATTTGGAGATGAAATTACTAGAGGTTGCTCTCTAGAAATTTGGGAAAGAACAAGAGAGAAAATGAAGTGGAAAAATACAAGTGGCACTCTCTCTCCCTAGCTAGGGCTGGCCATGTATGGTCAATATTCCCCATATTTGCAATGTCTAAAATACCCCCCACTAGCCTATTTAATTAATATTAGGAGAAGGGCTTATGGTTGAGGCTAAATTAGTCATTTTAAATCCCTAATCTAACCAAACCCTACCCATAAATAATTAGACTAGCCACTAACTAAAATAAATGACATATGGGCCATGGCTAACTAGTGTGTGGGTCCACTAGAGTCAAAACTACCCCGGGTCCCCGTTTCAAGTCGGATTGAGCTGAAATTCGAACCCGACTCAAATAACCCCAAAACAATATTATAAATAATAAAATAAATTTCAAAATATTCAGAAAATATAAAATGACAAAAATACCCCTGTTTCTGGAAACTGGGGGTTATACTTCCCCAAATGCCTCATCATAGATAAGGCTACAGATACAATCCGGTATAGTGTGATACTTGGAGGATGATGCATTAACAAGAGCGTGCTTGTCTAATTAATGAGCAACCCTATTCCTCGTTCTCTTAATTAGTCTGGGGGATGTGGTAACTGATCAATCTTTCTTCGAGTAGTGTGAACTAAGTCGGCTAACCTCCATGGCGTTAGAACTCGTTCACCTCTAATGATCCTGGTAACAGTCAAGGAGTCCCCTTCAATGCACACGTTCTCCTCACCTATCATCTATCAATATTTATTATTTGAATAGCATTTATCAATCTAACCAAATGTAATATTTGAATATCATCTATCAAAAATTTAATTAAATATAATTATAATTGATTTGAAGATCAACTATCAATATTAAATATTTGAATATCATCTATAATATTGGATATATGTTTAGACATAACAAAATTAGTTTAATATTTGAATATCATGATATAATATTAAAGTCACATTAGAATATGGAAAATGGGAGATATTTTGATGTCATCAGTCTCGTCAAAACAAAAAATGCAGCTTGGGAGATGTCCGCTTTTGATGACAGCGATTTGAAATCATTGTTAGTGTTTTGCCTTTAGACTAGGAAAGATAGTCCCACATCGGGTACACTAAATGATAAGTATCTCAATATAATGCATTGCTTTTGTTGAGGTGTAATGGGACACAAGTGTGTGCCATGTGGGAGTATTTTCCTAGAAGAAAAAGGATTAATTCTAACAATGATGTAAGTTGATTTTTGTTGGTCGGACTCAGACTTGGACTCCAGGATGCCTCGTGCATGCACGGTGTGTTCGGAGGGTAGGCGTGGGCTAGCACTCGACTATGTTGATTGTGGGATGATGTAAAACATCAAACTCTATTTTAGTATTGATATTTTAGTCCCACATTGGATAGCAAAGATGGTGAAGCCTCACTCTACTCTATAAATAGAGCCCCTGACCTCCTTTCTAAGATGCACCAAAGAAGAGAGTTAAGGGAGTCCGTAAAGTTCAGGAAGCCCGTTCAAGTCTCAAAAATTAACTGACGAGTGTTCCAGAAGTTCTCTAAGAACTTGTTGGTTCCTAGAAGCGGATCGTATATAGGCGAATCTTGCTTTGAGAACGGTGATCTAATCACCCCAGCAAAGCTGTCTTTCTCTTTTTTCTTTTCTTTTCCTTTTCTCTGATCTAATCAGAAACTCCTTTTGGGCTTTCGTCACTGCTGCTGCAATTCGATTTGTACCTTCTATTTAGAAGTATTACATTCGTTTGCTATGGTAAAGAAATCTTTTTAGATCTTCGTTATCCAGAATCTTTCAAGGATCTCTGTAGTGCACCTTCTATGAAGAGTTGCTACGAAACATTATTTTTATAATTGTTTCACTTCTCACTTTTCCATTGAAAATTATGCCTCGGGAATAACAATCTCAAAACAAGAGTTATATTCAATGGAAAACAACCGTGCAAACCTTCTCGACACAAGTTTTAACAAACTTGAGAAGTTTGACAGGGTATTACAATGTCTGGAAGAGAAAGGTCAGCCTTAATCTTCAACCGTGAGCATTGTCTACTTGTTGACAGATCCTGAGCCTTTAAGTCCAGAAGGGGAAAATGCTCAAAGGGTCGCTGAGGCCACTGCTCTGTAATAAAAGTGGAGGAGAGATAACAACCTTTGTAAGTTGCTTATCTTAAACTCAATGGAGGACTCTCTGACAGAGTCGTACAGTAAGACGGTCCATGCTAAGGACGTTGGGAGTCTGCAGAGAACCTCTTCAAGGCAGGTGAGAACATGAATAAGATCTACGTGACCGAAAAGGTCTGAAAGATGCGATTTGAGGACGACAAGACGATATTATCTCATGTCAAATAGTTTCTCAAGTTACGTCAGAAACTTGAGGATGACGACATACCTTTGTCGATGCATTTGTCGTCAGGGGCATTGTCGCCAAGCTCCTACCTAGATGGAGCAATTTTATTACGGAGTTGCAACGCAAGAAGATGAAGGTGGATCTTGAACGCCTCTTATACTGGATTCATGTTGAAGACGAGCTAAGGACTCTCACCAGCTGTAGGTAAAGTCCGCTCAATTCAAGCCAAAGACCTAAGGGCGATGGTGCTTGCTTCAACTATGGCAGAAGGGTCACTTCAAGAAGGATTGCAGGGCTAAGCCCAAACCAAAATAGCAGGTATGGCTAAACTTGGTTATTTTGATTACTTAACTTGGTTGCTATTATTGTACAGGTTGAGTTATCTAGCGTGGTAGCTGACTAGTGGTCTGACACTAGTACATCTGACCATGTGTGCTCTCGAAAGAGCTGTTCACCAAGGACGAGCCATGTTATGACGAGGATCTTGATGGCGAACATGTACCTAGCAGAATATATGAAGATCGAGACAGTGGTTATAAACCAGCGACAAGGATACTGGAATGCGTGTTACCCGTACCAGAGATTTCTGAAGATCTGATCTCAGAAAGTCTATTATCTGATACAGACTTGAAAGATAGACATTCGTACTAGCCAGATGGTAATTTTTTTGGCGAGGAACGTGCTTCAAAAAGATGTTCGGTGCTGAAGGGATGTTCGAACTTCTGCTAATGGCGATGAAGTTACTTCATTGAATGGACTGAGAGTTGTTTTATAATAGAAGCAGACTCAAGCTGTCCTACCGGGACGTTATCTTCAGAATGTGGGGGTAAGGAGGTAGATGGATTTAAGGTCTGTACAGATATAAAACTGTCAGGAAGCTGCTCAGACGATTGAACTAAAGTACTGATCATCTGGAGTTAGTACACTCAGATATCTGTGACTTTTATCAATTCTCCACAGAGGCTGGTTCGAAGTGTTTCTCGAAGTACATGTTCGCATGACTTCTCAAGTAGAAGGATGCAACATTCGAGTAGTTCAGAGACTTTAGGGCTGAAGCTGATGCTGAACGTTAAAAGCGATCTACAACTACTCATAAGTGATCGAGGTGGAGAGTATAGGTCTCATGAATTCGTATCGTTCTGCAGAGAACATGGAATTGTTAATGAGACGACTGCTCCATACTCACCTCAATCAAATGGTGTTGCAGAATGGAAGAACAGAACGTTAACAGAGATGATGAACTCATTGTTGTTGATTGCAGGGGCGAAGTAGTGCTTACTGCTACTCTCATTCTGTATAGAGTACCGTATGCAACTTCCGATGTCACTCCTCATGAACTCTGGTTCAAGGTTAGACCCAACTTGAATGATATTCGAGTGTGGGGGTGTCAACGTATGTAAAACTTTCAGATTTGAAGATTCAGAAGCTAGGTACAAGGACTACGAAGACAATCTTCCTGGGTTATGCTAATAAGGGTGATGCTCGGAGGTTCCTTGATATTGAATCTAATCATATTATTGAGTCTCGCGATGCAGAATTCTTTGAAGATAAATTTACAAGGCACAAGAACATTATTTTTTGCGGATATTCCTGAAAACAGTGTGAGTGCACAGGAGGCTAAAGCTCCTTGTGGTGATATAGTCCAAGAAGTTGTTATTACAAGAACAACTATTGAACCAGAACTCATAGACCCTGTGTTTAAGCGAATGAGGAGACAAAAGGACTTCAGAAAGGATTTTGTCATATATCATGTGGAAGCAGATCAGTTTACCTATAATGAGGCTATAAAGACCAGAGATGCTGTCCTCTGGAAGGAGGCTATTAATGATGAGTATGACTCGATAACGTCCAATAACACGTGGGTGTTGGTCGATCTGCCTGAAGGAGCAAAACCAATTGGATGTAAATGGATCTTCAAGAAAAGAAAAAATTCGATGGAACTGTAGATAAGTTCAAGGCTAGGTTGGTAGCCAAGGGGTTTTCTTAGAAGCAGAGGATTGATTAATTTGACACTTATGCTCTAGTAGCACGGATGACTACCATGATCAGGTTGTTGATTGTTCTAAGTGCAATTCACAAGCTAGTTATTCATCAGATGGATGTTAAAACTGCTTTCCTGAATGGTGAGTTGAATAAAGAGATTTACATGCAATAACCAGAAGGATTCATCGTTAAGGACCTTGAAAACAAAGTCTGTAAGTTGGTGAAATCTCTGTATAGTCTGAAGCAAGCTCCCAAGATGTGGCATGAGAAGTTTGATAAAGTCATAAGATCAAACGGCTAGAGGTTCAGCGAGACGGATAAATGTGTATACACAAAGTTCGCTGATGGGAGAGGAGTTGTCGTTTGTATGTACGTGGACGACATACTGATCTTCAGTATAGATCTAGCAAGTGTCACTGACACAAAGAAGTTCCTCTCGTCTAAGTTCAGCATGAAGGACTTAGGGGAAGCTGATGTTATCCTAGGGATAAAAATCATCCGGACGAAAACTGAAGTGGCATTGTCATAGTCTTATTACATTGAGAAGATGCTCACACGCTATGGGTATCAGGATCTTCCAGGGATAGATACGCCGTATAGGTGTGACAAGAAGCTGAAGCCAAATCTAAGGAAAAGCGTCAGACAGTTGGAGTATTCACGCGTCATCGAGAGTTTGATGTATACGACTGCTACCACAAGGCCTGACATAGCTTTTGTCGTGAGGATGCTGAGTCGGTTTACGAGCAATCCAGATGTGGAGCACTAGAAAGCTGTGATGAGGGTTATAAGATACCTCAAAAGGACTCAGAAGTATGCACTACTACGGAGATCCAACAGTAGTAGAAGGCTTCAATGATGCAAGCTGGTGTTCCGAAGTAGAGAGTGAAAGGTCCACAGGAGGATACATATTCTAAATGGGTAGAGCTGCTATATCGTGGAAGTCGAAGAAGCAGTCTATGCTCTCACACTCGTCTATGGAATCTGAGTCTTATGCACTAGCAGCTGCAGCAGATAAAGCAAAATGGCTTCGGGAGCTCATGTATGATCTTCCTATGGTTGGTATGCTAATTTCGGCAGTACTAATTTACTGCGACAACCAGGCGACTGCAGCGGTGGCATCAAATGACCTCTTCAATGGTAAGAAGAGAACTGTGGGATTAAGGAACAGGTCGGTCAATGATCTTATTAAAAAGGAGTCATTACCATGGTGGATGTTCGGAGCTAGAAGAATCTGGCGGATCCGATCACCATAGGTCTCAAGCGTCAGCTGGTCGAGGACTTAGCAAAAAAAATAGGCTTGAAGACGTTCTGATATTGTATCTCTGCAATCATATTATAAATTTTTATGCTATTAGTTCAAAGAAAAATCTACTAGGCATCTGGCTTTTGGTTCAAGGGAGGACCATTGACTAGAAGAATATTAGGTACAATGGGCAATCCTTTGGTATACTGCGGGGTCACGAACCTAGAACCACTGTTAGTGGACAGTCCTCTGGATATTACACAGTCACGTACCCAGAACCACTGTTAGTGGGTAATCCCATGGAATATTATAGGGTTTTAAACCCAGAACTATTGTGAGTAGGCAATCCTTTGGGACCTTGCGGGATTGTGAACCAAAAACTACTGTTGTCTACTATTTGTTCATTGTAGAGAATAAAGTTCTGTGAGAGGATGGATTGGAAGCCTTAATGAGTTCTCGGGCATTTGGGATATCTGGCATGCTTTACAGAAAGCACGGGTAGGCAGCACTGCAAAGAGGATGAGCCTCATGTTACAGTAGAATGGCACCACATGAGGCAGTACCTCGACTTTACAAGCCATGTTACGGCGGCGTAACACCGCAAGGAAGCGAAAGGCTTCATGCTGGGTAGTTTGGCACTACAAAGAGGCTGGACCTCATGTTACAGGTGGTATGACACCACATGAGGCAGTGCCTCAGCTTTGGGCCATGTCATAGCAGCGTAGCACCACAAGGAAACGAAAGGCTTCATGCTAAGACTCTTTAAAAGAACTCACCTAGAGTGTATGGATAGAGATGTAGGCCGTATTTGAGGGAAACTTTGTAGACACCCAACATACATACACCGAAACTAGGCTGGCACAAGGCCTTTAATGTGCAGCCAGAAGTACAGTTGATGTCATTATGTGAGTAGAAAGAATTACAGTTATGGTACAGAATTCAAGACTTAGTCCATTCTTGTATCATGCTATTATTTAACCTATGCGAAAAGATTCAAGTCGTAGCAATATCTCTTCTAATGCATGATGCGCAGTCACTGTGGGGAGCGCTCAACCCATATATTAAGATATGTGGGGAATTGTTAGTATTTTTGCCTTTAGACTAGGAAAGATAGTCCCACATTGGCTACACGAAATGATAAGTATCTCAATATAATACATTGCTTGTGTTGAGGTGTTCACATGAGGTGTAGTGGAGCACAAGTATGTGTGCTATATAGGAGTATTTTCCTATAATAAAAAAAAGGATTGATTCTAACAATGATGTAAGTTGATTTTTGTTGATCAGACTCGGACTCGGACTCCAGGATACCTCGTGCATGCTCGGTCGTGTGTTCAGGAGGTAGGCGTGGGCTAGCACTCGACTATGTTGATTGTGGGATAATATAAAACATCAAACTCTATTTTAGAGTATTGGTATTTTAGTCCCACATCGGATAGGAGAGATGGTGAAGTCTCACTCCACTCTATAAATTGAGCCGCCTGGCCTCCTTTCTAAGATGCACCAAAGAAGTGAGTTAAGGAAGTCCGTAAAATTCAGGAAGCCCGTTCAAGTCTCAAATATTGACTGATGAGCGTCCCAGAAGTTCTCTAAGAACTTGCTGGTTCCTAGATGCGGATCGTATATAGGCGAATCTTGCTTTGAGCAATGGTGATCTAATCACCCCAGCAAAGCTGCCTTTCTCTTTCTTCTTTCCTTCTCTTCTTCTCTGATCTAATCAGAAACTCCTTTTGAGCTTTCATCGCTGCTGCTGCTAGCAATTTGATTTGTACCTTCTTTTTAGAAGCATTACATTTGTTTGCTACGGTAATAAAATCTTTTAAGATCTTTGTTACCTAGAATCCTTCAAGGATCTCTGTAGTGCACCTTCTATGAAGAGTTGCTACGAAATATTATTTTTACAATCGTTCCATTTCTTAGTTTTCCATTGAAAATTACGCCTCGGGAATAACAATCATTACTTTGTAAGTCCCAACCTTCTTTTGTCTTTCCATCTTCCTTACTTTTTTTTGTATTTTCTCTTCTTATATAATAGTTATCTTATTCATGTTATAGAAATGAGTTTCCATATAGAAAGAACAACAAAGTGTCAACTAGTAATAGTGAAGAAGATGTCAAACTATATGGAAGATGTTGAAGATTGGATGCCAGTATTGAATGAAACATTCATTCCACGTATGATTCATAAGTTCGGAGAATAGGTATCAGAACTTTCAAGCCAACTTTTTTTTTTCAATACAGACTATGCTTGGTTCAATCCAAGTTAAACAATTGCACATATCTCGACGACTAGAAAAAAATAGAAGAATCTATAGCTGTTAATAGTAAGGCATCGTCAGCCGTTAACAGCATAGTTATTAATATTGAAGAGGAGGATGATAATGATGAGGACGAGGATTTGAGAGTAGCGGGAGAAAAGATCGATAAAATTGTCAATTTTATGGGTCTCAACGCAGCTGACCATAGTCCTAAGAGAAAAATGGAAGAGAATTTAGTACCAGTCACCCCTTTCAAGAGTCAAGGAAAAGCTTCAACCTCGAAGCCTATCCCTTTGGATAATGATAAAAGTGACAAGTAAGTAATATGAGTTATATTTTTGTTTCAACCATATTTTTTTCCTTAATCGACCATACTTAATTTTTTGTTTTCTTAGTGAAATAATAACATCTTGCAAGCATCAGTATGTTACTCGGGGTGATATGAAAACCATCTCCCACGAAAAAGAATCAGAGATATGGTATGTAGATACTATTTTTTTTCTTCGATGTCATCAAAGTTTACTTCAATGTGATCGGTAATTTTTTTAATGAGAAATAGTTAGCATGGTCTCGATTCTATCAAAGTTTACTTCGATACAATCTATTTTTTACACGAGAATTGCTCATATTGTTACCATGGTGTCTACGATTTTCACCAAGGAGGAAAAGAATAAAACTAACAATAAAGCTAGTGTATGGTATTCACCAACACGTAAATCGGTGAGTTAGTATTTTATTCTTTTATGATTGTTCATTAACAATTTATTCTTCTTTATTTGTCATTCGTAATGTATTATTTCATGTTTATATAGAGTGCAAAGACTTGTAATAAAGCCATTCATGAAGAATGGAAGAAGCACAAATATTTCGAGGATTATATCGGTTCTCTAAGAACTTGAAATGAGGTATGAATTTGTTTTAGTTTAATTTTTAATTTCGATTTACTGAAAATTGTTCAATTTGTTATCATCATAATTCTTTGGTCAGATATACATACCCATCCTTTCGGCTGAACATTACATTCTTGCAAAAGTTAAGATTCAACTAAAGACTGTTAAAATTTGGGACTCCATTGCTTCTTTGGATGAGCCAGTTTATAACAAAGGGGTCATAAAAGAAATAGTAAGCTCATGTTTACATTTTCTTATGAATTACCTAATAGATTCGTGGTATATTAATATATATCATATTATAGTATTGTAGCTTTCAAGTTTGGATCTCTTTCTTGAGGAAGAGATTAACAAGTGAAAAAAAATGCCACATTCAACTTTTTGACATTCTTCATAAAGCGCCGTGATGTTCCTCAACAAAAAATTAATTATGATTGTGGTCTTTTCGTAATTTTATTCATGCAAGGCCAATTTGATCAATTTGATTCCCAGTCTTTTCATGTAAGTCTAAAAATATTTCGTCAAATAGTTACACTAGTTTTAGAGCAATATTTTTGATATTATGTTTGTTATATGCAGTTTAATTTTGAAAGCAACAAACTTGCTGTGTTGATTGCAACTTTGAAGCACAAACTTAGAAGTAAACAAATTGTGCAACCAAGGATGATAGAAATTGTGTTTCTTGTATCGAATAAAACTTTTTTTTTTGTAACAAATGGTCATGAATTATGTGAAAAGATTTCTGGACTTGTAAAGTTCTTAGCATGTGCGATGAAATTTATATCAAGATGTCTTCTGAGATATATTTGGTAATATATAAATATGAGAAATTTTGACTTGCCCCCCACTTTATTTACCCCAATTTAAGGTGCCCCACACAGTTTTGCAAAAATGTAAGAGTCCCCCCACTTTGGACGAAAAATGTCTAGGACTAGCGGTTAACCGCTTTGACCCCAAAAATTTGACGAAAATACCCTTCCCTGTGTGTGTGCTATCTCCCTCCCCGCCACCACTGCCCCCCACCCCTGGCCGCTACTCGCCCTCCCCACCGCCACTTGCCCCCTTCCTTCCCGCCACCCTCCATCCCCGCCGCTGCCCCCATCCCCATCGTCGCTTCCACCCCCCTTTCCGCCACCATTAACCCTCCTTCCACGTCGTTGCTGCTAGAGGAGGATGATGGGGGTGGGCAATGACGACGGAAAGGGGGTGGCAGTGACAATGGGGAGAGGGTAGCAGCAGAAATGTGAGGGGGGACGGAGTGGGGGGCAGCGGCTGGGGGGGGACGGGGAAGGGGCAGCGGCGGGGATGGGAGGGGAACGGGGAGGGGGCAGCGACGGGGATGGAAGGGGGGCCGGAGAGGCAGCGGCTGGGGGCGGACGGGGAAGGTGGCATCGGCGGGGGTGTGCATTGGCGGTGGGGAGGGCGGGGGCAGTGATGGCGATGGGGGGGGGAGGGGGGGGAGGGTAGGGGGAGAGGAAGAAGACAATAAGGGAAAGATAATTTTGTCCAAATTTTTGGGTCAAAGCAGTTGACCGCTAGTCCTAGACAGTTTCCTTCCAAAGTGGGGGGACACTTACATTTTTGCAAAACTGTGGGGTGCACCTTAAATTGGAATAAATAAAGTGGGGGGCAAGTCAAAATTTCTCTATTAATATTTACTATAGAATTACAGCAAACGAGAAAATTTTACAAATCAAAGAATCTTCGAGGAATAAACAATGTATAACATATCTAATTATTACGAGGATTTTGCTGTAATCGAATATATTGCTTGCATTATAATGACTTACGCTATCATCGGTGAATCCTTGTTGTCATTTAATCGATCGAAGATTCGACAATTATTTTATTTAAAGAGAAGAGGGTAGCTTGTTTGAAGAGCATGCTGACATATAACATTTCCTTTGCCCTTAGTCGAGAATTAAACTTACCCGTGGATTAAATCAACGTTTCAACACTTCTGTACTTTGCGATTACTGTAATCGTGAATTAAATCAAGCAAAAATTCACTTAGTCTGACTTTGCAATTACGCTAATCATGAATTAAATCAACCAAAAGAAGAAAAAAATGGACATAACGATTACCGATAACTAAATCAACAAAATATTCACTTGTCACTCATATCATTTGGTTCTATTGACCCTTCCTCGTTACAATGCTTCCGTATTTTGCAAATATGGTAATCGTGACCCAATTTTTTGCAAACCCTACAGATTCTAGGCTTGGCTTTAGTCCGACTTTCTTTTATTTGGCTTGATTTTCCTTGGAAAGGCCTTCCATTTGTTGCTACCGGGTGTGGCTTTTTAAAATCTTTATGCCCTCAACGAACTACATCAGCTACGTATTTTTCTTCTTCGCCAACAACGATAACCATTTTTTGTAACTCAATCAGCACAGCTGACATCAACTCAGTTCCCTTATTTTGAATTTTGCTTGATTTTTTATGATAATACGTAAATAGATTAACTTGTTCATTAATAGCACCATACCTTGTGCTCTCAATCCTGTCTGGGTAGATGGATTTTCTTTTTGCGCCAGGTCCGAAGAGATATATGTCTTTGCAATCCTTCAACCAACGATGTTTAATTAAGTTCTTTGGAATCCTTGACAGATGCAAACTCTTTATTACTGAAAAATATGCCTATAAGGAATCCCTTTGCTCTCCATCTATAAGCAATCACAGGCTATTTTGTTCTCGTTACCAGAAAATATAACCTTGCGATTAGGATAGTCCTTAAACAAATACTTTTTGATAGTGCAGACCTCTTCATCTCCTATCTTGTCATGTTGGACAATAATATATTTATCAGAACGTGTTATTTCCTTTCTTACCTCTAAGAACACATTTTTAGTGTAAACTGATATAAATTGATCTTCTATTATGGCCATGCTAGTTTGATTCAAACTGGGTGTCAACAGTTTATCAATGGATTGCTTACTTATCTTACTATAATGTAAGGCAGCTACCATGGTCAATATGTCGAATGGCCTTACATAGTGGTAGCTTCTCAGTCAAAAATCTTTTCAGAAAAGAGTTTATTGATTCACATCTATTTGTTGCAGTAGATCCACCAAAATAATTTTCATGAAGGAATGTGTCTGCCCATTGATGCCTCGTACTGTACAATGCTTCTGTCCACTCATTGTTCTCTATATTATAATTTCATAGCATCTTATGCCAACGAATTTTGAATTCATTATTTGAATAGTACATGATTAAAAATTATGGACAACAACACAAGTTTTAAATTTGATTATTAAAAAAAATTGTAACAACATACTTCAAATTAAACAACCAAGTGTGAGATGTACCTTTTAATCAGATTCCTCAATTCTCCTACAGAACCTTCTTTGTGTACATGTTTTATTGAATTGTGTAGGATATGCCATGAACATGTTCTATGTGGTATGCATGGTATTAAGTCCTCAATTTCTTTATTCATGGATCTACAACCATTCGTGATAACTATCTCTAGTAATTTGCCTCCCATACACTCTTGGAAATTTTGTAGAACCCAAGAATATATATCTGTAGACTCGTCATGGATTAATGCCAACCCAAACACACAAGTCCTTGCATGATTGTTTGAACTAACTAGAACTACCAACGACATTTGACATCAACTTGTTTTATATGTAGAATCAAATGCTACTGAATCTCCAAATAATTCATAATCAAATCAAATTGCACTGTCGGTACAAAATAGATGGGTCAATCTGGATTCTTCATCTACCTTGTACGCGTAGAAGAAATTAGAGTCAATGTCTTCCTTAGATTGTAGATAATTAAGTGCTGTCGTTGCATCCAAATTGTCTACTTCTCTATAATCATTAGCTAGAGCATTGTATAGATCTTTTTTCGTCCATCCAACAATATCCTAGCCACCTTTCTTACGCACCAAGAAATTTTATATTGCTGAAGTCTTCATCCCGGCTTGTTTCATCAGTTTTTCTTCTTCCAATTCTGCGTCTGACATCTTTCGATGGGATCTCAAAAAAACTTTTTCAAAATTATTTGCCAGAGTATGGTTGTGATGCACTCTAAATAATTTGGCAACCCACAATTTTGTAGAACTTTCATACATAATCTAAAATATTGCTCGACAACCCGTCCTGGGTTCACTTCTTAGCTCAAGTACCCTGTTAGGATTTTCTTTATATTTCTTCTGTTTGAATCCAGCATTCGAACGACACCAACTACGGCCTCTGACCATCCCAGATTTGTCTTTCCTCTCTTTGTTCTTTCTAACACTAAAACCAACAATTTTTGAATATATCCGATAAAAAGAGTGTGCTTCTTCAATAGAGTTGAAGTTTAAGCGAACGATATCATCATCTACGAGGTCCCTTGGGTCTTTGTTAATGTTGGCAGACTGTATTATTTTCATCACAATTTTATCGAAATCAATTTGAGTTTCATCTTCATCCCTAAAAAACAAAATTAGACAAAATTAGTATTAGAAATAATTATAATTTAATGCAGTTCGTAAATCCATTAGGAATGGTGAAGCGATATAACTTATCGTTGTTTCTGTTGATGTCATCGTCATGATGCATTTCTCCGTTGTTTTCTTCCTCTAGCTCTTTATTGTCTCCTAAGTTAATAGCTTCAAGTACTTCATCATCATCTAATCATTCCTCCTGACGCTCATTTTCACCCTCTGACCTCGCTATTGAAAAAAAAACAGAGATTGTTGTAAAGCAAATGAGAAAATACAATATGAAGAGAGAAAATGCACATTTATAAAACAAACGAAAATGAAAAACAGCCTGCAAAATTTGACAACAAAAAAGGCCAGCAACCCCATGTACCCCATCCCCTTTTGGCTTCGGACTGAAGCACAGAAGAAATTAGGATATCAAGCAAACGAAAATGATAAAAAAAACCACCTGTTCATCTTCTCCAATGCCACACATATGAGGACACGTGGAAAATTTTGGTTATCAAAAGAATAAAGCATGCAACATCATTTAATGCTACAATAGTTACCATTGCAACCTCCCCTCTAAACCCTCCTTACATAGTGGTCCTACTAGGCAAAAATTAATACAAAGATCCATCCCCAATTTATCTGCTAAACTAGAAATTGTAGCCCACCGAGCACTCATGGCGCACTCTACGACACAGGTAATGGTGGTGGTTCTATCTTCCACTCTCTCTTCCTTTTTCAAACTGTTACGTGGCTCTCTAATATTTTCCATTTTGTTTGGTTTAGAAGAAATGTCAGTTATGTTCGAAGAACACTCACCTTGCCGATGATTGTTCGTTTTTGAGCTCACCTTACAACATCGGAAACTGCAAGGGGATTAGGTACCTTTCGAAGGGAAATTTGAAAGCAAATCATGGTAGGAAATTTCTAAAGTTCCCTATATGCTTGGATTTCCAGTTGCTGGATGTTGCTATATTGGAAGCCAAATATAGAAGTTCATATTCAACAATTCGAAGGGAAGATTGTTTCAGATGTGGTAACTTAGGTCATTGGAAGAAACAATGTCCTTGGGAAGAAACCACTTGCCATAATCCAAATTGTGGAGGAAAGAGAGCTATCTTTGTGTCCAAGAGGAACCACAACAAGGGAAGAAAATTCTTACAATGTGGGAAATGCAATAGTGCATTCCGATGGTTGAATGAGGCTACTGTTAGTGATGCTAAAAAGACTGAGTATAGAATTCCTGTGCAAATTATAGTGAACACAACTTTAGAATAGTTGTGTAAAATATTTGGGAAAGAAATGGCTATGTAAATCTGAAATGATTTACTTCATCAACTATATGAATGTAAGCAACTTTTTTTTAGACAACATTCTTCAACTTGGTGTATGCGGCCAGCGACACATTATTGATGAGATCTAAGTTTAAAGTTTAATTTAATAATAATTTTAGTTTTTTTATTAATGTTATTTTTAGTACTACCCTTAATTTTAATATTTGTTACTATAACAAAATATTTTTGACACTATTTTTGAGACAACATTCTTCAAGATGGTCTATGCTACCAGATAATTTTTTTTGATGGGATCTAAGTTTAAGAAGAATTAATAAGTAATCTATTACTTTGGGAAATGTTATCTACATCCATTAACAATTAATAGCATAATTTTTTGCTTTGAAAATTGTGATCTACACCCACGAAAATTTGATTTGACCCACTGTTGCACACTCCAATAGAATTGATTACACGAAAAGACACTACAGGAAAATAACTTATCAAAAGTCAATAACGGCATGTCACAACCCGATGATGATCTAAATAGCACTAATAAGTAGAAGATTCTTTTTTTTGAAGAGCCTGGCAAAGGACAGATGTCAAGAATATAACTTGCATGATCAACCAAATTGATGAACATCCTGAATTGCTTTGAAGCACTTTCCCACCGTAATACTTGAAATACAAAAATGTTTATATGTTGACTACTAGTAAAAATTAATTTTACCCCATGGTGCGGCAGTCGATCTCGTTTGTCTTTGCAAAATATTGGAGGAGGCACAACCGTCGTTCTCGTGGTCCTGTACAACGAGAACAAAATAAAATCAATGAAAACCCTAACTAAAAAGATGAAGATTAGGTTGTCGACAACAACATATGAAGCATATCCTTAACAGTCCTTAACCGGGCCAGAAGGTCTAGTATACCAAATCTTAACAAAGAAGAAGAAGAAGAAAAAGAAAAAAAAAATGAGCCAGACGGTCGTGTAACAAATCCTTAACAAAATAGAAGAAAGGAGAAAAAAGAAGATGAAAAGGAGGTCAGCGAGAGAGGGAGTACCTGCAAGAGAGAACCCGAGAGAGAGAGAGAGAGAGAGATGGGATAAATAGAATTAGGAAAATAGTCCCGTGGGTGAACCAAAGTAAAAAAAATTGGGCGCTTCTTTTCCAGGGTTTGAGCTTCTTTTTTTCATACAATTATGCTATTTGGCTCCCAAATTTTTTGGATGATGCCATCTTCCATTATGTGGCATCTGACATGGCAGTTGACATGGCAGCTGACATGTCAAGTTTTAACCCAAAAAATTAATTATCCAATTTTTTATTATTGTTAATGCTAATGCTAATTTTAATCTAATATTAATATTAATTTTAATATTAATATTAAATTAATGTTAATTAATGCAATATTAATATTAATATTAATTATGTTAATTTGATATTAATATTAATTTTAATATTAATATTCATGTTAATGTTAATAATATTTAAATATTAATTTAAATTTAAATTTTAATATTAGTTTTAATGTTTAATGTTTAATTTTGTCATGGCAGCTGTCATGTAATCAGCCATGTCCCGAGCCACACTGCCATTTAACTTGAGACTTGGATTTGGTTTGTTTTGACCCACTGTTGCACACTCCAATGGAATTGATTACACGACTAATATTAAAATTAAATGACAAATAAAGACAGAGGTATCACGAAAACTTATTAACTAAAAGTAAGAAATCTCATTAACATTGAAAGTAATTTGTTGAATTAACATTACTGTTACTAGACCATATGTTCGACTGAAAGCGATTGGTTCAGCTCGGTACGGTTCGATAAAAAGAGATTGGTTCAGATTGGTAGCAACTGTGGGCAATCGACTGTTAGAGGCTCAAAATGATCTGAGGATGACTACTTTTAGCATACGCGTTCGGACGAATACTAACATATCCCGAGCCACACTGCCATTTAACTTGAGATTTGGGTTTGGTTTGGTTTGCACACTCCAATAGAATTGTTTATACGGAAAATAGTAAAATTAGATGACAAATAAAGATAGAGGTGTCATGAAAACTTATTAACTAAAACTAAGAAATCTTATTAACATTGAAAATAATTTGTTTAATTAACATTACTGTTACCAGACCATATGTTCGACTGAAAGCGATTGGTTCGGCTCGATATGGTTCGATGAAAAGAGATTGGTTCGGATTGGTAGCAACCATGGACAACCGACTATTAGGGGCTCAAAATGATCCGGGGATGACTACTTTTAGCGTATGCGTTCAGAAGAATACTAACACATCCTGAGCCACACTGCCATTTAACTTGAGACTTGGGTTTGTTTAGTTTGGTTTGGTTTGATCCATTGTTGCATACTCTAATATAATTGACTACACGGTTAATAGTAAAATTAAATGACAAACAAAAACAGAGATATCACAAAAACTTATTAACTAAAAGTAAAAAATCTCATTAACATTGAAAGTAATTTGTTGAATTAACATTAATGTTACTGGACCATATGTTCGACTGAAAGCGATTGGTTCGGCTCGATATGGTTCGATAAAAAAATGGTTCGGATTGATAGTAACCGTGGGCAATCGACTGTTAGGGGCTCAAAATGATCCGGGGATGACTACTTTTAGCATACGCATTCGGGCAAATACTAACACATCCCGAGCCACACTGCCATTTAACTTGAGACTTGGGTTTGGTTTCGTTCCCACTGTTGCATACTCCAATAGAATTGATTACGCAGTAAATAGTAAAATTAAATGACAAATAAAGACAGAGGTATCATGAAAACTTATTAACTAAAAGTAAGAAATCTTTTTAATGTTGAAAGTAATTTGTTGAATTAACATTACTGTTACCGGACCATACGTTCGACTGAAAGTGATTGGTTCAATTCGGTATGGTTTGATGAAAAGAGATTGGGTTTGGTTTGGTTTGCACACTCCAATAGAATTGATTACACGACAAATAGTAAAATTAAATGACAAATAAAGACAGAGGTATCGCGAAGACCCAGATGTTCCACATTTTTCAATCCTGGAGTTCTATATCTTTTTGTATGCAAAAAAGTAAAATTATATTTAAGTTATGAATTAGAATAAATTTAAAATTTGCTTTAGACTAAGTTAAATTATATTAAATTTATTGAACTAAATTAATTTAAATTAAATTAAAAATTAGTGATTATAAATAAATTTAAATTAGATTAAAATTTTAATGTATGGTCTATAAATTAGACTCAAAATTCCATGATAATTGACTTTCATTAAATTTGTACATAGATTAGATTGTTAGTTTGATTTCACTTTCATTAAATCTTTACATGGATTATACTCAAAATTCCATGATAGAACTTGAACAACGTTTTGGTCTATAATTTGTTTCGTTTAGATTTATATTGTTTAAATATATTCTAATGCGTGTTTAAATCATATAGGCTGCAAAAGAAAAGGATATATTCTATTCCTTTTTTTTCATTCGTGTATATTGTAGTAATGATTGTAAGATTTGGTTGGGGATATTTGAATAGAAGATGACAGGGAATACAAATAAGGATAAGTTCTAATTACAATTGCCTCCTCTTTGGTGACTTTCCTGTTCAGAATTCAAATTTCTATCCAAGTAGATTAATTAAATTACATTAGATTATGTTAAATTAGTTTAGATTAATTATACTGAGATTTGGTTATGTATTAGACCATATTAAATTTGATTATAATTAGAATTCTTAATTCTTTTAAGATTAGGTTGTTAATTTGATATGCACTACATTAAATCTTTACATCGATTGGACTCAAAATTATAAATTACGTTTAATATTTTGTATATATATTTATTTAAATTATGGTAGATAATATTTTATTACATTTTAATTATATAAATTTGAAACAATGGATTAGATCAAATATAAAATAATAAATAAATCTGGCCATCTAATTTAAATTGTGGCAGTTGTCTGCTACATAATATGGTATCAAATAAGTTTGGTTATATCATAAATAATAATTTTTTAAAATAAGTTTGGTTGTAGTGTTATGTGGATTATTATAACATTTTATGTGGATATCGTACAAAAATGTTACAAACAATGGTAAAACATGTTGCTTACCCCTAGATTACACGACAAATAGGTCGGAGACAGAGAATAAGAAGAGTCACTGGAGGTCATTGAATATCCTATGTTTCCCAAATAGGAATAAGAAGAGTCGGATTAACGTGTATATATATACATATGGGGGTCCCTATTCATATGGGTATGTGGTACATTAAACATGTCTCTGAAAAAATCTTCAAGTTAAAAACCGTGGCTGTAGGCTTTATCCAGTCGTCGTCCAGCCTCTCCGCCTTGTCCTCACTCTGTGCCACGTTCGACCCCTGTTGGACGGAAGACAGTGCAGGAAACTAATTGGCTGGCCGAGGCTGAGGACTTCCTGGCCTCTTTCAGGTTGTCACTGGAGGTCATTGCTCGACCTCTCGATTCGGCGCCCAACTTTGACATGCTTCCGATCACTCCGGAGGAACGAAATTCTCTAAAGAAGAGGGAAGGGTTACGCTACTTGTGCCATCGTGTGGGTTTACACACCCTTAAGGAATTTGCGGAGGTCCTTCGCGAGGCTAGTGAGGGGTCTACCTAGACCTTTTCTTTTTCTGTTTTATTCTCCTCTTGAATCCCTCGCCGGAGAATGTTCCGGCGAAGAAGCTGGGATGACGATGCAATCTAATATTTTGTTAAGTCAATTTGGTTTGTGCTACAAGCGATAAGCTATTGATGGATTTTTGAATTAATAATTTTAATTTTTTATTAATGTCATTCTTAATGGTTGTGCTCATTTGGTAGTAAACTTAGCATTATTGATCATGTTAACTACAACAACCTGTATAAAACTATTACTGAAAATGACAAAAAACAATATAAATGAAAAAGCAATCGACTTATTAAGGGGATAACCCCTAACACCTATAGCTTCATCAGGTCTGCCATCAAATCCATCTATCTGTGACGATACTTGTTACGTCAATTTGGTTTCTGCTGCCAGCAACACGTTCTTGCTGGGATCAAACTTTATTTATAATATTAATAATAAATTTAATTTTTGAACATACTTTTTCAAATTATGGTTGTCTGGAATCTAAGAAATTAAATAATTTAGTTTTTATTATTATAATATACTAGTATACATGCACTACGTTGCACATATTTTAATTATCACCTAATTAACTGTGTATGTACTTTAAAAGAACAAAAGATACTCAAAGTTGTCTTTTAATTAACTTTGTATATCCTTAAAAATAGCAAAAGACACTCAAAGAATAAACTACTGCATTGGAATACTAAAAGCCAGCTATTTAAGTACCTAACTACCCCTAGTAGAATATATTACTTTTTGTATTGTAATAGATATGCAAGGATATTCTTGGAATGAAAAGTTTCACGGTGAAGGCTAACTTTTGACATTATATAGTAGAATAGATACACCAATTAATTTAAGGTTTTAGGGTTTAGGTCTACAAAGTGTTACCGGACACTTTGGAGACCTAAATCCTAATTTCAATTATTATGTGAAACCCAATTACTAAATAACCATCAATTTAATTATTTTGGTGAAAATATCATTGAAAATAGGAAAGAAAAAATTAGATACTATAGTAAAAGGGCCCATTTGGTAAACGTATATTAAATAATACAATAAAGCTAGATGGATAGAATTTATCCAGATAAAAAAGAGTAGATTTGTTATATTTTATGAGTATTTTAATTTTTTCTCTTACCGGTCATTTTAATTTTAATTGGAGTAAACATTTTTCCTTTCATTTTCCTCTTTCATTTTCTCTCTCATTTTTCTCTTCCATTTTTCCTCCCCCTTTCCAAACACCATTTAAAATTCCCCTCTCATTTTTCTCTCTACTCTTTCCTGCCTCCCACTTTCCCTCCTTTCCAACTTCATATGTTCTAAAAACTACTCATAGGTTCCCACTTCACAAGGAGTTCAAACCTTCCAAATTAAAAATTTGGGTCTAAGAATCCTAAAGGTGGATGCTCTTATAAAATTTGAGTCTCAAAACTACTCATAGGTTCCCACTTCCCAAGTTCATACAACACTTGAAACTACTTCTAATGTAGATGTTCTTATAGAATCCAACAACCGATTATTTGGTTTTTTTAGTACTGTACATTTCCTTCTCCGTTTTCCAAACCCTCTCCAAATCCTCCCCCAAACGACTGCTTAAAATTATCAAAATGTCGCCAATGAAACGACGACCATTTTCCAAGGAAAAGAATCCACAAAGGGAAGCGATAATGGCCGTAAGGGCAACGACAGCCAAGATTATGGTCGCTAGGAAAGAGGACGAAAGGGCAACGGCAGCCAAGATATAGGCTGCTATGGAAGAGGAGGCTGCCCAGACAAAGGCCGCAATGGGAGTGGCGGCAGCGGCGGAGGCAGTGCCCCCACGCAGCGGCAGAGGCGACAGCCGCAAAGACATCAGATGATTGTGAGCCAGAGACAACCAAGCCACCTACAAAAGGGCTAAAAAATTACAGGGAACGACAAAGGCCGAAAAATCTATCTTCGATATAGAGTTCGAAGACTCGACTTATAATGATCGACGGCGAATTAAAGCGAAGGCAAAGGTGGCAACGGATACAGAGTAGTCAGTGTACTCTGAGGATTATGAATCCTTATCAGAAGAGGGAGATGAAGAGGCGGAGCCATCATCAAATAAGTCCAAGGATGGAGAGGAGGTAAAATTTTTACAGAGTCTAAATCTAAGAAGACTTATAATAAACATTTCAAAAATAAGGTTGTTATACCTGAAAGATCAATTAAGATGGCCGATATCGAAGATGAGGGTTTCTTGGTTATATTAAAATTCTATCAGTTGGAAAGACTGAATAAATTCTGTCTTGGAAAAATCTTCCAAAAAATAGTAAGAGAATTTTACTCAAATCTTCGGGCTAAAGTTGAAGAAAAAGAAGAGGATCAACAACTGGTATTTCTGAGAGGGAAATTGATCATGGTAAATGCTCCTATCATCAATGAATTTTATGGATTTGATCTAGTTCCTAATTTTGATATGAAAGATATTGATAATGTTTCCATAAGAGATACAATTCATGAGATTACAGGTGTATCAGTTGGTGCCAAGACCGCACAAAATGTATACAAAGATCAATTAAATTTTTTGTACAAATTGTTGCGTGCCTACATATCTCAAACACTCAACCCTACTGGACATAATTTTCCATCCATCCTGAGAGAGTAATTTTTTTATTATATGGGGAAGGAAAAAATGATGGATATAGGTTCTTACATGTTTAGTAGAATGATGCATCTCATGAAAAAAATCAACTGCAAGGACAGCCCTTCCTTTCAGAGGATTTGTATGCTCAATGGTTAGTAAATATTATGTCCCAAGTTTAGCAGAGGATGCTTATATTAAAAACAAAGGCCCCATGAGAAAACTAACTTTCACTCGAATATTTGGAAAACAGGCAGCAGCAACAAGCAAACCATCAACATCTGAAAAACCATCAATGTATGGATTTCCAAACACTTAGGACATGGTTGATGATCTATACAATTTTCTTGCTACAAACTTTAAGAATGTATACAAAGAGATGAAGACTATATCCGATAACCAGAAATTGATTCTGGAGAAGATTAACCAGCTAGAGGTGTGTTACGACCCACACCCACTTTTTGGGATGCGAGTGCATGCGCAAGCCAGCTACGTATCAAGTGAACTCCAGCCTAACTCGAATACATATCCGCACTGTCTAGACTATTGTAATATGCCAAATCATGGCAAGACAAAACTATATCTCAATTCACAAGAAGAGTGTAAAAATAAGAATGAACATTATGGTTCATGGTCTGCAGTCCACTAGTATATATGTCCGATTAGACTCCAAAGAAATAATATGAGTCTATAAAACTCGACTAACAAGCAGCATATATATAATGGATGTAAATATGTAATCACGAAGATACCTGAATCAGACATAATCAACCACCATTTTGATCAGCTAACTAACCCCGTACAATCAGTTACCTTAAGTGATCATCAGGTCCTCAGGGGACTAGCAAGATACATAAAATATGCCTACTAGTATGACAGTAAATAACATGTATGGAGGATAAGAATAATGCAAGAAGAATATCTAAGGTACGACAAGTCATATGGAAATATAATACTAGACTTGGCTAACATTCAATCCAATAACTCCTATAGCTTATAGTACAATATAAGGTACTCCCAATCTATAGTATGTCTCAACTGTAGTACAATGCAAGATACTCCCAATCAAGAATAGTCAATCCTAATATCAATCTTCTCTCCTAAATGAATACAAAGTCAAGTAAAATTCTATAAATTGTATTACAATGAAAGATACTCCCAATCCATAGAATATCACAAGTCAATTCAATCAATCAATATCAAGTCAAGTCAAAGAAATATGGTAAACAACTGACAACGCTATCATAAGACACGGTGAACATGAAGAAGACCAACAAACAAGCAAAGGAAGTGAATAATATCCTATACGTGCACGTAACTCTATAAAACAAGTGAAGCGTTAGATAACCAACCAAGTACAATATGGAAAACATGCAACATGTGGAAAGAAGTACAACAAAAAAGGAAATATGTAAATACTGTATAAGTTCGACAAGGTAAACTTGCTTAGTAGTAGCACGAGAATCAACACTGTCTAGTCAATCGACGAGCCATGAAAGTCAAACTCTCACAACAGTCTCCGGAGGCTGAAACAGATATTACCAATGTGTTCAAAATAGTCAAATCAGCTATGATAACCTACCACCTATAAGTTCAATTCTGGATACAGGGGCAAAATAGTAATTTTGGGCCAAAGCGATGTCCGCCATTGGATCCGCTTTGTACCAAAAAGCGTGCCTACGGTCTCTGAAGTCGTCAAAATATTGTCTACGAGTTTGGTTTGATGATACGAACCCAACCGTATGTCCAAAGTTGGATTTCGGCAGGCCATGCACAAAATTACCCTTTAGATCGAGTCGTGGGCCCGCCAAAATAGGTTCCGATCGACCTTCTCAGAATCGGACCAAACTTGGCATACAGGACCAGAAAAATGACACGGTCTTGTTGACCTAAGTTTTGACTTGAGATGACGAACATGCACGAAGTAAATGACTAATTTGCAAGGGGTCGATATAGGGTATCTTGACGGATTCGCCTCGATTTTGTCGTGCACACACAACGAAATTGAGTTTCTTCGATTTCTATACGTCGACAAAATCCATACGCGTCTTTCATTGCTCATGGGTTGTGATCACGTCGTCCGGTTTGTCGGGGCGCACGTCGTATCGGGACAATTTTATATTTTTTAAAAACTATTTTTATGGTTTTTTCTTGATTTTCTTACTAACTTATCTTCCTGTCTAATTAACTAGAATTTAATCTATTGATAGGGTTTATTTCTCGGTTAGGTTGTCTTCTACTGTGTTCAATTAGGTTCTTAAGTTGCTCACTGGTTCGATCGAAATCGGCCTTCCAAAATAAGTTCAAGGATTCAAAATTTTGTCTGTTTTGAGACAAGTTTTCGTCAATTTTTGACTTGATTTATCGTCACTACAAAAAAATGACGATTCTTGATGGTTTATAAGTTGACGGTCGTCGAAAACCGTCAATAATATGGGTTATCTTAACGTTTTTAGGCTTACGTTAAGAGATGGCATTTTTTTGTTACTTTATCAATTTTATAGCATATATGTTGACGGTTTCGAAGAATCTGTCAAGAAAGAGCATCTTTTATATTGACGTTTGATAATAACCGTTAACTATTGTCTATGCGGGAAAGTTGCCACGATTTTTTTGTCTGCCATTATGGCAAATTATTTCAAAGTCATAAAATTAATGACGGTCTGCCTCAAATAATTTTGAGGCCATAAGAAGGAAACTCTCGACTTCTTTCCCCTGCTCTCTTCGAAACTCTCGACTTCTCACACCCTCTCTCTCAGAAACCCTCTTCTCTCCCCTTTCAGAAACCCTCGTATTTCCCCCTCACAGAAACCCCTCCTCTCTCCCCCCTCAGAAACCTTTTTTCCCCCTCTCAGAAACCGGTTTGGAGAAAATCCTAACCGCTCTAGGGAAAACCCCTCCACTTCAAAACCGCTCTGGAGTCTTCAACAACTTCATGCTGGAGAAAACCCTAACCATTCTTCACAATGCGGCAACTTTAATCTTCACTGTGCGGTATAATGCCTTTAATTTCCCCTCTCTGAAATTCAATTTTATGCGCTTAGGTTTTTTTCGTGCCAACTTCGTTCATCCTTCACTTTAGGGTTTTTTTGGTGGCAAGTTCGTTCGTCAACTTAGGGTTTTTCTCTGTGCATTGCAACTAAGGGTTCACTTAGAGTTTTTCTCTCGCTACAAACTCTTTTTTGGATGTGTTTGTATTCTCTTTGTTATCTGCTATTGGTTCAATTTTCTTCAATGTGGAGGGTTTGTAGTGGAAGAGAGCTTCAGGTGCTTTTGTTTGTTTTTTTTCATTATGATGGGCCAAAATGAGTCCCTCTTTTTTTCTTCTGAAGGACTTCTAACGGCGAACCAATGGGTTTTTGGATGCTATATTCTATGTTGATACATTCAATATGGGTTTGATTATAGTCGAAGAAATAGAGAAGTGGGTTTGTTTCGTTGTGGCAAAATAACTCCTTCCACCACTGGGTTTTTGGATGTTGTGCTCTGTATTCATACATTCAATGTGGTTTTTGTAGTTGAACAAGTAATGGAGTGGGCTTGTTTCATTTCTAGCTAAGATGAGTTCTTTTTTTTTGCATGCTAATGGTCTTTTGGATGGTATTGATATTGTGAATGTCACAAACACGTATCAGACACGACACAAACAATTGGGAATACACATTGGATACGACACAGAAACTACAAAATATGCAGCATTTCTGTATGGCTTGTGGTGTTTAGATGTTAAGATATATTCAATGTGGTTCGTGGTCAAGGAACTGGAGTGGGTTTGTTTTTATTATGGCAATACTTTGGCATTCCTTGTGGGTTTTTGGATGCTATGTTGTCTGTCTTCATGTAGGAACTGAAATGGGTTTGTTAGTTTTTTTGTTGATGAATGGCTAGGGTTCACTTAGGGAAGTTCAAGTACTTTTGAACTTCAAAATTTGTAAGGTTTATTGTTTATTTGCAGAATTTGATTCGATGGAGATGATTTTGTTCCTGTAGGTTTTGTGAAATTGCCATCTTCTCCTATTTTCTATGCATAAATTTCATTTTTTTGGGCCTTGTAGTTGGTGTTTGTGTTATGAATGTATAAGGGTTTTATGAAATTGCCATCTTCCTATAGGTGTTTGTGTAAGGGTTAGTTGGGAGTTTCCGATTTAGTTTGGAAATTTTGAATTTTTAGGACGTTTGTTTATGAAATTCTTGGTTTTGATGGATTTGATACAGAGATTATTATTTTCCTTCTGGAATAGGGCAATAAATTGTGTTGTTTCCTATTGTACACAGTTTTGGTTTCTTTTGTCTCATTTCTTCCTTTTGTTTTTGGGACTAGTCTTTCGAAAAGGATATGTATCCTTATTGGCATATGGAAAATTTAATTTTGGGTTTTTAGGTGCGTATTGGTAGGTGTATCAGTATACACTGATTTTGGATGTATTTTAATTTTTAGATATATCTCAATTTTTAGTGTATCGTTGGTCCTTAATTTCTAGATGTATCTCAATTTTTTATTTGAAATGCATAAACTCTTAGTTTCTTTTTACTTCAATGTTGCATTAGTTTACTAATATGTAATGTCAAATTAATCTATGTTGTTTAGTGGAAATTTATGATCCTTGAAGTTAATGGACGACATTCTTTTCCTAATGTATGAAGAGATCGTAATTGTATTTATCTAGCACCTTCAACTATAAAAAATATTTCTTTTAGGTTAGAGCACTTGCATGTTCATGAATGAGTTTGGTCGATATTTATTGAAAAATAACCTTTACTTGATAAGTTTTTATGGCAGTTACAAGTGGACTCCTTTGTTGTTTGTAACTTAGAATTCAGTCAGAATTGGGGTATGTACCTGAGAATTGTTCATTTCTTTATTTGTAGAATAAATGGTTCTTCAATGTGAAGGGTTTAAATACTTGCAAGCATTGTCTTTTACTAGTTTTAGATACCCTTTAAATTTGCATTGCACATTCTTAGATATTTTTTCTCAGTCTTGCATTGTACAGGTTTCATTCCCTTCTTAAAAAATAGTGTTGTAGCTTAAAAAATACTGTGGACTTCGGATGTTTCATGCTCAAATGGAAAAGCAAGTCAAAAAGTTTAAATTGAACTGGATAACAATTAAGGTATAATACATTTCTCTCATGTAAATGTAAATGAAAAATAAATACAAGTTTATAAGGACTTTGCTTAATTTTCTATGATTAGGCGCCAAATAAGCCGACTTTGTGGAATGTGGGTACTACGTGATGAGATTTATGAAGGAGATCACATCTGATCGAACCTTACTTAATCCAAAGGTGATATTTTTCTTAATCGACATGTATATTTAGAATATAAATATATCATGACAGTAACAGTTTCATTTTTTCTTCCTATTTACAAACATTACAATCAAAAGGAAGACTACAATTTCAAAAAAATTAATGAAGTTCGTACAGAGTGGATGGAACATGTTTTGCAGTTCCTTAACTAACAAATCGATGCAGGTAATTTTAGACTATCTACAGTGAATCTATAGTTTAACAATTTTGAAGAAATGTTTTCATTATGGAGTTTTATGATGGCACTCTATTTCCATTTGTTTGCCTACTAGCTATTTTGTTTAATGAGTCTATAGTTTAACAAGTTTAAGCTGTATTTCTAAATTGTAATGATCTGGAAACTGTATTGCTCTTTTAGTTTTAAAAGACTGAACTGGTTGCCACTGGGAAACTTAAGGTGGGGTACCTCGGGGGGCCTAGGGATAAGTCAATGTTTGTTGGCCCAATGATTGTATCATGTTTTTGAATATGATTAATCTGTTAAGTTTAACTTTTTATTATCACTAATCTTCATACCATCACTATAGCATTTCTACTTCTACTTATATATGCGGTGATATGTGCCTATTGTTTTACATATTAGTGATACTAGTTTTTATTATGGTATCACTATATACTTATGCTATCACTATTGTGAGTATTGTCCTAATATGCCATAAACTTGATATATTGTATATTGCTTTGTTCGTCTAACATGTACATGCAGAAAAGCAATAAGCAAGATCAATGTGGACATATGCAAATGAAGAAATCATGGTGGACCAAAGACGACGGATCCCACAAGATTTTTCTGAACCACCCGACGATATCTCCGGAGCCACGCACTCGGGGGTTCCGCTGCCCGGTCAGCGGACGGGGGTCGAGGGGGCAGCGCCCCTCGTCGGGGGTTCGGGGGCAAAGCCCCCGAAAGGTATTCAGTTTTTACAAACTGGATATCTTTGGACAGCTGCCGCCAAGGAAAAAAGCCAGCACCTATCAAAGGAAGAAGCCAAGCCATGCCATCATCATTTCAAGACTCTGAAGAAGCCTGCACCTGCTATAGTATATCTAGAGTCTGTAATGAGTCTTAGGAATAATTGTAAACACAAAAAATGGATGGCTAAATCGAAAGCTAGGGTAGAAAATAACCTAGGACAATCTTCGAAATCCTAGCGGATAATCCGGCGGATCTCCGCGGAAATCCGACGAAAGATCCGAATGGTCTCACAGAATACCTTCTGTGAGCGTTCGGATTATCCGGCAGAAAACTGCAGAATTCTGGCAGATTTTCCTCCATATGACCGTTTGTATTCCAACGGTCGGATCTTACGAATGATTGATCCCAACGGCTCTATTTATAGCCGTTGGACTATACAGGCGGATGATCCGACGGATTTCTGCGGAAATCCAGCGGATGATCCGTCAGCCTCAGAAAGTTACATTATTGCACTTTCCTTTGCTTTGGTTATAAATAGCCTTGAACCCCTTCATTCAAGGTTGATGCTTTGAGCCTAAAAATTTTTAAACCACCAAAGCCTATCCACAAACAACTCTACAAAGCTTTCATTTGCCATCCACAAATTGTGTTAGAGTTATTGAGTTAAAAAGTGAGATCTTTATCCTATTGTAAGGAGATCAAAACCTATTGTGAAAGGTTGAAGTTGGGGAGTCTTCGTATCCAAACTCTCGGTTGAAGTTGGGGAGTCTTCGTATCCAAACTCTCGGTTGAAGTCGGAGAGGCCTTTGGATTAAAGCACTCGTGTAAGAAGTTGGCGAGTTCTTCGGATCCAAACTGATGTGTAACTATTTGCTCAAATAGTGGATTAAATCCGGAGAGAGTTCCGGGACTGGATTGCCTCTAGGGAGGATACCAGGATACATCTGGTGTCGGTATTGTTATTGCTTCTTCTCTTGCACTTATACAATTAAATTGCCAATTAGCTTGTGCTAAGTGCTTGATTAGTTAGCTTGACCCTATTCACCCCCCCTCTAGGGTTCCTACAATTGGTATCAGAGCAAGGACTCTATTATTAGGCTTAACATCCTTAGAGTAGATCCTTGTTTTTTTTCTATGGCATCGTATTCCTCCTACTCCTCCGATAAAGAGGATTTTACTTCTAGTAGCATAGACAATCATGTTTCTTCTAAATGCAAGAAATGCTCTAAGTGGAAAGCCATGGCTAAACAATCCTTAGAGATTCTTGACAACCTTCATTCTACAAATGAAGAACTTTCTGAAAAGGTTATTCATTTAGAAGAAGCAAATGAGTTTTTGAGAAATAAAAACAATATTTTATTATCTAGACTTGATTCTCAAAACTCATCTTGTGTTTCTTTAAAGAGTTTGAATGAGGCTTTAATTTTGAAAATCAAATCTCTTTCCTCATCAATAGAAGATCTTAAGAGGCAAACTCATGAGTTAAATCATTTGCATGATTCTTCTATTGACTCTTTAAAGAAACAAAATGATGATTTTATTTCTAGAAATGTTTTATTTGAAAAAGAGAATAATGCTTTAAATGTTAAATTTGATTCTCTTACTTGTATGCATGATGATTTGATATTAGAACATGATATTCTTAAGACCAAATCCATGCATGCTCACTCTAGAGACATTCATCATTCAAGTATGTCATATGTTCATAACCATGCTCATTCTGATACATGTGCACACACTAGCATTAGATGCTTCTATTGCTCTCGTATTGGATACATGAGCTTTACATGCCCTATTCGTAGGACCTTCACTACCAATGCTAGAGTAAGTGCTATATGGGTCCCTAAAGCTAATAAATGTGGATCCAAGTTTATTTGGATACCAAAGTCTTCATCTAATATTGTAGGTGAAGCTTCTTGTATCGGGACATAGCACCGAGGAGCGTGTTGGTGGTTGCAAAGCTCAAAGGTCATCTTCTAAGCAATTGCACCAATACAAGTGTGGCTACTAGAGCCACTATGGTAACATGCTAATCGTTTCTCTTTAAATTGTTTATATTTGTAGAATCTAGCATGTTTCTCTTGATGTCTTGCTACTAGCTCACATTGATATCCTTTAGTTGCCTTCTATATAAATTAATGTGAGATACATACTAGCATGCTTAGTTAATTTTCTTATTAATTCTTTTATCTAGCATGACTAGTTACTCGGCTTAAATGATTAGTTCACACTATGTAGTTTATCACTCATTTTCTATTAAGTGTGACATATTTGATTTATGCATGCTTGTTATTCTTAATCTCTATATTATGAAGCATGCATATCACTCTAGTCCATAGGAGCTTGATTTTGTTTTGAGCTAATATGATTTTAACTCTCCGTCTTTAAAGTTTTTGAGGATAGTTACTTCTTTTCGATTTCTCATTAATTTGTAATATTTACCTTAAATCGGTATTTGTGAATATATATGTTTAGCACAAGCTTCTTATCACTTGACAAGTATACACTTATACTTCCATTTTAACCTTGTGCTTACATAATATGTTCATTATTGATTCTCATACTTTATCTTGATTATCTTCTTGAGAATCAATTATGTCTTTGCCTAATGAAGTTTATTTATACATGTTTTTGAATTTGTAATGGTTTTTCAAATATTCATTAAGGATACATGACTATATACATTATATTTCTATCTACATATAGTTCATGTATCTCTTATATTGATATCTATTTTTGTATAAATACCTTTATGTAGGCATATGAGTTAAGCTAAAGTTTTATATTAACTTAAAGAGTATTTATTCATACTTGTTACCTTCAAACTTGTGCTTAACTCATACTCTAGCTATTGATTCTTTTGATCAAATTTGTGTATCTCTTTTTGAATCAATAAGCTTCTTCCTTAAAGCCTTCCTTTAATGATGTCTTTTTAGCTTTTTGGTTGACTTTATGGATACATATTATTCTCCTGATTGTTAAATCTTCTCATGTATGCCTATTTATATATATATATATAGTTTTAACTATGTGATTCCTAACTTTTTATATGTATTTATTTTATACCTTTAAGTTGGGATGTTGAGAGAAATATTTATTAATGTCTTGCTCGTGACTAATTATGGATGTTCTATTAAGGATCACATGGTTTTGTGCTTTACCTTGCTTGTTAAATTTACCTATTTAATTAGTGCACATTTTCTAGTCTATATCTTTTTCACTTTTCTTTGGTGCACTATGAAAGCTCTTTGAAATTTTGATTTTATAGAGAGACAAAAAATTCGACGGATTTTTGGTATAATCCGACGGATCATCCGACTGCAAATAGCAAGTCTGTGAGCAATAGTTCGGATCATCCGACGGACTTCCGCTGAAATTCGACGGATAATCCGATTAGCTTTCTTATTTTTAATGTGCTTTCTTTGCTCATTCCTTGGGTTTATGCTTCTTTGGAATTATTGTTTCCCAATGATATTGTTGTAGCACATGAGAATCCATGTAATTGATAGATCATATGTCTTATGTCCTTAGCTACTAAGGTTTGAGCTTTTGGTTAGAGATCTCCCATTTCTAGAGAATACTCTTATTTCATAATGGCTATAATATTTTGCATTCTCTAGATCGATCCATTATTTCATTATCTTGGGTTAATCTCTAGACTTAGCAAAAAGATTTTTTTTTATCTGTGTTTACATGAATATCTCTTTTGGCCTATACTTGATAAGAGTCTAATTCTTTTTATTTTTGTTATCTTATACTCTTATCCTTGCTTAATAAAGAGTCTTCAAATCATTTTGATCATTCAAAATGTATTATACTTATTGAGAACTCTATGCTTAAGCAAGTATTTTTAGTGTTAGTGACTTAAGATTTAATGAGCACATTTATCTTGTTAATGGCTTTCCTCATTAATCTTATTTGGATTATATAGTTTGCTTATTTGTGATATATTATTAAGATATATAATTTTGGCTCACTTTCACACATCTAGCTATATTCCTATACTTCAATCTATATATGATATGCTAGTTTACAAAAACAAGATTTGTGATATGCTTGATCTCTAAAACTAATTTTACAAACTCTTTGTTAGATCTTATTTTCTCTTAGAGGTTTGTGATTCCTTGTTTTAACTTTCTTCCATACTAGTCATTAGCAAGTCTCTCTTAAATTTCTCTCACTTTATGAGTCATGATTTTATCGTATTATCATTACATCTCTTTAGATTGAATGTGTGATCATTTTGAGATTGACTCTTTTCCATATTTTTTTATTGATCTGTAAGATTCTTTATAAATATGGATTTTGATTTTTCTCTTGATGAGATTTATCATTGGATCATGTTTATTCTTTTGTTTTCTTTATGAATGATCCTAATGATTAAGTAGTCTTAAATTATCTAGTTATGAGATTATCAAGTTAATTTATTACTCTACTTTGACTACTCATGGTTTATCACATATGACCTTTGCTATTTGAACTTTATGGGTTATTAATTTACCATTAGCAAGGTTTGGATTTATCCGTTGTTGGATAAATATGTGGTACAACATACCTAGTCCATGCAAAGTAATAAATTGGTTGATTCTTTCTTGATTAGATAATCATGGACATGATTTTTGAGGTTTATTTTTATTTCATTTTTGAGCGATATTTTGACTCTCATCATGATTGATTTAACTGTCCTTATTCTTTTTTTATGACATCTTTTGATTACATGTGCTATATTGGAATATTCTTTTTGAATTCTCATCTTTAGTAAGTTTTAATTGGATATCTCTTCTTGACTAAAGATGACATTATTCAGTTTATGACGATTTTATAGCCTTATATTCATTGAGCAAGGGAGAGAAATCCATAGTTGATTTACCCCTAGATCTTGTAGTTATCTATGTTATGCTATAAATGCTTTGGAACTAGTTACGCATATTTTGAGGGGGAGCAAATAAATTGATTTAATTTATCTATACCCTCTAATATGTCGTATACATAGTTTATCATGGACCCATATTTTTTTATTTTCATATCTTATTAATTGAGGTCATGATTTTTTTTGAAGGGTTTATGAGAGTGTATGTGATTGTCCTTATTACCTTATCTCTCTCTTTCATATGGGTTAAATATGTCATCTTGCTAATATTAACTTTCAGATCTTATCTTGATGAATATTATGCTTTCGTTGATTTGGCTTTTCTTTCATGCTTATTGATTTGGCTTTCCTTGTTGAGGACTTATCCAAAATTCATGTTTTTTTATCAACCTTGGTCATACTTTGAGGGGGAGCATTCAAGTCGACTGAGTTTCTCTTTCTCAAGTATTTTTCTCCTTTACCTTCATGTTTATCTAAAGGGTATTCATATAGCATGATAAGGTAATTGAGTTCAAATGCATGAACTTGGATAAGCATATAGATTTTACAAATAATGAGATTACCTTATATCAATTGCAATATTTTACATTAATTATTCTTTTATTTTGTTCTACTATTTATTTGTGGACAATTATGATTATTAATGGTTTCTTTGATCAATGTTTCAAGTTTACATCTTTTTAATTGGTATCAAGTTTATTTAATGTCATATCTCAATTGGTATCTATTAGTTGCAATTATCTATTCCTCATGGCTTTTGTTTGAAATCATTTATTTCATAGTTCTCTTCCAAAACTAGAGCAATATTTCATATCCTATTGTGTTTTGGATTTATTCCTTGGATTTCATGTTGGTAAACTACTTATTTCTTGTCTTTCAAATACTTTTAGTTTTACCAACCATATTGTGTTTTGACAAACAATTTTCTATTTAGTACTCTACATTTGGTATGTAGTTTTATACACTTGTCTTTACACACTTCTCCTATTGTTCCTCGATTAGTATATCTTGATCATGATTGTCTATGCCTTCCTCATGCTCTGATTTATGTACTTAAGATTGACTTATTATCTATTAGTACGGGGGAGCGTATTTTTGATCATGTCAAAGGAGGAGAAGTCAGTTTAATTTTAATTGGGATAGAAGTAGTCTAAGTAGTATGCTTTAGTGATATATGCTTATGTATGTGATATATTAGTGATACATACATCTATTGTGTTCATACTAAACTTAACATATTTGCCATAATCAAAAAGGGGAAGATTGTTGGCCCAATGATTGTATCATGTTTTTGAATATGGTTAATCTGTTAAGTTTAACTTTTCATTATCACTAATCTTCATACCATCACTATAGCATTTCTACTTCTACTTATATATGCGGTGATATGTGCCTATTGTTTTACATATTAGTGATACTAGTTTTCATTATGGTATCACTATCTACTTATGCTATCACTATTATGAGTATTGTCCTAATATGCCTTAAACTTGATATATTGTATATTGCTTTGTTCGTCTAACATGTACATGCAGAAAAGCAATAAGCAAGATCAATGTGGACATATGCAAATGAAGAAATCATGGTGGGCCAAAGACGACGGATCCCACAAGATTTTTCTGAACCACCCGACGATATCTCCGGAGCCACGCACTCGGGGGTTCTGCTGCCCGGTCAGCGGACGGAGGTCGAGGGGGCAGCGCCCCTCGTCGGGGGTTCGGAGGCAAAGCCCCCGAAAGGTATTCAGTTTTTACAAACTGGATATCTTTGGACAGCTGCCGCCAAGGGAAAAAGCCAACACCTTTCAAAGGAAGAAGCCAAGCCATGCCTTCATCATTTCAAGACTCTGAAGAAGCCTGCACCTGCTATAGTATATCTGGAGTCTGTAATGAGTCTTAGGAATAATTGTAAACACAAGAAATGGATGGCTAAATCGAAAGCTAGGGTAGAAAATAACCCAAGACAATCTTCGAAATCCTGGCAGATAATCCGGCGGATCTCCGCGAAAATCCGACGGAAGATCCGAATGGTCTCACAAAATACCTTCTGTGAGCGTTCGGATTATCCGGCGGAAAACCACGAAATTCCGACAGATTTTCCTCCATATGACCGTTTGCATTCCAACGGTCGGATCTTACGAATGATTGATCCCAACGGCTCTATTTATAGCCGTTGGACTATACAGGCGGATGATCCGGCGGATTTCTGCGGAAATCCGGCGGATGATCCGTCAGCCTGAGAAAGTTGCATTATTGCACTTTCCTTTGCTTTGGTTATAAATAGCCATGAACCCCTTCATTCAAGGTTGATGCTTTGAGCCTAAAAATTTCTAAACCACCAAAGCCTATCCACAAACAACTCTACAAAGCTTTCATTTGCCATCCACAAATTGTGTTAGAGTTATTGAATTGAAAAGTGAGATCTTCATCCTATTATAAGGAGATCAAAACCTATTGTGAAAGGTTGAAGTTAGGGAGTCTTCATATCCAAACTCTCGGTTGAAGTTGGGGAGTCTTCGTATCCAAACTCTCGGTTGAAGTCGGAGAGGCCTTCGGATTAAAGCTCTCGTGTAAGAAGTTGGCGAGTTCTTCGGATCCAAACTCGTGTGTAACTATTTGCTCAAATAGTGGATTAAATTTGGAGAGAGTTCCGGGACTGGATTGCCTCTAGGGAGGATACCAGGATACATCGGGTGTCGGTATTGTTATTGCTTCTTCTCTTGCACTTATACAATTAAATTGCCAATTAGCTTGTGCTAAGTACTTGATTAGTTAGCTTGACCCTATTTACCCCCCCTCTAGGGTTCCTACAATTGGTATCAGAGCAAGGACTCTATTGTTAGGCTTAACATCCTTAGAGTAGATCCTTGTTTTTGATACCAATTGTAGGAACCCCAGAGGGGGGATGAATAGGGTCAAGCTAACTAATCAAGCATTTAGCACAAGCTAATTGACAATTTAATTGTATAAGTGCAAGAGAAGAAGCAATAATAATACCGACACCCGATGTATCCTGGTATCCTCCCTAGAGGCAATCCAGTCCCGGAACTCTCTCCGGATTTAATCCACTATTTGAGTAAATAGTATTTAAGATTTAGGAAGGTTTTAAATATACACTACTATACTATGTATTAATTTGAACTTGAACAATTCGAATTACACTAAACAACCGAAGTATATACTAACCTTATTTATCATTGTTTTGTCCACTAAAAAATGGCTAATTGTTTCTCTAATCGTCAATTCTTGTAGTACTAATATTATAACCTCTTTAGTCTTTATTTTAGAATTTTATGGGTAAATTTTTTTGCTATACAAATATGATGTTTTCTTTCTGTCATCTGATAAATTGAGAAGTATCTATTCAAGTCCTTTTCTGAACTATATTGACAAGTGCAGAAAGAAGAATCAACATTGATCACACAATTAACTAGTATTGATGTCAAATGATCAATTTTGCAAACAAGCTTATATGCTTCTCTGGATGTTGGCAAGTTTCTGGAGAGTTATGAGGTGTCCAACAAAAATGTGGGATCCTGAGTCTGAAACTCTTCAAGTGATTATTATAAAGGCAAACTTCTCCCTCTTGACTCTCAATGGTTTTGTGGAATTGAAATATTGTGTAAAATTTGTGAACAATAATTTAAGGGTGATTCATCTCAGATTAACATGATACTGAAAACTGACAAATTTCCTTGCTTAAGTGTTCACAAGTTGTAACATTAGTGTATAATGTATATAGATTTTATGGTTATTAAATAAAATGTCTTTTATATGGTCAGGCGTTTGAAGTTGTAAATATATGTCACGCCGTAAAACCAGAATACTGGAGAGCGGGGTACAAACACAGCCAGCTACGTACATTGAAGTATTATCCACCTCGATATACGAACACGGCTGTCTAGATGCATGAGGGTTTAACTACAAGCCAACAGTCTCTTATGGTCAAGAACAAGCCTAATGTCTCAATTTGAAGCAAGCAAGTAATAGTTACAAGATGTTAGATCATCATACATACAAAGTAAGGCGTCCCAAACATTACATATTCAGATGATCATGAAGCTAGTCATACAAAATATGAAGACTAACAAGAGTTTAAGTCATACATTATCAACCCTAGGATTTTTCAATCATGTTACAGCCCTTAGGCAGACAAACGTAAGTTTCAACACGAGCTAACACTTGCTCGGCGGCTAAACGCCTCAAAAGAATAATTTACGATAGAGCGGGGAACAAAGTAAAATCCACTCGTTGTCAGGATTGCGTATAGTGTTCACCATCTGGCTGGAAGGCTGGAAGATCCTCGGGAGCTGCTCCGAAATCTGGCCATAAAAAACCAGCTGGGTCAGAACCCAAAAGAGCAAGTGCACAAGGGAGGCTTCACTTAAGAACTAAAGCCAGCATGTTAGAACACAAGACATAAATAATAACAAGAAAACTGGAGTTATGAGAGTAGGGTGATAAACGATAAGATAACTAAGAAACTGTTCCGGTAACCAAGTTACAACCCGTAAACCAAACAAGGACCGGGGTTATAACCCTTCAGCTGGACAGTACTTAGTCTCTAACCAGTTATCGATAAAGTAAAGCATAAACAGTAACGTGCAGAAGTAACCATGTACTAGCCTTGTCTAGACAAGGCTAGACTAGACTCCATTCATCAATCACGGCCAAGCAAGAAGTACGGCTTGACACTTTAACTAACTAGGGTTATCACAAGCCAAATTACTACAAGATGCAATGAGATATTCCAGCAGTCACAAACCCGACAGACTTTATCCAGGTTATCCTTCTGCAGGTTGAGAGAGTTGTTTTAGGTGACTTGGGGGTGAAACACATGACAGTGTGCTGGAAATGTGCCCTAATCGTCGGCAGGCTACAAGTCCACTTGAGGCGCCCAGATAACGGGATTGCCTGTGATTGGGAAATCTTAATATGAACTACTTGATCAATCTAGTCGTTAACTTAGTCAGATTCAGTATGAATTCCTGAACGTAGAAATCGGGAATCCATGTCCTAGACATCATGCAAGATAAGACATGTAGCTTGTACAGACACAATCATCCACGGTGGCAAGACGAGAGTTACTTAGCAAGTTGAGATAGCCGTCGCAACATCATTTCAAGATTATCATGTCATGTTAGGTTACTTATCAAGATTACTTGTCAAAAGTGTGCCTCTGCGGGCTACTATCAATATTATTATGTCATGTTACTTGTCAAGAGTGTACCACGATGGGTCACTATCAAGAGTTATCATGTAAAGCCATATTTTCATGTCATTTTTATGTAAGTATACTTATATGCCAAGAATTTACTTGGTCAAGAGTGCGCCACGACGGGCCACCGAAGGAGTTATCATAGAGTGTACTTGCCATGCTGAGATCATGTTTAAAGCTCAGAGCACACCCGTAACATAGAAAATAACTTTATACAGGGCTATCATGGGAGTATGCCCATTATGATCAAAAGTCACAATTTAAACTAAGGACCATGGGGACAAACATGGATAAGGTAACACAAATTATCCTGGTCAGAAATGGCGCAAGGGCAAATAGAGTGTCATGGATAGCATGCGCCCAAGGTCAACATGCTCCAAAAAGAGCATACGCCACGGAATAGCATACACTGGGGGTGACATGCGCCCAAGCAGGGGGCATGCACCCAAGACTGTGTGCCTACGGCTATGCGCCTAAGGCTATGCACCTAAGGCTACGCGCCCAGGACTAGTCGTATCATGAAGAGTCATGTACTGGAGAGGCATGCGCCCAGGGCTGCATGTACCCAGGGCTTGCGCCCAAGCAGAGGGGAACATGGTATACTTGGCCGTATATAAAGGGCTATGCGCCTAGGCAGAGGAGGCTTTGGGCGCATATCAAGAGCTATGCGACCAAGCATGAGGACGTAGGGTGCTTTGGGCGCATAAAAAAGGCTATGCGCCCAAAGAAAGACTGTTGTGGGCGCATAACAAACTATGCGGCTAACACTATTCTTCTTTCGCAATCCGAAAACATGAGTTCATGGAACACATGAACTTCCCGAGTTCATAAATCACTCAAAACAAATCAAAATTCGGGTTTTCAAAGATCCATTTTGGGTAAAATCAAATTCTCTACAACATGGAACAATAAAAACTTGAAAATAAAGAAGTTTGATAGATCAAAACCCAAAATTTGAGTAAACTTAGATCTACAAGAAATTATCCACCAAAATAAAAAATGCTAAGTACTAAAGAGTCTTAAAAACTTGTAGAGAAGACAATGGAACAATAAGAAATAGGGTTCCTCTATGAAGCAAGTTGCACTTGTCTTTGGTGGGTGGAGAGGGTTAATGGAGGAAGAAGAGTAAATGAAAAATAATGAGAGGAGAGAGAGAAAATTTGATATTTATATCAACCCCTTTCCATCTTAAACCTAATATAAACCAAACCAAAATAAACCAAGCCAAGCTAAACCAAGACCAAACCAAGCCAAGCCATGCTAGACAAGTCATAATACGGGTCGAAAATCCATACACGTATACTAAAAATACATATAATAGAAAACGGGAGTGACAACCGTACACGTATACTGGAAATACGTATAACGGAAAACAGAAGTGACAACTCAACCCACCTTAAAAGAATTCCGTCCTCGAAATTTAATCAAGAGGCTAGAGATGTCGGGGTAAGCTATAATAATCATAAGCAATCTATAACTAGCAGTCAATCAAGCAATCATTCATACAAGCAAAGAATTAAAAGGCATAAGGTATAAGGAAGACATTGTACCTTATGAGTCAAACAGGTGTGGAAATCGCGATCGGATATCAGCCTCACATTCCCACGTAGACTCACCCAAAGAGTGATGTGTCATGTCCTGACCCTAGAAATCATTCGTCCTTGCTAGATTTTACCCGAATCATCGTCCTCACAGGGGCGTGATGCCGCACGAGCCTGGAGTTGCGCTCGTGCAAGGCAAGATAACAGGTTCACATAAGTTTATCTCAAATTGATAACATAAGCAGTGGAAGGAAAATAGAATATATAATAAGAATCTCTTTTATTAATAATGAACTGAAGGTTACAAAGGCTTCAATAGCCCAACTGAATATGCCAACAGGCTACAACACTCATGATCTCTCTAGCTCACAAAGGATTACATCATTCCATACATTATGTCTCTTTATAGCCAACAAGTAGTTTTCGGCCGAACATCTCCATGTTGCAAGTCCGAACGCTAATGAGGTAGCTCCTCTTGAATGCTAAGGACTCAATGCCTCGGCACGTCCAACCTAAGCCCTGCCCCAAGCCGAACATAACCTGAACCTGTGAGCAAACTAGTAGAGGATTAGTGCTTTCGTCCTCACTGTACTGATCGAGACCCACTCGAACCTAACCAACGCTGTCACTTCCCATTCCCATAAAACGTATTTTTAGAACGCATGTACTGTTTAAATGTAAATATTTTATATTTATCATGTATTGCTCTGTATTTAAATCCCTTTAATTTTATGTTAATTAATTTCCTGCAATTTCATTTCTGCACTTTATTCTCTGCTTTAGCTTTGCTATGGGTTCGGTTCAGACTGGTTTAATTATGTTGGTTCATTATGAACCGAAATAAACCCCCACCTACCACCACCCCATTTAAAGCCCCAAACTCTTTCTCTCTCTTCATTACTTCTTCTCATTTATCTTCTTCTTCCTCATAACTCTCCCACCAACCTAGAAGAGATAGGCAAGTGCCAACTTGCTTCATGATGGATCCCCATTATTATTGTTCCATCATCTTCCTTATTTGATTCTAAGTGTCTTTAGTACTTAGCATTTCCAATTTCTATGGCTTATTTATTGTAGATCTAAGTTTGATACATTTTTCGGATTTCTTAGGTTTTGATCTAGTAAACTTTGTTATCTTCAAGTTTTGATGGTTCCATGTTGTAGAGAATTTTGTTCTACCCAATTTTGACCTATGGAAGTCCATATTTGGGCTTGGGATGAAGGATTTATGGAGCTTGGAAGCAATGGCTTCCATGGTTCTCTTCCATGGTTCTATTCTCAGAAATTTGGAGAAGAAGAACAGTCCCAGCCGCATGAATCTTCATTCCTCAGGCGCATGAGCTAATTTATTTCCCAATCATTTCCTACAGCGCATGAGATTTATTTTCCACAGCCGCTTGAATCTTTATTCTTCAGGCGCATGAGATTATTTATTTCCCAATCATTTCCCACAGCGCATGAGATTGTTTATTTCCCAACCTTTCCCACAGGCGCATGAGATTACTTATTTCCCAACCTTTTCCACAGGCGCATGAGATTACTAATTTTCTAACCTTTTCTACAGCGCATGATATTTATTTCCCACAGCCGCATTCCTCAGGCGCATGAGCTTATTTATTCCCCAATCATTTCTCACAGTGCATGATATTTATTTCCCACAGCCGCATTCCTCAGGCGCATGAGCTTATTTATTTCCCAATCATTTCCCATAGCGCATGATATTTATTTCCCACAGCCGCATGAATCTTCATTCCTCAGGCGCATGAGCTTATTTATTTCCCAATCATTTTCCACAGCGCATGAGATTTATTTCCCACAGCCGCTTGAATCTTTATTCCTCAGGCGCATGAGCTTATTTATTTCCCAATCATTTCCTACAGTGCATGATATTTATTTCCCACAGCCGCATGAATTTTCACTCCTCAGGCGCATGAGCTTATTTATTTTCCAATCATTTTCTACAGCTTATGAGATTTATTTCCCACAGCCGCTTGAATCTTTATTCCTCAGGCGCATGAGATTATTTATTTCCTAATCATTTCCCACAACGCATGAGATTGTTTATTTCCCAACCTTTTCTATAGCGCATGAGATTATTTATTTCCCAATCATTCCACAGCGCATGAGATTATTTATTTCCCGATTATTTTCCACAGGCGTATGAGATTATTTATTTCCCAATCATTTCCCACAGGCGCATGAGATTACTTATTTCCCAATCATTTTCCACGGTGCATGAGATTATTTATTTCCCAATCATTATTTATTAGCCAATTTTTCTTTTCCGAATTTGGCATTAATTAACATTGATTGTTATCTTGATTAATTATTGATCATGCGTTCCTAGATGGAACTAAGAGACTGGCTAGTCGTCTTATTGAATTAAATGGTATAAGACACGTTCATATTTGCAATCGATTGGCTAATCCCGAATATTGATATATAGATACATGCAGGCTACAATTTATTTATTTATTTTACGAAAGCAGCATGTGTACTTTATGGTCAAGGCATGATTTTTTCGTGGTTAGTTTTAATTGTTGCATTACGCTATGTAAGACCTACAACCTAACCGCACGGGTATCGTTGTAGAGTTGGGCATATCGTACTTTGTACGAAAGTACTCATTCTGAATGACCATGATCCACGACATGGAATTTCACTTAACATAGAAGCTACTAAGTTAAATAAAATAATGATTGCATGGAGAGTATGGATTTCCGAGTTCTTATATGGCAGCCCTCTTTAGGACTATTAGTGCCCGACAGGCCGGCTGGTTCCCACAGATACTACAAATTTACCACACGGGCAGGGAGCGGTATCTGCTTATATTATTGTATATTGTATATTGATGACGGGCGTCCCGCTGGGTCTCGTCTAATTCATGATTGGCGCAATAGATTGATTGGATCGACTAGCCTTGCTTGCCTATAGTAAGAACTGAGAAATCCTTATTGCATAATTCCAGGATAACTTGGGACTCACAGTAGTAAGCCGTAGGAGTTGGATGGCCGTTTAAGTTGATTTGTTTGTGTACTGTATCTACTCTGTTACCTAACTAAGATGATCAGAGTGTCGAGACATGACGGGCCAACCTCTGTTCTTGTTTGGTTGGGAGATTGGTTCGAAGTGTCGTGACATTATGTGAATCCTAGTAGCAAGCAGAGATCTATATATCCTATTCTCTTATTACTGGTTTTAACCCCTCATATCGTGCTTCCTTGAGGTACTTGCTATTAGAGGTCTAACCTCTCTGGTTTTGCATGGCCAGATTTAGAGCCGGTTTCCGAGGACTCAGCTTACTTCTACTTCCAAGATGGTCAATACTAGAGGAATGATCGCAGGAGGACTCGAGTGGGTTCCTTACTTCCCCGCTCGTTTTGTTAATTACTTTACATTTTGCCGCTTGCCACCGACATGTTAGTCGGATAGTCTTGCACTTACTTTTACATAATTATAATTAAGTCAGACTGCAGCTGATAACAATTGTGTATATGTTGCTATATCATCTAGCTATGTTTTGTAAAGCCAGATCTCAAGAATATTTTGACTAAGCGTTTGGGACGCCTTATTGCTTTATCTTAAATGTTCTCTGTTATTGCTTCTTGTTTGAATGATTGAGACAATAGATGTGAAGTGACCATAGCGAGACTTTCATGTAGTATGCACCCCCTTGTCTTTTAGACAGCATTGATCGTATTAGACGGTATTCATCTACCCGTAATACGTAGCTGGCTGAGTCATTCCCCCGCTCTCTAGTATTCTTGTTCTGGGGCGTGACAAGGTTTTAGTGGTGGCCCATGCAGGTCTGATTTTAGACTTGTGGGGTGTTTTAATTTATAAGATGTCTCAATCACACATGTTTTCCCTTGATCTCCTGATTCGTTATTTTCAATTCTAGCTTGACATTCCGGTATCCTTTGACTTCATTGATCTTTCCAGTCCGATCGTTTGATTGTTCTCTTGTCCCTTTTCTTAGGGGCACCTCGTCCGTATCTGTCAGGACTGGACAACAACAACAAAAGCAACATGGGCAACATGACCAGGTTGCTCAGCAACAAGGGTCAGAACTACTTCAAGAGACTATCCAAGAAGAAGTGATAGTGGAACCAGCAGCTGGACCACAGTATCCGGAGGTTCCTACACCACCCATAGTTCTACCTACCCCAGTGGAAGTGGATACACCAGCCCTTCTAGAGATCATGAGAGGGATGATAGCTACTCAGCAACATCAGATGTTGGCCCAGCAACGTATGCACGCTCAGTTACAAGAGCAGAATGTGTTGCTCAACCAAGGATTGCAGACAGCTTTGGAAAGAGGGGCAAGGACAGATTCAGGAGTGTCAGCCAGGTTTTGCAAGTACAACCCCCGCCGTTTTGAAGGTACGGAGGATGCCATCTCAGCAGATGCATGGCTTAAGAATATTGAGGCTATTTTGACAGCCGCTAAGGTGCCGGCAGAAGAACGTGTGGATCAGGTAAAGTTGTTACTTCAGGATCTCGCACGTGATTGGTGGGAATCAGAGGAAGTGGGCATCAGACGTTCTGTGGCTTGGGACAATTTTACAGCAAGATTCAAGACAAAGTACTATGGAGTTATGGCACAGTTTGAGCTACAACAGAAGTTTATTAACCTCAGACAGGCTGGCAAGACTGTAGATGCTTATGCAGCAGAGTTCTGCAGATTGAGTAGGTTCACCCCAGAGATGGTAGCAACAGAGAGCCAGAGGGCTATGAGGTTTCAGCAAGGGTTTCATCTTGAACTCTTGCAGTTGATAGAGGGGCACAATTATCAGACTTTCGATGAGATATTGACGGCGACTCGAAGGCATGAGATAACCGTTCAGAGGATCACGGTGAGGACTGGAGGTCAGAAGAGATCTCACAGTCAGATTGAAGGAGGAGGGGGAGCAGCGCCCCGAACAACAACACCATCCCTTAGCATTCGCATTCACGATGTGGCAATGCGAGGGCCAGCACCACAACCCAGGCAGCAACAGCAACAGAAGAAGAATCAGCAACCCCCAGCGGGCTGTACTTATTGTGGGAAGATGGGGCACGCTAGAGATGTGTGTCGGGCATTGAACGGACTGTATTTGATATGTGGAAATCCAGATCATCGGGTTACCACATGTCCCATGAATTCGAGGTCAGGAGGACCAGTGTAGCAGTTTCCTGCTCTGTCAGCACCAGGGGCAGGACAGTATCGAAGACCCGCAGTGGCGGTGAGACCATTGGCCCAGCGTCCGTTAATGCCGTAGGCTCAAATATTTCGGCAGCAGGGACCGCCGATGCAGCAACACCAGCATAGACCACCCCAACATCATCAAGGCAGGGGCCAGCGGCAGCACCAGGCTAGGCCGCAGCATGGAAACCAGCAAGGAGGTCGAGGGCAGGCATTCACTCTGTCCTTAGAGAAGGCATTAGCAACGGGAGATGTTGTGGCAGGTAACATTCTCGTCGCCTCATATCCCGCAGTAGCATTGTTTGATTCAGGAGCATCACACTCATTTATATCTGCACAATTTGCGACACGACTAGGAATGGAGTTCGAGGCATTGCCAGGGAGGTTGAATATACTCACTGGCAATGGGCTCGTAGGAGTTAGTAGAGTTATTCTAGCGTGTAGTGTTGTAGTTTGCGGGCATTCCTTACCCGCCCGGTTGATAGAATTTCCTGTTGGAAATTTTGACGTTATCTTAGGCATGGACTGGCTGAAAGACAGTCATGCGACAATAGATTGTTATAGTGGGAGTGTATCTTTTGATATTCCAGGCATGAAGAGATTCACCTTAGTCAGATCAGTAGCAACTCAATAAGAACAGGGAGTAGTGACGGCAATGGAAGAAGTTCAAGTTCCGAAGGTAGTTGAAGAGTTTCTAGACGTATTTCCTGAAGAACATCCAGGTCTACCACCGGTTAGAGATATTGAGTTCAGTATAGAATTGACACCTGGAACTAAACCGATATCAGATCGAGTTTATAGAATGGCGGATTTCGAGCAGGCCAAGGTATATCAGCACATAAAGGAACTGAAGGAGAAGAAGTTCATCCAAGCTAGCATATCACCATGGGCAGCACCAGTGGTACTTGTAGGAAAGAAGAATGGGTCATCCAGATTGTGCATTGATTACAGGAAGCTTAACGTGGCGATAGTAAAGAACAAGTACCCACTACCCAGGATCGACGACTTATTTGATCAGTTGAGCAAAGCTAGAGTTTTCTCCAAGATAGATCTTCGTTCAGGGTATCATCAAGTGAGGGTTCGGAAGGAAGACATTCCCAAGACAGCGTTCAGGTCGAAGTATGGGCATTATGAATTCTTAGTAATACCGTTTGGTTTGACCAATGCTCCAGCAATCTTTATGGATTTGATGAATCGAATCTTTATGCCGTACTTGGATCAATTTGTCGTTGTGTTTCTCGACGACATTCTTGTATATTCTGCCAGTGAAGAGGAGCATGAAGACCACATCAGAAAAGTGTTACAGGTTCTGAGAAAGAACCAGTTGTATGCCAAGCTCAGCAAGTGTGAGTTTTGGTCGGATCATATTTTATTTTTCGGTCATATCATATCAGGAGCTGGAGTAGCAGTAGACCCCAAGAAGGTAGAAGCAGTAGAAAGTTGGCCAGTACCCAAGACCGTAGCAGATGTACGGAGTTTCTTAGGATTGACAGGATATTATAGAAGGTTTATATCAGACTTTGCGAGGCTTTCAGCACCCATGACCCGATTGACACGGAAAGATGTGCCATTCGTCTGGTCGGCAGAATGCCAGGCATCATTTGAGAATCTGAAGCAGAAATTGATATCAGCGCCTATTCTTACATTGCCAGTTAGACCCGGAGGTTTTACAGTATATTGTGATGCATCAGGAAAAGGACTTGGATGTGTCCTTATGTAATATGGGAAGGTGATAGCGTATGCATCTAGGCAGCTTCGAGACCACGAGAAGAATTACCCGACTCATGACTTGGAGTTGGCAGCAGTAGTCTTTGCTTTGAAGCTATAGAGGCATTACTTATATGGTGATCGAGTGGACATGTACACAGACCACAAAAGTCTGAAGTACATCTTTACTCAGAAGGAGCTAAACATGAGGCAGAGAAGATGGTTGGAGTTGATCAAGGATTACGACGTGGAGCTTCAGTATCATCCAGGCAAGGCTAATGTGGTAGCAGATGCTCTCAGTAGGAGAGGCGGCACATTTATGTTAACAACACAGAAGCACATTTTAGAAGACCTTCAGGAGATGGGCATCGAGGTTATACTTCCTTGTGATGTAGGAGTTCTGGCGAGTTTACAAGTTCAATCTGACTTGGTAGACAGGATCAAGGTAGCTCAGGCACAGGACCCAAGGATTCAGAAGCTTAGAGCAGAATATGAGTCAGGACTCAAGAAGGAGATACAGATTCATGAGGATGGTACACTTAGGTTCGGGTCACGTCTATGTGTGCCTAGTGGAGATATCAGACATGAGGTTATGACAGAAGCTCACAGTTTTCAGTATTCTGTACACCCTGGAGGGACCAAGATGTACCAAGATATCAAGCAGCACTTATGGTGGAACGGGATGAAGAGGGAGATAGCTAGATTTGTTTTCCGTTGCTTGGTATGTCAGCAAGTGAAGGCAGAACAACAGAGGCCAGCTGGGTTATTGCAACCGCTTCCTATCCCGGAATGGAAGTGGAAACATATTACAATGGACTTTGTGACCGGTTTACCGAGATCACCAAGTGGTAAGGATGCTATTTGGGTAATCGTAGATCGGCTTACGAAGGTGGCACGTTTTCTTCCTTTTAGAGTAGGCCAATCTACGGAGAAGTTGGCATGATTGTATATGCAGCAGATAGTCAGGCAGCATGGGGTCCCAGTCAGTATTGTGTCAGACAGAGATACCCATTTTATATCACATTTTTGGAAGAGCTTACATCATAGCTTGCGTACAAAGTTAAGATTTAGCACGGCTTACCATCCACAGACGGACGGGCAATCAGAAAGAACAATTCAGACTTTAGAGGATATGTTACGAGCTTGCACCCTAGATTTTAGAGGATCTGGGAGAGCCACCTACACTTGGTCGAGTTCTCATATAATAACAGTTATCAAGCCAGTATCCAGATGGCGCCATTTGAAGCACTATATGGTAAGAAGTGTAGGTCGCCACTAGCGTGGGACGATATTGGAAAGAGAAAGATGTTAGGCCCGGAGATGATTGTTCAGACAGTGAAAGTGATTAAAGGAATTAGAGAGCGACTTCGAGTTGCACAAGATCGGCATCGTCATTGGGCGGACCAGTATCGTAGGCCGCTAGAGTTTTCTGTTGGGGACCACATGTTCTTACGGATCTTACCTACCCGTGGGGTCATTAGATTTGGCGTTCGCGGAAAGTTGAGTCCCCGATACGTGGGCCCGTTTGTTATCCTTGAGAGGATAGGCGATGTTGCTTATCGTTTATCCCTTCCACCTTCGTTACGAGAGGTGCATGACGTGTTTTATGTATCTCAATTGCGAAGGTATGTATCGGACCCAAGCCATGTCCTTGATCATTCTGAGCTGGTTGTTGGTACCAACCTGTCTTACGAGGAACAGCCTGTGTCTATTTTGGATCGAAGAGAGAAGATACTCAAGAACCGAACAATTAACCTTGTCTGGGTTGCTTGGGGTCATCACTCTTTAGGAGAGTCAACGTGAGAACGTGAGGATGATATCCGATCACGGTATCCGCACCTGTTTGACTCACAAGATATATTTCCTTCTGTATACCTTGATTGTCTTAACTTCTCATGCTTGTCACCTTATGAGTAGAATTACTTAATGTTGTAGATTGTTAGATGTAGATACATTACTTGTTATTATCATTGTAGAATCATTCTTACTCAATTGTTTATACTTAGATTAGTTTAGCTCCGATGTTTCTATCATGCTTGGATCTGAAATTCCGAGGACGAAATTTTTCTAAGGAGGGTAGAGATGTCACTTCCCATTTCCAGAATACATATTTTTAGAATACATATACTGTTTAAATGTAAATATTTTATATTTATCATGTATTGCTCTGTATTTAAATCCCTTTAATTTCATGTTAATTAATTTCCTGCAATTTCATTTCTGTACTTTATTCTCTGCTTTAGCTTTGCTATGGGTTCGGCTCAGACTGGTTTAATTATGTTGGTTCATCATGAACCGAAATAAACCCCCACCTACCACCACCCCATTTAAAGCCCCAAACTCTTTCTCTCTCTTCATTACTCTTCTCATTTCTCTTCTTCTTCCTCATAACTCTCCCACCAACCTAGAAGAGATAGGCAAGTGCCAACTTGCTTCATGATGGATCCCCATTATTATTGTTCCATCATCTTCCTTATTTGATTCTAAGTCTCTTTAGTACTTAGCATTTCCAATTTCCATGGCTTATTTGTTGTAGATCTAAGTTTGATACATTTTTCGGATTTCTTAGGTTTTGATCTAGTAAACTTTGTTATCTTCAAGTTTTGATGGTTCCATATTGTAGAGAATTTCGTTCTACCCAATTTTGACCTATGGAAGTCCATATTTGGGCTTGGGATGAGGGATTTATGGAGCTTAGAAGCAATGGCTTCCATGGTTCTCTTCCATGGTTTTTTTCTCAAAAATTTGGAGAAGAAGAACAGTCCCAGCCGCATGAATCTTCATTCCTCAGGCGCATGAGCTTATTTATTTCCCAATCATTTCCCACAGCGCATGAGATTTATTTCCCACAGCCGCTTGAATCTTTATTCCTCAGGCGCATGAGATTATTTATTTTCCAATCATTTCCCACAGCGCATGAGATTGTTTATTTCCCAACCTTTCCCACAGGCGCATGAGATTACTTATTTCCCAACCTTTCCCACAGGCGCATGAGATTACTTATTTCCCAACCTTTCCCACAGCGCATGATATTTATTTCCCACAGCCGTATTCCTCAGGCGCATGAGCTTATTTATTCCCCAATCATTTTCCACAGCGCATGATATTTATTTTCCACAGCCGTATTCCTTAGGCGCATGAGCTTATTTATTTCCCAATCATTTCCCACAGTGCATGATATTTATTTCCTACAGCCGCATGAATCTTCATTCCTCAGGCGCATGAGCTTATTTATTTTCCAATTATTTCCCACAGCGCATGAGATTTATTTCCCACAGCCGCTTGAATCTTTATTCCTCAGGCGCATGAGCTTATTTATTTCCCAATCATTTTCCACAGTGCATGATATTTATTTCCCACAGCCGAATGAATCTTCATTCCTCAGGCGCATGAGCTTATTTATTTCCCAATCATTTCCCACAGCGCATGAGATTTATTTCCCACAGCCGCTTGAATCTTTATTCCTCAGGCGCATGAGATTATTTATTTCCCAATCATTTCCCACAGCGCATGAGATTGTTTATTTCCCAACCTTTCCCACAGCATATAAGATTATTTATTTTCCAATCATTCCACAGCGCATGAGATTATTTATTTCCCGATTATTTCCCACAGGCGCATGAGATAATTTATTTCCTAATCATTTCCCACAGGCGCATGAGATTACTTATTTTCCAATCATTTCCCACGGCGCACGAGATTATTTATTTCCCAATTATTATTTATTACCCAATTTTTATTTCCCGAATTTGGCATTAATTAACATTGATTGTTATCTTGATTAATTATTGATCATGCGTTCCTAGATGGAACTAAGAGACTGGCTAGTCGTCTTATTGAATTAAATGGAATAAGACACGTTCATATTTGCAATCGATTGGCCAATCCCGAATATTGACATATAGATACATGCAGGCTACAATTTATTTATTTATTTTACGAAAGCAGCATGTGTACTTTATGGTCAAGGCATGATTTTTTCGTGATTAGTTTTAATTGTTGCATTACGCTATGTAAGACCTACAACCTAACCGCACGAGTATCGTTGTAGAGTTGGGCATATCGTACTTTGTACGAAAGTACTCATTCTGAATGACCATGATCTACGACATGGAATTTCACTTAACATAGAAGCTACTAAGTTAAATAAAATAATAATTGCATGGAGAGTATGGATTTTCGAGTTCTTACATGGCAGCCCTCTTTGGGACTATTAGTGCCCGACAGGCCGGCTGGTTCCCACAGATACTACAAATCTGCCACACGGGCAGGGAACAGTATCTGCTTATATTATTTTATATTGTATATTAATGACAGGCGTCCCGTTGGGACTCGTCTAATTCATGATTGGCGCAATGGATTGATTGGATCGACTAGCCTTGCTTGTCCATAGTAAGAACTGAGAAATCCTTATTGCATAATTCCAGGATAACTTGGGACTCACAGTAGTAAGCCGTAGGAGTTGGATGACCGTTTAAGTTGATTTGTTTGTGTACTGTATCTACTCTGTTACCTAACTAAGATGATCAGAGTGTCGAGACATGACGGGCCAACCTCTGTCCTTGTTTGGTTGGGAGGTTGGTTCGAAGTGTCATGACATTATGTGAATCCTAGTAGCAAGCAGAGATCTATTTATCCTATTCTCTTATTACTGGTTTTAACCCCTCATATCGTGCTTCCTTGAGGTACTTGCTATTAGAGGTCTAACCTCTCTGGTTTTGCATGGCCAGATTTAGAGCCGGTTCCCGAGGACTCAGCTTACTTCTACCTCCAAGAAGGTCAATACTAGAGGAATGATCGCAGGAGGACTCGAGTGGGTTCCTTACTTCTCCGCTCATTTTGTTAATTACTTTACATTTTGTCGCTTGCCACCGACATGTTAGTCGGATAGTCTTGCACTTACTTTTACATAATTGTAATTAAGTCAGACTGCAGCTGATAACAATTGTGTATATGTTGCTATATCATCTGGTTATGTTTTGTAAAGCCAGATCTCAAGAATATTTTGCATAAGCGTTTGGGATGCCTTATTGCTTTATCTTAAATGTTCTCTGTTATTGCTTCTTATTTGAATGATTGAGACAATAGATGTGAAGTGACCATAGCGAGACTTTTATGTAGTATGCACCCCCTTGTCTTTTAGACAGCATTGATCGTATTATACGATATTCATCTACCCGTAATACGTAGCTGGCTGAGTCATTCCCCCGCTCTCCAGTATTCTGGTTCTGGGGCGTGACAAACGCTAAGTATATTTATTAAAACATGCAACATTATTTGGTGATCTTTCTATTTAGCGTTAGGATCAGTTACATGGCAGCATTCAAGCATAGCAACTTATCATAAAATGTCCAATACCGTATCCCTACAGAAGATACAGTTAGACATAATATAAACATAAGCATAGTGATTGTGCATGTTTCTGTCTCGTTTTGCCATAGCCTGCAATCTTTAGAAATATGCATAACCAACCATCTAATTCACGCAACCAACCAACCAAACTTAAACATATGCATAAGGGTGCAGGCCCTGCGCCTGTACCCAATTCTAATCTCAGCCCACCGAGCCAATATTTGAAGGATCCCAAACTTACTGATATCATAGCTTGTCACAACACTGGCCGATCGCAATCCGTCCTAAGATGTTCACCATAAATACCATACACAATTTCCTCCTAGGCCGAACGATCCCGGTGCCCCGGTCGTAACCGTTCGAGGAAAGCCGCACCCGTGCACGGGCAATCCGAGTCCATTGGGCATGCAATACGTGCCATAGCAAACAAGTCATATTATTCCAACCAATCTCACGTTCCATAAACATAATCCGTCATCACTACCTCAAGTTCCGTCGATATTATGACCCAATACATTCGTATTGATGCACGACGCCCAACGACTTAGACTTCTCGTATGCATTACTCAACGCGTTCTATTCATAAGTTATTCGTATAACGACAGTTTCGTAGCAATTGTGCCACAACTGCATACCTCGATGCACAAAGTATATCTTTCAATGTTACGACAAGTTCCGTGGCATTGCACCACAACTTGCCCCATTTCGTTCACTTAGTCATTTCGTAGCTAACGTACACAAAGGTGCGCGTAGCGCCATAATCAGTATTCTAGGCCTATTGTTCAATGTTCTCGGAGTCGTGCACATGATGCACATCTCGATATCACCTTTCAATATTCTGCCATTACCGTCCTACTGCGATCCGTACACTTGATGTACGTATCTTCAATTGTTCAATATTTAATGTTCTATCCTAATTTTCGATACGTACTACGACCTTTAACCATTCGAGCCATGCTCGCTAATATGATAGCAACTTACGCATACAAGGATCTATTTTATTAGACATGAAAAAATAGGAAAAGAGAGTCAAGAACCCGCCCACCTTAAGTCGATACGCCTTGTCGTTCTTCCGAGCTGATGCGACTCGATTACATAACTTTGTTGCACGACCAACTCTCCTGACTTAGCCATTCCGTTGAACTATTCGACTTATTCGGCCTACCGTGCTGTCACGACCCGCTACCCAAATTGTTGGACCAGGCCGAGTCATGCCCAGCCTACGTTTGATATAAAACGTAGTAAGCTGTTCTAAAGACAACATGATAAGACTAAATGTGCTAACAGTTCTATAAGTGAATAAAAGTCATAAATGCTCCAAACACAAAAGTCGTCTCATATAGTAAAATGTCTAAAGTACAAGTGAACTGAAATGTAAAACTGGATACATGTCCAGTTACAAAAATATATAGTCTAATACATGACTACTCTCCAAAAGTCTAAAAACAAAAGAAAACTAGGCGAGGTTCCCTGCAGGAACATCCTCGTAAAGCAAAGCCGGGTCCTCGGCAGTAACTCCATAATATGTGTCGCAGAGTAACTCCTCCTCAGTAAGGACACCTACAACGTTATCCTGTCAGGACGGGAGCAAGTACTGAATCTAGCAAACTAAATATACGAAGCATGAACAAGAATGTAATAAACTGGAATCATGGCATATCAAGGTTTAATTGGTTATTTTATTTTATAAATAACCACATGTAGTTTAAAAGTTTAAAACTGTAGCATGTACGTGAATCGGTCAATTGGTGAACAGGATGTACTGTGGTACATATCAAGTTTTCTGGTATGCACATACGTGCACGAACGGCATCGGTGTATATCCATACACAAACGCGATATTCAGAACATACGGCAAGGTCACATATAGAATGTCACCGAGCGCGGTAAATACATACGGAGAAGGGGGTCATGTTCACGTACAATACTAACAGTTTCCCCTTAACCCGTTATTTAAACATGTGAGAGATATGAAATACTATATAAACATGGTGGAGACTAAAAGTAATACAACATGTAAAGTTCTAACTTGCTACCCCAAGGATCAGCATTTAACATGGTGGGTAAATCACAGTTTATTGTTATAGCAGTATACAAAGTTTGTAGAAAGTACTTGCCTCTAGCAAAGCAAAACAAGCTGCGATAAAAGTGCTATGGATGTCGGGTAACTCGTCACTGTAGAAATAATACAATAACATAGTTTTTACACTAAGCTAGAACGCTAAGACACTAATCTGTGAAACACGACTTGTGACTGGGCACCTAGCCAAAATGATGATTTTAGTATAGGAGACCAATGTGGGGTGACACACTACTTTAACTAACATCCTAGGTTCTTTACACTAGTGAGGGGTGGGGTTCAATCATGGCTAAAACTCAAATAACACAAAAAGTTACAAGTCGTAATTAATCAATAAATAAATCAAAAGATCATTGAGTTCTAACAATTTTTGAGGGTAGATAAAAAGCTTAATTTTACTCAAAGTAAAGTACCAAAATGATCCTAGTTAATCATAGAAATTTATTATAATTTTTCTGGAATTTATTAACCAGTACAAGAATTTTATAAAAATCAGCTTTCCTAAGTATACAGAAAATAAGTTTTGGTTCCATAAGCCAAACTAGTGGCAAAACTGTAATTTAAATACTATAAAAATTATACTAAATTAGCTAACTTAACATATTATCTAAATACTATTTTTCCAGAATTTTTAACAGTACTTTAAGTATTTATAGAAAATCAAAAACAGTATTGCACACAATTGAAATTAAATAATTAATTATCTGCGTATTTTGTCCATGTACATAATTTGAACCAAAGTTTAAGTACAGGACCCAAGGCCATGAATCAAGTCCAATATGACTTGTACATGTCTTGAATGTGTGAAAACACATTTGGGCCCAAAATCTATGCTAGCTAGGCTTGGACACCAAATGGTTGCAGTAATTTAAATACACTAAAATACAATTTGGTAAAAATAGAAAATAATATTATATTTTATTAAGATAAATTATGCATCGTGAAAATACATACATATGTTAAAAGTACATATATATATATATATATATATTATATATATATATATATATATATATATAAGGAAATACTTAATTTGTAAAGTATATATATACAAATATTGTATACATATATATTATATATATATTATTATATTAATTATATATATATTATTTATATATAATATATATATATTATATTTATTATATATATATATAATAATATATATATTATAAAAAAAAAAATAATAATATTAATATATATATAATAATGCACATGGAAAATATACATATATGTATATAAACACAAATTATATAAATAAAAGTTTACTAATTATAAAATATATATACATATATAATACTGTCAAAACAGTATATAATATATATTACATATATATATATATAATATATATATAGAAAAATAGAAAAAAGAAAAGGAAAAGAAAAGAAAAGAAACAGGAGGGGGGCTCGAACTCGGCCCGCTTAGGTCGGGTTTTGAGTTGGGTCGGGCTGGCCAGGGGGTCAGCCCGACGGTTGTTTAGGGGTTAGGATTAGGTTAGTTTTATTAGGTTTTAAGTGTTTAAATGATAAAAAAAAAATATAATACAGTCCTGTGTCCTGACAGTTAGGGACACAAGTATTCTCGTGTCCTAGGCCAGCACGACATGCACGAGTCGATTTCGTCGTGTCCAAACTCACCACTAGGTTCGCCAGGATGCGGCGAACAATATAGACCCAACACGAGACACGCACGACACGAGATGACAATGCTACTCACGTGTCCGACTTGCTGGGGTGGGTTCGAGCGTTCTGGCCGGCGGAGTAGGCGTCGGGGCGGTGGCGGAGTGGTGGCGACCGACTCAGCTCGCTGCGGTGAACTCGTCGACGGCGGTGGTTGGCGGTGAGGTCGTCGGTGGGGCTGAACGGGGCTCGCCGGAGTTAGGGTTAGGTCTAGGTTCGTCGGGGAGAAAAGGGGGTCGTGGTGGTCGTGGGAGAATTTAGGGTTAGGGTTTGGTCTGGGAGAGAGAGGGGAGTTTTATAGGGGTTTTGAGGCGGTAGGGGACAGCCGAAATGGCGGGGGCAGGGCGCGCTGGCGGTTGTCGGTCAGCGGAGTGGGTGAAGAGAGAGTGTGGTCGTGGGGGGCGGGGGACGTGTGTTGGGTAGGTTAGCAGTTAGGCCCTCTTAGATTATGTATTTACACATAGGCCCCAACAGTGGCTAAATGTAAAATAGAATTTGCATTCCTCATTTGAAAACATTTCACTAATTGCAAACTAATAAAACAAATCTAAAAATTACAGAATGATATCAAAATAATTTAGAAAATACATATTGATATTTTTAGTATTAAAACTCATTTAAAAATTATTTAAAATTCTAGAAAAATTTCTAAAAATCCTAATAATTTTTAAGGCTATAAATGACATTAAAAATTAATTAACACTAATTAAAATAAAATTTGAAAAACAGGGACTTACAAGTCTTTCCTCCTTGAAAAATTTTGTCCTCGAAATTCACAAGGATTGAAGACCCTACAATATTCTAACATAGCAAGCAATGCAACAAAATGACTATGGCTGCGATCGAAACTAACCTCTAAGGTATCAAGCGGGAACGGGTGGTTCCCTCGCAGCGGTTGGATCGAACAAGTAAGGGTATCTCTCCCTCATGTCCGACTCCCTCTCCCAAGTAGATTCACCTGGGGAGTGACGGCTCCAAGCTACTCGCACTAGGGGTATAACCTTGTTCCTCAGCCTCTTCTCTCTCCTGTCTAATATCTCCATTGGCTGCTCAGAAACTGTAAGGCTCGGTCCGACCTCCAACTCTGAATGATCTAGCATATGACTGGGGTCTAGAACATATCTCCTCAGCTGAGATACGTGAAAGACGCCGTGAACTCCTGCTAGTTGGGTGGAAGTGCAACTCTGTAAGCTACCTCTCCGATCCTGCCAAGTACCCGAACGGCCCGATGTATCTGGGGCTCAGCTTCCCTCCTCGCCGAACCGGATCGTCCCTCTGGTAGGTGATATCTTCACTAGCCCATATCCCATCGAACTCCATCGGCCTGCGACTAGCATCAGCCCAGTGTTTTTGCCTGTCCTGAGCTACTCTGAGCCTGTCTCTGATCATCCCGACTTTCTCTGCTGCATCCGTGATCATCTCTGGCCCAAGCATAACTCTGTCTCCGACATCATCCCAAAAGAGCGGTGTGCGCATCGTCGTCCATACAGCGCCTCGAAGGAGACATACCGATACTGGCTTGGTAGCTGTTGTTATATGAAACTCTACCAAGTGCAATGCTCTCCCATGATCCTCCGAAGTCCAGCACGCAGGTCCTCAGCATATCCTCCAGTGTCTGTATCGTCCTCTCGGACAGCCCATCTGTCTGCGGGTGGTATGCCTTACTGAACTTGAGCCTACTGCCCAACTCCTCCTGCAAGCTCATCTAGTAGGATGTGAATCTGATGTCTCTGTCATGTCTCTGTCCGACACGATGCTCACCGTTGTACTCTGTGTAGGCGAACTATCTGTTGCATGTATAGCTCTGCCAACTTCTCGGTGGAAAGCCCCACCTTGAAGGGTATGAAGTGCGCACACTTCGTCAGCCTGTCTACGATGACCCAAATGGCATCCTTCCCTCCTTGGGATGAGAAAGCTCTGAGACGAAGTCCATCGTAATATGTTCCCACTTCCACTCGGGAATGGGTAACGGCTGCAACAAACCAGCTGGCCTCTGGCGCTCCCTTGACCTGCTGGCAAACTAGACATCTCGAGATAAAACGTGATACATCCCTCTTCATTCCGTGCCACCAAAGATGTTCCCGCAAGTCACGGTACATCTTGTTAGCACCAGGGTGAATAGAATATCTCGATCGGTGTGCCTCCTGTAAGACTTCCTCTACCAGCTCTTCCTTCGGCACACACAATCGGCTGCCATGCCTCAAGGATCCATCCTCTGCTATAGTGAAGTCATCCAGCAATTCTGCTAACGCCTGGGCTCGAAGTCTGCGAAGGCTCTCATCTGTAGACTGTGCCTCCCTGATCTGCTCCATCAAACCTGACTGAATGTCAAGTGCCATCATCTGTATCATGATCCTGGCCGCACTAGCTCGATACCGAGCTTCTCCAGATCCTCCGCAAATGCCGATCAATCATCAGGTACCATGCCATCGGATGCCTACTCAGCGCATCCGCCACCACATTTGCCTTCCCAGGGTGATACTGTAAATCGATGTCGAAGTCTTTCATCAACTCCAACCATCGTCTTTGCCTCATGTTCAGCTCTTTCTGCGTGAACACATGCTTTAAGCTTTTGTGGTCAGTAAAGATCTCCACACGCTCTCCGTATAAGTAATATTTCCATAACTTGAGTGCAAAGATCACCGCAGCTAACTCTAGGTCATGGGTAGGATAATTCCTCTCATGAGTCCGCAATTGCCTAGATGCATAAGCAATCACTTTCCCATGCTGCTGTAGGACACATCCTAGCCCTTTTTCAGAAGCATCGCTGTAAATGGTGAAACCTCCAGAACCTGAAGGTAAAGTCAGAACCGGAGCGGTCGTCAGCCTCCTCTTCAGCTCCTCAAATGCTGCCTGACAGTCCTCTGACCAGATGTACTCTGCGTCCTTCCGCGTCAGCTTCATCATGGGTTCAGCTATCCTAGCAAAGTCCTGGACGAACTTTCTATAATAGCCTGCTAAACCCAGAAAGCTCCTGATCTCTGAAACTGAGGTCGGAGCCTTCCATGTCTCAACTACAGCAATCTTCCTGGGATCCATCGAGATTCCATCTCTAGTGACTATATGGCCGAGAAACTCCACTCGGTCTAAAAAACTCGTACTTCGGCAATTTGGCAAACAATCTCTCCTGCCTCAGAATTCCGAAAACTATCCGCAAGTGCTCTGCATGCTCCTCTGGCGTCTTTGAGTATATCAGGATGTCGTCGATAAACACTACGATGAACTTATCTAGATACTGGTGAAATGTCTTATTCATCAAGTTCATAAAGACAGCTGGCGTATTTGTGAGACCAAATGGCATCACCAGAAACTCGTACTGCCCGTACTTCGTGTTGAATGCCGTCTTCTGGATGTCTACTGCCCTAACCTTCACCTGGTGGTACCCGAATCTCAAGTCTATCCTGGAAAACACCTTCGCCCCGCTCAACTGGTCGAACAAATCATCTATCCTGGACAGAGGATATTTGTTCTTGATGGTGATGGCATTCAACGCTCGGTAGTCAATACACAACCGGACTGTACCATCCTTCTTAGGCACAAAGAGCACTGGCGCTCCCCATGGAGAAGCACTGGATCGAATGAAACCTTTTTCAACAGGTCATCAATCTGCTCTTTCATCTCTACTGCCTCCTTGGGATTCACTCTATAGCAAGCCCGGGATACTGGTGATGAACCCGGCACTAAATCTATGGTGAACTCCACATCTCTGTCAGGCGAAAGCCCTGGATCCTCTGGGAATACATCCATAAACTCCCTAATGATAGGGTGTGGCGGTGCTACGTCCCCAACTGTCGCACAACAGTTCGGCTCTAGGCTGATCTTCGGCCCTGTCCTTCTGACACTGAATGGTGCTGTGCCTGGGGGACTGAACAAAATACTACCCTCATGACAGTCTGTAGATGCATGGGCATAGCTAAGCCAGTCCATCCCCAATATGATATCATAACCGGGGAGTGGCATCACAAAGAATCGTCCCCTGAACTCTCTCCTGGCTATAAAAATAGAACATCTATATATAGATCTAATAGGCACTGGTCCTCCTCCCGTCATCACTCTACTAATCTCCGTAGTAGGTGTAGCTACTAGATGGTGTTTATGCATAAACTCTAATGACAGGAAGCTGAGATGCACCAGAATCAAACAAACATACAGCTAGAAAAGTATGCAAATAAATATGACCTGTGATGACGTCAGCTAAGTAATCCGGCTCCGAAACCTGCTCCGGCTCTGGCTCGAGGGCTAGACTATAAACCCTCCCCTGAGGTCCTTTCTGCTGCTGCAGATGCTGCCCAAACCTCTGCTGCTGAGTCGGAAGCGGTCCTCTAGTCTTCGCTACTGGCCTCTCGAAGATGATGGGTGGGAGACCCACAAGCCTAACACTGACCCAACCTCTTCCTGCAGACGAAGAGTCATGGCCTGGCCTCTTGCAGTATACACAAAAAGCTCCCTTCTGCTGCTGCTGCTCGGGGTCCCGGGCACTAACTGGCGGGGTCTGATGATGTGGTGTAGGGGGACGATAAGTCTGCTGGGGTGGCACCGGTGCTCTCTGCTGGAAAGCCTGACGCTTGGACGGTCCTTCATGATGTACAGAAGCCGGCCTCTTGCTAGACAGAAGACGCTCCTCAATGCTCCGGGCCAACTCTAGGCTCTGGTAGTAGTCAGTCGTACCGTTCGCACTATAAGAATGCCAATGTCTGGAACTAGACCATGGCAAAACCTACGGGTCATCTCCTCTGGATCTGCAACCAGACTAGGAGCAAAACGGCTCAGGCGACTAAACTCTGCCGTATAGTCATCAACAGAACGGTTCCCCTGCTGGATGTTCTGGAATCGTAGCCCCATGGCTACTCTAGCAGTGGTCGAGAAGAATTTCTTCTTGAACTGGGTCTTGAACTGGTCCCAAGTGGCTCCCCCTCTCGCAAATAACGGCTCATTCCGGAACCAGACTCCTGCCAAGTCTATCAGCAGAAATCCTGCTGCCTCGACCTGGAGGTCACCCGGCATCCTGACTCCTAGAAGCTTCCTTTCTACTGAATCTAGCCTGTCATCTGCTACTACGATGCCCTCAGTCCCTGAGAACTCCTTGGGATTCAGACCCATGAAGTCCTTGATCGTCCCCGCTCTCTGCCGTGGCTCTACAGGTGGTGGGACCACGGGACGTTCCTCGGAACGCTCCATGCTCTGGCGGGGTAGGGCAGTCTGCTCCTGATGGGTTGTTAGGAACCCCTGGATCATAGTGAGCAGCTGGTTCCCATCGAGTGTGACGGAAGCCTGGGTAGGTATGATGATAGGGGGTGGTGGAAGTATCGGGGCCTGCTGGGACTGGAATATGGAAGGTGTGGAGGCATCTGGGTCTGTGGATCTGTGGAGTGGGGGAATGTGGTAGGTGGAGGTGGGGGTATATCAGTCAACTGGTCAGCTGACTGGATAGGGAGTGCACCATTCTCAGGTGTAACATACTGGGACGAACGAGTAAGCACCATCTAATAAAAGTAAAAGGGACTTATAAGGACTTGTTTAAATAAGCAATCATAGGCAAGAAAATCTAATATAGCAAACATGTGATGTTTTCAGTTGCAATCCTAGCATTCCTCTAGGTGTTCTAAGCGTCATTTCTAATGTTGTCTAATTATCTTAAGTTCCTAATTGCAGGCATGCTTGGTATAATAACGTAACCAAACAATTTAGTCTGGGACCTGCATGGCCACCACTAAAAACATGTCACGACCCGCTACCCAAATTGTTGGGTCAGGCCGAGTCATGCCCAGCCTACGTTTGATAAAAACGTAGTATGCTGTTCTAAAACAACAGGATAAGACTAAATGTGCTAACAGTTCTATAAGTGAATAAAAGTCATAAATGCTCCAAACACAAAAGTCGTCTCATATAGTAAAATGTCCAAAGTACAAGTGAACTGAAATGTAAAACTGGATACATGTCCAGTTACAAAAATATTAGTCTAATACATGACTACTCTCTAAAAGTCTAAAAACAAAAGGCAACTTGGCGAGGTTCCCTGCAGGAACATCCTCGTAAAGCAAAGCCGGGTCCTCGGCAGTAACTCCATAATATGTGTCGCAGAGTAACTCCTCCTCAGTAAGGACACCTACAACGTTATCCTGTCAGGACGGAAGCAAGTACTGAATCTAGCAAACTAAATATACGAAGCATGAACAAGAATGTAATAAACTGGAATCATGGCATATCAAGGTTTAATTGGTTATTTTATTTTATATAACCAATGTAGTTTAAAAGTTTAAAACTGTAGCATGTACGTGAATCGGTCAATAGGTGAACAGGATGTATTGTGGTACATATCAAGTTTTCTGGTATACACATACGTGCATGAACGGCATCGGTGTATATCCATACACAAACGCGATATTTAGAACATACGGCAAGGTTACATATAGAATGTCACCGAGCGCGGTAAATACATACGGAGAAGGGGGTCATGTTCACGTACAATACTAACAGTTTCCCTTTAACCCGTTATTTAAACATGTGAGAGATATAAAATACTGTATAAATATGGTGGAGACTAAAAGTAATACAACATGTAAATTTCTAACTTGCTACCCCAAGGATCAGCATTTAACATGGTGGGTAAATCACAGTTTATTGTTATAGCAGTATTTAAAGTTTGTAGAAAGTACTTGCCTCTAGCAAAGCAAACAAGCTGCGATAAAAGTGCTATAGATGTCCGGTAACTCGTCACTGTAGAAATAAATACAATAACTTAGTTTTTACACTAAGCTAGAACGCTAAGACACTAATCTGTAAAACGACTTGTGACTGGGCACCTAGCCAAAATGATAATTTAGCATAGGAGACCAATGTGGGGGACACACACTTTAACTAACTTCCTAGGTTCTTTATACTAGTGAGGGGTGGGGTTCAATCATGGCTAAAACTCAAAATAACACAAAAAGTTACAAGTCGTAATTAATCAATAAATAAATCAAAAGATCATTGAGTTCTAACAATTTTTGAGATAGACAAAAAGCTTAATTTTACTCAAAGTAAAGTACCAAATGATTCTAGTTAATCATAGAAATTTATTATAATTTTTCTGGAATTTATTAACCAGTACAATTATTTTATAAAAATCAGCTTTCCTAAGTATACAGAAAATGAGTTTTGGTTCCATAAGCCAAACTAGTGGCAAAACTGTCATTTAAATACTATAAAAATTATACTAAATTAGCTAACTTAACATAGTATCTAAATACTATTTTTCTAGAATTTTAATAGTACTTTAAGTATTTATAGAAAATCAAAAACAGCATTGCACACAATTGAAATTAAATAATTAATTACCTGCGTATTTTGTCCATGCACATAATTTGAACCAAAGTTCAAGTACAGGACCCAAGGCCATAAATCAAGTCCAATATGACTTGTACAGATCTTGAATGTGTGAAAACACATTTGGGCCTAAAAACCCATGCTAGGCTTGGACACCAAATGGTTGCAGTAATTTAAGTACACTAAAATACAATTTGGTAAAAATGCAAAATAAATATTAATATTTTAATAAGGTAAAATTATGCATCGTGAAAATATACATACATATGTTAAAAGTACATATATATATAAGGAAAATACTTAATTTATAAAGTATATATATATATCAAATATTGTATACATATATATTAATATATATATAATAAATATGCACATGGAAATATATACTATATGTATATAAACACAAATAATATAAATAAAATTTCTAATTATAAAATATTAATATATACAATATAATATATACTATATAAAATACATATATAAATATATATAAATAATATAAAAAAAGAAAAAGGAAAGAAAAAGAAAAGAAACACAGGGGGGCTCGAACTCGGCCCGCTTGGGTAGTTTTGAGTTGGGTCGGGCTGGCCAGGGGTCAGCCCGACGGTTGTGTTAGGGGTTAGGATTAGGTTAGTTTTATTAGGTTTTAAGTGTTTAAAATGATAAAAAATATAATACAGTCCCGTGTCCTGACAGATAGGGACACAGGTATTCTCGTGTCCTAGGCCAGCACGACAAGCACGAGTCAATTTTGTCGTCCAAACTCACCACTAGGTTCGCCAAGATGCGACGAACAATATAGACCCAACACGAGACACGCACGACACGAGAAGACAATGCTACTCACGTGTCCGACTTGCTGGGGTGGGTTCGAGCATTCTGGCCGGTGGAGTTGGCGTCGGGGCGGTGGCGGAGTGGTGGCGACCGACTCAGCTCGCTGCGGCGAACTCGTCGATGGCGGTGGTTGGGTGAGGGTCGTCGGTGGGGCTGAACGGGGCTCGCCGGAGTTAGGGTTAGGTCTAGGTTCGTCGGGAAGAAAAGGGGTCGTGGTGGTCGTGGGGAGAATTTAGGGTTAGGGTTTGGTCTGGGGAGAGAGAGGGGAGTTTTATAGGGTGTTGAGGCGGTCGGGACAGCCGAAATGGCGGGGGCAGGGCGCGCTGGCGGTCGTCGGTCAGCGGAGTGGGTGAAGGGAAGAGTGTGGTCGTGGGGGGGGGGGGTGTGTAGGTTAGCAGTTAGGCCCTCCTAGATTAGGTATTTACACATAGGCCCCAACATTGGCTAAATGTAAAATAGAATTTGCATTCCTCATTTGAAAACATTTCACTAATAATAAAAACAAATCTAAAAATTACAGAATGATATCAAAAAATTTAAAAATTACATATTGATATTTTTAGTATTAAAACTCATTTAAAAATTATTTAAAAATTCTAGAAAAATTCCTAAAAATCCTAATAATTATTTTAGGCTATAAATAACATTAAAAATTAATTAACTAATTAAAATGAAATTTGAAAAACAGGGGCTTACACGTGCCATGCCACAATCTGTTGTAAGGCGACGATTAGGTTTGCGGACATCATTTCGAATAAGACAAATATTGACTCTTTACAATCCAGCGCAAAAGTATAGCCTGCACACCAGATCGATTCAAAGTCAATACTTTGTCCAAACCGAACTTATGCTTTGCATCGATCCGCATCGATACTTCATCGGGTCAATGTAACTCTTCGTCAACGACTCATCGTAATGCATCGTACGGAGCGGGCATTATATAATATACCACTCAAAAAGGTTCGTCCTCGAACCGAAACCAACACTTAATCCTAGTGTTTTGCTAGATTGTTTCATGATCTCGTGCTACTATAGTTGGAATCATACAACTTAGTTTGAATCATACACATATTTTAGGCGTCCCACCTATATTATTTCAGCAAGCTCAGTTGTAGGATATCGGGACAAGGCTAACTGGTTTAACTTAAATCCTCAGGCACCGGCTATTCCGTACTCAACTTGGTCAGATCTTAGCCTCTATTCCAAAAATACTTTCCGTATGCATTATTCCATAACACACGATCATCCTTCCAACATTTCTACATATAACTTAATTCAAAACGTAGCTTCGATACCATAAGTTTTTAGACGGCCATCTAACGCATGCATTGCATTAAGTTGTTGCGCATCTGATCGCAACAATTCTCCGTAATGCCTATTTGCCAACTGTTTTCTATCTCTCACATAACTCAAGTCTTTCATCTAGTCGTTCATAACATTTGGCCTTAACGACATGGACTAAGTCCAACATGTCCAAACTTTCCTTGCCTATAATCCATACTATGCATCGTGCAACTATTCCACGATCCATGTTCTCGAACTATCTATGCATCACGTCTGGGCTACCCCTGCTAGGTAACTTATCCAGATATCATGCTTAATCTCTTCCGACACAAGAGGTCAACTTGAGTCTACGATGCTCAAAGTCAACAATCTTTTCAACCCAAGGTCTCTTACGATACGCTCATCTCTGATTCTCGATCGAGTATGAATCCTTTACTCAATTTTTGAATCAATCCCGACTAGTTCGTTTCGTAACATAGAATGTGAGCTCAACACATATAACCTAACTGTTACTCAAGCCGATCTATGACACAACTCTTAGGGTCATTCTACTATCCGTCACTCTTACGCATTGCAGAATTCTTGCAATTGCCTTACCGCATCACTACGCTAAGTACGTTCCACAACATCTATTCGATCATCGACCAATCAAGTCTATTTACGTACTTATTCGATCATAAATTTTTGACCATATCGATCTAGTCGAAGGCTACTCGCTAACTTCCGAAACATGATACTCACTCGTTTAGACTTATCCTCGACATGCACTACATCATCCTTCATCCTCGATGAAATTTCTTATGCGACTTCATTGGATTACCCTTTGGAACTTCAATATTCACTTAATTTGGCGGTCAAGTCTTCTAGAGTCATCTGCCCCGAAACTACGCTCGATAATTGAAGATCATCAACGAGAGACAATTACTACAACCATGTTATATCCTATCATGAGCCAAATCAATTCTCGATAATTTCTATGAGAGTTTATCCACTCCGATGTAATTTAGCAATCCATAATTTATCTACCCCCGTACAACTGATGCGTCGTTACTACTCGAATCACTCATGCACTACCGTCAATACTATCGCAACCGAGCAATATTTGTTCTCCTTGTGTACGAGTCTATATACTCACGATCAACATCTGACACACTCTATGCTTATCGCAATAATTCTCAAATTTACCTTCTATCAAACCATAAGTCTAAATCCAATTTGCCACGCCTTGTAAGTTCGACATCCCCGCTGGATGAATCACCATACCAGCGTTCACGCGAATGATCATCCTAATTCGACCTGACGCATGTGTAAGGCTGGTGTTGCGCTCACACAAGACAAGAACGTCAACGTAGTGGTCATCCACGAAGCAATGCCAGACACTTCATTTTTCCAAAAATATCCATCCACTCTCAATTTCTCTGAAGCACTCCTATCATTATCATCTAAACTGATGCCAACTTAACTTGCATCTTATTCATCCAACAACAATGCTCAACATAATTTTCGTTCATTCGATCAGAGTATCCCCGAGTTATTGTATATTGTCTTTGATATGCCTTAATACCATCGTCGATATGCATAACTTGAACATCTTCCTCTCTCATAAGCTCAAATTTGTTGCAATCACTGCCATTATCCGAACTCGAATACGAGTTTAGTCTTGTACACATCAAGATCCATTCGGTTGTAACTAACTACCATCATCGCGACACAATTTCCAATTTACATATCCATTCTCATATCCCTAACTCGCATTCCAATTAGTGCTACCGACTCATCGTGCTAACTCAATTCGTTTTGCATGATTACTTCGTACCTACTCAACTCGTTCCGTACAATTTTCGTACCGACTCAACTCAATTCTGACTGAGTCAACTATTTTCTCAACGCAACATTCTTTCGCTATACTCAGCCTATCGTTCAACTTATACTTAACGAACTCTCGTCCGACGTATCATCGCGGATACGACTTCGTGCATAATCGTTCAACTCAATTCATCGAAGCATACTTGCATCGACTTCTATCGAGTCATTCCCACTCGAGTCTTGATACTACTCTCTATTGAGGACAAACCTATTGTAACCGACACAATCGTCTCATGCATTCTATTGTAAATCACCAAACGGCTTAATATAGCTATCGTAAGTGGTATTGCATATACCACTCAGAAATTGAGCCTATCGTTATCGATACAAAACTTCTACACTGATCGTACAAGTGGTATTGCATATACCACTCGAAATCGAGTCATTACTCGACTTTACACTCGTATAGGTCCGACATCTATTTCGATTAACTATTCTGTGGCGATCTTTCTCGATCCCAGCTCTAGCGTTCTTCTTACTCGAGCTGGCACAACATGATAGTCATTTGTCCAAGTTTTGACATACATTCAAATCTAGCCGTGCCTTGAAGATCATATCGATTCACAATGTAGCATTCGCTAACTCAAGGCTCAACGCAATACGACCAACATAAATGTTCACTACTCAAGTTCGACTTAGTGACCAACTTGACTCGTTACTATCGCATCCGCGATTTTTAATCTCACTCGTTGCAACTCGTGCAACAATTTATTTTCAATACTTAAGGTCATTACTCAATCTTGTTCAACATATCGCTATCCATCCGCATAGCCATACACCATGTATCATACTATGTCGACTCGTTGCACCGAATAATGAACGATTCACAACTTGCTGCACTCTGTGCAACCAACAATATATAACCATTCACATAGCCACATAACACGTATCGTCTCATATATCGGCTCGTTGCACTTTGTGCAACCAACAACACGTACTCTTCTACTCCGTGCGACCAACAATACGTATCTTATTGTACTTCATGCAACCAACATCACCATATTCGTTGCACTTTGTGCAAACAAAGGCTCACAACTTTGTTGCACTTCAGGAAACCAATATTTTATAACTCGTTGCACTTCGTGCAACCAACGTTCTCCGATGGCACCCGGAGATAGCGTGATGGTCATGACAAATATGTGGCAGACGTACGCACTTAATATAGACTTATTGTATAGAACATCCAATGTAGCATCGAGCAGATCCATGAGCCATGCGGATGCAAAACAACTTAGAGTCGATTGATTTTCGATATCGAAGCAACTGAGGTCAAAGAAATTCATTCACGGTCCAGAGGATGGAACCGCTCTGATACCAACTTGTCACATCCCGATCCGAGAAATTGCTCGTCCTCGCTAGATTTCACCTGATGATCGTCCTCACAGGGGCATGATGCCGCACGGGCCTAGAGTTGTGCTCGTGCAAGGTAAGATAACAGGTTCACATAAGTTTATCTCAAATTGATAACATAAGCAGCGAAAGGAAAAGAGTATACAATAAGAATCTCTTTTATTAGTAATGAACTGAAGGTTACAAAGGCTTGAATGGCCCAACTGAATATGCCAACTGGCTACAACGCTCATGATCTCTCTAGCTCATAAAGGATTACATCGTTCCATACATTATGTCTCTTTATAGCCAACAAGTAGTCTTCGGTCGAACATCTCCATGTTGTAAGTCCGAATGCCAATAAGGTAGCTCCTCTTGAACGCTAAAGACTCCATGCCTCGGCACGTCCAAGCCAAGCCCCGCCCCAAGCCGAACATAACCTGAACCTGCGAGCAAGCTAGTAGGAGATTAGTGCTTTCGTCCTCGCTGCACTGATTGAGAGCCACTCGCACCTAACCAACACTAAGTATATTTAGTGAAACATGCAACATTATTTGGTGATCTTTCTATTTAGCCTTAGGATCAGTTTTATGGCAACATTCAAGGATAACAACTTATCATAATGTGTCCAATACCGTGTCCCTACAGAAGATACAGTTAGACATAATATAAACATAAGCATAGAGATCGTGTATATTTCTATCTCGTTTTGCCATAGCCTACAATTGTTAGAAATATGCATAACCAACCATCCAATTAACGCAAGCAACCAACCAAACCTAATATATACAAAAGGGTGGCAGGCCCTGTACCTGCACCCAATTCTAATCTCATCCCACCGGCCTATCTATAAGAAGGTCACGGTGTTTCGTACCGTAATGGACTTGGTATCCTTATGTGTAAGCCTATGATCGCTCTAGTATGGGTTGCTAGCCCAATATTTGAAGGATCCCAAACTTACTGATATCATAGCTTGTCACAACACTGGCCGGTCGTAATCCGTCCTAATGATGTGCACCATAAATACCATACATAATTCCTCCTAGGCCGAACGGTCCTGGTGCCCCGGTCGTAACCGTTCGAGAGAAGCCGCACCCGTGCATGGGCCATCCGAGTCCTTTAACCATGCAATACGTGCCATAGCAAACAAGTCATATCATTCCAACCAATCTCACGTTCCATAAACATAATCGTCATCACTACCTCAAGTTCCATCGACATTATGCCCCAATACATTCGTATTGATGTACGACGCCCAACAGCTTAGACCTCTCGTATGCATTACTCAACGCGTTCTATTCATAAGTTATTCGTATAACGACAGTTCCGTAGAAATTGTGCCACAATTGCATATCTCGATGCACGAAGTATATCTTTCAATGTTACGACAAGTTCCGTGGCATTCTACACCGCAACTTACCCCATTTCGCTCACTTAGTCATTTCGTAGCTAACTTACGCAAAGGCATGCTTAACGCCACAATCAATATTCTAGGCCTATTGTTCAATGTTCTCGGAGTCGTGTGATGCACATCTCGATATCACCTTTCAATGTTCTACCATCACCGTCCTACCGCGATCCGTACACTTGATGTACATAGCTTTAATTGTTCAATGTTTAATATTCTATCCTAATTTTAGACACGTACTAAGACCTTTAACCATTCGAGCCACGCTCGCTAACTTAATAGCAACTTACGCATACAAGGATATATTTTATTAGACGTGAAAAAAAGAAAAAGAGTCAAGAACCCGTCCACCTTAAGCCGATACGCCTTGTCGTTCTGTTGAGCTGATGCGACGCGATTCCATAACTTTGTTGTATGACCAACTCTCCTGACTTAGCCATTCCGTTGAACTATTCGACTTATTCGGCCTATCGTGCCCATACCATAATCCGTTGTAAGGCGACGATTTAGTTTTACGGACATCATTTCGAATAAGGCAAAATGTTAACTCTTTACAATCTAGCGCAAAAGCATAGCCTGTACACCAGATCGATTCAAAGTCAATACTTTGTCCAAACTAAACTTATGCTTTGCATCAATCCACATCGATACTTCATCAGGTCAATGCACCTCTTCGAGTCAACGACTCATCGTAATGCACCGTACGGAGCGGGGCATTACATGATGACCCCAAACAACACGGACTAAACTAATAGTCTTATTTTTGAGTACCTTCTCTCTTCGGTCTAATATGGATACGGGTCTTTTCTTATTTGAAAGGTTGGTACCAATAACCAATTTTTGAATGATCAAGGACATGACTCGAATCCGGGATATACAGTCACAATTGGGACATAGAAGACATCATGTACCTCACGTAACGACGACGGAAGAGGGAGATGATAGGACACATCACCTACTCGCTCAAGAATATCGAACAACCCTATATACCTTGGACTAAGCTTTCTCCGCATGCCAAAACGAATGACGCCACGGGTAGGCGAGATACTAAGGTATACGTGGTCGTCGATAGAAAACTCGAGAGGGCGCTGATGAGAATTGGCCCAATTATGCTGGCGATCTTGCGCAACTCGAAGATGATCTCTAACTTGTCTGACCACCTCAATAGTCTACGTAATCATTTCTGGTCCAAGCATCTGTCTCTCGCCTACATCATCCCAGGCTAAAGGTGATCTGTACTTTCTGCCATACAGGACCTCAAAGGGTTCCATCTGGATAATGGCATGGAAACTGTTATTATAGGAGAACACCACGAGATGCAGGTGATCTTTTCATGAAATACCAAAGTCAAGCGTACATGATCGCAACATATCTTCAAGAGTCTAGATCGTACGTTCTGACTGACCGTCTGTCTGCGGGTGATAAGCTGAGCTGAACTTAAGACGAGTACCCAAACTCTTTTGAAGACTCTGCCAAAAGTGCGATATAAATCTCAAATCTCTGTCAGATAAGATACTGACTGGCACTCCATGCAATCTGACTATCTGCCTGAGGTACATCTCTGTAAGTTGATCCATCGACTGACCAATTCGAAAATGGAGAAAATAAGCTACCGTGGTGAGTCTGTCAACTATAACCTAGATAGCATTTCTTCCAGCTGGGGATTTAGGTAACCCAGTTACAAAATCCATGTTAATGTGCTCCCATTTTCATTCTGGGATAAAAAAGGTTGAAGAAGTCCGGCTGGTCTCTGATGTTCAGCATTAACCTGTTGGCAAACTAAACAACGAAAGATAAATCGGGCTATCTCCCTCTTCATGTCATTCCACCAAAAATGCTGACGGATGTCACGATACATCTTCGTACCACCGAGATGAATCAAATACTGTGAATTATGAGCTTCTTCCATGATCTTTCGCCTGATGTTGCCATTAGGTACACAAAGATGCCTTCCATGTCGAAGTGTATCGTCCACATGAATACATAACTCTATTCTCCGTCCTGCTACACATTCTTTCCTAAGCCGCTGAAGCTAGAATATGTTGACTGAGCTATCTTGATTCTCTCGACTATACAGGACTGAAGTTGTATACTGGCCATCAATGCCACATTGGTAGGATGAACCACTTCTATTCCCATCTTCTGAGATCTGCTAATAACTCGGCTGTGTTGTTAGGAAGTAAGCTCCTGCTCTTCTGTTCAACGCATCTGCATCTACATTGGCCTTCCCAGGATGATACTGCAAGTTGACATCGTAATCCACAAGTAGCTCAAGCCATCTCCTCTGACATATGTTAAGATCCTTCTAGGTAAATACATACTTAAGACTCTTGTGGTCGGTGAAAATCTCTACCCGATCTCCACATAAATAATGCCTCCACAACTTAAGTACGAAAACCACCGCTGCTAATTCTAAGTCGTGGGTTGGGTAATTTCTCTTATGATCACGAAGCTGACATGATGCATAAGCTACGACCTTACCATGCTACATTAAGACACATCCCAATCCTCTGCCGGAGGCATCATAATAAACTAAAAATCCTCCAGTCCCATTTGGAAGCATGAGAATGGGTGCCATCATTAATCATTGTTTCAACTTTTCAAATGAACTCTGACACTCTGCTGTCCAAGCAAACTGTACATCCTTGCAGGTCAACTGCGTCAAGGACGCTGAAATCCGAGCAAAATCTAATACGAATTGCCGGTAATAACCCTCAAATCCTAGAAAACTGAAAATTTTGCGACGGTACTGGGTACTGGCCATGACTCTATAGCCACTATCTTTTGGGGGTCAACTTTCACTCCACCTCTGGTGATGATGTGACCTAAGTACGAAATGCGATCAAGCCAAAATTCACACTTATTGAACTTCGCGTACAACTGGTTCTCTCTGAGAATCTGAATGACTACTTGGAGATGCTGCTCATGCTCTGCTTCATTTTTGCTATAGACTAAGATGTCGTCTATAAAAACTAACATGAACTGGTCCAAATAGGGCATAAAGATACGATTCATGAGGTCCATGAATACGGCTGATGCATTGGTCGCTCCAAAAGGCATAACAAGGAACTCTCAATGTCCATATCTAGATCTGAATGTTGTCTTCGGGACATTTTGCTCTTTTACTCTGATCTGATGGTATCCTGACCGTAAGTCAATCGTCAAGAATACTGCCGCTCCACTGAGTTGATCAAATAAATCATCTATCCTTGGTAGGGGATATCTATTTTTATTGTTACAGAGTTCATGGTAAGATAATCAACGTATAATCTTGACATACCATCCTTCTTTTTCACAAAAAGCATCGGGACTCCCCAAGGTGATCCACTAGCATGAATGAATCTCATGGTTCTGAGTTCTTCAATCATCTTGTATAGGATCTCCAATTCTGAAGGTGTCATTCTGTAGACTCTCTCTGACACTGGTGCCGTCCCTGGAAGCAAATCAATGGTGAACTCTATCTCTCTCTCTGGGGGCATGCCTGGAAGCTCTTCGGTAAATACATCAAGAAACTCTTCTACTACTCTGGGAAACTAAATTGCTACTGCTACTGCCATCCGTAAGACTTGTGGAGAAGGTTCTACTTCGCCTCTAGAAAATGAAAACTCTTCTTCGACGGGAATACCAAAAATAATCCTGCCGATATGGCAGTCTATTCTTGCGTATTGATCCTTCAACCAATCCATTCCTAGGACCACATCATAGTCGGCCATCAAAAATTCTATCAATCTAGCGGGGAACTCTCTACCGCTAACTATGATTCGACACGAAGAAAAGACTCTATCCCCCCCACAAGACCTTTACCTGTAAGTATATTGAGCCTTACTGATAATGACTCGGGTTCCAGTCCTATCCGTGTCGTAAATCGTGCAAACATAAATAAATACGATGCACCCGAATCAAATAATACAGATGTTGGAAAAGAATTAACAAGAATGGTACCTGCTACCACCTCACCTGATGCCAATTCTTCTGCCACGATCAGAGCCATAGCCTGATCTTGTCCTCTCGGTACTGGTCCCCTTTGCTGGTAACCTCTCTGTCGGTTGTGAATCTGAGCTTGGGCATACTGTTGAGCCTAAGGCGACAATGGCCTTGGAGGCTGGTACGGCTGCTGCACTGGTGCTGGATCCCTAACCGATGGACTGGTTAGGTTTGATGATGATGAACTGGCCCTATGCGGACATGACCCTATCTGGTGATCCGGTGCACCACAAGCCCTGCACAATCCTTCTGCTCTACGATACTCTGATACTACATGTCCTGGCTTTCCACAATGAGTGCAGCCCATTACGGAAGACTGCTTCTGCTTCTGTTGCTGAGGGTACATTGGTGTCGAGTACTGAACCGACGAAACCGTGGTCACCCTCCTAGGAGCTCCAATAGTCAAAGCCCTTGCTGCCGGGACTGGTGCTGATGACTGGAATATCTGTTCATGGGATCTCTTCCTTCTCCGGTTCGATCTACTATCCTCTGAAAAGAATACTTGTGCCTCCAAGCTGCTCGCAAAATAGCATCAATATCTGGTGCTCAAACTGCTCCACTGCTAGAATAACCTCTAGGTGGAGTCCTTGCTGGAATCGCTATGCTCGGTCCAATTCGGTTTCCACCAAGGTGGGAGCAAACCGACTAAGCCTAGAAAACTCGGCCGTATATCCATCGACCATCCTTCCCATCTGCTTAAGAGTGGTGAATCTCGTCTGCAGATTATACCGAGCTACTAAATCAAAATACTTCGTCTGAAACTTGTCACTGATGCTCGAAAAATAATATCAAATGTCTGGTGCTCAAACTGCTCCACTGCTAGAATAATCTCTAGGTGGAGTTCTTGCTGGAATCGCTGATATCGGCCTAATTCGGTTGCCACCAAGGTGGGAGCAAACCAACTAAGCCTAAAAAACTCGGCCGTATATCCATCGACCGTCTTTTCCATCTGCTTAAAATGGGTGAATCTTGTCTGCAAATCATACCAAGCTAGTGCATCAAAATACTTTTTAGAACTTGTCACTGAATATCGCCCACAAAACAGGTATTGCTAATCCAACTGCTAACATCGCCCACCAGCTGCGGGCTAAGTCCAATAACTGTAGGCGCACAACGGCCACCTTCTCTTCCTCAGGAATCCCAGCTGGCTCCAGGATAACTTCTGTAGGAATGAAGTCGTAAAGCAGAATACTCTAGAGAGGGGTGAATAGAGTAGGCAGCGAATATTGCTAATTAAAAAACTTGTTAACAGTTAGATCACATAAATAATATCAATAATCACAAAGTAATAACTGTAAAGGAAAGAGATCAGAAGGCAAATGCAAACACATAAATTTATACTAGTTTCCCTCTTGTGTGGACTAGTCCATTCGAAAGAACTCTAGCTTCCAGTTGAATCCACTATTGGAAAATTCCGCAAGTTTTCATACGAAGTCCTTGCAACTTCTATAGACGCGAGCTTTGATACGAAGAACTCGACCAACTTCAGTTTTGAATAGTCTTTCTTCAATCAAGCCTCTGATTACAATTTCTTTAAAATCTTCTAGACCGCACCGTACCGGTAAATTGACTAGAGAATTGTAACTGGCTTGGGATTTGAAAATGAAAGCTTTTTGGAAAACTCTTTGGAAGAAACGTAAGCTTTAGAAGAGAAGAGATGAAACTGAATGAGTGATTTTAAATGATCTGAATTCCTCTCTATTAATAGTTTTTCCAAAGACAGAACTCTGGTAGAATTCGGGCAGAATTTGGACAGAATTCTATGTAACAATTCGCAACTGAAGGGAGACCAAGTTCAAAAACTAACGTTCATATAACGTTTACCTTGGCTGAACTCTGTCAGGGTTGGTCAGGAATATTTTAAAAAAATATTTTTGGGACCTTTTGAAATCTTTCAGAAGCTTTTGTAAATAAGAGATGTTTTTCAAAACATAGGTCAATTTTGAAAACGATTTTGAATAGCCTATTTGCTAGTATGACTTGGTGTACAATGTATTCCTAGACTCAATAAAAATAAAAATTATGTTGCATAAGAAATATAGTCTCGAGTGGCAAACATAGCTTCGGTCTTGAACTGAGTAGATATCCAATCTTGATCAGTATCCAAACATCTTGAATAAACATCTGAGTTATTCCGTATATCGAGACAGAGTTTGATTAATTATTAAAATCAGGTTTGACCATGACCAATGGGCCAACAATCTCTCCCATTTTGATAATTGACAAACCTTGACCGATATAACAACTTTGGTCTTTATCAAAACAAAATTGTATCGATATAATGTACCAAAAAAAAGTTCATGTAGATTGTTCATATCATGTATTCTTAAGATCAAAGATGTTAGATCTTATTTCTCCCCCGTTGTCACTTAGCAAAATAATTGCAAAAGAGAAAGCTCCCTCGCAATATATATATAAGTAACAATCAGTGAAGAAACACAAAAATATAAAAAAATATCACACAGGCATGGTATAAATGTCACAGACAGTAAAGAAAATGTGATAAGTAGAATTTTGTTTCATAGGCAGTTTAAATGGAAGCATAATAAAAGATAATACTATAGAAATGCTAAACTGAATAAAATATGCTGAAGAAAACATATAACATGTCCATCAGACAAAAAGATCACAATAGAAAAATAAGAGTACTGATACTAGCTTGAAATATCGAAGCATTTCCAAGTAAACAAAGACAATAACATCATCTCAAAAGTACGACAAATCACATATCATCCTCATCGTCATCATCATTATCTGCAGTGCTAGCATGTCCACCGTGTCCGGATGGACCAGCTCTAGATGTGTCAGCTCCAGAGGTATGTGGAGTAGCACCAGAAGTACGATACCAATCATAAGCGTTCCCTAGCTAAACAGAGAGTGGACCGCCTCATCATCAATGCGGTAACCAGATAAGAAGGATCTCTAGGAAGAGAGCTAGCATAATGACCCGTCTGAGTAAATCGGAGATCGGCAAATGAGTTCGCAATATCCTGGAATCGAGTCACGTCATGGAACTCACGTTCCCTGGAAGTGTCAACAAAGAAAGTCTGCATATTTGAGAGGTGCTGATGAATACCCTCAAAAGTTATAGGTAAGTCTGAGGAGGAACAGATGCAGTAGGAGTAGGTGCAGGAGATGGAGGAGTATTGGCAATGCTACGACGAGAAAGCTTGATAAAATTGGGCTCAGGGTCCAGAGCACAAGTGGATAAATCTATGTCAAAATGCTGAAAGATGCGAGGGATAATCATCGCATAAGAGAGATTGCGTTCTCTTCCGCGACATCTACCCATCATCTGGATGATAGTCTTAGGGGCAAAAAAAGGAATCCCCTTAAGAATGTGATAGAGGGCAGAGAGTTCTAGTACAGTGACATCATCTTTTGAAGTAGATTTGGAAGGAATAGTGGAATAGATGATGCGATGTAACTCGTAGTTAAACAAGTTCAAGTTATTGACCTTGAACTTTCCAGGACGAGCACGTGCTGGCGCACAAAGCTCAATCTTGAAACTAATAAGAGTCGTACCATCAGAAAATTCGAAGTCGGTGATGTCATCGAGCGGGGCACCTTCGTTTGGAATACCAGGATTTTCGCTAGTAATACTTCATCGAACTCGATATCGATCCCACCAATACGAGTTCTTGTGGTAAAAGTGTTAACACGAAGTTACAATAGAATAGTCTAAGACCATTAGTAGCTATAGGGAATTGTAGGGTAGCGAGATGGTGTAACCCTAATGCCTCAAAGAAAGGACGGTGATCTGGAAATACAGCCCATTTGATCTGAGCGCCTGTGCATATAGTACGTATAGCAAAGTCGGCATACCAAAGTAATGCTTGGTCATGAGTTTTGAAGTAAAACTCATCCGATATACCGTCACCCGATTGGACCGAGGAAAAGAGAGAATCCATGTTCGGATCAGAAGACGATGCCTCTTCACCGGTATTAGTTTTTCTCTTGAAAGGATTGAATCCCTCAGGCATTCTTTCCCAAAACTAAGCAACCCTAAGAATTTGAAAGTGGAGGAGAGAAGGAGTTATACCTTCCGAGAATCAAGTATGTTGTAGAGGACGCGATTCTCGCACGAATCCAAATTTTGGGTGGAACTCTCCACGTAGATTGGAAGAAATAGAGTAGAAAAAATCTAGGGTTTGGGGGTTCTCGGCTGCTGCTGCTGCTGCTGCTGTGATGAAGTAGTTTGGAAGAGATGAAGAGGAGAAGGCCTCGGGTTCTGACTTAAAAATGTACAGCACCAACAGAATTCTGGCCGAATTCGGACCGAATACGGGCCGAATTCGCCTAGGGTTCTCCTGGGTTTTAAAAAAAATTGTGGGCCATATCATTTTCATCAACTCATTTCAAATATTTAATTCCAAGTTTAGTAATTTTAAACTTCAAATAATATAATTAATATTATTTTACAAATTAATTTTCTTTACTCAGTATGTTTCAGATTAGCTGTAGGAGTACTGTCCCAGCTAACGGGAGTTCACCGGGGAACAATTAAGTACCGCTTCGCTTCGACCGTAGTCATGGTGACAGACAGACTCTTTGTAGGCTTGTCTCAAAAACAGTTATTGAGTATTGAATAATTTAATTATTAAAATAAAATTAATTAATATTATTGACATCTAAAATTCTAATTCTCGACGTAAATAATTGAAACGATCTTCCACTAGAGGTTTTGTGCATATGTCAGCCAATTGATTCTGTGTGTCTATGTATACAAGGTCTATATCTCATTTTGTTGATGATCTCTACGAAAATGATGTCAAATCTCGATATGCTTAGTACGAGAGTGACATACTGGATTCTTAGTAAATTAATAGAACTAGTGTTACCACAAAAAATGGGTATGTGTGTATAATATACCAAAGTCTTCTAAAGTTTGCTTCATCCACAAAATTTGTGCACAACAACGTCCTGCGACGATATACTCAGCCTTAGTTGTTGATATGCGACAGAATTTTGCTTCTTGCTAAACCAAGAGACTAGGGCTTTTTCTAGGAAATGACATGTGCCGCTGGTACTTTTTCTATCTACTTTGCATCCGGCAAAATCAGCATCAGAATAATCGATTAGGTCAAATATGTGGTTTTAGGATACCATAAGCCGACAGAAGAAGTGCCTTTATGGTATCGGAAGATACGCTTAACTGCGCACAGATGATTCCTTAGGATTGGCTTAAAACGTGCACACAAGCAAACACTAAACATAATATCTGGTCGACTAGCAGTTAAGTATAGTAAGCTACCGATCATACCTCGATACTTACGTATGTCAACAGGTTTGCCTTGTTCATCAATATCAAGCTTGGTTGAAGTCGCCATTGGAGTGCTAAGTGGTTTGACTGCTTTCAGGTCGAACTTCTTTAATAAATATTTTATGTACTTTGCTTGATTATGAACGTACCATTGTTGGTTTGTTTGATTTGTAGTCCGAGAAAGAATTTTAGCTCTCCATCATGCTCATCTCAAACTCATCTGCATACACTTTGAAAATTCTTGACAAAGAGATTCATCAGTGGATCCAAAAATAATATCATCTACATAGATTTGAATCAACCTTTCCTTTTAAAAAACTGTTGTCAAATAGAAAAGAGCTTAGACGATCGTACCAAGCACGAGGGGCTTGTTTCAAACCGTATAAGGCTTTCTTCAACTTGAAAACATAATCAGGATTTTTAAATCAGTAAAACCTGGAGGTTGAGCTACATAAACTTTTTTTTTATAAAACCATTCAAAAATGCGCTTTTAACATCCATTTGAAATAACTTAAATTATGAAAATTTGCAAATGCACATAACATACGAATGGATTCTATTCGCAACTGGGGCATAAGTCTCATCGTAATCGATACCTTCTTCTTGATTGTATCTTGAGCTACGAGTCGAGCCTTATTACGAGTAACTAAACCATTCTCATTCAGTTTGTTTCAGAATACCCAACGGATGCCAATGACCGGATGATCAATGGGCTTGGGAACAAGTTTCCAAACTTGATTCCGTTCGAATTGGTTTAATTCCTCTTGCATAGCATCGAACCAAAAATTATCACTACATGCTTCTTCAATATTTTTGGGTTCAAGCTGTGAAACAAAATCAACATAAGAAGCTATATCTTTATTAGAGGAACGAGTACTTACACCCTTGGTAATCTCACTAATTTCCAAGTCCTTTGGATGATCTGCCAAGAATCTCATCTCTTTTGGTATCCTCAGGATTGCTGGTTCCAGCTTTGCTTGAAGACTCAGCTGGTACTTGGTGTGAAGGTTCTGTATCTTTGTAGGAAGGTTTTAGTAGCTGTACTTTGTACTCACGTCTTCATTATCGTCATCGTCTAAATGTTGATTTAGTTCATCATACTTGACATTGATTGATTCTTCGATGATCATGGTTCTCTTGTTGAAGACTCTGTACCCTTTGCTATTTGCCGTATAACCTAAAAAGATACTTTCATCGACCTTTTCATCAAATTTACTCAGGTTGTCTTTAGTATTAAGAACAAAGCATTTACAACCAAATATCTTGAAGTATAAAACAGTGGGTGTTCTATCAAACCATAACTCATAGGGAGTGTTCTTCGATATAGGTCGAATCAGAACCCTTTAAGAATATAGCACGCTGTATTGATAGCTTCAGCCCAAAAGTATCTAGGTAGACTAAACTGGTTCAACATTACTCTAGCCATTTCAGATAGAGTCCTGTTATTATGTTCCACAACTCTTTTGTTGTGGAGTCCTAGGGCAGGAAAACTCATACAAATAACGTATGTGTCACAGAATTGCTTGAACTCTGCAATCTCAAATTTGCTGCCATGATCACTACGAATGCGAGTAATCATGAAACCTTTTTCATTCTGTACTTTCTTGCAAAAGGTGACGAATTCTGACAAAGCATCGTTCTTACGTACAAGAAAATATACCATATGTATCTAGAGAAATCATCTATAATGATAAATGCATATAACTTACCACCTAGACTAGCAATTCTACTAGGTCCAAATAAGTCCATATACAATAATTGTAGAGGTCTAGTGGTACTTACAACATTTTTGGATTTAAAGACGAATCGGGTAGCTTTATTCTTTTCACATTCGCTACATACCGTATCTTTCTTGAAAGATATGTCCGGTAAGCCGCGTACCAACTTTTGTTGATAGTTTTGAAATTGTGTCCATGTTTGCATGACCGAGCCTAATATGCCATAGTTGTATCTCAATGCTCTTGGCCATCAAGCATCTACCTGCTTGTTAGCATCTTCTAACAGATAGAAAACATATATGTTGTCTTCCCTGATACCTTCAAAGATAGTACTACCAGTTGAGCTATCAACTATAATACATTTGTCTTTGACGAAGTTAATGCCATAACCGTGATCAGCTAAATGGCTTATGCTGAGCAGATTATGTTTTAACTTGGTAACTAGACATACATCTTTAATCACAGGATAGGGATCCTTGCTAATGTCACCGATATCGATTATGTGCCCTCTTAAATATTACCGAAGGAGACGTATCCTTCTTTATCTACTTCGCAGTATTGCGAATAATGATGCATCACCGGTCATGTGCCGTGAGTAACCACTATCGAGGATCCATTTGCTTCTAGCATGTGAAGGGCGTTCCACCTATAAAATAGTTTGTAGATGAAACTCTTGGTACCTATTCTCGTAGGGTCCTGATATTAGTCTTTGGTATCCATGCATAAACATTTAAATCTACTTTCTAATTCTACATGCAGATGATATATGATCAATGAGGCCATAATGACATTTTGCATGTTGAGTGTTGAAAGTTGTGTGAGGTGCATGATTGGTAGGTTTTGGTTTTCTAGTATAGAAAAATGCATGCCTATTAGTCTTCTTGGACATAGGTTTGGTATGGTTTGGTTTGATAATGTTTGGTTTAGGTGTGTTTCGATGATTCGGTAATTGACACGTGTTAGAATAGGAAGCAGCAACTTCATGCTATTTTCCTAAACTAATTTCCAACTTTTTGGAGGTGTCATATAATCTAGTATAGTCAGATGTAAGTATTTCCATTCTGACTTGTGTACACTGGAGATTCTTTCTCCCCTTAGATAGGTCTTCCTTTAGCTGGATGATAGTTTAGTCTTTTTCTTTGGATAACTTGATAGTCTCGTGTAACAACAACTTAATAGAGGAAAGCTCACCAGACTCAATAGAAGAATCATTATTTCCAACATCAGCTAGTTGGTCGGTAAGTCTTCATATCTCACCTTTGTACTCTTTAAGTACCTTCTTAGAGGTTTTATATTTACTAGGCAGTTCCTATAGTCATTTAACAGGTCTCTGAAAGCCTCTTTAATTGCTCAAAGGTGAAATCATCATAAGGATCAAACAGAGGATTAGTGATTACCTAATCGCAAGCCATCAAGCATATATTTGCAACGTCATCTGATTGTTTGTCTTCTGAGTCGCTGGCTTCGTTTTCATGCCATATGCTTGTATTGGCATACTTTCTTGATGTAGATCTCTTCAGGTAGCCTTTGTCATATTTGCTGCTTTTCTTGTTGATGATGATGCTGTTGAACAATCTTTATTCATATGTCCTTTCTTCTTACATCCGTAGCAAATATGATCTTCTTCGTTGTTGTTGCTGTTGCTGTCCTTTGTTCTTCTGTTGAATCTCATGAACTTCTTAATTTTCTCACCAGAAGAGCTTGATCTTCAGAGTCAGAGTCGTTGTCGTCAGAATCATCTTTGACAGTTCTTCTATGTTGAGCCTTGAAAGCGATCGACTTCTCTGACTTCTCCTTTGGTGTAGCATCTTCAAAGTCTTGAAGTTCCAACTCGATAGTGAGTAGCTTATCCATGAGTGTTTCCAGAGACATTGTTGAGAGGTCGTTTCCTTCCATGATTGTTGTAGCCTTTGGAATCAAGTTCTTTGATGAGAGCTCATAGAAGTTTGCGAATCTTCTTATGGTTACTGTATTACTTGCCTAATGAAGGCAAAAGATTTATGATATCCAGGAATCTCGTAAACATCTGAGTGACGAATTCATTTGGATTCATCTTGAACGCGTCGTACACTTGAGTAAGTCTGCGGATCTTTAACTCTTGACTTATGTTATTCCTTCAGTGGGTTACTTCGATAAGTTTCCATACTTCTTTTAATGTTGTGCAAGTCGACACCCTGTTAAATTCATTTCTGTCTAAAGCATAAAATAGAGCGTTAATAGCACGTGCGTCAAGACTGGCCTTTTTTTTCATCCTCAGTATATTTATCATGGGGGGTTTTCAACTAAAACTCCCTCAACAGTAATATGAGGAGGCTTTTTGTAGCCATCAATAACTATAGACCATAAGTCAAAGTCAAGAGATTTTAAGAAGAAACTCATCCGTGTTTTCCAATAAGTGTAGTTTGTGCCGTCAAACAGTGGAGGTCTATTTGTAGCTTGGCCTTCACTTAGTGAATTTCATAGTTGCCATGTGTAATGCTGTGATCTATATAACAATTAAATATAACTGTAGTTTTACCTTGCTTTACCTGTATAACCGCTCTGATACCAATTGTAGGAACGTTGTAATGTAGAATAGTCTAGAGGAGGGTGAATAGAGTAGGCAATGGAATATTGCTAATTAAAAATCTTATTAGCAGTTAGATCATAGAAATAATATCAATAATCACATAGTAATAACTGTAAGAAAAGAGATCAGAAGGAAAACGCAAACACAGAATTTATACTGGTTTTCCTCTTGTGAGGACTAGTCCCGTCGAAAGAACTCTAGCTTCCAGTTGAATCCACTATTGAAAAATCCTACAAGTTTTCATACGAAGTTCTTGCAACTTCTACAGACGCGAGCTTTGATAAAAAGAACTCGACCAACTTCAGTTTTGAAGAGTCTTTCTTCAATCAAGCCTCTGATTACAATTTCTCTGAAATCTTCTAGACCGTACCATACCGACAAATTGACTAGAGAATTGTAACTGGCTTGGGATTTGAAAATGAAAGCTTTTTAGAAAACTCTTTGAAAGAAATGTAAGCTTTAGAAGAGAAGAGATGAAAGTGAATGAGTGATTTTAAATGGTCAGAATTCCTCTCTATTTATAGTTTTTCCAAGAAGAACTCTGGCGAAAATTCGGGCAGAATGCGGACAGAATTCTATGTAACAATCCGCAACTGAAGGGAGACCAAGTTCAAAATCAACGTTCACATAATGTTCACCTTGGCCGAACTCTAGCCGAACTCTGGCCGAACTCTAGCCGAGTTCTGTCAGGGTTGGTCAGGAATATTTTAAGAAAATATTTTTGGGGCTTTTTAAAATCCTTCAGAAGTTTTTATAAATAAGAGATGTTTTTCAAAACATAGGTCAATTTTGAAAATGATTTTGAATAGCCTATTTGTCAGTACGACTTGGTGTACAATGTATTCCTAGACTCAATAAAAATAAAAATTATATTGTATAAAGAAATACAGTCTCGAGTGGCAAACATGGCTTCGGTCTTCAACTGAGTAGATATCCAATCTTGATCAGTGTCCAAAATATCTTGAGTAAACATCTGATTTGTTTCGTATATTAAGACAGAGTTTGATCAATTAATTAAATTAGGTTTGACCATGACTAATGGGCCAACAACTTCTATGTCCTGAAGCCAAGCATCGGCAGCAATAGCATCTTCACTACCGTCTAAGAAAGGAGGGTTCAGGCGCTCGAAAGCTGTAGGCTGCATTGTTCCCTTGGTAACCAACTTTGTCCATGGCATCTTATACTGTCTGGTGCAGGGCATCAGTCTTGACGATCTTGTGACTGCAAAGAAATTCTCGGATAAGCCCTACCAGGACTCTATTATCAGGCTCCGCAGGCTGGACTGGCTGAACCGGGGGCTCTGGGTTCCCATAATGCATGACTCAGGAAGCTGCTCCAGAGTGCTGGGCTTGGTCCTCAGGTTGCTGCTGGTTAACTAGAGGTGCTCTACCTTGCTGATCTGTAGGACCAGGAGCAATGCCACTGAAGAAATAACATAGGGAACAATAAGGATGGACCAAGATAGAACGAAGATATAAGCATGTGATCAGGTCAAAATTTCTGGATGATTAGAAGACACAAGTAGAGATCAAGGGCGAGTGCTGATTAAGACATCTATCCAGTGAAACCCTAACACATGTTGCTTTACAAGACCTGCATGGGCCACCACTTAAACCGTGTCACGCCCTAAAACCAGAATACTAGGAGAGCGGGAGACAGACACAGCCAGCTACGTACATTGAAGTATAACCCACCTCGATATACGGTCATGGCTGTCTAGATGCATGAGGGTTTAACTATAAGCCAACAATCTCTTATGGTCAAGAACAAGCCTAGTGTCTAATCTCAAGCAAGCAAGTAATAGTTACAAGACGTTAGATCATCAGACATACAAAGTAAGGCATCTCAAACATTACATATTCAAGATGATCATGAAGCAAGTCATAAAAAATACGAAGACTAGCAAGAGTTTAAGTCATATATGATCAACCTTAGGATTTGTCAATCATGTTACAGCCCTTAAGCAGACAAAAGTAAGTTTTAATACGAGCTAACACTTGCTCGGCGGCTAAACGCCTCAAAAGAATAATTTATGATAGAGCGGAAGGACAAAATAAAACCCACTCGTTGTCAGGGATTACGTCTAGTGTTCACTATCTGGCTAGAAGGCTGGAAGATCCTCGTGAGCTACTCCGAAATCTGGCCATAGAAACCAGTTGGATCATAACCCAGAAGAGCAAGTGCCACAAGGGAGGCTTCACTTAAAAACTAAAACTAGCATGTTAGAACACAAGACATAAATAATAACAAAAAAATTGGAGTTATGAGAGTAGGCTGATAAACGATAAGATAACTAAGAAACTATTCCGGTAACCAAGTTACAACCCGCAAACCAAATAAGGACCCGGGTTGTAACCCTTCACCTAAACAGAAAATTTGTCACTAACCAATTATCGATAAAGTAAAGCATAAACAGTAACAGTGCTGAAGTAACTATGTACTAGCCTTGTCTAGACAAGACTAGACTAGACTCCATTCATCAATCATGGCCAAGCAAGGAGTACGGCTTGATACTTTAACTAATTAAGGTTATCACAAGCCTAATTACTACAAGATGCAATGGGATGTTCTAGCAGTCACAAATATTGCAAACTTAATCCAGGTTATCCTTCCGCAGGTTGAGAGAGTTGTGTTAGGTGACTTGGGGGTACAACATATAACAGTGTGCTGAAAATATGCCCTACTCGTCGGCAGGCTACAAGTCCACTTGAGGCATCTAGATAACGAGATTGCCTGTGACTGGGAAATCTCAATATGAACTACTTGATTAATCTAGTCGTTAACTTAGTCAGATTTAGTATGAATTTCTGACCGTAGAAATCATGAATCCATGTCCTAGACATGATGTAAGACAAGACATGTAGCTTGTACAGACACAATCATCCACGGTGTCAAGACGAGAGTTACTTAGCAAGTTGACATAGCCGTCGCAACAATATTTCAAGATTATCATGTCATGTTAGGTTACTTATCAAGATTACTTATCAAGAGTACGCCTCGGCGGGCCACTATCAAGATTATCATGTCATTTTACTTGTCAAGAGTGCACCACGACGGGTCACTATCAAGAGTTATCATATAAAGTCATGTTGTCATGCCGTGTTCATGTAAGTGTACTTATATGCCAAGAATTTACTTGGTCAAGAGTGCGTCATGACGGGCCACCGAAGGAGTTATCAGAGAGTGTCCTTGCCATGCTGAGATCGTATTTAAAGCTCAGAGCACACCCGTAACACAAAAAATAACTTTATACAAGGCTATCATGGGAGTATGCCCATCAAGCTCAAAGGTTACAATTTATACTAAGGACCATAGGGACAAACATGGATAAGGTAACACAAATTACCCTGGTCAGAAATGGCGTAAGGGCAAATGAGGTGTCATGGATAGCATGCGCCCAAGGTCAACATGCTCCAAACAGAGCATGAGCCAAGGAATGGCATACAATGGGGGTAGCATGCTCCCAAGCAGAGGGCATGCACGGCTATGCGCTTAAGGCTATGCGTCTAAGACTATGCGCCTACGGCTATGTGCCTAAGGCTATGCGCCCAGGACTAATCGTATCATGAAGAGTCATGTATTGGAGAGGCATGCGCCCAGGGCTGCATGCACCCAGGCTATGTGCCCAAGCAGGTGGGGAACCGGGTATACTTGGCGACATATAAAGGGCTATGCGCCTAGGCAGGGGAGGCTTTAGGCGCATATCAAGAGCTATGCACCCAAGCATGAGGACGCAGGGTGCTTTGGGCGCATAAAAGGGCTATGCGCCAAAATAAAGACTGCTATGGGCACATTACAAGCTATGTGTCCAGCACTGTTCTTCTTTCCCAATCCGAGAACATGAGTTCATGGAACCCATGAACTTCCCAAGTTCACAAATCACTCAAAACAAATCAAAATTCGGGTTTTCAAAGGTCCATTTTGGGTAAATTCAAATTTTCTACAACATAGAACAATCAAAACTTGAAAATAAGGAAATTTTATATATCAAACCCCAAGAAAATCCAGATTTGAGTAAACTTAGATCTACAAGAAATTATCCACCAAAATAAAAAATGCTAAGTACTAATGAGTCTTAGAAACTTGTAAAGAAGACAATAGAACAATAAGAAATGGGGTTCCTCCATGAAGCAAGTTGTACTTGCCTTTGGTGGGTGGAGAGGGTTAATGGAGGAAGAAGAGTAATGAAGAAGTAATGAGGAGAGTGGAAAGTTGATATTTATATCAACCCCTTTCCGTCTTAAACCAAATATAAACCAAAACAAAATAAACCAAGCCAAGCTAAACCAAGACCAAACCAAGCCAAGCCATGCTAGACAAGTCAAAATACAGGTCGAGAATCCATACACATATATTGAAAATATGTATAACGGAAAACGAGAGTGACAACCGTACACGTATACTGAAAATACGTATAACGAAAAATGGGAGTGACAACTCTACCCACCTTAAAAGAATTTTATCCTTGGAATTTAATTAAGAGGCTAGAGATGTCGGGACAAGCTATACTAATCACAAGCAATCTACGACTAGTAATCAATTAAGCAATCATTTATACAAGCAAAAAATTAAAAGACATAAGGCATAAGGAAGACATTACACCTTATGAGTCAAACAAGTGTGGAAATCACGATCGGATATCATCCTCACGTTTTCACGTTGACTCACCCAAAGAGTGATGACCCCAAGCAACACGGACTAAACTAATAGTCTTGTTCTTGAGTACCTTCTCTTTTCGGTCCAATATGGATATGGGTCTTTCCTCATACGAAAGGTTGGTACCAATAACAATTTTGAATGATCAAGGACATGAATCGGATCTGGGAAATACCATCACAATTAGGATACATGGAAGACATCATGTACCTTACGTAACGACGACAAAAAAACGAGATGATAGGACATATCCCCTACTCGCTGAAGAATATCGAACGGCCCTATAAACCTAGCACTAAGCTTTCCCCGTACGCCAAAATGAATGATGCCACAGGTATGCGAGATCCTAAGGAATACGTGGTCATCGATAGAAAACTCGAGATGACGTCGATGAGAATCAGCCCAATGACGCTGACGATCTTGAGCAACTCAAAAATGATCTCTAACTTGTCTGACCACCTCAATAGTCTGTGTAATTATTTCTGGTTCAAGCATCTATCTCTCGCCTACATCATCCCAGGCTAATGGTGATCTACACTTTCTGCCATATAGGGCCTCAAAGGGTGCCATTTGGATACTGGCCTGGAAACTGTTATTATAGGAGAACTCCACGAGATGCAGATGATCTTTCTACGAACCACTGAAGTCAAGCGTACATGATCGCAACATATCTTCAAGAGTCTGGATCGTACGTGCTGACTGACCGTCTGTCTGCAGATGATAAGCTGAGCTGAACTTAAGACGAGTCCCTAAACTCTTCTGAGGACTCTGCCAAAAGTGCAATATAAATCTCGAATCTCTGTCAGATACAATACTGACTGGCACTCCATAAAATCTTACTATCTGTCTGAGGTACATCTATGTAAGCTGATCCGTCGACTGGCTAATTTTGAAAGGAAGAAAATGAGCTACCTTGGTGAGTCTGTCAACAATAACCCAGATAGTATTTCTTCCATATGGGGATTTAGGTAACCCAGTTACAAAATCCATTGTAATGTGCGCCTATTTCCATTCTGTGATCGGAAAAGGTTAAAGAAGTCCAGCTGGTCTCTGATGTTCAGCTTTAACCTGTTGGCAAACTAAACAACAATAGACAAACCGGGCTATCTTCCTCTTCATGCCATTCCACCAAAAATGTTAAAGGATGTCACGATACATCTTCGTACCACCGGGATGAATCGAATACTGTGAACTGTGAGCTTCTGCCATGATCTTTCGTCTGATGTCGCCATTAGTACACAAAGATACCTTCTATGTCGAAGTGTACCGTCCTCATGAATACATAACTCTGCTCTCCATTCTGCTACATATTCTGCCATAAGCCGCTGAAGCTTAGAATATGTTGACTGAGCTATCTTGATCCTCTCGACTATACTAGACTGAACTTGCATACTGGCCATCAATGCCACATTGGTAGAAAGAACTACTTCTATTTCCATCTTCTGAAGATCTGCTAGTAACTCGGGCAGTGTTGTTAGGAAGTAAGCTCCTGCTCTTCTGCTCAACGTATATGCAACTATATTGGCCTTCCTAGGATGATATTGCAGGTTGATGTCGTAATCCACAAGTAGCTCTAGCCATCTCCTCTGACGCATGTTAAGATCCTTCTGGCTAAACACATACTTAAGACTCTTGTGGTCGGTAAAAATCTCCACCCGATCTCCATATAAATAATGCCTCCATAACTTAAGTGTTAAAACCACCGCTTCTAATTCTAAGTCATAGGTTGGATAATTCCTCTCATGATCACGATGGTGACATGACGCATAAGCTACTACCTTACCATGTTGCATTAAGACACGTACCAATCCTCTCCCGGAGGCATCACAATAAACTAAAAATCTTTCAGTCCCATCTAGAAATGTAAGAATGGGTGCCATCATCAATCCCTGCTTCAACTTCTAGAATAAACTCTGACACTCTGCTGTCCAAGCAAACTGCACATCCTTGCCATTCAACTGCGTCAAAGGCGCTGAAATCCGAGCAAAATCTGATACGAATCACCGATAATATCCCGCCAATCCTAGAAAACTGTGAACTTCTACGACGGTACTGGGTACTGGCCATGACTCTTTAGCCACTATCTTTTGGAGGTCAACTTCCACTCCACCTCTGGTGACGATGTGACCTAAGTACGAAATACGATCAAGCCAAAATTTGCACTTACTGAACTTTGCGTACAATTGGTGCTTTCTGAGAACCTGAAGGACTACTCGGAACTGGTCCAAATAGGGCATGAAGATACGATTCATGAGGTCCATGAATACGAGTGGTGCATTGGTCGCTCCAAAAGGCATAACAAGGAACTCCCAATGTCCATATCTAGATCTGAATGCTGTCTTCGGGACATCTTGCTCTTTTACTCTGATATAATAGTATCCTGACCATAAGCTAATCTTTGAGAACACTGCCGCTCCACTGAGTTGATCAAATAAATCATCTATCCTTGGTAGGGTATATCTATTCTTGATTGTTACAGAGTTTAAGGTACGATAATCAACACATAATCTTGAAAAACTATCCTTTTTTTCACAAGAAGCATCGGGGCTACCCAAGGTGATCCACTAGCACGAATGAATCCCTTGGTTCTGAGTTCTTCAATCATCTTGTACATGATCTCCAATTCTGAAGGTGCCATTCCGTAGACTCTCTCTGACACTAGTGCCGTCCCTGAAGTAAATCAATGGTGAACTCTATCTCTCTCTCTGGGGCATGCCTGGAAGCTCTTCGAGAAATACATCAGGAAACTCTTCTACTCTGGGAAACTGAATTGCTACTGCTACTGCCATCCGCAAGACTTCTAGAGAAGGTTCTACTTCGTCTCTAAAAAAATGAAAACTCTTCTTCGTCGGGAATACCAAAAATAATTCTGTCGATATGGCAGTCTATTCTTGAATATTGATCCTTCAACCAATCATTCCTAGGACCACATCATAGTCGGTCATCGAAAATTCTATCAATCTAGCGGGAAACTCTCTACCGATAACTACGATTCGACACAAGGAAAAGACTCTATCTACCCTCACAAGACTGTTACCAGTAAGTATATTGAGCCTTACTGATAATAACTCGGGTTCCAGTTCTATCCGTATCGCAAATCGTACAGACATAAATGAATACGATGTACCCGAATCAAATAATACTGATGCTAGAAAAGAGTTGACGAGAATGGTACCTGCCACCACCTCACCTGATGTCAATTCTTCTGCCATGGTCAGAGCCATAGCCTGACCTTGTCCTCTCGGTGCTGGTCCCCTCTGCTGGTGACCTCTCTGTCGGTTCTAAATCAGAGATTGGGCATACTATTGAGCCTGAGGCGGTAATGGCCTCGGAGGCTGGTACTGCTGCTGCACTGGTACTGGACCCTATCCGATGGACTGGTTAGGTTTGATGACGATGAACTGGCCCTATGCGGGTAGTATCCTATCTTGTGATTCGGTGCCCCATAAGCCAAGCACAATCCTTGTGCTCTATGACACTCTGATACTACATGTCCTGGCTTTCCACAATGAGTGCAGCCCATTGTGGAAGACTATTTCTGCTTCTGTTGCTGAGGTTATATCGGTGTCGAGTGCTGAACCGACGAAACCGTGGTTGCCCTTTTATGAGCTCTAATAGTCAAAGCCCTTGCTGCCGGGGCTGGTGATAATGACTGGGATATCTGTCTATGGGAACTCTTTCTTCCTCTGATTCGATCTACTATTCTCTGAGAAGTATACTCATGCCTCCTAGCTGCTCGTAAAAGAACATCAAATGTCTGGTGCTCAAACTGCTCCATTACTAGAATAATCTCTAAGTGGAGTCCTTGCTGGAATCGCTGTGCTTGGTCCAATTCGGTTGCCACCAAGATGGGAGCCAACCGACTAAGCCTAGAAAACTCGGCTGTATATCCATCGACCATCTTTTCCATCTGCTTAATATTGGTAAATCTCGTCTACAGATCATACCGAGCTACTGCATCAAAATACTTCATCTGGAACTTGTCGCTGAATACTGCCCATAAAACAGGCATTGCTAATCTAACTGCTAGCATCACCCACCAGCTGCGGGCTAAGTCCAATAATTGTAGGCGCATAACGGCCACTTTCTATTCCTCAGGAATCCTAGCTGCCTCTCGGTTAACTTTGATGTCCTGAAGCCAAGCATCGACAACAACAATATCTTCACTGCCGTCGAAGAAAGGGGGATTCAGGCACTTGAAGCTGTTGGCTGCATTGTTCCCTTGGTAACCAACTCTGCCCATGGCATCTTGTACTGTCTGGTGTAGGGCATCACCCCGATGATCTTGTGACGCAAGCAATTTTTGGTTAAGCCCTACCAGGACTCCATTGTCAGGCTCCGTAGGCTAGACCGGCTGAACCGGAGGCTCTGGGTGTTACCTTCGTTTCCCGTTATACGTGTTCCTAGTATACGTGTACAGAATCTCAACCTATAGTTAGACTTGTCTTGCTTAACTTGATCTTGGTTTAATCTTGCCTTGGTTTATTTGGGTTCAGCCTGGTTCGACTTGTCCTGATTGGCTAGCCTTGAGTTCTGCCATGGCATGAGTTAGTTAGCATTTTATGGTCCTGGCATGCATCGGGTTCGGTTGGGTTCGGCTTGGTTTGGTTCGGTTTGGGTTGATATGCAAGAATGGCATGACAAGAATGGCATGACAAGAATGAATGGCCTAGACACCGTAGACGATTGTGTTTGTACAAGTAAACCAGTATTGTCTTGCATCATGTCTTGGGCAGGGACCCCTGAGTACCACGGTCAGGGGTACCTACTTAAATCGATTAAGGCTAATAACTAGAATAATCTATTAATCATGAAGAGATTTCCCAGCTACAGGCAATCCCGTTATCTGGGTGCCCCATCATGGGATCTGTAGCTTACCGTCGAGTAGGGCACATTTCCAGCACACTGTCATGTGTTGCACCCTTCAAGCTACCTAAGGGTACATGTGTTCTTTAGAAAAAGTACCTACATGAATTTAACCCCTAATTTGCGTCTGGATAGCCTGGATGGTCTACAGGGCTTGTGGCTGATGGAACATCTCATTGCATCTTTTTAGTAACTAGGCCTGTGATAACCCTAGTTAGTTAAAGTATCAAGCTATACTCATTGTTTAGCCGTGATTTGATTGGATGGAGTCTAACCCAGTCTAGTCTTGTCCTGATCTTGTACAAGATTGTTACTTGACCTGAATGCTTGTGCTTTACTTTATCGATAAATGGTAGAAAACCAAGTTCCGTTCAGACGAAGGGTTACAACCCCGGTCCTTGTCTGGTTTAAGGGTTGTAACTTGGTTATCTGAATAGTCACTTGGTTATCTTATCGTATATCATCATGATTTTTATATCTCTAGTTTTTATTATATTATTATGTTTTATGCTAATTGCTAGTTTTAGTTCTTAAATGAAGCCTCCCTTGTGGCACTTGCTCTTCTGGGATCTGACCCAGCTGGTTTTGTATGAACAGATACCGGAGTAGCTCCAGAGGATCTCCATACCTTCCAACTAGATGGTGACCACCAGGCGTAACCCTGGCAACGAGTGGGTTTTATTTTGCTCTCCCACTCTATTGTAAAAATAGTCTTTTGAGGCGTTTAGCTGACGAGCACGTGTTAGCTCGATTGCACTTTACTTACTGTCTGCCTACGGGCTGTAGCATGATTGACAAATCCTAGGGTTGATCATGTATGACTGAAACTCTTGCTAGTCTTCACATTTTGTACGACTAGCTTCATGATCATTCAAATATGTAATATATGGGATGCCTTACGATTGTATATTTGGTGCTCTGACATCTTGTAACCACTATTACTTGCTTGAGATTGAGACAATAGGCTTGTTCATGACCATAAGAGACTGATGGCTTGTAGTTAAACCCTCATGTATCTAGACAGCCGTGACCGTATAGCGAGGTGGGATGCACTTCAATATACGTAGCTGGCTATGTCCGCCCCCGCTCTCCAATATTCTGGTTCTGGGGCATGACACTGGGTTCCCAGAATGCATGACTCGAAAAGCTGCTCCAGAGTGCTGGGCTTGGTCCTCAGGTTGCTGCTGGTTCACTGGAGATGCTCCACCTTGCTGATCGGTAGGACCAGGAGCAATGCCACTGAAGAAATGACATGGGGAACAATAAGGAAGGACCAAGATAGACCGAGGATATTTGCATGTGATCAGGTCAAAAATTTTGGAAGATTAGAAGACACGAATAGAGATCAAGGGCGAGTGCTGATTGAGAGATCTATTCAGTGAAACCCTCACACATCTTGATTTACAACACCTATATGGGCTACCACTTTAACTGTGTCATACCCCAAAACCAGAATGCTGGAAAGCGAGGGACAGACACAGCCAACTACGTACATTAAAGTGTAACCCACCTCGATATACGGTCATGGATGTCTAGATGCATGAGAGTTTAACAACAAGCCAACAATCTCTTATGGTCAAGAACAAGCCTAGTGTCTCAATTCAAGCAAGCAAGTAATAGTTACAAGATGTTAGATCATTAGGCATACAAAGAAAGACATCCCAAATATTACATATTCAGATGATCATGAAGCTAGTCATACAAAATACGAGGACTAGCAAGAGTTTAAGTCATATATGATCAACCCTAGGATTTGTCAATCATGTTACAGCCCTTAGGCAGACAAAAGTAAGTTTTAACACGAGCTAACACTTGCTCGACGGCTAAATGCCTCAAAAGAATAATTTACGATAGAGCGGGGAATAAAATAAAACCCACTCGTTGCCAGGGTTGCGTCTAGTGTTCTCCATCTGGCTGGAAGGCTGGAAGATCATCGGAAGCTACACTAAAATATGGCCATACAAAATCAGCTGGTTCAGAAACCAGAAGAGCAAGTGCCACAAGGGAGGCTTCACTTAAGAACTAAAACCAACATGTTAGAACACAAGACATAAATAATAACAAGAAATTTGGAGTTATAAGAGTAGGGTGATAAACGATAAGATAACTAAGAAACTTTTTCGGTAACCAAGTTACAACCCGTAAATCAAACAAGGACCGGGCTTATAACCCTTCACCTAAACATAACTTAGTCTCTAACCAGTTATCGATAAAGTAAAGCAGAAACAGTAATGCGCTGAAGTAACCATGTACTAGCCTTGTCTAGACAAGACTAGACTAGATTCTATTTATCAATCACGGTCAAGCAAGGAGTACGGCTTAATACTTTAACTAACTAGGGTTATCACAAGCCTAATTACTATAAGATGCAATGAGATGTTCCAGCAGTCACAAACCTTGCAGACTTAATTCAGGTTATCCTTCCACAGGTTGAGAGAGTTATTTTAGGTGACTTGGGGGTGCAATACATGACAGTATGCTGGAAATGTGTCCTACTCGTCGATAGGCTACAAGTCCACTTGAGGTGCCCAGAAAACGGGATTGCCTGTGACTAGAAAATCTCAATATGAACTACTTGATCAATATAGTCGTTAACTTAGTCAGATTCAATATAAATCCCTGACCGTGGAAATCAAAAATCTATGTCTTATATATGATGCAAGACGAGACATGTAGCTTGTACAGATACAATCATCCACGGTGTCAAGACGAGAGTTACTTAGCAAGTTGAGATAGCCGTCGCAACAAGATTTCACGATTATCATGTCATGTTAGGTTACTTATCAAGGTTACTTGTCAAGAGTGCACCACGACGGGTCACTATCAAGAGTTATCATGTAAAGCCATGTTGTCATGTCGTGTTCAGGTAAGTATACTTATATGCCAAGAATTTACTTGGTCAAGAGTGCGCCACGACGGACCACTGAAGGAGTTATCAGAGAGTGTGCTTGCCATACTGAGATCGTGTTTAAAGCTCAGAGCACACCCGTAACACAGAAAATAACTTTATACAAGGCTATCATGGGAGTATGCCCATCGTGCTCAAAGGTTAAAATTTGTACTAAGGACCATGGGGACAAACATGGATAAGGTAACACAAATTATCCTGGTCAGAAATGGCGCAAGGGTAAATGGGGTGTCATGGATAGCATGCGTCCAAGGTCAACATGCTCCAAAGAGAGCATGCACCATGGAATGGCATGCACTGGGGGTGGCATGCGCCCAAGACTATGAGCCTACGGCTATGCGCCTAAGGCTATGCGCCCAGGACTAATCATATCATGAAGAGTCATGTACTGGAGAGGCATGCATCCTAGGCTATACGCCCAAGTAGGAGGGAACAGGGTATACTTGGCCGCATATAAAGGGCTATGCGCCTAGGCATGGGAGGCTTTAGGCGCATATCAATAGCTATGCGCCCAAGCAGAAGGATGCAGGGTGCTTTGGGTGCATAAAAAGGGCTATTCGCCCAAAGATAGACTCTTGTGGGCACATAACAAGCTATGCGTCCAGCACTGCTCTTCTTCTCCAATCCGAGAACATGAGTTCATGGAACCCATGAACTTCCCAAGTTCATAAATCACTCAAAACAAACCAAAATTCGGGTTTTCAAAGGTCCATTTTGGGTAAAATCAAATTCTCTACAACATAGAACAATCAAAACTTGAAAATAAAGAAGTTTGATAGATCAAAATTCAAGAAAACCAAGATTTGAGTAAACTTAGATCTACAAGAAATTATCCACCAAAATCAAAAATGCTAAGTACTAAAGAGTCTTAGAAACTTGTAGAGAAGATAATGGACAATAAGAAATGGGGTTCCTCCATGAAGCAAGTTGCACTTGCCTTTGGTGGGTGGAGAGGGTTAATGGAGGAAAAAGAGTAAATGAAGAAGTAATGAGGAGAGAGAGAGAGAGAGAGAAAAGTTGATATTTATATCAACCCCTTTCCATCTTAAACCAAATATATACCAAACCAAAATAAACCAAGCCAAGCTAAACCAAGACCAAACCAAGCCAAGCCATACTAGACAAGTCAAAATACTGGTCGAAAATCCGTACACGTATACTGAAAATATGTATAACAGAAAATGAGAGTGACAACCGTACACATATACTGAAAATACGTATAACGAAGAACGAGAGTGACAATATACCTTCCTTTCTGTTCATTAACACACACACATAATAGTCATGCTTACTATTGCACGTATACATACCGAATTCAGATATTTTCAAATAGGTACAATGTAGTCACCCATGTTGCACGAATACGATTAAGGGTACAGGTACGGACACGATAGGGAAACCAGTTTCCCGTGCAACGGGTGACATTGATCAGATGTTTCTGTGCTGTTTGGTCAAAGGAGAACCAATAGTTGGTTGTTTCAATATTGCATCTTTCTGTTGCAGTTTCAGAAATCTACCTTTTGAATTTTTGTTACATACTGTAGAGAGAATGGTTCAATATCCTTACATACATTTACATTAATTAAGGGGCTATATGTACAACTCCTTTGGAGAAGATTTTGGTCATTATTTCCTTTAGAGTATCAGACCATGGATTGTTGTCTTGCATATCCTTACTTTTCAATTGACCATACCTCTTTTGCGTTGCAGTAGGAATATCATACTGTCCAGGTTTGGTTTGCTATCCCCTACCACATTTAGTGTGTCCTCAATGAGAAACTTTACATGATTGATAATTTAGCTAGCCTTCAGATTCTTTATATGATTAATACATGTTTGTGAATTATAGTTTCAATATGGCTAGCCTTGCAGTTCTTCCCAAGTGATTCAAATTGTCTCGAGTTCCTGTGTGTGCAGCAATAAAGTCAAACTATATTGATAATCCTGTAATAGTGAGTTGATACTTTGTGTTCTTGTTCTCACAGAAACTTGCTAAAAAATGAAGGTGGATGCTTGCTACGAATAGGAGAATGTTGTGAATATGGAGAGAAGTGCTCTGATATGGTTTGCTACTTTTTTTGTTTCATTTTGTAGTGTTGGTGGATTATGTTTTGTGGTGACAAGTGATGGTTGTTTGTGGTTTGGATGTTTAAGTGGTATAGAAACAACAGACGTGGGATGTATACTTTATGGTTGGATTATGTTGTGGTTGGACAAGTAAGAATACATGTGGTGGGATGTGTATTGGAAGTTTTTGTTGTATGAATAAAACAGTTTGTTAATATAAAATTTGGGTTTTATAGTAATTTGATGTGTGAAGCTTCTGGAATCTGGATTGATATAATGTGTGGTTGATCAATATTATATAATTTTTGACAAAATTTTGGCATGCTTCTCTTGACGGTACTTTGGATAGCTTCTCTTGACGGTTGTCAAACGTCAACTTTAATTCATATCATGCTGCACAATATAGCCATGAATTAGTGCCTTTTATGATGGATTTTTTTGTCAAAACAAATGCTCTTATTGACGGCTAAAGGTCGTCATCTAGGCCGGAGTCAAAAAATTTTTTTGCCTATGTTGACGGTTTCTAAAAACTGCTATCTTGACAGTTAAAAACAGTCAAGAAAATTACTTAATATGACAGCAAAAAATCGTCAAGAAAAGCCATGCCAACAACCGTCAAAAAAGGGGGGGTCTTTTCTTGACTCCGGCCTAGTTGACGGATCTGCAACCGTCAAGATACCCATTTCTTGACGAAGAAAAACCGCCAAGAAAAGCCTTTATTCTTGTAGTGTGATCAATCTAGGGCCTATAAATTCAAAATAATTGAAAGGATTGGGAGCCGCATTGGTTGTGATCATACCCGAGAAGACGGTTCATAAAACGAACAATCGTGCGCCAAACAATCGCGGCACGAAGTTGGGGTCGATGGGCTTCCAATACTGTTGCTGTGTTGTGGCTGTTCTGTCCGCACGTGCGGCTGCTGTTTGCATTGTTGTCGACGGCTCTACGGCGACCCAGAGTAGCGGATGATGGTCGGAGGATGGTCGCCTGAGGCCAGGCTTTGGAGGCCCTCGATTTGAGGTGGAGGTGGAACAAGATTATGGTTTTGGTTTCCTGTTCTCTCACTCTCGATATTATATATGACGGGGGGTCGGTTGTGTACATTTCTAGGGATCGGGTTAGTTCAGGGCTCTGCTAGCTTTGGGGTTTAGCTGGGCTAGTTCACTTCTCGCTTTTCCTTTGTTTTCTTTTCTCCTTTGTTTTGTTTGTTTTCTCTTTTGCTTTATTTTCTTTTGTGTGCGTATATATATATATATATATATATATATATATATATATATATAATTTTTTTTTTGTGTGTGTGAGTGTATATATATATATTTTTGTGTGTGTGTATATATATTTTTGTGTGTGTGTGTATATATATATATATATATATATATATATATATATATATATATATATAAAAAAAAAATATATATATATATATATATATATATATATATATATATATATATATATATATATATATATATATATATAACTATAAAATCCCAAAAACACTTTTATACTGTAGGATGTTTTCAAATAAAATATTATACTATCTAATATTTATCGACTAAAAGTAGAGAATAACCCATAATAAATATATTTATATTTATTTCGTTATAACTATAATAACATTAATAATAACAATAATAAGGATAACAAAATAGGGTAAACCAATAATAGGTGTACATACAAATATAGGTATAGTCTAAAATCTCCAAATGTACAAGAATAACTAAGGAAGTATTTATCCTAATTTTTTCCAATGTAGACATAAATTAAAATTGAAAATAATGCATATTTTATATTTAATATTCAATTCATAGAAATTACTCACTAGACTATAAAATTGAACTACCAATATATATACATATCTATATATCTACATGGACGTCTTTTAGAAGTACCACATGACTACGTGGGCTCGGGTTTGGTTCGGGTCCAGTCCGGATTAGTTTGGTACAACCGGATTTCCTAAAAGTCAATAATCTAATTAATAAATAATTAAATCGTCTATAGGGGTTAAATAGCAACTGGGCCTAGTTTTCCTAGTTAGGACACACATGTGGCTAGACCTTCCCTACCCTGGCTAATACACTAGTCAATGTATGCCACTGCACTATCCGTACCTTGATTTCTAGTCATCTTGCACTCCAAAACTTAACCATGATTAAGGCCTTCTATCGTAATAACTATTTAATTAAATATTTATAAAATTCCAAAATTTACCATTTAATTCAAATAAATAATTAAAAAATACTTTCAAAATTTTGGGAAGAGGGATTACAAGGTGGAATTGACTGAAAAAGATTAAGAAAACACATAACGTGAAGAAGGTGAATGGGGCTAGCCCCAACTGGTGCTACTTTACATTTTTTTCTCTCTCACTCTACTACTCTTGATGATTCCGTAATCTAATATACACATTTATACTCCAATATGTGAAGGAGACTTTGAGGAAGAAGGAAAGAAGAAGGAAAAGAAGAAAAAGATGAAGAAGAAGGAAAAGAAAAAAAGATTACTTTGATTTCAGATCAATTTCAGTAATCTTTTGATTTTTTTTATTCTGGAATGTAATATTTGAAAATGTTATATGGTTGGGAAAGACTGTCGGACTTGGAGTAATATGGTTGGGAAAGACGGTTGGACTTGAAAATGTTTTTTTTTTGCTTTCTGTACAAATTCAAAATGTTAGCATAATGAAGATGCCAAAAATATGCTTTCTGTATGTCGGTGGCATCAAGAATATTTCGAGGGAATCTTAACGCCTGATTATGTACCTGTGTTTTGATTTATGTAAAGATTCAGTACGTCGATGACATCAAGAATATTTCGATGGAATCTTAACGCCTGTTTTATTTTTAGTACTTGTCTCAAAAATACGCATTTGTTCCACAGGTTTGAGAGCCCTCTCTAGTTTTCTAAATGACGTCACATGAAATAAACCTGAAAGGATGGCACTTTGTCTTTGATCGAAAATTTTTTATATGCTAGACTCATTATGATGCTCATAGAACGGAAGGGTCCATGGTGAGTAGAAATCAACTACTTTTTCAGTTCAAAACTTTTCAATTCTGAAAGTTCTTGCTAAACCTGATTCTTGTTTTGATAGTTTAGAACTTCTACCAATGTATTGTTTCATTGAAATTCAACTTTTCTAGCTCTATGCAAACGAATGTTAGCAATTACTAAACTTTAAGGCAAATGTAACCACGGGCTGCTAGGTCATAGACAATAGTATGAGAGGCAGTATGAAACTTATGTGGATGAAATTATCTGTTTTAGTATTATTGACCAAATAGGGGTTGATGATGGAGTTGGTCTGGTCATGATTAGATTGAAGATTGTAAAGTTTTATAACGTCAATATGGATAGAATATGTCCGTCACAAATAATCAGGCATCAACCACCAAGCCGCCAAGTAAAACTAAAAAAATAGATACTAAAAATCCAAGAATCGGACATGAAATCTCCGAGAAAACTATGAACAAATATAATCTAAATCGAGTATAAACTTTGACATCGCCCAAAGTATGAACAATAAATAATTAGGTACAAAAGTGGAACCACGCGATAAATCAAAGAAATCGCCAAAAATCAAGCATTAACTAAAATCTAAGCCAATAATCAACCATCGAAACTGGAACCGCCGAGAGATCAAAGAAATCAACAAATAAAATCAAACAGTAACAAATACAAGCAAATAGACAAGTATCAAAACTAGAGCTACCGAGAAATCAAAGGGCAAAAAATTATCGAGACAGCTAATAAAAGAGCATCGGCCACGAAATCGCCGAGACAGCTAAGAAAGCCTACATTTTAAGTAAAGAATAACCAAATTTAACACAATTTGGGGGATATAATCATATTCTCCAGCAAAATCGCTTATCAAACATATTATTTCTGCCAAATTATCCTAAATTAAGAAGAAGAATTAAATAAAGGCTTTAATCAAATAGTAGAAAAAACTCAATAAGTAACAAAAATCCAAGTAAATAATCAAGCAACGTAGCCACTAGTACTAATATTTTTGTTATCACCGGCGCTGTCGTCGTGTGCCACTAGTAATATTGTTTCTGTTGTCGCTAGTCGTCATAAGCTCACAATTTGGAATACTATATTTTCAACCGTCACGGCTAACCTTCTCATGTATTCCACTAGTACTACTATTTCCACTATCGTCTCCGAAGAAAGTGGTATGCATTACTCATTTTATTGGCCCACTGCTTTTCTTCATATCCATTTCTCTTTGATTTATCACCGGTGGCAGCTGCTCTATTGTTGTAGTGATGGTGGCATGACCGATGTAGGGTTTGCAATTGGGCTCGAATTCAGATGGTTAGTTCTGCTACCACCATCGCTGCTGGAAAGCATGTTGCGGTAGAGCACATCGAGCTGGTAGAAGTAGGGGCAGTTCTTGGTGTCCTTCGGCTATTTTTTGTTGCTCTCCTTCACCTTATTGAAGTACCGTGAGTCGAGCTCGCTCCTCCCCCCTTATAATAGCGTCTACCTCCAACTTCGGCCATCACGACGAAGAAGTTATGTCCAGGCTCACGCTCATTGAACCTCCATCCTCTCATGTGCCCGACGAAAAGGGTACCAGTTCGAATGGAGTCGGACAGAGGTGGGGGAGAAGGAGGAGGAGGCGGAGGCAGATAGAAAGGGAGGAAGAGGTAGAAAAGGAAAATGGTACAGTTTGGATGAAGTCGGAGAGATGTGGAGGAGAAGGAGGAGGAGGTCGAGGCGGACGGAAAGGGGGAAGAGGCGGAAGGGGGGCTTCCACCGTTCAAAAGAATAAGAAGAGAGGGTTTTGTGTATAGGCTACTACAAATAAAAAGTTAGTGTTAAATACAACTTAATGTAAGGTGGGCAATAAAAATATTGAATGTTCAATGACAACCAAATTACGGTAATCTAGGAGGGTTTTTTTTAAAATTTACCAGGTTAATATGACCTGCTATATCAAGTTAACTTCCAAGTCAAGGAGACAACTTTCACATTTTTCAATGCACTTGTTTTGTCATGTATCAATACATGAATGTGTTGAAGAATTTTATATATATATATATATATATATATATATATATATATATATATATATATCTTGTTGCACTTTTTGTCTTTGAGAAAAAAAACCAAGTCCAGTTCATTGTCCTATTCCTTTGGTAACTCAACGTTGCAGAATGGGCTTTCTTATTGTCCGGCTATTATGGCCTCTAATAGGCCTTTTTATTAGCATAGAGGGTGGGGTTCTATTGTTATAAAAGGCCAAACTTTCTATTTAAAGATACAACTCCAATCTCATATACTCTTAATATTATTTTGGTCGTTCATTCCAAAGTTCCTTACGTTTTTTTCCTTCATGTTCTGGACAACGCTAAGTTCGGGTCACTCTTTCAGAGTTGTGTGCAACGAAGAGATACTGTTAGAGCGAAAGTTTTACCACTAGGAGCATTCGGAACAAGTCTGCACATAGACCAGTAACAACTCTTAGGACAGTGCTTCGTGCGTGACTTTTCTGGAGGCCGGTGACATTAACTTTAATTTTATTTACATATTACAACAAGAAATAAGAAAATATTTCTAACAATCTAAGAATTGATTATTTGCTTAATGTTAACCATATATATATATATATATATATATATATATATATATATATATATATATATATATATATATATATATATATATATATATATATATATATATATATATATATATATTGCTTACAATTATATCAAATATTTGTTTAATGTTACTAAGAAATATTTGTAACAAATTATTGTCTTTACTCTTAACAATTATTTTTTTATTTGTTTGCTGTTAACAAATATATTTATAACAAATATTTGTTTATTACTAAGAAATATTTGTTTACTGTTAACAAATATTGTTCAAACAAATATTCGCCTGCTGTTATTGTTAAGAAATAGTGTTTAAACAATTATTTGCTACTTTGTAGACAAAATATTTATTTGTAAAACACATTATTTATTCACCGATTTATTATTTGTAGACAAAATATTTATTTATAGACATATGTATTTTGCCTACTGTTATAAATTTTGTTGCAAACTTGCTTGTCAATATTCCTTCAATAATTGCTTGACAAATTTTTTATATATACTTGTTCTCATATAAGTAGTTTCTTATTTAACAAACATTAGTCACATATTGTTAAACAAATTATTTACTACTTTTCCATATTAGTAACGATTATAAATTATGACTTTGAAAATTAGCAATTTTCATAAACAATATTGAATTAGTACATTCGTGATATTACCAATTTTGGTTTAATCAATATTTTAATTTAGCCAAAAGAAAAAAATTATTTATCTTGCAAATCTCTTTAATCATAATGTTTAAAAAGTAGATATTTGTTTGGGTACAAGCCGAAAGGGTCATTCTGTCAACCGGACATAAATAGTTCTAAGCGACACGGTATTTAGTCATCCCCCTGTAGACCTCAACTAGCTGGGAACCGACCCCTACAGCTAATCCAAGCTGATCAAAACTTGAAAACTAATGTTTCAAAGGTTGATTATCAAGATCATTTAAACTATTATTCCTGAACAATAGTCATTTTTATTGAGTAAATATAAATTTTTGCAGACTTACAGAAATCTTGACTAGCAAAGAAGAGACATTCACTACTAAACCCACTAAGTTCAATGGCTCTTACTTCAAGAGGTGGAAAAGTCAGATGATGTTTTGGCACACTATCTTAGGACTTATCTCTGTTATTGATGGTTCAATACCCATCACAAATGATTCGGATGACACTGAGTCTGACATAGGGGTATCCAAGTCCTCCTCTTCCACCAAACCCAATACCCCTAACGAAATAGACTACCACAGTTTCCATGGAATCTTAAGCGCTTTGTCTGAGTCTCTTTATATAATCCTTTTTAATACAAAAACGCTAAAGAACTATGGAATTCATGGGAAGACGAATATGGTTGTGATGATGCTGAAATTGAAAGATTCAACCCACATTCAACAGATATGTCATGATAGATATAAACCTATGAATGACCAAATCCATGAATTCCATGAATACCTAAGGCGTATTCAAGTGAAAGCTACATTCTTCTCTAATAAGCATAAAATAGCCTGCTTGATAGACAAACTCCCTCCTTATTGGTCTGATACTGCCAAAGAACTTACCCATTTACGAGAAGATCTTACATATTCTCAAGTCCTAAAGAGAATTAGAACAGAAGAACAAATTAGGTTAAAATTCAAGCCTAAGACTGATTCTAAACCTAAGGTAAACCTTGTAGAAGCCCATGGCAAACCAAAACCTAATCACATCTTAAACCCAAAAAAACTCCTTAAAAAAGAAGCAAAGTTTTCAGCCGCATAACCAAAACCCTCTTCACAAGTAATCTCATAAACCTAGAGACTCTGGTCAGATTCATGATCAGAAGAGATTTTTTTTGTGTGTGGTTAAACAAACCATATAGATATCAACTGCTTCCATAGGAAGAAAGAAACTTTCAAGACCTCCTTCAAAGGGAAAGGCTCAAACAAGCTAGCGGCTAACATGACTCTGAATGGGTCTTCTAGCTATTTCAGGTCTATAAGCTATCAACTTGTAGTAAATAGTTCTTACTATTCTATTGATTGGTGGTTGGATTCTGGAGCTAATGTTCATATTTTATTTGATCACTCATGTTTTTCAAACTATCTAAAATCAGGTGGAGGAGGTGTGACCCTAGGTGATTGCTTAACGACGCAGATTGTAGGAAGAGAAAGAATAGATCTGAAGATGACATCGAAAAAATTCTACTGCTCTATAATGTTCTTCATGTGCCGACGGTTAAGAGAAATCTAGTTAGTGGGTCTCTGGTTGTAGCCTCAGGGTACAAGATTGTAATGGAGACTAATAAAGTAATATTTTCCAAAATGAGTTATTTATAGGAAAATGATTTGTAAATGATGGTCTTTTTTAATCTGAGTACTATGAATAAAATATCAAATCCTTCTCTTCTTGTATCTAATATAGAATCCTCCAATGTTTGGCATGACAAACTAGGTCATATAAATTTAGGATCACGCAAAAGGATGGTAAATTTAGATCTTATTCCTAAAACTCCAATAGATGATAAACACAAACGTGATGTTTGTGTTCAAGCCAAAATTACTAGACTACCATTCAGATCTGTCCAAGGAGATTTCGACCTTCTAGAACTTATTTATAGTGACGTATGTGATTTTAATAAGGTTTTTATCCGAGGTGGTAGAAAACTACTTTATCACTTTTATAGATGCTCATTCAAAGCATTGTTATACCTATCTTTTTAAAACTAAAGATGAAGTTATATACAGATTCAAGGTCTATAAATCTGAAGTTGATAACCAGTTAGATAAAAGAATTAAGATTCTTAGATCAGATCGTGGTGCAGAATATACCTCAAATGAAATGACTAACTTCTGTAAAGAATATGGGATTATTTATGAGGTTACTGCTCCTTTTTTACCAGAGTCCAACGGAGTTGCTGAAAGAAAGAATAGACATGGTAAATGCAATGCTTTTCAGCTCATAATCTGTAGAAAGAAGCCTTATTGTCGGTCTGTTATATCCTTAATATGATACCCAGTAGGTCTAAGGATAAGACACTATATGAGTTATGGAAAGGCCGAACGCCTAGGATGAATTACCTTAAAGTTTGGGGATGTCTAGCTAAGGTAGAAATTTCTGAACCCCAAAAGAGAAATATTGGACCTAAGACTGTAGATGTTGTATTCATAGGATTTGCCCTAGATAGCAATACCAATAGATTTTTTGTAACTCATTCTGAAGTAAATAAAATCTCTAATAATACCAATATAGAAGCTAGAGATGCAGTTTACTTTTATAATATATTTCCTTTAACATCATCTTCCTCCAAGCCGTCTCTTACTCCATCTACTAGTTCTCATGTTCAAATATCAAGTTCACAACCTGAACAAGCTATAGAACCTAGAAGGAGTAAAAGAGAAAGGATTGAATTTCTTTAGAAAAAAGATTCTTCACATTTTTAATAGAGGGCGATCCCTCTACTTATGAAGAAGCAATAACTTCTCCTGATGCTCCTTTCTGGAAAGAAGCCATTAAAAATGAGTACAACTCCATTATGGAGAATAACACTTGGTTTTTAGTAGACATACATTTAGGTAATAAACCCATTGGTTGTAAGTGGATCTTCAAAAAGAAACTTAGAGCCGATAGTACCATAGAGAAATACAAGGCTAGATTAATAGCAAAAGGTTTTATCCAAAAAGAAGAAGATTATTTTGATATCTATTCTCCTATAGCTAGAATCACTTCTATTAAAACCCTTCTAGCTTTAGCTTCCGTTCATGACATGCTAATCCATCAAATTAATGTAAAGACAATATTTCTAAATTGAGATTTAGAAGAAGAAATATATATGGATCAATCTGAGATTTTATTGCTAAATGTCAAGAAAAAAAGGTTTGCATATTAGTTAAATCACTTTATGGCCTAAAGAAAGCTTCCAACAAATTTGACAAAGTCATTTTAGAATTTTGTTTCGTGCCAAATGAATATGACAAATGCTTGTATTCTAAAAATATAAATGGAAGTTGTGCTATCTTATGCTTGTATGTTGATGATATCCTTATTCTAGGATCTTCACTTGAATTGATAAATAACACTAATAATTATTTATCTAACTAGTTTGATATGAAAGATCTAGGCGAAGCCAACTTGATCCTAGGAATGCAAGTATCCAAATGCAAAGAGGGTTAAACCCTATCCTTAGTACACTCCATTGAAAAAATGCTAATAAATTTGATTATTTTGACAAGAAACATGTTCTACGACAGTGGTATCATTCTCAAGAAGAATGAAGGTTTTCCTGTAGAACAACATAGATATTTACAGATGATAGGTTCTCTTGTGTATATAACAAATAGAACCAGACATGACATTGCTTTTTCTGTTGGAAGACTGAGTAGATATTCTTATAGCCCAAACCTGTTAGATTGGTCAGCATTAGAAAGCGTATTTAGATATCTTAAGGGTACTCTACATTATAAAGTGCATTATACTACACACCCAGTGTCACGTCCCGCTTCCCATATTTGAAACGGTGACGCCATAACACATCTCCAGGCTACGCGCCGAACCGCGATTGTCGCCTGTCACTATCAGCAAAATGGAAAATACAAGGAGTTTACATGGCATTATACATATTGTAGCTATTATACAGGGAACTTTTCCAACAATACTTTTACAGTTTATTACAAAAGTAAATTTGCAAGATAACTACGATAGTGCTGGTCATAACTGTAGGTAATCCAGACAATTTACTCCTCGTTGTAGTGCGGCGATGCTTCAGCGGAGGCGTCTTCTTCTTCTTCACCTAGTGAACAAATACTAGGTCGTTTAGAAAACGACAAGTAAGTCCTCGGCCAAAACGATGAAAGTTAAACAAAATAAAGAAATATATAGTTTTTCTTTTGAGAAAAGACAGGGATATACCAACTTGTACTACTATATATATATATTTATATATTTTGCTCTAGTAAATCAAGGAATGTAAACATCGCCCTACTCCATGAATAGTAAGATTATCGAGCTTCCCTTGAGCGTTTGTAGGATTTGCTTCCCTTGAGCAAACAGGAAAGCTGCCTACCTATAATAGGCAGAGTTGTTTCTGGAGTAAGATTGGAATTTAATGCAATGCAATTTTGAGAACAATACTCTGAATAATCCTCTAAATATTTTTGTGAACAATCCCGTTAACCTGGGATCGGCTGTGAATTCCGAGCCTCCCTTGGGCTAAAATCATCTATTTGATGTTACTGTCAAATAGATGCATTGATTTCCGAGATTTTCGAGCCTCCTTGGGCTAGTACACTCTAGTTGAAAATAGATGTACTGATTTACGAGATTTCCGAAATACCGATCAGCTTTTGTTATTTATGTTACGGGATATCTAGGGATATTCAGTTGTTCTCCCCTCCCAAATGCTTCCTAGATAAGAAATTTCCTAAAAATTTCCGAAAGTCAGAAATTTGTCTATCTTCTAAATTTTCCAAAAATTTTGGCAGAGTCTCCTTTGTATTTAGGAGCCCCGAAAATTTACAAGAAATATATGATAAAAAAAGTAAATTCTGGGTTCGCCGACCCCTTCGGTGGAGCAACTCTCAACACCGGAACCACGCAAGTAAATAAATGGGCTCGCCGACCCCTTCGGTGGAGCAAACCTCAATACCGGACCATGCAGTTATAAAAAGAACAAAAAGGAACTTGAGACTCTTACCTGAGCAAGCAATGTATACCTTTCCTTTAGCAATTGATCGGGTTGCGGCTTGCGAATTGTTTTGCAGTTTATCAGAATAGAGCAATACTTTAATGTTTACCCAAATTATACTAGTTAATATGCGAAGGCTTTATATATATATATATATATATATATATATATATAATATATAATATATATATTATATATAATGTAGATAGTATGAAAAAAATCAAATCAAAACAAAACTTTTCCATATCAATATTTTAATTCTTGTGCATGAAGCAGGAAAATGTAGAAATGATACTTATTTCTAAATATGAACACAAAATTGAGTACTATTATTAAGTAAAAAAAATAAAATACAGGGTCCTTGTACTTTTACCTTTCCGCGTGCGGTCCAGTGTTCA
>JANAVB010029819.1:38202278-38298876 GCA_029216955.1 Iris pallida
GCCAACAGTCTCTTATGGTCAAGAACAAGCCTAATGTCTCAATTTGAAGCAAGCAAGTAATAGTTACAAGATGTTAGATCATCATACATACAAAGTAAGGCGTCCCAAACATTACATATTCAGATGATCATGAAGCTAGTCATACAAAATATGAAGACTAACAAGAGTTTAAGTCATACATTATCAACCCTAGGATTTTTCAATCATGTTACAGCCCTTAGGCAGACAAACGTAAGTTTCAACACGAGCTAACACTTGCTCGGCGGCTAAACGCCTCAAAAGAATAATTACGATAGAGCGGGGAACAAAGTAAAATCCACTCGTTGTCAGGATTGCGTATAGTGTTCACCATCTGGCTGGAAGGCTGGAAGATCCTCGGGAGCTGCTCCGAAATCTGGCCATAAAAAACCAGCTGGGTCAGAACCCAAAAGAGCAAGTGCACAAGGGAGGCTTCACTTAAGAACTAAAGCCAGCATGTTAGAACACAGACATAAATAATAACAAGAAAACTGGAGTTATGAGAGTAGGGTGATAAACGATAAGATAACTAAGAAACTGTTCCGGTAACCAAGTTACAACCCGTAAACCAAACAAGGACCGGGGTTATAACCCTTCAGCTGGACAGTACTTAGTCTCTAACCAGTTATCGATAAAGTAAAGCATAAACAGTAACGTGCAGAAGTAACCATGTACTAGCCTTGTCTAGACAAGGCTAGACTAGACTCCATTCATCAATCACGGCCAAGCAAGAAGTACGGCTTGACACTTTAACTAACTAGGGTTATCACAAGCCAAATTACTACAAGATGCAATGAGATATTCCAGCAGTCACAAACCCGACAGACTTTATCCAGGTTATCCTTCTGCAGGTTGAGAGAGTTGTTTTAGGTGACTTGGGGGTGAAACACATGACAGTGTGCTGGAAATGTGCCCTAATCGTCGGCAGGCTACAAGTCCACTTGAGGCGCCCAGATAACGGGATTGCCTGTGATTGGGAAATCTTAATATGAACTACTTGATCAATCTAGTCGTTAACTTAGTCAGATTCAGTATGAATTCCTGAACGTAGAAATCGGGAATCCATGTCCTAGACATCATGCAAGATAAGACATGTAGCTTGTACAGACACAATCATCCACGGTGGCAAGACGAGAGTTACTTAGCAAGTTGAGATAGCCGTCGCAACATCATTTCAAGATTATCATGTCATGTTAGGTTACTTATCAAGATTACTTGTCAAAAGTGTGCCTCTGCGGGCTACTATCAATATTATTATGTCATGTTACTTGTCAAGTGTACCACGATGGGTCACTATCAAGAGTTATCATGTAAAGCCATATTTTCATGTCATTTTTATGTAAGTATACTTATATGCCAAGAATTTACTTGGTCAAGAGTGCGCCACGACGGGCCACCGAAGGAGTTATCATAGAGTGTACTTGCCATGCTGAGATCATGTTTAAAGCTCAGAGCACACCCGTAACATAGAAAATAACTTTATACAGGGCTATCATGGGAGTATGCCCATTATGATCAAAAGTCACAATTTAAACTAAGGACCATGGGACAAACATGGATAAGGTAACACAAATTATCCTGGTCAGAAATGGCGCAAGGGCAAATAGAGTGTCATGGATAGCATGCGCCCAAGGTCAACATGCTCCAAAAAGAGCATACGCCACGGAATAGCATACACTGGGGGTGACATGCGCCCAAGCAGGGGGCATGCACCCAAGACTGTGTGCCTACGGCTATGCGCCTAAGGCTATGCACCTAAGGCTACGCGCCCAGGACTAGTCGTATCATGAAGAGTCATGTACTGGAGAGGCATGCGCCCAGGGCTGCATGTACCCAGGGCTTGCGCCCAAGCAGAGGGGAACATGGTATACTTGGCCGTATATAAAGGGCTATGCGCCTAGGCAGAGGAGGCTTTGGGCGCATATCAAGAGCTATGCGACCAAGCATGAGGACGTAGGGTGCTTTGGGCGCATAAAAAAGGCTATGCGCCCAAAGAAAGACTGTTGTGGGCGCATAACAAACTATGCGGCTAACACTATTCTTCTTTCGCAATCCGAAAACATGAGTTCATGGAACACATGAACTTCCCGAGTTCATAAATCACTCAAAACAAATCAAAATTCGGGTTTTCAAAGATCCATTTTGGGTAAAATCAAATTCTCTACAACATGGAACAATAAAAACTTGAAAATAAAGAAGTTTGATAGATCAAAACCCAAAATTTGAGTAAACTTAGATCTACAAGAAATTATCCACCAAAATAAAAAATGCTAAGTACTAAAGAGTCTTAAAAACTTGTAGAGAAGACAATGGAACAATAAGAAATAGGGTTCCTCTATGAAGCAAGTTGCACTTGTCTTTGGTGGGTGGAGAGGGTTAATGGAGGAAGAAGAGTAAATGAAAAATAATGAGAGGAGAGAGAGAAAATTTGATATTTATATCAACCCCTTTCCATCTTAAACCTAATATAAACCAAACCAAAATAAACCAAGCCAAGCTAAACCAAGACCAAACCAAGCCAAGCCATGCTAGACAAGTCATAATACGGGTCGAAAATCCATACACGTATACTAAAAATACATATAATAGAAAACGGGAGTGACAACCGTACACGTATACTGGAAATACGTATAACGGAAAACAGAAGTGACAACTCAACCCACCTTAAAAGAATTCCGTCCTCGAAATTTAATCAAGAGGCTAGAGATGTCGGGGTAAGCTATAATAATCATAAGCAATCTATAACTAGCAGTCAATCAAGCAATCATTCATACAAGCAAAGAATTAAAAGGCATAAGGTATAAGGAAGACATTGTACCTTATGAGTCAAACAGGTGTGGAAATCGCGATCGGATATCAGCCTCACATTCCCACGTAGACTCACCCAAAGAGTGATGTGTCATGTCCTGACCCTAGAAATCATTCGTCCTTGCTAGATTTTACCCGAATCATCGTCCTCACAGGGGCGTGATGCCGCACGAGCCTGGAGTTGCGCTCGTGCAAGGCAAGATAACAGGTTCACATAAGTTTATCTCAAATTGATAACATAAGCAGTGGAAGGAAAATAGAATATATAATAAGAATCTCTTTTATTAATAATGAACTGAAGGTTACAAAGGCTTCAATAGCCCAACTGAATATGCCAACAGGCTACAACACTCATGATCTCTCTAGCTCACAAAGGATTACATCATTCCATACATTATGTCTCTTTATAGCCAACAAGTAGTTTTCGGCCGAACATCTCCATGTTGCAAGTCCGAACGCTAATGAGGTAGCTCCTCTTGAATGCTAAGGACTCAATGCCTCGGCACGTCCAACCTAAGCCCTGCCCCAAGCCGAACATAACCTGAACCTGTGAGCAAACTAGTAGAGGATTAGTGCTTTCGTCCTCACTGTACTGATCGAGACCCACTCGAACCTAACCAACGCTGTCACTTCCCATTCCCATAAAACGTATTTTTAGAACGCATGTACTGTTTAAATGTAAATATTTATATTTATCATGTATTGCTCTGTATTTAAATCCCTTTAATTTTATGTTAATTAATTTCCTGCAATTTCATTTCTGCACTTTATTCTCTGCTTTAGCTTTGCTATGGGTTCGGTTCAGACTGGTTTAATTATGTTGGTTCATTATGAACCGAAATAAACCCCCACCTACCACCACCCATTTAAAGCCCCAAACTCTTTCTCTCTCATTACTTCTTCTCATTTATCTTCTTCTTCCTCATAACTCTCCCACCAACCTAGAAGAGATAGGCAAGTGCCAACTTGCTTCATGATGGATCCCCATTATTATTGTTCCATCATCTTCCTTATTTGATTCTAAGTGTCTTTAGTACTTAGCATTTCCAATTTCTATGGCTTATTTATTGTAGATCTAAGTTTGATACATTTTTCGGATTTCTTAGGTTTTGATCTAGTAAACTTTGTTATCTTCAAGTTTTGATGGTTCCATGTTGTAGAGAATTTTGTTCTACCCAATTTTGACCTATGGAAGTCCATATTTGGGCTTGGGATGAAGGATTTATGGAGCTTGGAAGCAATGGCTTCCATGGTTCTCTTCCATGGTTCTATTCTCAGAAATTTGGAGAAGAAGAACAGTCCCAGCCGCATGAATCTTCATTCCTCAGGCGCATGAGCTAATTTATTTCCCAATCATTTCCTACAGCGCATGAGATTTATTTTCCACAGCCGCTTGAATCTTTATTCTTCAGGCGCATGAGATTATTTATTTCCCAATCATTTCCCACAGCGCATGAGATTGTTTATTTCCCAACCTTTCCCACAGGCGCATGAGATTACTTATTTCCCAACCTTTTCCACAGGCGCATGAGATTACTAATTTTCTAACCTTTTCTACAGCGCATGATATTTATTTCCCACAGCCGCATTCCTCAGGCGCATGAGCTTATTTATTCCCCAATCATTTCTCACAGTGCATGATATTTATTTCCCACAGCCGCATTCCTCAGGCGCATGAGCTTATTTATTTCCCAATCATTTCCCATAGCGCATGATATTTATTTCCCACAGCCGCATGAATCTTCATTCCTCAGGCGCATGAGCTTATTTATTTCCCAATCATTTTCCACAGCGCATGAGATTTATTTCCCACAGCCGCTTGAATCTTTATTCCTCAGGCGCATGAGCTTATTTATTTCCCAATCATTTCCTACAGTGCATGATATTTATTTCCCACAGCCGCATGAATTTTCACTCCTCAGGCGCATGAGCTTATTTATTTTCCAATCATTTTCTACAGCTTATGAGATTTATTTCCCACACCGCTTGAATCTTTATTCCTCAGGCGCATGAGATTATTTATTTCCTAATCATTTCCCACAACGCATGAGATTGTTTATTTCCCAACCTTTTCTATAGCGCATGAGATTATTTATTTCCCAATCATTCCACAGCGCATGAGATTATTTATTTCCCGATTATTTTCCACAGGCGTATGAGATTATTTATTTCCCAATCATTTCCCACAGGCGCATGAGATTACTTATTTCCCAATCATTTTCCACGGTGCATGAGATTATTTATTTCCCAATCATTATTTATTAGCCAATTTTTCTTTCCGAATTTGGCATTAATTAACATTGATTGTTATCTTGATTAATTATTGATCATGCGTTCCTAGATGGAACTAAGAGACTGGCTAGTCGTCTTATTGAATTAAATGGTATAAGACACGTTCATATTTGCAATCGATTGGCTAATCCCGAATATTGATATATAGATACATGCAGGCTACAATTTATTTATTTATTTTACGAAAGCAGCATGTGTACTTTATGGTCAAGGCATGATTTTTTCGTGGTTAGTTTTAATTGTTGCATTACGCTATGTAAGACCTACAACCTAACCGCACGGGTATCGTTGTAGAGTTGGGCATATCGTACTTTGTACGAAAGTACTCATTCTGAATGACCATGATCCACGACATGGAATTTCACTTAACATAGAAGCTACTAAGTTAAATAAAATAATGATTGCATGGAGAGTATGGATTTCCGAGTTCTTATATGGCAGCCCTCTTTAGGACTATTAGTGCCCGACAGGCCGGCTGGTTCCCACAGATACTACAAATTTACCACACGGGCAGGGAGCGGTATCTGCTTATATTATTGTATATTGTATATTGATGACGGGCGTCCCGCTGGGTCTCGTCTAATTCATGATTGGCGCAATAGATTGATTGGATCGACTAGCCTTGCTTGCCTATAGTAAGAACTGAGAAATCCTTATTGCATAATTCCAGGATAACTTGGGACTCACAGTAGTAAGCCGTAGGAGTTGGATGGCCGTTTAAGTTGATTTGTTTGTGTACTGTATCTACTCTGTTACCTAACTAAGATGATCAGAGTGTCGAGACATGACGGGCCAACCTCTGTTCTTGTTTGGTTGGGAGATTGGTTCGAAGTGTCGTGACATTATGTGAATCCTAGTAGCAAGCAGAGATCTATATATCCTATTCTCTTATTACTGGTTTTAACCCCTCATATCGTGCTTCCTTGAGGTACTTGCTATTAGAGGTCTAACCTCTCTGGTTTTGCATGGCCAGATTTAGAGCCGGTTTCCGAGGACTCAGCTTACTTCTACTTCCAAGATGGTCAATACTAGAGGAATGATCGCAGGAGGACTCGAGTGGGTTCCTTACTTCCCCGCTCGTTTTGTTAATTACTTTACATTTTGCCGCTTGCCACCGACATGTTAGTCGGATAGTCTTGCACTTACTTTTACATAATTATAATTAAGTCAGACTGCAGCTGATAACAATTGTGTATATGTTGCTATATCATCTAGCTATGTTTTGTAAAGCCAGATCTCAGAATATTTTGACTAAGCGCGTTTGGGACGCCTTATTGCTTTATCTTAAATGTTCTCTGTTATTGCTTCTTGTTTGAATGATTGAGACAATAGATGTGAAGTGACCATAGCGAGACTTTCATGTAGTATGCACCCCCTTGTCTTTTAGACAGCATTGATCGTATTAGACGGTATTCATCTACCCGTAATACGTAGCTGGCTGAGTCATTCCCCCGCTCTCTAGTATTCTTGTTCTGGGGCGTGACAAGGTTTTAGTGGTGGCCCATGCAGGTCTGATTTTAGACTTGTGGGGTGTTTTAATTTATAAGATGTCTCAATCACACATGTTTTCCCTTGATCTCCTGATTCGTTATTTTCAATTCTAGCTTGACATTCCGGTATCCTTTGACTTCATTGATCTTTCCAGTCCGATCGTTTGATTGTTCTCTTGTCCCTTTTCTTAGGGGCACCTCGTCCGTATCTGTCAGGACTGGACAACAACAACAAAAGCAACATGGGCAACATGACCAGGTTGCTCAGCAACAAGGGTCAAACTACTTCAAGAGACTATCCAAGAAGAAGTGATAGTGGAACCAGCAGCTGGACCACAGTATCCGGAGGTTCCTACACCACCCATAGTTCTACCTACCCCAGTGGAAGTGGATACACCAGCCCTTCTAGAGATCATGAGAGGGATGATAGCTACTCAGCAACATCAGATGTTGGCCCAGCAACGTATGCACGCTCAGTTACAAGAGCAGAATGTGTTGCTCAACCAAGGATTGCAGACAGCTTTGGAAAGAGGGGCAAGGACAGATTCAGGAGTGTCAGCCAGGTTTTGCAAGTACAACCCCCGCCGTTTTGAAGGTACGGAGGATGCCATCTCAGCAGATGCATGGCTTAAGAATATTGAGGCTATTTTGACAGCCGCTAAGGTGCCGGCAGAAGAACGTGTGGATCAGGTAAAGTTGTTACTTCAGGATCTCGCACGTGATTGGTGGGAATCAGAGGAAGTGGGCATCAGACGTTCTGTGGCTTGGGACAATTTTACAGCAAGATTCAAGACAAAGTACTATGGAGTTATGGCACAGTTTGAGCTACAACAGAAGTTTATTAACCTCAGACAGGCTGGCAAGACTGTAGATGCTTATGCAGCAGAGTTCTGCAGATTGAGTAGGTTCACCCCAGAGATGGTAGCAACAGAGAGCCAGAGGGCTATGAGGTTTCAGCAAGGGTTTCATCTTGAACTCTTGCAGTTGATAGAGGGGCACAATTATCAGACTTTCGATGAGATATTGACGGCGACTCGAAGGCATGAGATAACCGTTCAGAGGATCACGGTGAGGACTGGAGGTCAGAAGAGATCTCACAGTCAGATTGAAGGAGGAGGGGGAGCAGCGCCCCGAACAACAACACCATCCCTTAGCATTCGCATTCACGATGTGGCAATGCGAGGGCCAGCACCACAACCCAGGCAGCAACAGCAACAGAAGAAGATCAGCAACCCCCAGCGGGCTGTACTTATTGTGGGAAGATGGGGCACGCTAGAGATGTGTGTCGGGCATTGAACGGACTGTATTTGATATGTGGAAATCCAGATCATCGGGTTACCACATGTCCCATGAATTCGAGGTCAGGAGGACCAGTGTAGCAGTTTCCTGCTCTGTCAGCACCAGGGGCAGGACAGTATCGAAGACCCGCAGTGGCGGTGAGACCATTGGCCCAGCGTCCGTTAATGCCGTAGGCTCAAATATTTCGGCAGCAGGGACCGCCGATGCAGCAACACCAGCATAGACCACCCCAACATCATCAAGGCAGGGGCCAGCGGCAGCACCAGGCTAGGCCGCAGCATGGAAACCAGCAAGGAGGTCGAGGGCAGGCATTCACTCTGTCCTTAGAGAAGGCATTAGCAACGGGAGATGTTGTGGCAGGTAACATTCTCGTCGCCTCATATCCCGCAGTAGCATTGTTTGATTCAGGAGCATCACACTCATTTATATCTGCACAATTTGCGACACGACTAGGAATGGAGTTCGAGGCATTGCCAGGGAGGTTGAATATACTCACTGGCAATGGGCTCGTAGGAGTTAGTAGAGTTATTCTAGCGTGTAGTGTTGTAGTTTGCGGGCATTCCTTACCCGCCCGGTTGATAGAATTTCCTGTTGGAAATTTTGACGTTATCTTAGGCATGGACTGGCTGAAAGACAGTCATGCGACAATAGATTGTTAGTGGGAGTGTATCTTTTGATATTCCAGGCATGAAGAGATTCACCTTAGTCAGATCAGTAGCAACTCAATAAGAACAGGGAGTAGTGACGGCAATGGAAGAAGTTCAAGTTCCGAAGGTAGTTGAAGAGTTTCTAGACGTATTTCCTGAAGAACATCCAGGTCTACCACCGGTTAGAGATATTGAGTTCAGTATAGAATTGACACCTGGAACTAAACCGATATCAGATCGAGTTTATAGAATGGCGGATTTCGAGCAGGCCAAGGTATATCAGCACATAAAGGAACTGAAGGAGAAGAAGTTCATCCAAGCTAGCATATCACCATGGGCAGCACCAGTGGTACTTGTAGGAAAGAAGAATGGGTCATCCAGATTGTGCATTGATTACAGGAAGCTTAACGTGGCGATAGTAAAGAACAAGTACCCACTACCCAGGATCGACGACTTATTTGATCAGTTGAGCAAAGCTAGAGTTTTCTCCAAGATAGATCTTCGTTCAGGGTATCATCAAGTGAGGGTTCGGAAGGAAGACATTCCCAAGACAGCGTTCAGGTCGAAGTATGGGCATTATGAATTCTTAGTAATACCGTTTGGTTTGACCAATGCTCCAGCAATCTTTATGGATTTGATGAATCGAATCTTTATGCCGTACTTGGATCAATTTGTCGTTGTGTTTCTCGACGACATTCTTGTATATTCTGCCAGTGAAGAGGAGCATGAAGACCACATCAGAAAAGTGTTACAGGTTCTGAGAAAGAACCAGTTGTATGCCAAGCTCAGCAAGTGTGAGTTTTGGTCGGATCATATTTATTTTTCGGTCATATCATATCAGGAGCTGGAGTAGCAGTAGACCCCAAGAAGGTAGAAGCAGTAGAAAGTTGGCCAGTACCCAAGACCGTAGCAGATGTACGGAGTTTCTTAGGATTGACAGGATATTATAGAAGGTTTATATCAGACTTTGCGAGGCTTTCAGCACCCATGACCCGATTGACACGGAAAGATGTGCCATTCGTCTGGTCGGCAGAATGCCAGGCATCATTTGAGAATCTGAAGCAGAAATTGATATCAGCGCCTATTCTTACATTGCCAGTTAGACCCGGAGGTTTACAGTATATTGTGATGCATCAGGAAAAGGACTTGGATGTGTCCTTATGTAATATGGGAAGGTGATAGCGTATGCATCTAGGCAGCTTCGAGACCACGAGAAGAATTACCCGACTCATGACTTGGAGTTGGCAGCAGTAGTCTTTGCTTTGAAGCTATAGAGGCATTACTTATATGGTGATCGAGTGGACATGTACACAGACCACAAAAGTCTGAAGTACATCTTTACTCAGAAGGAGCTAAACATGAGGCAGAGAAGATGGTTGGAGTTGATCAAGGATTACGACGTGGAGCTTCAGTATCATCCAGGCAAGGCTAATGTGGTAGCAGATGCTCTCAGTAGGAGAGGCGGCACATTTATGTTAACAACACAGAAGCACATTTTAGAAGACCTTCAGGAGATGGGCATCGAGGTTATACTTCCTTGTGATGTAGGAGTTCTGGCGAGTTTACAAGTTCAATCTGACTTGGTAGACAGGATCAAGGTAGCTCAGGCACAGGACCCAAGGATTCAGAAGCTTAGAGCAGAATATGAGTCAGGACTCAAGAAGGAGATACAGATTCATGAGGATGGTACACTTAGGTTCGGGTCACGTCTATGTGTGCCTAGTGGAGATATCAGACATGAGGTTATGACAGAAGCTCACAGTTTTCAGTATTCTGTACACCCTGGAGGGACCAAGATGTACCAAGATATCAAGCAGCACTTATGGTGGAACGGGATGAAGAGGGAGATAGCTAGATTTGTTTTCCGTTGCTTGGTATGTCAGCAAGTGAAGGCAGAACAACAGAGGCCAGCTGGGTTATTGCAACCGCTTCCTATCCCGGAATGGAAGTGGAAACATATTACAATGGACTTTGTGACCGGTTTACCGAGATCACCAAGTGGTAAGGATGCTATTTGGGTAATCGTAGATCGGCTTACGAAGGTGGCACGTTTTCTTCCTTTTAGAGTAGGCCAATCTACGGAGAAGTTGGCATGATTGTATATGCAGCAGATAGTCAGGCAGCATGGGGTCCCAGTCAGTATTGTGTCAGACAGAGATACCCATTTATATCACATTTTTGGAAGAGCTTACATCATAGCTTGCGTACAAAGTTAAGATTTAGCACGGCTTACCATCCACAGACGGACGGGCAATCAGAAAGAACAATTCAGACTTTAGAGGATATGTTACGAGCTTGCACCCTAGATTTTAGAGGATCTTGGGAGAGCCACCTACACTTGGTCGAGTTCTCATATAATAACAGTTATCAAGCCAGTATCCAGATGGCGCCATTTGAAGCACTATATGGTAAGAAGTGTAGGTCGCCACTAGCGTGGGACGATATTGGAAAGAGAAAGATGTTAGGCCCGGAGATGATTGTTCAGACAGTGAAAGTGATTAAAGGAATTAGAGAGCGACTTCGAGTTGCACAAGATCGGCATCGTCATTGGGCGGACCAGTATCGTAGGCCGCTAGAGTTTTCTGTTGGGGACCACATGTTCTTACGGATCTTACCTACCCGTGGGGTCATTAGATTTGGCGTTCGCGGAAAGTTGAGTCCCCGATACGTGGGCCCGTTTGTTATCCTTGAGAGGATAGGCGATGTTGCTTATCGTTTATCCCTTCCACCTTCGTTACGAGAGGTGCATGACGTGTTTTATGTATCTCAATTGCGAAGGTATGTATCGGACCCAAGCCATGTCCTTGATCATTCTGAGCTGGTTGTTGGTACCAACCTGTCTTACGAGGAACAGCCTGTGTCTATTTTGGATCGAAGAGAGAAGATACTCAAGAACCGAACAATTAACCTTGTCTGGGTTGCTTGGGGTCATCACTCTTTAGGAGAGTCAACGTGAGAACGTGAGGATGATATCCGATCACGGTATCCGCACCTGTTTGACTCACAAGATATATTTCCTTCTGTATACCTTGATTGTCTTAACTTCTCATGCTTGTCACCTTATGAGTAGAATTACTTAATGTTGTAGATTGTTAGATGTAGATACATTACTTGTTATTATCATTGTAGAATCATTCTTACTCAATTGTTTATACTTAGATTAGTTTAGCTCCGATGTTTCTATCATGCTTGGATCTGAAATTCCGAGGACGAAATTTTTCTAAGGAGGGTAGAGATGTCACTTCCCATTTCCAGAATACATATTTTTAGAATACATATACTGTTTAAATGTAAATATTTTATATTTATCATGTATTGCTCTGTATTTAAATCCCTTTAATTTCATGTTAATTAATTTCCTGCAATTTCATTTCTGTACTTTATTCTCTGCTTTAGCTTTGCTATGGGTTCGGCTCAGACTGGTTTAATTATGTTGGTTCATCATGAACCGAAATAAACCCCCACCTACCACCACCCCATTTAAAGCCCCAAACTCTTTCTCTCTCTTCATTACTCTTCTCATTTCTCTTCTTCTTCCTCATAACTCTCCCACCAACCTAGAAGAGATAGGCAGTGCCAACTTGCTTCATGATGGATCCCCATTATTATTGTTCCATCATCTTCCTTATTTGATTCTAAGTCTCTTTAGTACTTAGCATTTCCAATTTCCATGGCTTATTTGTTGTAGATCTAAGTTTGATACATTTTTCGGATTTCTTAGGTTTTGATCTAGTAAACTTTGTTATCTTCAAGTTTTGATGGTTCCATATTGTAGAGAATTTCGTTCTACCCAATTTTGACCTATGGAAGTCCATATTTGGGCTTGGGATGAGGGATTTATGGAGCTTAGAAGCAATGGCTTCCATGGTTCTCTTCCATGGTTTTTTTCTCAAAAATTTGGAGAAGAAGAACAGTCCCAGCCGCATGAATCTTCATTCCTCAGGCGCATGAGCTTATTTATTTCCCAATCATTTCCCACAGCGCATGAGATTTATTTCCCACAGCCGCTTGAATCTTTATTCCTCAGGCGCATGAGATTATTTATTTTCCAATCATTTCCCACAGCGCATGAGATTGTTTATTTCCCAACCTTTCCCACAGGCGCATGAGATTACTTATTCCCAACCTTTCCCACAGGCGCATGAGATTACTTATTTCCCAACCTTTCCCACAGCGCATGATATTTATTTCCCACAGCCGTATTCCTCAGGCGCATGAGCTTATTTATTCCCCAATCATTTTCCACAGCGCATGATATTTATTTTCCACAGCCGTATTCCTTAGGCGCATGAGCTTATTTATTTCCCAATCATTTCCCACAGTGCATGATATTTATTTCCTACAGCCGCATGAATCTTCATTCCTCAGGCGCATGAGCTTATTTATTTTCCAATTATTTCCCACAGCGCATGAGATTTATTTCCCACAGCCGCTTGAATCTTTATTCCTCAGGCGCATGAGCTTATTTATTCCCAATCATTTTCCACAGTGCATGATATTTATTTCCCACAGCCGAATGAATCTTCATTCCTCAGGCGCATGAGCTTATTTATTTCCCAATCATTTCCCACAGCGCATGAGATTTATTTCCCACAGCCGCTTGAATCTTTATTCCTCAGGCGCATGAGATTATTTATTTCCCAATCATTTCCCACAGCGCATGAGATTGTTTATTTCCCAACCTTTCCCACAGCATATAAGATTATTTATTTTCCAATCATTCCACAGCGCATGAGATTATTTATTTCCCGATTATTTCCCACAGGCGCATGAGATAATTTATTTCCTAATCATTTCCCACAGGCGCATGAGATTACTTATTTTCCAATCATTTCCCACGGCGCACGAGATTATTTATTTCCCAATTATTATTTATTACCCAATTTTTATTTCCCGAATTTGGCATTAATTAACATTGATTGTTATCTTGATTAATTATTGATCATGCGTTCCTAGATGGAACTAAGAGACTGGCTAGTCGTCTTATTGAATTAAATGGAATAAGACACGTTCATATTTGCAATCGATTGGCCAATCCCGAATATTGACATATAGATACATGCAGGCTACAATTTATTTATTTATTTTACGAAAGCAGCATGTGTACTTTATGGTCAAGGCATGATTTTTTCGTGATTAGTTTTAATTGTTGCATTACGCTATGTAAGACCTACAACCTAACCGCACGAGTATCGTTGTAGAGTTGGGCATATCGTACTTTGTACGAAAGTACTCATTCTGAATGACCATGATCTACGACATGGAATTTCACTTAACATAGAAGCTACTAAGTTAAATAAAATAATAATTGCATGGAGAGTATGGATTTTCGAGTTCTTACATGGCAGCCCTCTTTGGGACTATTAGTGCCCGACAGGCCGGCTGGTTCCCACAGATACTACAAATCTGCCACACGGGCAGGGAACAGTATCTGCTTATATTATTTTATATTGTATATTAATGACAGGCGTCCCGTTGGGACTCGTCTAATTCATGATTGGCGCAATGGATTGATTGGATCGACTAGCCTTGCTTGTCCATAGTAAGAACTGAGAAATCCTTATTGCATAATTCCAGGATAACTTGGGACTCACAGTAGTAAGCCGTAGGAGTTGGATGACCGTTTAAGTTGATTTGTTTGTGTACTGTATCTACTCTGTTACCTAACTAAGATGATCAGAGTGTCGAGACATGACGGGCCAACCTCTGTCCTTGTTTGGTTGGGAGGTTGGTTCGAAGTGTCATGACATTATGTGAATCCTAGTAGCAAGCAGAGATCTATTTATCCTATTCTCTTATTACTGGTTTTAACCCCTCATATCGTGCTTCCTTGAGGTACTTGCTATTAGAGGTCTAACCTCTCTGGTTTTGCATGGCCAGATTTAGAGCCGGTTCCCGAGGACTCAGCTTACTTCTACCTCCAAGAAGGTCAATACTAGAGGAATGATCGCAGGAGGACTCGAGTGGGTTCCTTACTTCTCCGCTCATTTTGTTAATTACTTTACATTTTGTCGCTTGCCACCGACATGTTAGTCGGATAGTCTTGCACTTACTTTTACATAATTGTAATTAAGTCAGACTGCAGCTGATAACAATTGTGTATATGTTGCTATATCATCTGGTTATGTTTTGTAAAGCCAGATCTCAAGAATATTTTGCATAAGCGTTTGGGATGCCTTATTGCTTTATCTTAAATGTTCTCTGTTATTGCTTCTTATTTGAATGATTGAGACAATAGATGTGAAGTGACCATAGCGAGACTTTTATGTAGTATGCACCCCCTTGTCTTTTAGACAGCATTGATCGTATTATACGATATTCATCTACCCGTAATACGTAGCTGGCTGAGTCATTCCCCCGCTCTCCAGTATTCTGGTTCTGGGGCGTGACAAACGCTAAGTATATTTATTAAAACATGCAACATTATTTGGTGATCTTTCTATTTAGCGTTAGGATCAGTTACATGGCAGCATTCAAGCATAGCAACTTATCATAAAATGTCCAATACCGTATCCCTACAGAAGATACAGTTAGACATAATATAAACATAAGCATAGTGATTGTGCATGTTTCTGTCTCGTTTTGCCATAGCCTGCAATCTTTAGAAATATGCATAACCAACCATCTAATTCACGCAACCAACCAACCAAACTTAAACATATGCATAAGGGTGCAGGCCCTGCGCCTGTACCCAATTCTAATCTCAGCCCACCGAGCCAATATTTGAAGGATCCCAAACTTACTGATATCATAGCTTGTCACAACACTGGCCGATCGCAATCCGTCCTAAGATGTTCACCATAAATACCATACACAATTTCCTCCTAGGCCGAACGATCCCGGTGCCCCGGTCGTAACCGTTCGAGGAAAGCCGCACCCGTGCACGGGCAATCCGAGTCCATTGGGCATGCAATACGTGCCATAGCAAACAAGTCATATTATTCCAACCAATCTCACGTTCCATAAACATAATCCGTCATCACTACCTCAAGTTCCGTCGATATTATGACCCAATACATTCGTATTGATGCACGACGCCCAACGACTTAGACTTCTCGTATGCATTACTCAACGCGTTCTATTCATAAGTTATTCGTATAACGACAGTTTCGTAGCAATTGTGCCACAACTGCATACCTCGATGCACAAAGTATATCTTTCAATGTTACGACAAGTTCCGTGGCATTGCACCACAACTTGCCCCATTTCGTTCACTTAGTCATTTCGTAGCTAACGTACACAAAGGTGCGCGTAGCGCCATAATCAGTATTCTAGGCCTATTGTTCAATGTTCTCGGAGTCGTGCACATGATGCACATCTCGATATCACCTTTCAATATTCTGCCATTACCGTCCTACTGCGATCCGTACACTTGATGTACGTATCTTCAATTGTTCAATATTTAATGTTCTATCCTAATTTTCGATACGTACTACGACCTTTAACCATTCGAGCCATGCTCGCTAATATGATAGCAACTTACGCATACAAGGATCTATTTTATTAGACATGAAAAAATAGGAAAAGAGAGTCAAGAACCCGCCCACCTTAAGTCGATACGCCTTGTCGTTCTTCCGAGCTGATGCGACTCGATTACATAACTTTGTTGCACGACCAACTCTCCTGACTTAGCCATTCCGTTGAACTATTCGACTTATTCGGCCTACCGTGCTGTCACGACCCGCTACCCAAATTGTTGGACCAGGCCGAGTCATGCCCAGCCTACGTTTGATATAAAACGTAGTAAGCTGTTCTAAAGACAACATGATAAGACTAAATGTGCTAACAGTTCTATAAGTGAATAAAAGTCATAAATGCTCCAAACACAAAAGTCGTCTCATATAGTAAAATGTCTAAAGTACAAGTGAACTGAAATGTAAAACTGGATACATGTCCAGTTACAAAAATATATAGTCTAATACATGACTACTCTCCAAAAGTCTAAAAACAAAAGAAAACTAGGCGAGGTTCCCTGCAGGAACATCCTCGTAAAGCAAAGCCGGGTCCTCGGCAGTAACTCCATAATATGTGTCGCAGAGTAACTCCTCCTCAGTAAGGACACCTACAACGTTATCCTGTCAGGACGGGAGCAAGTACTGAATCTAGCAAACTAAATATACGAAGCATGAACAAGAATGTAATAAACTGGAATCATGGCATATCAAGGTTTAATTGGTTATTTTATTTTATAAATAACCACATGTAGTTTAAAAGTTTAAAACTGTAGCATGTACGTGAATCGGTCAATTGGTGAACAGGATGTACTGTGGTACATATCAAGTTTTCTGGTATGCACATACGTGCACGAACGGCATCGGTGTATATCCATACACAAACGCGATATTCAGAACATACGGCAAGGTCACATATAGAATGTCACCGAGCGCGGTAAATACATACGGAGAAGGGGGTCATGTTCACGTACAATACTAACAGTTTCCCCTTAACCCGTTATTTAAACATGTGAGAGATATGAAATACTATATAAACATGGTGGAGACTAAAAGTAATACAACATGTAAAGTTCTAACTTGCTACCCCAAGGATCAGCATTTAACATGGTGGGTAAATCACAGTTTATTGTTATAGCAGTATACAAAGTTTGTAGAAAGTACTTGCCTCTAGCAAAGCAAAACAAGCTGCGATAAAAGTGCTATGGATGTCGGGTAACTCGTCACTGTAGAAATAAATACAATAACATAGTTTTTACACTAAGCTAGAACGCTAAGACACTAATCTGTGAAACACGACTTGTGACTGGGCACCTAGCCAAAATGATGATTTTAGTATAGGAGACCAATGTGGGGTGACACACTACTTTAACTAACATCCTAGGTTCTTTACACTAGTGAGGGGTGGGGTTCAATCATGGCTAAAACTCAAAATAACACAAAAAGTTACAAGTCGTAATTAATCAATAAATAAATCAAAAGATCATTGAGTTCTAACAATTTTTGAGGTAGATAAAAAGCTTAATTTTACTCAAAGTAAAGTACCAAAATGATCCTAGTTAATCATAGAAATTTATTATAATTTTTCTGGAATTTATTAACCAGTACAAGAATTTTATAAAAATCAGCTTTCCTAAGTATACAGAAAATAAGTTTTGGTTCCATAAGCCAAACTAGTGGCAAAACTGTAATTTAAATACTATAAAAATTATACTAAATTAGCTAACTTAACATATTATCTAAATACTATTTTTCCAGAATTTTTAACAGTACTTTAAGTATTTATAGAAAATCAAAAACAGTATTGCACACAATTGAAATTAAATAATTAATTATCTGCGTATTTTGTCCATGTACATAATTTGAACCAAAGTTTAAGTACAGGACCCAAGGCCATGAATCAAGTCCAATATGACTTGTACATGTCTTGAATGTGTGAAAACACATTTGGGCCCAAAAATCTATGCTAGGCTTGGACACCAAATGGTTGCAGTAATTTAAATACACTAAAATACAATTTGGTAAAAATAGAAAATAAATATTAATATTTTATTAAGATAAAATTATGCATCGTGAAAATATACATACATATGTTAAAAGTACATATATATATATATATATATATATATATATATATATATATATATATATAAGGAAAATACTTAATTTGTAAAGTATATATATACAAATATTGTATACATATATATTAATATATATATAATAATATATATATATTATTATATATATATTATTATATATATAATAATATATATATATATATATTATTATATATAAATATATATAATAATATATATATTTATAAAAAAAAAAATAATAATATTAATATATATATAATAATATATGCACATGGAAATATATACATATATGTATATAAACACAAATATATATAAATAAAAGTTTACTAATTATAAAATTATATATACATATATAATATACTGTCAAAAATACAGTATATATAATATATATATACATATATATATATATAAATATATATATAGAAAAATAGAAAAAAGAAAAAGGAAAAGAAAAAGAAAAAGAAACAGGAGGGGGGGCTCGAACTCGGCCCGCTTAGGTCGGGTTTTGAGTTGGGTCGGGCTGGCCAGGGGGTCAGCCCGACGGTTGTGTTAGGGGTTAGGATTAGGTTAGTTTTATTAGGTTTTAAGTGTTTAAAATGATAAAAAAAAATATAATACAGTCCTGTGTCCTGACAGTTAGGGACACAAGTATTCTCGTGTCCTAGGCCAGCACGACATGCACGAGTCGATTTCGTCGTGTCCAAACTCACCACTAGGTTCGCCAGGATGCGGCGAACAATATAGACCCAACACGAGACACGCACGACACGAGATGACAATGCTACTCACGTGTCCGACTTGCTGGGGGTGGGTTCGAGCGTTCTGGCCGGCGGAGTAGGCGTCGGGGCGGTGGCGGAGTGGTGGCGACCGACTCAGCTCGCTGCGGTGAACTCGTCGACGGCGGTGGTTGGCGGTGAGGGTCGTCGGTGGGGCTGAACGGGGCTCGCCGGAGTTAGGGTTAGGTCTAGGTTCGTCGGGGAAGAAAAGGGGGTCGTGGTGGTCGTGGGGAGAATTTAGGGTTAGGGTTTGGTCTGGGGAGAGAGAGGGGAGTTTTATAGGGGTGTTGAGGCGGTAGGGGACAGCCGGAAATGGCGGGGGCAGGGCGCGCTGGCGGTTGTCGGTCAGCGGAGTGGGTGAAGAGAGAGAGTGTGGTCGTGGGGGGCGGGGGACGGTGTTGGGTAGGTTAGCAGTTAGGCCCTCTTAGATTATGTATTTACACATAGGCCCCAACAGTGGCTAAATGTAAAATAGAATTTGCATTCCTCATTTGAAAACATTTCACTAATTGCAAACTAATATAAAAACAAATCTAAAAATTACAGAATGATATCAAAATAATTTAGAAAATTACATATTGATATTTTTAGTATTAAAACTCATTTAAAAATTATTTAAAAATTCTAGAAAAATTTCTAAAAATCCTAATAATTATTTTAAGGCTATAAATGACATTAAAAATTAATTAACACTAATTAAAATAAAATTTGAAAAACAGGGACTTACAAGTCTTTCCTCCTTGAAAAATTTTGTCCTCGAAATTCACAAGGATTGAAGACCCTACAATATTCTAACATAGCAAGCAATGCAACAAAATGACTATGGCTGCGATCGAAACTAACCTCTAAGGTATCAAGCGGGAACGGGTGGTTCCCTCGCAGCGGTTGGATCGAACAAGTAAGGGTATCTCTCCCTCATGTCCGACTCCCTCTCCCAAGTAGATTCACCTGGGGAGTGACGGCTCCAAGCTACTCGCACTAGGGGTATAACCTTGTTCCTCAGCCTCTTCTCTCTCCTGTCTAATATCTCCATTGGCTGCTCAGAAACTGTAAGGCTCGGTCCGACCTCCAACTCTGAATGATCTAGCATATGACTGGGGTCTAGAACATATCTCCTCAGCTGAGATACGTGAAAGACGCCGTGAACTCCTGCTAGGTTGGGTGGAAGTGCAACTCTGTAAGCTACCTCTCCGATCCTGCCAAGTACCTCGAACGGCCCGATGTATCTGGGGCTCAGCTTCCCTCCTCGTCCGAACCGGATCGTCCCTCTGGTAGGTGATATCTTCACTAGCACCATATCACCATCTGCGAACTCCATCGGCCTGCGACTAGCATCAGCCCAGTGTTTTTGCCTGTCCTGAGCTACTCTGAGCCTGTCTCTGATCATCCCGACTTTCTCTGCTGCATCCGTGATCATCTCTGGCCCAAGCATAACTCTGTCTCCGACATCATCCCAAAAGAGCGGTGTGCGGCATCGTCGTCCATACAGCGCCTCGAAAGGAGACATACCGATACTGGCTTGGTAGCTGTTGTTATATGAAAACTCTACCAAGTGCAGATGGCTCTCCCATGATCCTCCGAAGTCCAGCACGCAGGTCCTCAGCATATCCTCCAGTGTCTGTATCGTCCTCTCGGACAGCCCATCTGTCTGCGGGTGGTATGCCTTACTGAACTTGAGCCTACTGCCCAACTCCTCCTGCAAGCTCATCTAGTAGTAGGATGTGAATCTGATGTCTCTGTCATGTCTCTGTCCGACACGATGCTCACCGTTGTACTCTGTGTAGGCGAACTATCTGTTGCATGTATAGCTCTGCCAACTTCTCGGTGGAAAGCCCCACCTTGAAGGGTATGAAGTGCGCACACTTCGTCAGCCTGTCTACGATGACCCAAATGGCATCCTTCCCTCCTTGGGAATGAGAAAGCTCTGAGACGAAGTCCATCGTAATATGTTCCCACTTCCACTCGGGAATGGGTAACGGCTGCAACAAACCAGCTGGCCTCTGGCGCTCCGCCTTGACCTGCTGGCAAACTAGACATCTCGAGATAAAACGTGATACATCCCTCTTCATTCCGTGCCACCAAAGATGTTCCCGCAAGTCACGGTACATCTTGTTAGCACCAGGGTGAATAGAATATCTCGATCGGTGTGCCTCCTGTAAGACTTCCTCTACCAGCTCTTCCTTCGGCACACACAATCGGCTGCCATGCCTCAAGGATCCATCCTCTGCTATAGTGAAGTCATCCAGCAATTCTGCTAACGCCTGGGCTCGAAGTCTGCGAAGGCTCTCATCTGTAGACTGTGCCTCCCTGATCTGCTCCATCAAACCTGACTGAATGTCAAGTGCCATCATCTGTATCAGTGATCCTGGCCGCACTAGCTCGATACCGAGCTTCTCCAGATCCTCCCGCAAATGCCGATCAATCATCAGGTACCATGCCATCGGATGCCTACTCAGCGCATCCGCCACCACATTTGCCTTCCCAGGGTGATACTGTAAATCGATGTCGAAGTCTTTCATCAACTCCAACCATCGTCTTTGCCTCATGTTCAGCTCTTTCTGCGTGAACACATGCTTTAAGCTTTTGTGGTCAGTAAAGATCTCCACACGCTCTCCGTATAAGTAATATTTCCATAACTTGAGTGCAAAGATCACCGCAGCTAACTCTAGGTCATGGGTAGGATAATTCCTCTCATGAGTCCGCAATTGCCTAGATGCATAAGCAATCACTTTCCCATGCTGCTGTAGGACACATCCTAGCCCTTTTTCAGAAGCATCGCTGTAAATGGTGAAACCTCCAGAACCTGAAGGTAAAGTCAGAACCGGAGCGGTCGTCAGCCTCCTCTTCAGCTCCTCAAATGCTGCCTGACAGTCCTCTGACCAGATGTACTCTGCGTCCTTCCGCGTCAGCTTCATCATGGGTTCAGCTATCCTAGCAAAGTCCTGGACGAACTTTCTATAATAGCCTGCTAAACCCAGAAAGCTCCTGATCTCTGAAACTGAGGTCGGAGCCTTCCATGTCTCAACTACAGCAATCTTCCTGGGATCCATCGAGATTCCATCTCTAGTGACTATATGGCCGAGAAACTCCACTCGGTCTAAAAAGAACTCGTACTTCGGCAATTTGGCAAACAATCTCTCCTGCCTCAGAATTCCGAAAACTATCCGCAAGTGCTCTGCATGCTCCTCTGGCGTCTTTGAGTATATCAGGATGTCGTCGATAAACACTACGATGAACTTATCTAGATACTGGTGAAATGTCTTATTCATCAAGTTCATAAAGACAGCTGGCGTATTTGTGAGACCAAATGGCATCACCAGAAACTCGTACTGCCCGTACTTCGTGTTGAATGCCGTCTTCTGGATGTCTACTGCCCTAACCTTCACCTGGTGGTACCCGAATCTCAAGTCTATCCTGGAAAACACCTTCTCCCCGCTCAACTGGTCGAACAAATCATCTATCCTGGACAGAGGATATTTGTTCTTGATGGTGATGGCATTCAACGCTCGGTAGTCAATACACAACCGGACTGTACCATCCTTCTTAGGCACAAAGAGCACTGGCGCTCCCCATGGAGAAGCACTGGATCGAATGAAACCTTTTTTCAACAGGTCATCAATCTGCTCTTTCATCTCTACTGCCTCCTTGGGATTCACTCTATAGCAAGCCCGGGATACTGGTGATGAACCCGGCACTAAATCTATGGTGAACTCCACATCTCTGTCAGGCGAAAGCCCTGGAAGATCCTCTGGGAATACATCCATAAACTCCCTAATGATAGGGTGTGGCGGTGCTACGTCCCCAACTGTCGCACAACAGTTCGGCTCTAGGCTGATCTTCGGCCCTGTCCTTCTGACACTGAATGGTGCTGTGCCTGGGGGACTGAACAAAATACTACCCTCATGACAGTCTGTAGATGCATGGGCATAGCTAAGCCAGTCCATCCCCAATATGATATCATAACCGGGGAGTGGCATCACAAAGAATCGTCCCCTGAACTCTCTCCTGGCTATAAAAATAGAACATCTATATATAGATCTAATAGGCACTGGTCCTCCTCCCGTCATCACTCTACTAATCTCCGTAGTAGGTGTAGCTACTAGATGGTGTTTATGCATAAACTCTAATGACAGGAAGCTATGAGATGCACCAGAATCAAACAAACATACAGCTAGAAAAGTATGCAAATAAATATGACCTGTGATGACGTCAGCTAAGTAATCCGGCTCCGAAACCTGCTCCGGCTCTGGCTCGAGGGCTAGACTATAAACCCTCCCCTGAGGTCCTTTCTGCTGCTGCAGATGCTGCCCAAACCTCTGCTGCTGAGTCGGAAGCGGTCCTCTAGTCTTCGCTACTGGCCACTCTCGAAGATGATGGGTGGGAGACCCACAAGCCTAACACTGACCCAACCTCTTCCTGCAGACGAGAGAGTCATGGCCTGGCCTCTTGCAGTATACACAAAAAGCTCCCTTCTGCTGCTGCTGCTGTCGGGGTCCCGGGGCACTAACTGGCGGGGTCTGATGATGTGGTGTAGGGGGACGATAAGTCTGCTGGGGTGGCACCGGTGCTCTCTGCTGGAAAGCCTGACGCTTGGACGGTCCTTCATGATGTACAGAAGCCGGCCTCTTGCTAGACAGAAGACGCTCCTCAATGCTCCGGGCCAACTCTAGGCTCTGGTAGTAGTCAGTCGTACCGTTCGCAACTATAAGAATGCCAATGTCTGGAACTAGACCATGGCAAAACCTACGGGTCATCTCCTCTGGATCTGCAACCAGACTAGGAGCAAAACGGCTCAGGCGACTAAACTCTGCCGTATAGTCATCAACAGAACGGTTCCCCTGCTGGATGTTCTGGAATCGTAGCCCCATGGCTACTCTAGCAGTGGTCGAGAAGAATTTCTTCTTGAACTGGGTCTTGAACTGGTCCCAAGTGGCTCCCCCTCTCGCAAATAACGGCTCATTCCGGAACCAGACTCCTGCCAAGTCTATCAGCAGAAATCCTGCTGCCTCGACCTGGAGGTCACCCGGCATCCTGACTCCTAGAAGCTTCCTTTCTACTGAATCTAGCCTGTCATCTGCTACTACGATGCCCTCAGTCCCTGAGAACTCCTTGGGATTCAGACCCATGAAGTCCTTGATCGTCCCCGCTCTCTGCCGTGGCTCTACAGGTGGTGGGACCACGGGACGTTCCTCGGAACGCTCCATGCTCTGGCGGGGTAGGGCAGTCTGCTCCTGATGGGTTGTTAGGAACCCCTGGATCATAGTGAGCAGCTGGTTCCCATCGAGTGTGACGGAAGCCTGGGTAGGTATGATGATAGGGGGTGGTGGAAGTATCGGGGCCTGCTGGGACTGGAATATGGAAGGTGGTGGAGGCATCTGGGTCTGTGGATCTGTGGAGTGGGGGAATGTGGTAGGTGGAGGTGGGGGTATATCAGTCAACTGGTCAGCTGACTGGATAGGGAGTGCACCATTCTCAGGTGTAACATACTGGGACGAACGAGTAAGCACCATCTAATAAAAAGTAAAAGGGACTTATAAGGACTTGTTTAAATAAGCAATCATAGGCAAGAAAATCTAATTATAATAGCAAACATGTGATGTTTTCATATGTTGCAATCCTAGCATTCCTCTAGGTGTTCTAAGCGTCATTTCTAATGTTGTCTAATTATCTTAAGTTCCTAATTGCAGGCATGCTTGGTATAATAACGTAACCAAACAATTTAGTCTGGGACCTGCATGGCCACCACTAAAAACATGTCACGACCCGCTACCCAAATTGTTGGGTCAGGCCGAGTCATGCCCAGCCTACGTTTGATAAAAAACGTAGTATGCTGTTCTAAAGACAACAGGATAAGACTAAATGTGCTAACAGTTCTATAAGTGAATAAAAGTCATAAATGCTCCAAACACAAAAGTCGTCTCATATAGTAAAATGTCCAAAGTACAAGTGAACTGAAATGTAAAACTGGATACATGTCCAGTTACAAAAATATATAGTCTAATACATGACTACTCTCTAAAAGTCTAAAAACAAAAGGCAACTTGGCGAGGTTCCCTGCAGGAACATCCTCGTAAAGCAAAGCCGGGTCCTCGGCAGTAACTCCATAATATGTGTCGCAGAGTAACTCCTCCTCAGTAAGGACACCTACAACGTTATCCTGTCAGGACGGAAGCAAGTACTGAATCTAGCAAACTAAATATACGAAGCATGAACAAGAATGTAATAAACTGGAATCATGGCATATCAAGGTTTAATTGGTTATTTTATTTTATAAATAACCACATGTAGTTTAAAAGTTTAAAACTGTAGCATGTACGTGAATCGGTCAATAGGTGAACAGGATGTATTGTGGTACATATCAAGTTTTCTGGTATACACATACGTGCATGAACGGCATCGGTGTATATCCATACACAAACGCGATATTTAGAACATACGGCAAGGTTACATATAGAATGTCACCGAGCGCGGTAAATACATACGGAGAAGGGGGTCATGTTCACGTACAATACTAACAGTTTCCCTTTAACCCGTTATTTAAACATGTGAGAGATATAAAATACTGTATAAATATGGTGGAGACTAAAAGTAATACAACATGTAAATTTCTAACTTGCTACCCCAAGGATCAGCATTTAACATGGTGGGTAAATCACAGTTTATTGTTATAGCAGTATTTAAAGTTTGTAGAAAGTACTTGCCTCTAGCAAAGCAAAACAAGCTGCGATAAAAGTGCTATAGATGTCCGGTAACTCGTCACTGTAGAAATAAATACAATAACTTAGTTTTTACACTAAGCTAGAACGCTAAGACACTAATCTGTAAAATACGACTTGTGACTGGGCACCTAGCCAAAATGATAATTTTAGCATAGGAGACCAATGTGGGGGTGACACACTACTTTAACTAACTTCCTAGGTTCTTTATACTAGTGAGGGGTGGGGTTCAATCATGGCTAAAACTCAAAATAACACAAAAAGTTACAAGTCGTAATTAATCAATAAATAAATCAAAAGATCATTGAGTTCTAACAATTTTTGAGATAGACAAAAAGCTTAATTTTACTCAAAGTAAAGTACCAAAATGATTCTAGTTAATCATAGAAATTTATTATAATTTTTCTGGAATTTATTAACCAGTACAATTATTTTATAAAAATCAGCTTTCCTAAGTATACAGAAAATGAGTTTTGGTTCCATAAGCCAAACTAGTGGCAAAACTGTCATTTAAATACTATAAAAATTATACTAAATTAGCTAACTTAACATAGTATCTAAATACTATTTTTCTAGAATTTTTAATAGTACTTTAAGTATTTATAGAAAATCAAAAACAGCATTGCACACAATTGAAATTAAATAATTAATTACCTGCGTATTTTGTCCATGCACATAATTTGAACCAAAGTTCAAGTACAGGACCCAAGGCCATAAATCAAGTCCAATATGACTTGTACAGATCTTGAATGTGTGAAAACACATTTGGGCCTAAAAACCCATGCTAGGCTTGGACACCAAATGGTTGCAGTAATTTAAGTACACTAAAATACAATTTGGTAAAAATGCAAAATAAATATTAATATTTTAATAAGGTAAAATTATGCATCGTGAAAATATACATACATATGTTAAAAGTACATATATATATAAGGAAAATACTTAATTTATAAAGTATATATATATATACAAATATTGTATACATATATATTAATATATATATAATAATATATGCACATGGAAATATATACGTATATGTATATAAACACAAATATATATAAATAAAAGTTTACTAATTATAAAATTATATATACATATATAATATACTGTCAAAAATACAGTATATATAATATATATACTAATATATATATATATATATACATATATATATAAATATATATATAGAAAAATAGAAAAAAGAAAAAGGAAAAGAAAAAGAAAAAGAAACAGCAGGGGGGGCTCGAACTCGGCCCGCTTGGGTCGAGTTTTGAGTTGGGTCGGGCTGGCCAGGGGGTCAGCCCGACGGTTGTATTAGGGGTTAGGATTAGGTTAGTTTTATTAGGTTTTAAGTGTTTAAAATGATAAAAAAATATAATACAGTCCCGTGTCCTGACAGATAGGGACACAGGTATTCTCGTGTCCTAGGCCAGCACGACAAGCACGAGTCAATTTTGTCGTGTCCAAACTCACCACTAGGTTCGCCAAGATGCGACGAACAATATAGACCCAACACGAGACACGCACGACACGAGAAGACAATGCTACTCATGTGTCCGACTTGCTGGGGGTGGGTTCGAGCATTCTGGCCGGTGGAGTTGGCGTCGGGGCGGTGCTGGAGTGGTGGCGACCGACTCAGCTCGCTGCGGCGAACTCGTCGATGGCGGTGGTTGGTGGTGAGGGTCGTCGGTGGGGCTGAACGGGGCTCGCCGGAGTTAGGGTTAGGTCTAGGTTCGTCGGGGAAGAAAAGGGGGTCGTGGTGGTCGTGGGGAGAATTTAGGGTTAGGGTTTGGTCTGGGGAGAGAGAGGGGAGTTTTATAGGGGTGTTGAGGCGGTCGGGGGCAGCCGGAAATGGCGGGGGCAGGGCGCGCTGGCGGTCGTCGGTCAGCGGAGTGGGTGAAGGGAGAGAGTGTGGTCGTGGGGGGGGGGGGGGGGTGTTGGGTAGGTTAGCAGTTAGGCCCTCCTAGATTAGGTATTTACACATAGGCCCCAACATTGGCTAAATGTAAAATAGAATTTGCATTCCTCATTTGAAAACATTTCACTAATTACAAACTAATATAAAAACAAATCTAAAAATTACAGAATGATATCAAAATAATTTAAAAAATTACATATTGATATTTTTAGTATTAAAACTCATTTAAAAATTATTTAAAAATTCTAGAAAAATTCCTAAAAATCCTAATAATTATTTTGAGGCTATAAATAACATTAAAAATTAATTAATACTAATTAAAATGAAATTTGAAAAACAGGGGCTTACACGTGTCCATGCCACAATCTGTTGTAAGGCGACGATTAGGTTTTGCGGACATCATTTCGAATAAGACAAAATATTGACTCTTTACAATCCAGCGCAAAAGTATAGCCTGCACACCAGATCGATTCAAAGTCAATACTTTGTCCAAACCGAACTTATGCTTTGCATCGATCCGCATCGATACTTCATCGGGTCAATGTAACTCTTTGAGTCAACGACTCATCGTAATGCATCGTACGGAGCGGAGCATTATATAATATACCACTCAAAACAAGGTTCGTCCTCGAACCGAAACCAACACTTAATCCTAGTGTTTCGCTAGATTGTTTCATGATCTCGTGCTACTATAGTTGGAATCATACAACTTAGTTTGAATCATACACATATTTTAGGCGTCCCACCAATATATGTATTTCAGTCAAGCTCAGTTGTAGGATATCGGGACAAGGCTAACTGGTTTAACTTAAATCCTCAGGCACCGGCTATTCCGTACTCAACTTGGTCAGATCTTAGCCTCTATTCCAAAAATACTTTCCGTATGCATTATTCCATAACACACGATCATCCTTCCAACATTTCTACATATAACTTAATTCAAAATCGTAGCTTCGATACCATAAGTTTTTAGACGGCCATCTAACGCATGCATTGCATTAAGTTGTTGCGCATCTGATCGCAACAATTCTCCGCAATGCCTATTTGTCCAACTGTTTTCTATCTCTCACATAACTCAAGTCTTTCATCTAGTCGTTCATAACATTTGGCCTTAACGACATGGACTAAGTACAACATGTCTAAACTTTCCTTGCCTATAATCCATACTATGCATCGTATGCAACTATTCCAACACGATCCATGTTCTCGAACTATCTATGCATCACGTCTGGGGCTACCCCTGCTAGGTAACTTATCCAGATATCATGCTTAATCTCTTCCGACATAAGAGGTCAACTTGAGTCTACGATGCTCAAAGTCAACAATCTTTTCAACCCAAGGTCTCTTACGATACGCTCATCTCTGATTCTCGATCGAGTATGAATCCTTTACTCAATTTTTGAATCAATCCCGACTAGTTCGTTTCGTAACATAGAATGTGCGCTCAACACATATAACCTAACTGTTACTCAAGCCGATCTATGACACAACTCTTAGGGTCATTCTACTATCCGTCACTCTCACGCATTGCAGAATTCTTGCAATTGCCTTACCGCATCACTACGCTAAGTACGTTCTATAACATCTATTCGATCATCGACCAATCAAGTCTATTTACGTACTTATTCGATCGATCATAAATTTTTGACCATATCGATCTAGTCGAAGGCTACTCGCTAACTTCCGAAACATGATACTCACTCGTTTAGACTTATCCTCGACATGCACTACATCATCCTTCATCCTCGATGAAATTTCTTATGCGACTTCATTGGATTACCCTTTGGAACTTCAATATTCACTTAATTTGGCGGTCAAGTCTTCTAGAGTCATCTGCCCCGAAACTACGCTCGATAATTGAAGATCATCAACGAGAGACAATTACTACAAACCATGTTATATCCTATCATAGAGCCAAATCAATTCTCGATAATTTCTATGAGAGTTTATCCACTCCGATGTAATTTAGCAATCCATAATTTATCTACCCCCGCACAACTGATGCGTCGTTACTACTCGAATCACTCATGCACTACCGTCAATACTATCGCAACCGAGCAATATTTGTTCTCCTTGTGTACGAGTCTATATACTCACGATCAACATCTGACACACTCTATGCTTATCGCAATAATTCTCAAATTTACCTTCTAATCAAACCATAAGTCTAAATCCAATTTGCCACGCCTTGTAAGTTCGACCATCCCCGCTGGATGAATCACCATACCAGCGTTCACGCGAAATGATCATCCTAATTCGACCTGACGCATGTGTAAGGCTGGTGTTGCGCTCACACAAGACAAGAACGTCAACGTAGTGGTCATCCACGAAGCAATCCAGACACTTTCATTTTCATCCAAAAATATCCATCCACTCTCAATTTCTCTGAAGCACTCCTATCATTATCATCTAAACTGATGCCAACTTAACTTGCAACTTATTCATCCAACAACAATGCTCAACATAATTTTCGTTCATTCGATCAGAGTATCCCCGAGTTATTGTATATTGTCTTTGATATGCCTTAATACCATCGTCGATATGCATAACTTGAACATCTTCCTCTCTCATAAGCTCAAATTTGTTGCAATCACTGCCATTATCCGAACTCGAATACGAGTTTAGTCTTGTACACATCAAGATCCATTCGGTTGTAACTAACTACCATCATCGCGACACAATTTCCAATTTACATATCCATTCTCATATCCCTAACTCGCATTTCCAATTAGTGCTACCGACTCATCGCGCTAACTCAATTCGTTTTGCATGATTACTTCGTACCTACTCAACTCGTTCCGTACAATTTTCGTACCGACTCAACTCAATTCTGACTGAGTCAACTATTTTCTCAACGCAACATTCTTTCGCTATACTCAGCCTATCGTTCAACTTATACTTAACGAACTCTCGTCCGACGTATCATCCGCGGATACGACTTCGTGCATAATCGTTCAACTCAATTCATCGAAGCATACTTGCATCGACTTCTATCGAGTCATTCCCACTCGAGTCTTGATACTACTCTGTCTATTGAGGACAAACCTATTGTAACCGACACAATCGTCTCAATGCATTCTATTGTAAATCACCAAACGGCTTAATATAGCTATCGCTAAGTGGTATTGCATATACCACTCAGAAATTGAGCCTATCGTTATCGATACAAAGCTTCGCTACACTGATCGTACAAGTGGTATTGCATATACCACTCGAAATCGAGTCATTACTCGACTTTACACTCGTATAGGTCCGACATCTATTTCGATTTAACTATTCCGTGGCGATCTTTCTCGATCCCAGCTCTAGCGTTCTTCTTACTCGAGCTGGCACAACATGATAGTCATTCGTCCAAGTTTTGACATACATTCAAATCTAGCCGTGCCTTGAAGATCATATCGATTCACAATGTAGCATTCGCTAACTCAAGGCTCAACGCAATATACGACCAACATAAATGTTCACTACTCAAGTTCGACTTAGTGACCAACTTGACTCGTTACTATCGCATCCGCGATTTTTTAATCTCACTCGTTGCAACTCGTGCAACAATTTATTTTCAATACTTAAGGTCATTACTCAATCTTGTTCAACATATCGCTATCCATCCGCATAGCCATACACCATGTATCATACTATGTCGACTCGTTGCACCGATATAATGAACGATTCACAACTTGCTGCACTCTGTGCAACCAACAATATATAACCATTCATATAGCCACATAACACGCATCGTCTCATATATCGGCTCGTTGCACTTTGTGCAACCAACAACACGTATCTCTTCGTACTCCGTGCGACCAACAATACGTATCTTATTGTACTTCATGCAACCAACATCACCATATTCGTTGCACTTTGTGCAAACAAAGGCTCACAACTTTGTTGCACTTCAGGAAACCAATATTTTATAACTCGTTGCACTTCGTGCAACCAACGTTCTCCGATGGCACCCGGAGATAGCGTGATGGTCATGACAAATATGTGGCAGACGTACGCACTTAATATAGACTTATTGTATAGAACATCCAATGTAGCATCGAGCAGATCCATGAGCCATGCGGATGCAGAAACAACTTAGAGTCGATTGATTTTCGATATCGAAGCAACTGAGGGTCAAAGAAATTCATTCACGGTCCAGAGGATGGAACCGCTCTGATACCAACTTGTCACATCCCGATCCGAGAAATTGCTCGTCCTCGCTAGATTTCACCTGTATGATCGTCCTCACAGGGGCATGATGCCGCACGGGCCTAGAGTTGTGCTCGTGCAAGGTAAGATAACAGGTTCACATAAGTTTATCTCAAATTGATAACATAAGCAGCGAAAGGAAAATAGAGTATACAATAAGAATCTCTTTTATTAGTAATGAACTGAAGGTTACAAAGGCTTGAATGGCCCAACTGAATATGCCAACTGGCTACAACGCTCATGATCTCTCTAGCTCATAAAGGATTACATCGTTCCATACATTATGTCTCTTTATAGCCAACAAGTAGTCTTCGGTCGAACATCTCCATGTTGTAAGTCCGAATGCCAATAAGGTAGCTCCTCTTGAACGCTAAAGACTCCATGCCTCGGCACGTCCAAGCCAAGCCCCGCCCCAAGCCGAACATAACCTGAACCTGCGAGCAAGCTAGTAGGAGATTAGTGCTTTCGTCCTCGCTGCACTGATTGAGAGCCACTCGCACCTAACCAACACTAAGTATATTTAGTGAAACATGCAACATTATTTGGTGATCTTTCTATTTAGCCTTAGGATCAGTTTTATGGCAACATTCAAGGATAACAACTTATCATAATGTGTCCAATACCGTGTCCCTACAGAAGATACAGTTAGACATAATATAAACATAAGCATAGAGATCGTGTATATTTCTATCTCGTTTTGCCATAGCCTACAATTGTTAGAAATATGCATAACCAACCATCCAATTAACGCAAGCAACCAACCAAACCTTAATATATACAAAAGGGTGGCAGGCCCTGTACCTGCACCCAATTCTAATCTCATCCCACCGGCCCTATCTATAAGAAGGTCACGGTGTTTCGTACCGTAATGGACTTGGTATCCTTATGTGTAAGCCTATGATCGCTCTAGTATGGGTTGCTAGCCCAATATTTGAAGGATCCCAAACTTACTGATATCATAGCTTGTCACAACACTGGCCGGTCGTAATCCGTCCTAATGATGTGCACCATAAATACCATACATAATTCCCTCCTAGGCCGAACGGTCCTGGTGCCCCGGTCGTAACCGTTCGAGAGAAGCCGCACCCGTGCATGGGCCATCCGAGTCCTTTAACCATGCAATACGTGCCATAGCAAACAAGTCATATCATTCCAACCAATCTCACGTTCCATAAACATAATCCGTCATCACTACCTCAAGTTCCATCGACATTATGCCCCAATACATTCGTATTGATGTACGACGCCCAACAGCTTAGACCTCTCGTATGCATTACTCAACGCGTTCTATTCATAAGTTATTCGTATAACGACAGTTCCGTAGAAATTGTGCCACAATTGCATATCTCGATGCACGAAGTATATCTTTCAATGTTACGACAAGTTCCGTGGCATTCTACCGCAACTTACCCCATTTCGCTCACTTAGTCATTTCGTAGCTAACTTACGCAAAGGCATGCTTAACGCCACAATCAATATTCTAGGCCTATTGTTCAATGTTCTCGGAGTCGTGCATGTGATGCACATCTCGATATCACCTTTCAATGTTCTACCATCACCGTCCTACCGCGATCCGTACACTTGATGTACATAGCTTTAATTGTTCAATGTTTAATATTCTATCCTAATTTTAGACACGTACTAAGACCTTTAACCATTCGAGCCACGCTCGCTAACTTAATAGCAACTTACGCATACAAGGATATATTTTATTAGACGTGAAAAAAAGAAAAAGAGAGTCAAGAACCCGTCCACCTTAAGCCGATACGCCTTGTCGTTCTGTTGAGCTGATGCGACGCGATTCCATAACTTTGTTGTATGACCAACTCTCCTGACTTAGCCATTCCGTTGAACTATTCGACTTATTCGGCCTATCGTGCCCATACCATAATCCGTTGTAAGGCGACGATTTAGTTTTACGGACATCATTTCGAATAAGGCAAAATGTTAACTCTTTACAATCTAGCGCAAAAGCATAGCCTGTACACCAGATCGATTCAAAGTCAATACTTTGTCCAAACTAAACTTATGCTTTGCATCAATCCACATCGATACTTCATCAGGTCAATGCACCTCTTCGAGTCAACGACTCATCGTAATGCACCGTACGGAGCGGGGCATTACATGATGACCCCAAACAACACGGACTAAACTAATAGTCTTATTTTTGAGTACCTTCTCTCTTCGGTCTAATATGGATACGGGTCTTTTCTTATTTGAAAGGTTGGTACCAATAACCAATTTTTGAATGATCAAGGACATGACTCGAATCCGGGATATACAGTCACAATTGGGACACATAGAAGACATCATGTACCTCACGTAACGACGACGGAAGAGGGAGATGATAGGACACATCACCTACTCGCTCAAGAATATCGAACAACCCTATATACCTTGGACTAAGCTTTCTCCGCATGCCAAAACGAATGACGCCACGGGTAGGCGAGATACTAAGGTATACGTGGTCGTCGATAGAAAACTCGAGAGGGCGCTGATGAGAATTGGCCCAATTATGCTGGCGATCTTGCGCAACTCGAAGATGATCTCTAACTTGTCTGACCACCTCAATAGTCTACGTAATCATTTCTGGTCCAAGCATCTGTCTCTCGCCTACATCATCCCAGGCTAAAGGTGATCTGTACTTTCTGCCATACAGGACCTCAAAGGGTTCCATCTGGATAATGGCATGGAAACTGTTATTATAGGAGAACACCACGAGATGCAGGTGATCTTTTCATGAAATACCAAAGTCAAGCGTACATGATCGCAACATATCTTCAAGAGTCTAGATCGTACGTTCTGACTGACCGTCTGTCTGCGGGTGATAAGCTGAGCTGAACTTAAGACGAGTACCCAAACTCTTTTGAAGACTCTGCCAAAAGTGCGATATAAATCTCAAATCTCTGTCAGATAAGATACTGACTGGCACTCCATGCAATCTGACTATCTGCCTGAGGTACATCTCTGTAAGTTGATCCATCGACTGACCAATTCGAAAATGGAGAAAATAAGCTACCGTGGTGAGTCTGTCAACTATAACCTAGATAGCATTTCTTCCAGCTGGGGATTTAGGTAACCCAGTTACAAAATCCATGTTAATGTGCTCCCATTTTCATTCTGGGATAAAAAAAGGTTGAAGAAGTCCGGCTGGTCTCTGATGTTCAGCATTAACCTGTTGGCAAACTAAACAACGAAAGATAAATCGGGCTATCTCCCTCTTCATGTCATTCCACCAAAAATGCTGACGGATGTCACGATACATCTTCGTACCACCGAGATGAATCAAATACTGTGAATTATGAGCTTCTTCCATGATCTTTCGCCTGATGTTGCCATTAGGTACACAAAGATGCCTTCCATGTCGAAGTGTATCGTCCACATGAATACATAACTCTATTCTCCGTCCTGCTACACATTCTTTCCTAAGCCGCTGAAGCTAGAATATGTTGACTGAGCTATCTTGATTCTCTCGACTATACAGGACTGAAGTTGTATACTGGCCATCAATGCCACATTGGTAGGATGAACCACTTCTATTCCCATCTTCTGAGATCTGCTAATAACTCGGCTGTGTTGTTAGGAAGTAAGCTCCTGCTCTTCTGTTCAACGCATCTGCATCTACATTGGCCTTCCCAGGATGATACTGCAAGTTGACATCGTAATCCACAAGTAGCTCAAGCCATCTCCTCTGACATATGTTAAGATCCTTCTAGGTAAATACATACTTAAGACTCTTGTGGTCGGTGAAAATCTCTACCCGATCTCCACATAAATAATGCCTCCACAACTTAAGTACGAAAACCACCGCTGCTAATTCTAAGTCGTGGGTTGGGTAATTTCTCTTATGATCACGAAGCTGACATGATGCATAAGCTACGACCTTACCATGCTACATTAAGACACATCCCAATCCTCTGCCGGAGGCATCATAATAAACTAAAAATCCTCCAGTCCCATTTGGAAGCATGAGAATGGGTGCCATCATTAATCATTGTTTCAACTTTTCAAATGAACTCTGACACTCTGCTGTCCAAGCAAACTGTACATCCTTGCAGGTCAACTGCGTCAAGGACGCTGAAATCCGAGCAAAATCTAATACGAATTGCCGGTAATAACCCTCAAATCCTAGAAAACTGAAAATTTTGCGACGGTACTGGGTACTGGCCATGACTCTATAGCCACTATCTTTTGGGGGTCAACTTTCACTCCACCTCTGGTGATGATGTGACCTAAGTACGAAATGCGATCAAGCCAAAATTCACACTTATTGAACTTCGCGTACAACTGGTTCTCTCTGAGAATCTGAATGACTACTTGGAGATGCTGCTCATGCTCTGCTTCATTTTTGCTATAGACTAAGATGTCGTCTATAAAAACTAACATGAACTGGTCCAAATAGGGCATAAAGATACGATTCATGAGGTCCATGAATACGGCTGATGCATTGGTCGCTCCAAAAGGCATAACAAGGAACTCTCAATGTCCATATCTAGATCTGAATGTTGTCTTCGGGACATTTTGCTCTTTTACTCTGATCTGATGGTATCCTGACCGTAAGTCAATCGTCAAGAATACTGCCGCTCCACTGAGTTGATCAAATAAATCATCTATCCTTGGTAGGGGATATCTATTTTTTATTGTTACAGAGTTCATGGTAAGATAATCAACGTATAATCTTGACATACCATCCTTCTTTTTCACAAAAAGCATCGGGACTCCCCAAGGTGATCCACTAGCATGAATGAATCTCATGGTTCTGAGTTCTTCAATCATCTTGTATAGGATCTCCAATTCTGAAGGTGTCATTCTGTAGACTCTCTCTGACACTGGTGCCGTCCCTGGAAGCAAATCAATGGTGAACTCTATCTCTCTCTCTGGGGGCATGCCTGGAAGCTCTTCGGTAAATACATCAAGAAACTCTTCTACTACTCTGGGAAACTAAATTGCTACTGCTACTGCCATCCGTAAGACTTGTGGAGAAGGTTCTACTTCGCCTCTAGAAAATGAAAACTCTTCTTCGACGGGAATACCAAAAATAATCCTGCCGATATGGCAGTCTATTCTTGCGTATTGATCCTTCAACCAATCCATTCCTAGGACCACATCATAGTCGGCCATCAAAAATTCTATCAATCTAGCGGGGAACTCTCTACCGCTAACTATGATTCGACACGAAGAAAAGACTCTATCCACCCCCACAAGACCTTTACCTGTAAGTATATTGAGCCTTACTGATAATGACTCGGGTTCCAGTCCTATCCGTGTCGTAAATCGTGCAAACATAAATAAATACGATGCACCCGAATCAAATAATACAGATGTTGGAAAAGAATTAACAAGAATGGTACCTGCTACCACCTCACCTGATGCCAATTCTTCTGCCACGATCAGAGCCATAGCCTGATCTTGTCCTCTCGGTACTGGTCCCCTTTGCTGGTAACCTCTCTGTCGGTTGTGAATCTGAGCTTGGGCATACTGTTGAGCCTAAGGCGACAATGGCCTTGGAGGCTGGTACGGCTGCTGCACTGGTGCTGGATCCCTAACCGATGGACTGGTTAGGTTTGATGATGATGAACTGGCCCTATGCGGACATGACCCTATCTGGTGATCCGGTGCACCACAAGCCCTGCACAATCCTTCTGCTCTACGATACTCTGATACTACATGTCCTGGCTTTCCACAATGAGTGCAGCCCATTACGGAAGACTGCTTCTGCTTCTGTTGCTGAGGGTACATTGGTGTCGAGTACTGAACCGACGAAACCGTGGTCACCCTCCTAGGAGCTCCAATAGTCAAAGCCCTTGCTGCCGGGACTGGTGCTGATGACTGGAATATCTGTTCATGGGATCTCTTCCTTTCTCCGGTTCGATCTACTATCCTCTGAAAAGAATACTTGTGCCTCCAAGCTGCTCGCAAAATAGCATCAAATATCTGGTGCTCAAACTGCTCCACTGCTAGAATAACCTCTAGGTGGAGTCCTTGCTGGAATCGCTATGCTCGGTCCAATTCGGTTTCCACCAAGGTGGGAGCAAACCGACTAAGCCTAGAAAACTCGGCCGTATATCCATCGACCATCCTTCCCATCTGCTTAAGAGTGGTGAATCTCGTCTGCAGATTATACCGAGCTACTAAATCAAAATACTTCGTCTGAAACTTGTCACTGATGCTCGAAAAATAATATCAAATGTCTGGTGCTCAAACTGCTCCACTGCTAGAATAATCTCTAGGTGGAGTTCTTGCTGGAATCGCTGATATCGGCCTAATTCGGTTGCCACCAAGGTGGGAGCAAACCAACTAAGCCTAAAAAACTCGGCCGTATATCCATCGACCGTCTTTTCCATCTGCTTAAAATGGGTGAATCTTGTCTGCAAATCATACCAAGCTAGTGCATCAAAATACTTTGTTTAGAACTTGTCACTGAATATCGCCCACAAAACAGGTATTGCTAATCCAACTGCTAACATCGCCCACCAGCTGCGGGCTAAGTCCAATAACTGTAGGCGCACAACGGCCACCTTCTCTTCCTCAGGAATCCCAGCTGGCTCCAGGATAACTTCTGTAGGAATGAAGTCGTAAAGCAGAATACTCTAGAGAGGGGTGAATAGAGTAGGCAGCGAAATATTGCTAATTAAAAAACTTGTTAACAGTTAGATCACATAAATAATATCAATAATCACAAAGTAATAACTGTAAAGGAAAGAGATCAGAAGGCAAATGCAAACACATAAATTTATACTAGTTTCCCTCTTGTGTGGACTAGTCCATTCGAAAGAACTCTAGCTTCCAGTTGAATCCACTATTGGAAAATTCCGCAAGTTTTCATACGAAGTCCTTGCAACTTCTATAGACGCGAGCTTTGATACGAAGAACTCGACCAACTTCAGTTTTGAATAGTCTTTCTTCAATCAAGCCTCTGATTACAATTTCTTTAAAATCTTCTAGACCGCACCGTACCGGTAAATTGACTAGAGAATTGTAACTGGCTTGGGATTTGAAAATGAAAGCTTTTTGGAAAACTCTTTGGAAGAAACGTAAGCTTTAGAAGAGAAGAGATGAAACTGAATGAGTGATTTTAAATGATCTGAATTCCTCTCTATTAATAGTTTTTCCAAAGACAGAACTCTGGTAGAATTCGGGCAGAATTTGGACAGAATTCTATGTAACAATTCGCAACTGAAGGGAGACCAAGTTCAAAAACTAACGTTCATATAACGTTTACCTTGGCTGAACTCTGTCAGGGTTGGTCAGGAATATTTTAAAAAAATATTTTTGGGACCTTTTGAAATCTTTCAGAAGCTTTTGTAAATAAGAGATGTTTTTCAAAACATAGGTCAATTTTGAAAACGATTTTGAATAGCCTATTTGCTAGTATGACTTGGTGTACAATGTATTCCTAGACTCAATAAAAATAAAATTATGTTGCATAAAGAAATATAGTCTCGAGTGGCAAACATAGCTTCGGTCTTGAACTGAGTAGATATCCAATCTTGATCAGTATCCAAAACATCTTGAATAAACATCTGAGTTATTCCGTATATCGAGACAGAGTTTGATTAATTATTAAAATCAGGTTTGACCATGACCAATGGGCCAACAATCTCTCCCATTTTGATAATTGACAAACCTTGACCGATATAACAACTTTGGTCTTTATCAAAACAAAATTGTATCGATATAATGTACCAAAAAAAAGTTCATGTAGATTGTTCATATCATGTATTCTTAAGATCAAAGATGTTAGATCTTATTTCTCCCCCGTTGTCACTTAGCAAAATAATTGCAAAAGAGAAAGCTCCCTCGCAATATATATATAAGTAACAATCAGTGAAGAAACACAAAAATATATAAAAAAAATATCACACAGGCATGGTATAAATGTCACAGACAGTAAAGAAAATGTGATAAGTAGAATTTTGTTTCATAGGCAGTTTAAATGGAAGCATAATAAAAGATAATACTATGAGAAATGCTAAACTGAATAAAATATGCTGAAGAAAACATATAACATGTCCATCAGACAAAAAGATCACAATAGAAAAATAAGAGTACTGATACTAGCTTGAAATATCGAAGCATTTCCAAGTAAACAAAGACAATAACATCATTCTCAAAAGTACGACAAATCACATATCATCCTCATCGTCATCATCATTATCTGCAGTGCTAGCATGTCCACCGTGTCCGGATGGACCAGCTCTAGATGTGTCAGCTCCAGAGGTATGTGGAGTAGCACCAGAAGTACGATACCAATCATAAGCGTTCCCTAGCTAGAACAGAGAGTGGACCGCCTCATCATCAATGCGGTAACCAGATAAGAAGGATCTCTAGGAAGAGAGCTAGCATAATGACCCGTCTGAGTAAATCGGAGATCGGCAAATGAGTTCGCAATATCCTGGAATCGAGTCACGTCATGGAACTCACGTTCCCTGGAAGTGTCAACAAAGAAAGTCTGCATATTTGAGAGGTGCTGATGAATACCCTCAAAAGTTATAGGGTAAGTCTGAGGAGGAACAGATGCAGTAGGAGTAGGTGCAGGAGATGGAGGAGTATTGGCAATGCTACGACGAGAAAGCTTGATAAAATTGGGCTCAGGGTCCAGAGCACAAGTGGATAAATCTATGTCAAAATGCTGAAAGATGCGAGGGATAATCATCGCATAAGAGAGATTGCGTTCTCTTCCGCGACATCTACCCATCATCTGGATGATAGTCTTAGGGGCAAAAAAAGGAATCCCCTTAAGAATGTGATAGAGGGCAGAGAGTTCTAGTACAGTGACATCATCTTTTGAAGTAGATTTGGAAGGAATAGTGGAATAGATGATGCGATGTAACTCGTAGTTAAACAAGTTCAAGTTATTGACCTTGAACTTTCCAGGACGAGCACGTGCTGGCGCACAAAGCTCAATCTTGAAACTAATAAGAGTCGTACCATCAGAAAATTCGAAGTCGGTGATGTCATCGAGCGGGGCACCTTCGTTTGGAATACCAAGGATTTTCGCTAGTAATACTTCATCGAACTCGATATCGATCCCACCAATACGAGTTCTTGTGGTAAAAGTGTTTAACACGAAGTTACAATAGAATAGTCTAAGACCATTAGTAGCTATAGGGAATTGTAGGGTAGCGAGATGGTGTAACCCTAATGCCTCAAAGAAAGGACGGTGATCTGGAAATACAGCCCATTTGATCTGAGCGCCTGTGCATATAGTACGTATAGCAAAGTCGGCATACCAAAGTAATGCTTGGTCATGAGTTTTGAAGTAAAACTCATCCGATATACCGTCACCCGATTGGACCGAGGAAAAGAGAGAATCCATGTTCGGATCAGAAGACGATGCCTCTTCACCGGTATTAGTTTTCTTCCTCTTGAAAGGATTGAATCCCTCAGGCATTCTTTCCCAAAACTAAGCAACCCTAAGAATTTGAAAGTGGAGGAGAGAAGGAGTTATACCTTCCGAGAATCAAGTATGTTGTAGAGGACGCGATTCTTCGCACGAATCCAAATTTTGGGTGGAACTCTCCACGTAGATTGGAAGAAATAGAGTAGAAAAAATCTAGGGTTTGGGGGTTCTTCGGCTGCTGCTGCTGCTGCTGCTGTGATGAAGTAGTTTGGAAGAGATGAAGAGGAGAAGGCCTCGGGTTCTGACTTAAAAATGTACAGCACCAACAGAATTCTGGCCGAATTCGGACCGAATACGGGCCGAATTCGCCTAGGGTTCTCCTGGGTTTTAAAAAAAATTGTGGGCCATATCATTTTCATCAACTCATTTCAAATATTTAATTCCAAGTTTAGTAATTTTAAACTTCAAATAATATAATTAATATTATTTTACAAATTAATTTTCTTTACTCAGTATCTGTTTCAGATTAGCTGTAGGAGTACTGTCCCAGCTAACGGGAGTTCACCGGGGAACAATTAAGTACCGCTTCGCTTCGACCGTAGTCATGGTGACAGACAGACTCTTTGTAGGCTTGTCTCAAAAACAGTTATTGAGTATTGAATAATTTAATTATTAAAATAAAATTAATTAATATTATTGACATCTAAAATTTCTAATTCTCGACGTAAATAATTGAAACGATCTTCCACTAGAGGTTTTGTGCATATGTCAGCCAATTGATTCTGTGTGTCTATGTATACAAGGTCTATATCTTCATTTTGTTGATGATCTCTACGAAAATGATGTCAAATCTCGATATGCTTAGTACGAGAGTGACATACTGGATTCTTAGTAAATTAATAGAACTAGTGTTACCACAAAAAATGGGTATGTGTGTATAATATAATCCAAAGTCTTCTAAAGTTTGCTTCATCCACAAAATTTGTGCACAACAACGTCCTGCGACGATATACTCAGCCTTAGTTGTTGATCATGCGACAGAATTTTGCTTCTTGCTAAACCAAGAGACTAGGGCTTTTTCTAGGAAATGACATGTGCCGCTGGTACTTTTTCTATCTACTTTGCATCCGGCAAAATCAGCATCAGAATAATCGATTAGGTCAAATAATGTGGTTTTAGGATACCATAAGCCGACAGAAGAAGTGCCTTTATGGTATCGGAAGATACGCTTAACTGCGCACAGACGTGATTCCTTAGGATTGGCTTGAAAACGTGCACACAAGCAAACACTAAACATAATATCTGGTCGACTAGCAGTTAAGTATAGTAAGCTACCGATCATACCTCGATACTTACGTATGTCAACAGGTTTGCCTTGTTCATCAATATCAAGCTTGGTTGAAGTCGCCATTGGAGTGCTAAGTGGTTTGACTGCTTTCAGGTCGAACTTCTTTAATAAATATTTTATGTACTTTGCTTGATTATGAACGTACCATTGTTGGTTTGTTTGATTTGTAGTCCGAGAAAGAATTTTAGCTCTCCCATCATGCTCATCTCAAACTCAGTCTGCATACACTTTGAAAATTCTTGACAAAGAGATTCATCAGTGGATCCAAAAATAATATCATCTACATAGATTTGAATCAACCTTTCCTTTTAAAAAACTGTTGTCAAATAGAAAAGAGCTTAGACGATCGTACCAAGCACGAGGGGCTTGTTTCAAACCGTATAAGGCTTTCTTCAACTTGAAAACATAATCAGGATTTTTAAAATCAGTAAAACCTGGAGGTTGAGCTACATAAACTTTTCTTTTATAAAACCATTCAAAAATGCGCTTTTAACATCCATTTGAAATAACTTGAAATTATGAAAATTTGCAAATGCACATAACATACGAATGGATTCTAATCTCGCAACTGGGGCATAAGTCTCATCGTAATTGATACCTTCTTCTTGATTGTATCCTTGAGCTACGAGTCGAGCCTTATTACGAGTAACTAAACCATTCTCATTCAGTTTGTTTCAGAATACCCAACGGGTGCCAATGACCGGATGATCAATGGGCTTGGGAACAAGTTTCCAAACTTGATTCCGTTCGAATTGGTTTAATTCCTCTTGCATAGCATCGAACCAAAAATTATCACTACATGCTTCTTCAATATTTTTGGGTTCAAGCTGTGAAACAAAATCAACATAAGAAGCTATATCTTTATTAGAGGAACGAGTACTTACACCCTTGGTAATCTCACTAATTTCCAAGTCCTTTGGATGATCTGCCAAGAATCTCATCTCTTTTGGTATCCTCAGGATTGCTGGTTCCAGCTTTGCTTGAAGACTCAGCTGGTACTTGGTGTGAAGGTTCTGTATCTTTGTAGGAAGGTTTTACAGTAGCTGTACTTGTGTACTCACGTCTTCATTATCGTCATCGTCTAAATGTTGATTTAGTTCATCATACTTGACATTGATTGATTCTTCGATGATCATGGTTCTCTTGTTGAAGACTCTGTACCCTTTGCTATTTGCCGTATAACCTAAAAAGATACTTTCATCGACCTTTTCATCAAATTTACTCAGGTTGTCTTTAGTATTAAGAACAAAGCATTTACAACCAATATCTTGAAGTATAAAACAGTGGGTGTTCTATCAAACCATAACTCATAGGGAGTGTTCTTCGATATAGGTCGAATCAGAACCCTTTAAGAATATAGCACGCTGTATTGATAGCTTCAGCCCAAAAGTATCTAGGTAGACTAAACTGGTTCAACATTACTCTAGCTATTTCAGATAGAGTCCTGTTATTATGTTCCACAACTCTATTTTGTTGTGGAGTCCTAGGGCAGGAAAACTCATACAAATAACGTATGTGTCACAGAATTGCTTGAACTCTGCAATCTCAAATTTGCTGCCATGATCACTACGAATGCGAGTAATCATGAAACCTTTTTCATTCTGTACTTTCTTGCAAAAGGTGACGAATTCTGACAAAGCATCGTTCTTACGTACAAGAAATATCCATATGTATCTAGAGAAATCATCTATAATGATAAATGCATATAACTTACCACCTAGACTAGCAATTCTACTAGGTCCAAATAAGTCCATATACAATAATTGTAGAGGTCTAGTGGTACTTACAACATTTTTGGATTTAAAGACGAATCGGGTAGCTTTATTCTTTTCACATTCGCTACATACCGTATCTTTCTTGAAAGATATGTCCGGTAAGCCGCGTACCAACTTTTGTTGATAGTTTTGAAATTGTGTCCATGTTTGCATGACCGAGCCTAATATGCCATAGTTGTATCTCAATGCTCTTGGCCATCAAGCATCTACCTGCTTTGTTAGCATCTTCTAACAGATAGAAAACAATATGTTGTCTTCCCTGATACCTTCAAAGATAGTACTACCAGTTGAGCTATCAACTATACATTTGTCTTTGACGAAGTTAATGCCATAACCGTGATCAGCTAAATGGCTTATGCTGAGCAGATTATGTTTTAACTTGGTAACTAGACATACATCTTTAATCACAGGATAGGGATCCTTACTAATGTCACCGATATCGATTATGTGCCCTCTTAAATATTACCGAAGGAGACGTATCCTTCTTTACTACTTCACTATTGCGAATAATGATGCATCACCGGTCATGTGCCGTGAGTAACCACTATCGAGGATCCATTTGCTTCTAGCATGTGAAGGACGTTCCACCTATAAAATAGTTTGTATAAACTCTTGGTACCTTTCTCGTAGGGTCCTGATATGTTAGTCTTTGGTATCCATGCATAAACATTTAAATCTACTTTCTAATTCTACATGCAGATGATATATGATCAATGAGGCCATAATGACATTTTGCATGTTGAGTGTTGAAAGTTGTGTGAGGTGCATGATTGGTAGGTTTTGGTTTTCTAGTATAGAAAAATGCATGCCTATTAGTCTTCTTGGACATAGGTTTGGTATGGTTTGGTTTGATAATGTTTGGTTTAGGTGTGTTTCGATGATTCGGTAATTGACACGTGTTAGAATAGGAAGCAGCAACTTCATGCTATTTTCCTAAACTAATTTCCAACTTTTTGGAGGTGTCATATAATCTAGTATAGTCAGATGTAAGTATTTCCATTCTGACTTGTGTACACTGGAGATTCTTTCTCCCTTAGATAGGTCTTCCTTTAGCTGGATGATAGTTTAGTCTTTTTCTTTGGATAACTTGATAGTCTCGTGTAACAACTTAATAGAGGAAAGCTCACCAGACTCAATAGAAGAATCATTATTTCCAACATCAGCTAGTTGGTCGGTAAGTCTTCATATCTCACCTTTGTACTCTTTAAGTACCTTCTTAGAGGTTTTATATTTACTAGGCAGTTCCTATAGTCATTTAACAGGTCTCTGAAAGCCTCTTAATTGCTCAAAGGTGAAATCATCATAAGGATCAAACAGAGGATTAGTGATTACCTATCGCAAGCCATCAAGCATATATTTGCAACGTCATCTGATTGTTTGTCTTCTGAGTCGCTGGCTTCATTTTCGTGCCATATGCTTGTATTGGCATACTTTCTTGATGTAGATCTCTTCAGGTAGCCTTTGTCATATTTGCTGCTTTTCTTGTTGATGATGATGCTGTTGAACAATCTTTATTCATATGTCCTTTCTCTTACATCCGTAGCAAATATGATCTTCTTCGTTGTTGTTGTGTTGCTGTCCTTTGTTCTTCTGTTGAATCTCATGAACTTCTTGAATTTTTTCACCAGAAGAGCTTGATCTTCAGAGTCAGAGTCGTTGTCGTCAGAATCATCTTTGACAGTTCTTCTATGTTGAGCCTTGAAAGCGATCGACTTCTCTGACTTCTCCTTTGGTGTAGCATCTTCAAAGTCTTGAAGTTCCAACTCGAGTGAGTAGCTTATCCATGAGTGTTTCCAGAGACATTGTTGAGAGGTCGTTTCCTTCAATGATTGTTGTAGCCTTTGGAATCAAGTTCTTTGTGAGAGCTCATAGAAGTTTGCGAATCTTCTATGGTTACTGTATTACTTGCCTAATGAAGGCAAAAGATTTATGATATCCAGGAATCTCGTAAACATCTGAGTGACGAATTCATTTGGATTCATCTTGAACGCGTCGTACACTTGAGTAAGTCTGCGATCTTTAACTCTTGACTTATGTTATTCCTTCGTGGGTTACTTCGATAAGTTTCCATACTTCTTTTAATGTTGTGCAAGTCGACACCCTGTTAAATTCATTTCTGTCTAAAGCATAAAATAGAGCGTTAAGCACGTGCGTCAAGACTGGCCTTTTTTTTCATCCTCAGTATATTTATCATGGGGGGTTTTCAACTAAAACTCCCTCAACAGTAATACGAGGAGGCTTTTTGTAGCCATCAATAACTATAGACCATAAGTCAAAGTCAAGAATTTTAAGAAGAAACTCATCCGTGTTTTCCAATAAGTGTAGTTTGTGCCGTCAAACAGTGGAGGTCTATTTGTAGCTTGGCCTTCACTTGAATTTCATAGTTGCCATGTGTAATGTGTGATCTATATAACAATTAAATATAACTGTAGTTTTACCTTGCTTTACCTGTATAACCCGCTCTGATACCAATTGTAGGAACGTTGTAAAGTAGAATAGTCTAGAGGAGGGTGAATAGAGTAGGCAGTGGAATATTGCTAATTAAAAACTTATTAGCAGTTAGATCATAGAAAATATCAATAATCACATAGTAATAACTGTAAAGAAAAGAGATCAGAAGGAAAACGCAAACACAGAATTTATACTGGTTTTCTCTTGTGAGGACTAGTCCCGTCGAAAAACTCTAGCTTCCAGTTGAATCCACTATTGAAAAATCCTACAAGTTTTCATACGAAGTTCTTGCAACTTCTACAGACGCGAGCTTTGATAAAAAAACTCGACCAACTTCAGTTTTGAAGAGTCTTTCTTCAATCAAGCCTCTGATTACAATTTCTCTGAAATCTTCTAGACCGTACCATACCGCAAATTGACTAGAGAATTGTAACTGGCTTGGGATTTGAAAATGAAAGCTTTTTAGAAAACTCTTTGAAAGAAATGTAAGCTTTAGAAGAGAAGAGATGAAAGTGAATGAGTGATTTTAAATGGTCAGAATTCCTCTCTATTTATAGTTTTTCCAAAGAACTCTGGCGAAATTCGGGCAGAATGCGGACAGAATTCTATGTAACAATCCGCAACTGAAGGGAGACCAAGTTCAAAAATCAACGTTCACATAATGTTCACCTTGGCCAACTCTAGCCGAACTCTGGCCGAACTCTAGCCGAGTTCTGTCAGGGTTGGTCAGGAATATTTTAAGAAAATATTTTTGGGGCTTTTTAAAATCCTTCAGAAGTTTTTATAAATAAGAGATGTTTTTCAAAACATAGGTCAATTTTGAAAATGATTTTGAATAGCCTATTTCAGTACGACTTGGTGTACAATGTATTCCTAGACTCAATAAAAATAAAAATTATATTGTATAAAGAAATACAGTCTCGAGTGGCAAACATGGCTTCGGTCTTCAACTGAGTAGATATCCAATCTTGATCAGTGTCCAAAATATCTTGAGTAAACATCTGATTTGTTTCGTATATCAAGACAGAGTTTGATCAATTAATTAAATTAGGTTTGACCATGACTAATGGGCCAACAACTTCTATGTCCTGAAGCCAAGCATCGGCAGCAATAGCATCTTCACTACCGTCTAAGAAAGGAGGGTTCAGGCGCTTGAAGCTGTAGGCTGCATTGTTCCCTTGGTAACCAACTTTGCCATGGCATCTTATACTGTCTGGTGCAGGGCATCGGACGATCTTGTGACGCAAAAATCTCGGATAAGCCCTACCAGGACTCTATTATCAGGCTCCGCAGGCTGGACTGGCTGAACCGGGGGCTCTGGGTTCCCATAATGCATGACTCAGGAAGCTGCTCCAGAGTGTGGGCTTGGTCCTCAGGTTGCTGCTGGTTAACTAGGTGCTCCACCTTGCTGATCGTAGGACCAGGAGCAATGCCACTGAAGAAATGACATAGGGAACAATAAGGATGGACCAAGATAAACGAAGATATAAGCATGTGATCAGGTCAAAATTTCTGGATGATTAGAAGACACAAGTAGAGATCAAGGGCGAGTGCTGATTAGACATCTATCCAGTGAAACCCTAACACATGTTGCTTTACAAGACCTGCATGGGCCACCACTTAAACCGTGTCACGCCCTAAAACCAGAATACTGGAGCGGGAGACAGACACAGCCAGCTACGTACATTGAAGTATAACCCACCTCGATATACGGTCACGGCTGTCTAGATGCATGAGGGTTTAACTATAAGCCAACAATCTCTTATGGTCAAGAACAAGCCTAGTGTCTGAATCTCAAGCAAGCAAGTAATAGTTACAAGACGTTAGATCATCAGACATACAAAGTAAGGCATCTCAAACATTAAATTCAATGATCATGAAGCAAGTCATAAAAAAAGAAGACTAGCAAGAGTTTAAGTCATATATGATCAACCTAGGATTTGTCAATCATGTTACAGCCCTTAAGCAGACAAAAGTAAGTTTTAACAGCTAACACTTGCTCGGCGGCTAAACGCCTCAAAAGAATAATTTATAGAGCGAGGACAAAATAAAACCCACTCGTTGTCAGGGTTACGTCTAGTGTTCACTATCTGGCTAGAAGGCTGGAAGATCCTCGTGAGCTACTCCGAAATCTGGCCATAGAAACCAGTTGGATCATAACCCAGAAGAGCAAGTGCCACAAGGGAGGCTTCACTTAAAACTAAAACTAGCATGTTAGAACACAAGACATAAATAATAACAAAAAAATTGGAGTTATGAGAGTAGGCTGATAAACGATAAGATAACTAAGAAACTATTCCGGTAACCAAGTTACAACCCGCAAACCAAATAAGGACCCGGGTTGTAACCCTTCACCTAAACAAAATTTGTCTAACCAATTATCGATAAAGTAAAGCATAAACAGTAACATGCTGAAGTAACTATGTACTGGCCTTGTCTAGACAAGACTAGACTAGACTCCATTCATCAATCATGGCCAAGCAAGGAGTACGGCTTGATACTTTAACTAATTAAGGTTATCACAAGCCTAATTACTACAAGATGCAATGGGATGTTCTAGCAGTCACAAACATTGCAAACTTAATCCAGGTTATCCTTCTGCAGGTTGAGAGTTGTGTTAGGTGACTTGGGGGTACAACATATAACATTGTGCTGAAAATGCCCTACTCGTCGGCAGGCTACAAGTCCACTTGAGGCACTAGATAACGAGATTGCCTGTGACTGGGAAATCTCAATATACTACTTGATTAATCTAGTCGTTAACTTAGTCAGATTTAGTATGAATTCTGACCGTAGAAATCATGAATCCATGTCCTAGACATGATGTAAGACAAGACATGAGCTTGTACAGACACAATCATCCACGGTGTCAAGACGAGAGTTACTTAGCAAGTTGACATAGCCGTCGCAACAACATTTCAAGATTATCATGTCATGTTAGGTTACTTATCAAGATTACTTGTCAAGAGTACGCCTCGGCGGGCCACTATTAAGATTATCATGTCATTTTACTTGTCAAGAGTGCACCACGATGGGTCACTATCAAGAGTTCATATAAAGCCATGTCATGCCGTGTTCATGTAAGTACTTATATGCCAAGAATTTACTTGGTCAAGAGTGCGTCATGACGGGCCACCGAAGGAGTTATCAGAGAGTGTCCTTGCCATGCTAGATCGTATTTAAAGCTCAGAGCACACCCGTAACACAAAAATAACTTTATACAAGGCTATCATGGGAGTATGCCCATCAAGCTCAAAGGTTACAATTTATACTAAGGACCATAGGGACAAACATGGATAAGGTAACACAAATTATCCTGGTCAGAAATGGCGTAAGGGCAAATGAGGTGTCATGGATAGCATGCGCCCAAGGTCAACATGCTCCAAACAGAGCATGAGCCAAGGAATGGCATACAATGGGGGTAGCATGCGCCCAAGCAGAGGGCACCCAAGACTATGGTCTACGGCTATGCGCTTAAGGCTATGCGCCTAAGACTATGCGCCTACGGCTATGTGCCTAAGGCTATGCGCCCAGGACTAATCGTATCATGAAGAGTCGTACTGGAGAGGTATGCGCCCAGGGCTGCATGTACCCAGGCTATGCCCAAGCAGGTAGGGAACCGGGTATACTTGGCGACATATAAAGGGCTATGCGCCTAGGCAGGGGAGGCTTTAGGCGCATATCAAGAGCTATGCACCCAAGCATGAGGACGCAGGGTGCTTTGGGCGCATAAAAAGGGCTATGCGCCAAAATAAAGACTGCTATGGGCACATTACAAGCTATGCGTCCAGCACTGTTCTTCTTCCCCATCCGAGAACATGAGTTCATGGAACCCATGAACTTCCCAAGTTCACAAATCACTCAAAACAAATCAAAATTCGGGTTTTCAAAGGTCCATTTTAGGTAAATTCAAATTCTACAACATAGAACAATCAAAACTTAAAAGTAAAAATTTGATATATCAAACCCCAAGAAAATCTAGATTTGAGTAAACTTAGATCTACAAGAAATTATCCACCAAAATAAAAAATGCTAAGTACTAAGAGTCTTAGAAACTTGTAAAGAAGACAATAGAACAATAAGAAATGGGGTTCCTCCATGAAGCAAGTTGCACTTGCCTTTGGTGGGTGGAGAGGGTTAATGGAGAAGAAGTAATGAAGAAGTAATGAGGAGAGTGGAAAGTTGATATTTATATCAACCCCTTTCCGTCTTAAACCAAATATAAACCAAAACAAAATAAACCAAGCCAAGCTAAACCAAGACCAAACCAAGCCAAGCCATGCTAGACAAGTCAAAATACAGGTCGAGAATCCATACACATATATTAAAAATACGTATAACGGAAAACGAGAGTGACAACCGTACACGTATACTGAAAATACGTATAACGAAAAATGGGAGTGACAACTCTACCCACCTTAAAAGAATTTTATCCTTGGAATTTAATTAAGAGGCTAGAGATGTCGGGCAAGCTATACTAATCACAAGCAATCTACGACTAGTAGTCAATCAAGCAATCATTTATACAAGCAAGAAATTAAAAGACATAAGGCATAAGGAAGACATTACACCTTATGAGTCAAACAAGTGTGGAAATCACGATCGGATATCATCCTCACATTTTCGTTGACTCACCCAAAGAGTATGACCCCAAGCAACACGGACTAAACTAATAGTCTTGTTCTTGAGTACCTTCTCTTTTCGGTCCAATATATATGGGTCTTTCCTCATACGAAATTTGGTACCAATAACAATTTTGAATGATCAAGGACATGAATCGGATCGGAAATACCATCGCAATTAGGATACATGGAAGACATCATGTACCTTACGTAACGACGACAAAAAAGCGAGATGATAGGATATCCCCTACTCGCTGAAGAATATCGAACGGCCCTATAAACCTAGCACTAAGCTTTCCCCGTACGCCAAAATGAATGATGCCACAGGTATGCAGATCCTAAGGAATACGTGGTCATCGATAGAAAACTCGAGATGATGTCGATGAGAATCAGCCCAATGACGCTGACGATCTTGAGCAACTCAAAATGATCTCTAACTTGTCTGACCACCTCAATAGTCTGTGTAATTATTTCTGGTTCAGGCATCTATCTCTCGCCTACATCATTCCAGGCTAATGGTGATCTACACTTTCTGCCATATAGGGCCTCAAAGGGTGCCATTTGGATACTGGCCTGGAAACTGTTATTATGGGAGAACTCCACGAGATGCAGGTGATCTTTCTACGAACCACTGAAGTCAAGCGTACATGATCGCAACATATCTTCAAGAGTCTGGATCGTACGTGCTGACTGACCGTCTGTCTGCGAATGATAAGCTGAGCTGAACTTAAGACGAGTCCCTAAACTCTTCTGAAGACTCCGCCAAAAGTGCAATATAAATCTCGAATCTCTGTCAGATACAATACTGACTGGCACTCCATAAAATCTTACTATCTGTCTGAGGTACATCTATGTAAGCTGATCCGTCGACTGGCCAATTTTGAAAGAAAGAAAATGAGCTACCTTGGTGAGTCTGTCAACTAAACCCAGATAGTATTTCTCCCATATGGGGATTTAGGTAACCCAGTTACAAAATCTATTATAATGTGCTCCTATTTCCATTCTGTGATCGGCAAAGGTTAAAGAAGTCCAGCTGGTCTCTGATGTTCAGCTTTAACCTGTTGGCAAACTAAACAACAATAGACAAACCGGGATATCTTCCTCTTCATGCCATTCCACCAAAAATGTTAAAGGATGTCACGATACATCTTTGTACCACCGGGATGAATCGAATACTGTGAACTGTGGGCTTCTGCCATGATCTCTCGTCTGATGTCGCCATTAGTACACAAAGATACCTTCCATGTCGAAGTGTACCGTCCTCATGAATACATAACTCTGCTCTCCGTTCTGCTATATATTCTGCCATAAGCCGCTGAAGCTTAGAATATGTTGACTGAGCTATCTTGATCCTCTCGACTATACTAGACTGAACTTGCATACTGGTCATCAATGCCACATTGGTAGAAAGAACTACTTCTATTTCCATCTTCTGAAGATCTGCTAATAACTCGGGCAGTGTTGTTAGGAAGTAAGCTCCTGCTCTTCTGCTCAACGCATATGCAACTATATTGGCCTTCCCAGGATGATATTACAGGTTGATGTCGTAATCCACAAGTAGCTCTAGCCATCTCCTCTGACGCATGTTAAGATCCTTCTGGCTAAACACATACTTAAGACTCTTGTGGTCGGTGAAAATCTCCACCCGATCTCCATATAAATAATGCCTCCACAACTTAAGTATGAAAACCACCGCTTTTAATTCTAAGTCATAGGTTGGATAATTCCTCTCATGATCACGAAGGTGACATGACGCATAAGCTACTACCTTACCATGTTGCATTAAGACACGTACCAATCCTCTTCCGGAGGCATCACAATAAACTGAAAATCCTTCAGTCCCATCTAGAAACGTAAGAATGGGTGCCATCATCAATCCCTGCTTCAACTTCTAGAATAAACTCTGACACTCTGCTGTCCAAGTAAACTGCACATCCTTGCCATTCAACAGCGTCAAAGGCGCTGAAATCCGAGCAAAATCTGATACGAATCACCGATAATAACCCCCAATCCTAGAAAACTGTGAACTTCTACGACGGTACTGGGTACTGGCCATGACTCTTTAGCCACTATCTTTTGGAGGTCAACTTCCACTCCACTTCTGGTAACGATGTGACCTAAGTACGAAATACGATCAAGCCAAAATTTGCACTTACTGAACTTTGCGTACAATTGGTGCTTTCTGAGAACCTGAAGGACTACTCGGAGATGCTGCTCATGCTCTGCCTCATTCTTGCTATAGACTAAGATATCGTCTATAAACACTATCATGAACTGGTCCAAATAGGGCATAAAGATACGATTCATGAGGTCCATGAATACGAGTGGTGCATTGGTCGCTCCAAAAGGCATAACAAGGAACTCCTGATGTCCATATCTAGATCTGAATGCTGTCTTCGGGACATCTTGCTCTTTTACTCTGATATAATAGTATCCTGACCATAAGCTAATCTTCGAGAACACTGCCGCTCCACTGAGTTGATCAAATAATCATCTATCCTTGGTAGGGGATATCTATTCTTGATTGTTACAGAGTTTAAGGTACGATAATCACATAATCTTGAAAAACTATCCTTCTTTTCACAAGAAGCATCGGGGCTACCCAAGGTGATCCACTAGCACGAATGAATCCCTTGGTTCTGAGTTCTTCAATCATCTTGTACATGATCTCCAATTCTGAAGGTGCCATTCTGTAGACTCTCTCTGATACTAATGCCGTCCCTGAAAGTAAATCAATGGTGAACTCTATCTCTCTCTCTGGGGCATGCCTGGAAGCTCTTCGAGAAATACATCAGGAAACTCTTCTACTCTGGGAAACTGAATTGCTACTGCTACTGCCATCCGCAAGACTTCTAGAGAAGGTTCTACTTCGCCTCTAAAAAACGAAAACTCTTCTTTATCGGGAATACCAAAAAATTCTGTCGATATGGCAGTCTATTCTTGCGTATTGATCCTTCAACTAATCATTCCTAGGACCACATCATAGTCGGTCATCGAAAATTCTATCAATCTAGCGGGAAACTTTCTACCGATAACTACGATTCGACACGAGGAAAAGACTCTATCTATCCCACAAGACTGTTACTAGTAAGTATATTGAGCCTTACTGATAATGACTCGGGTTTCAGTTCTATCCGTATCGCAAATCGTGCAGACATAAATGAATACGATGTACCCGAATCAAATAATACTCATGCTAGAAAAGAGTTGACGAGAATGGTACCTGCCACCACTCACCTGATGTCAATTCTTCTGCCATGGTCAGAGCCATAGCCTGACCTTGTCCTCTCGGTGCTGGTCCCCTCTGCTGGTGACCTCTCTGTCGGTTCTAAATTAGAGATTGGGCATACTGTTGAGCCTGAGGTAATGGCCTCGGAGGCTGGTACTGCTGCTGCACTGGTACTGGACCCTAACCGATGGACTGGTTAGGTTTGATGACGATGAACTGGCCCTATGCGGGCAGTACCCTATCTTGTGATTCGGTGCCCCATAAGCCAAGCACAATCCTTGTGCTCTATGACACTCTGATACTACATGTCCTGGCTTCCCACAATGAGTGCAGCCCATTGTGGAAGACTATTTCTGCTTCTGTTGCTGAGGTTATATCGGTGTCCAGTGCTGAACCGACGAAACTGTGGTCGCCCTTTTAGGAGCTCTAATAGTCAAAGCCCTTGCTGCCGGGGCTGGTGATAACTGGGATATCTGTCTATGGAACTCTTTTCTTCCTCTAATTCGATCTACTATTCTCTGAGAAGTATACTCGTGCCTCCTAGCTGCTCGTTAAAGAATATCAAATGTCTGGTGCTCAAACTGCTCCATTACTAGAATAATCTCTAAGTGGAGTCCTTGCTGGAATCGCTGTGCTTGGTCCAATTCGGTTGCCACCAAGATGGGAGCAAACCGACTAAGCCTAGAAAACTCGGCTGTATATCCATCGACCATCTTTTCCATCTACTTAATATTGGTAAATCTCGTCTACAGATCATATCGAGCTACTGCATCAAAATACTTCATCTGGAACTTGTCGCTGAATACTGCCCATAAACACTTTTAATCCAACTGCTAGCATCACCCACCAGCTGCGGGCTAAGTCCAATAATTGTAGGCGCAAACGGCCACTTTCTATTCCTCAGGAATCCTAGCTGCCTCCGGTTAACTTCGATGTCCTGAAGCCAAGCATCGACAGCAACAATCTTCACTGCCATCGAAGAAAGGGGGATTCAGGCACTTGAAGCTGTTGGCTGTATTGTTCCCTTGGTAACCAACTCTGCCCATGGCATCTTGTACTGTCTGGTGTAGGGCATCGCCCCGATGATCTTGTGACGCAAGCAATTTTTGGTTAAGCCCTACCAGGACTCCATTGTCAGGCTCCGTAGGCTAGACTGGCTGAACCGAAGGCTCTGGGTGTTACCTTCGTTTCCCGTTATATGTGTTCCTAGTATACGTGTACAGAATCTCGACCTATAGTTAGACTTGTCTTGCTTAACTTGATCTTGGTTTAATCTTGCCTTGGTTTATTTGGGTTCATCCTGGTTCGACTTGTCCTGATTGGCTAGCCTTGAGTTCTGCCATGGCATAAGTTAGTTAGCATTTTATGGTCCTGGCATGCATCGGGTTCGGTTGGGTTCGGCTTGGTTTGGTTCGGTTTGGGTTGATATGCAAGAATGGCATGACAAGAATGGCATGACAAGAATGAATGGCCTGGACACCGTGGACGATTGTGTTTGTACAAGTTAACCAGTATTGTCTTACATCATGTCTAGGGCAGGGACCCCTGAGTACCACGGTCAGGGGTACCTACTTAAATCGATTAAGGCTAATAACTAGAGAATCCATTAATCATGAAAAGATTTCCCAGCTACAGGCAATCCCGTTATCTGGGTGCCCCATCATAGGATCTATAGCTTGCCGTCGAGTAGGGCACATTTCCAGCACATTGTCATGTGTTGCACCCTTCAAGCTACCTAAGGGTACATGTGTTCTTTGGAAAAAGTACCCACATGAATTTAACCCCTAATTTGCGTCTTGATAGCCTGGATGGTCTACAGGGCTTGTGGCTGATGGAACATCTCATTGTATCTTTTAGTAACTAGGCCTGTGATAACCCTAGTTAGTTAAAGTATCAAGCTATACTCATTGTTTAGCCGTGATTTGATTGGATGGAGTTTAACCCAGTCTAGTCTTGTCCTGATCTTGTACAAGATTGTTACTTGACCTGAATGCTTGTGCTTTACTTTATCGATAAATGGTAGAAAACCAAGTTCCGTTCAGACGAAGGGTTACAACCCCGGTCCTTGTCTGGTTTAAGGGTTGTAACTTGGTTATCTGAATAGTCACTTGGTTATCTTATCGTATATCATTATGATTTTTATATCTCCAGTTTTTTTATTATATTATGTTTGTGCTAATTGCTGGTTTTAGTTCTTAAATGAAGCCTCCCTTGTGGCACTTGCTCTTCTGGGATCTGACCCAGCTAGTTTTGTATGAACAGATACCGGAGTAGCTCCAGAGGATCTCCATACCTTCCAACTAGATGGTGACCACCAGGCATAACCCTGGCAACGAGTGGATTTTATTTTGCTCTCCCACTCTATTGTAAAAATAGTCTTTTGAGGCATTTAGCTGACGAGCACGTGTTAGCTCGATTGTACTTCACTTACTGTCTGCCTACGGGCTGTAGCATGATTGACAAATCCTAGGGTTGATCATGTATGACTGAAACTCTTGCTAGTCTTCAATTTTGTATGACTAGCTTCATGATCATTCAAATATGTAATGTATGGGATGCCTTACTTGTATATTTGGTGCTCTGACATCTTGTAACCACTATTACTTGCTTGAGATTGAGACAATAGGCTTGTTCATGACCATAAGAGACTGATGGCTTGTAGTTAACCCTCATGTATCTAGACAGCCGTGACCGTATAGCGAGGTGGGATGTACTTCATATACGTAGCTGGCTGTGTCCGCCCCCGCTCTCCAGTATTCTGGTTCTGGGGCATGACACTGGGTTCCCAGAATGCATGACTCGAAAAGCTGCTCTAGAGTGCTGGGCTTGGTTCAGGTTGCTGCTGGTTCACTGGAGATGCTCCACCTTGCTGATCGGTAGGACCAGGAGCAATGCCACTGAAGAAATAACATGGGGAACAATAAGGAAGGACCAAGATAGACCGAGATATTTGCATGTGATCAGGTCAAAATTTTGGAAGATTAGAAGACACGAATAGAGATCAAGGCGAGTGCTGATTGAGAGATCTATTCAGTGAAACGCTCACACATCTTGATTTACAACACCTATATGGGCTACCACTTTAACTGTGTCATACCCCAAAACCAGAATGCTGGAAAGCGAGGGACAGACACAGCCAGCTACGTACATTAAAGTGTAACCCACCTCGATATACGGTCATGGATGTCTAGATGCATAAGAGTTTAACACAAGCCAACAATCTCTTATGGTCAAGAACAAGCCTAGTGTCTCAATTCAAGCAAGCAAGTAATAGTTACAAGATGTTAGATCATTAGGCATACAAAGAAAGACATCCCAAATATTACATATTCAGATAATCATGAAGCTAGTCATACAAAATACGAAGACTGCAAGAGTTTAAGTCATATATGATCAACCCTAGGATTTGTCAATCATGTTACAGCCCTTAGGCAGACAAAAGTAAGTTTTAACACGAGCTAACACTTGCTCGACGGCTAAATGCCTCAAAAGAATAATTTACGATAGAGCGGGGAATAAAATAAAACCCACTCGTTGCCAGGGTTGCGTCTAGTGTTCTCCATCTGGCTGGAAGGCTGGAAGATCATCGGAAGCTACACTAAAATATGGCCATACAAAATCAGCTGGTTCAGAAACCAGAAGAGCAAGTGCCACAAGGGAGGCTTCACTTAAGAACTAAAACCAACATGTTAGAACACAAGACATAAATAACAACAAGAAATTTGGAGTTATAAGAGTAGGGTGATAAACGATAAGATAACTAAGAAACTTTTTCGGTAACCAAGTTACAACCCGTAAATCAAACAAGGACCGGGCTTATAACCCTTCACCTAACAAACTTAGTCTCTAACCAGTTATCGATAAAGTAAAGCATAAACAGTAATGCGCTGAAGTAACCATGTACTAGCCTTGTCTAGACAAGACTAGACTAGATTCTATTTATCAATCACGGTCAAGCAAGGAGTACGGCTTAGTACTTTAACTAACTAGGGTTATCACAAGCCTAATTACTATAAGATGCAATGAGATGTTCCAGCAGTCACAAACCTTGCAGACTTAATTCAGGTTATCCTTCCACAGGTTGAGAGAGTTATTTTAGGTGACTTGGGGGTGCAATACATGACAGTATGCTGGAAATGTGTCCTACTCGTCGATAGGCTACAAGTCCACTTGAGGTGCCCAGAAACGGGATTGCCTGTGACTAGAAAATCTCAATATGAACTACTTGATCAATATAGTTAACTTAGTCAGATTCAATATAATCCCTGACCGTGAAATCAAAAATCTATGTCTATATGATGCAAGACGAGACATGTAGCTTGTACAGATACATCATCCACGGTGTCAAGACGAGAGTTACTTAGCAAGTTGAGATAGCCGTCGCAACAAGATTTCACGATTATCATGTCATGTTAGGTTACTTATCAAGGTTACTTGTCAAGAGTGCACCACGACGGGTCACTATCAAGAGTTATCATGTAAAGCCATGTTGTCATGTCGTGTTCAGATAAGTATAATATGCCAAGAATTTACTTGGTCAAGAGTGCACCACGACGGGCCACTGAAGGAGTTATCAGAGAGTGTGCTTGCCATACTGAGATCGTGTTTAAAGCTCAGAGCACACCCGTAACACAGAAAATAACTTTAGCCCATCGTGCTCAAAGGTTAAAATTTGTACTAAGGACCATGGGGACAAACATGGATAAGGTAACACAAATTATCCTGGTCAGAAATGGCGCAAGGGCAAATGGGGTGTCATGGATAGCATGCGTCCAAGGTCAACATGCTCCAAAGAGATGCACCAAGGAATGGCATGCACTGGGGGTGGCATGCGCCCAAGACTATGAGCCTACGGCTGTGCGCCTAAGGCTATGCGCCCAGGACTAATCATATCATGAAGAGTCATGTACTGGAGAGGCATGCGTCCTAGGCTATACGCCCAAGCAGGAGGGAACAGGGTATACTTGGCCGCATATAAAGGGCTATGCGCCTAGGCATGGGAGGCTTTAGGCGCATATCAATAGCTATGCGCCCAAGCAGAAGGATGCAGGGTGCTTTGGGCGCATAAAAATGGCTATTCGCCCAAAGAACTTGTGGGCACATAACAAGCTATGCGTCCAGCACTGCTCTTCTTCTCCAATCGAGAACATGAGTTCATGGAACCCATGAACTTCCCAAGTTCATAAATCACTCAAAACAAACGAAATTCGGGTTTTCAAAGGTCTATTTTGGGTAAAATCAAATTCTCTACAACATAGAACAATCAAAACTTGAAAATAAAGAAGTTTGATAGATCAAAATTCAAGAAAACCAAGATTTGAGTAAACTTAGATCTACAAGAAATTATCCACCAAAATCAAAAATGCTAAGTACTAAAGAGTCTTAGAAACTTGTAGAAAGATAATGGACAATAAGAAATGGGTTCCTCCATGAAGCAAGTTGCACTTGCCTTTGGTGGGTGGAGAGGGTTAATGGAGGAAAAAGAGTAAATGAAGAAGTAATGAGGAGAGAAGAGAGAGAAAAGTTGATATTTATATCAACCCCTTTCTATCTTAAACCAAATATATACCAAACCAAAATAAACCAAGCCAAGCTAAACCAAGACCAAACCAAGCCAAGCCATACTAGACAAGTCAAAATAATGGTCGAAATCCGTACACGTATACTGAAATATATATAACAGAATGAGAGTGACAACCGTACACATATACTGAAAATATGTATAACGAAGAACGAGGTGACAATATACCTTCCTTTCTGTTCATTAACACACACACATAATAGTCATGCTTACTATTGCACGCATACATACCGAATTCAGATTTTCAAATAGGTACAATGTAGTCACCCATGTTGCACGAATACGATTAATGGTACAGGTACGGACACGATAGGGAAACCAGTTTCCCGTGCAACGGGTGACATTGATCAGATGTTTCTGTGCTGTTTGGTCAAAGGAGAACCAATAGTTAGTTGTTTCAATATTGCATCTTTTGTTGCAGTTTCAGAAATCTACCTTTTGAATTTTTGTTACATACTATAGAGAGAATGGTTCAATATCCTTACATACATTTACATTAATTAAGGGGCTATATGTACAACTCCTTTGGAGAAGATTTTGGTCATTATTTCCTTTAGAGTATCAACCATGGATTGTTGTCTTGCATATCCTTACTTTTCAATTGACCATACCTCTTTTGCGTTGCAGTAGGAATCATACTGTCCAGGTTTGGTTTGCTATCCCCTACCACATTTAGTGTGTCCTCAATGAGAAACTTTACATGATTGATAATTTAGCTAGCCTTCAGATTCTTTATATGATTAATACATGTTTGTGAATTATAGTTTCAATATGGCTAGCCTTGCAGTTCTTCCAAGTGATTCAAATTGTCTCGAGTTCTGTGTGTGCAGCAATAAAGTCAAACTGTATTGATAATCCTGTAATAGTGAGTTGATACTTTGTGTTCTTATTCTCACAGAAACTTGCAAAAAATGAAGGTGGATGCTTGCTACGAATAGGAGAATGTTGTGATATGGAGAGATGTGCTCTGATATGGTTTGCTACTTTTTTGTTTCATTTTGTAGTGTTGGTGGATTATGTTTTGTGGTGACAAGTGATGGTTGTTTGTGGTTTGGATGTTTAAGTGGTATAGAAACAACAGACGTGGGATGTATACTTTATGGTTGGATTATGTTGTGGTTGGACAAGTAAGAATACATGTGGTGGGATGTGTATTGGAAGTTTTGTTGTATGAATAAAACAGTTTGTTAATATAAATTTGGGTTTTATAGTAATTTGATGTGTGAAGCTTCTGGAATCTGGATTGATATAATGTGTGGTTGATCAATATTATATAATTTTTGACAAATTTTGGCATGCTTCTCTTGACGGTACTTTGGATAGCTTCTCTTGACGGTTGTCAAACGTCAACTTTAATTCATATCATGCTGCACAATATAGCCATGAATTAGTGCCTTTTATGATGGATTTTTTGTCAAAACAAATGCTCTTATTGACGGCTAAAGGTCGTCATCTAGGCCGGAGTCAAAAATTTTTTTGCCTATGTTGACGGTTTCTAAAAACTGCTATCTTGACAGTTAAAAACAGTCAAGAAAATTACTTAATATGACAGCAAAAAATCGTCAAGAAAAGCCATGCCAACAACCGTCAAAAAAGGGGGGTCTTTTCTTGACTCCAGCCTAGTTGACGGATCTGCAACCGTCAAGATACTCATTTCTTGACGAAGAAAACCGCCAAGAAAAGCCTTTATTCTTGTAGTGTGATCAATCTAGGGCCTATAAATTCAAAATAATGAAAGGATTGGGAGCCGTATAGGTTGTGATCATACCCGAGAAGACGGTTCATAAAACGAACAATCGTGCGCCAAACAATCGCGGCACGAAGTTGGGGTCGATGGGCTTCCAATACTGTTGCTGTGTTGTGGCTGTTCTGTCCGCACGTGCGGCTGCTGTTTGCATTGTTGTCGACGGCTCTCGGCGACCCAGAGTAGCGGATGATGGTCGGAGGATGGTCGCCTGAGGCCAGGGTTGGAGGCCCTCATTAGAGGTGGAGGTGGAACAAGATTATGGTTTTGGTTTCCGTTCTCTCACTCTCGATATATATATGACGGGGGGTCGGTTGTGTACATTTCTAGGGATCGGGTTAGTTCAGGGCTCTGCTAGCTTTGGGGTTTAGCTGGGCTAGTTCACTTCTCGCTTTTCCTTTGTTTTCTTTTCTCCTTTGTTTGTTTGTTTTCTCTTTGCTTTATTTTCTTTGTGTGTGTGTGTATATATATATATTTTTTTTTTGTGTGTATTTATATATATATATTTTATATATATATATATATATATATATATATATATATATATATATATATATATATATATATATATATATATTTTGTGTGTGTTATATATAATATATATATATTATATATTATATATATATATATATATATATATATATATATATATATATATAAATAAATATAATATTATATATAATATATTAAAAAAAAAAAATATATATATATATAATATATTATATATATATATATATAATCTATATTATATATATATATATATTATATATATATTATATATATAATATTATATATATTTATATATATATATATATATATATATATATTAATATATTATTATTTATATATATAATATATTTTTTTTTTATATATATTTATATTTTATATATAATATAGATATATATATATATTATATATATAGATATATATATATAATATATATATATATATATATATATATATATATATATAGATATATATATATATATATATATATAGATATACAAACATTTTATACTGTAGGGTTTTCAATAAAATATTATACTATCTAATATTATCGACTAAAAGTAGAGAATAACCCAATAAATATATTTATATTTATTTCTTTATAACTATAATAACATTAATATAACAATAATAAGGATAACAAAATAGGGTAACCAATATAGGTGTACATACAAATATAGGTATAGTCTAAAATCTCCAAATGTACAAGAATAACTAAGGAAGTATTTATCCTAATTTTTTCCAATGTAGACATAAATTAAAATTGAAATAATGCATATTTTATATTTAATATTCAATTCATAGAAATTACTCACTAGACTATAAATTGAACTACCAATATATATACATATCTATATATCTACATGGACGTCTTTTAGAAGTACCACATGACTACGTGGGCTCGGGTTTGGTTCGGGTCCAGTCCGGATTAGTTTAGTACAACTGGATTTCCTAAAAGTCAATAATCTAATTAATAAATAATTAAATCGTCTATAGGGGTTAAATAGCAACTGGGCCTAGTTTTCCTAGTTAGGACACACATGTGGCTAGACCTTCCCTACCCTGGCTAATACACTAGTCAATGTATGCCACTGCACTATCCGTACCTTGATTTCTAGTCATCTTGCACTCTAAAACTTAACCATGATTAAGGCCTTCTATCGTAATAACTATTTAATTAAATATTTATAAAATTCCAAAATTTACCATTTAATTCAAATAAATAATTAAAAAATACTTTCAAAATTTTGGGAAGAGGGATTACAAGGTGGAATTGACTGAAAAAGATTAAGAAAACACATAACGTGAAGAAGGTGAATGGGGCTAGCCCCAACTGGTGCTACTTTACATTTTTTTTCTCTCTCATTTACTACTTTGATGATTCCGTAATCTAACATACACATTTATACTCCAATATGTGAAGGAGACTTTGAGGAAGAAGGAAAGAAGAAGGAAAAGAAGAAAAAGATGAAGAAGAAGGAAAAGAAAAAAGATTACTTTGATTTCAGATCAATTTCAGTAATCTTTTGATTTTTTTATTCTGGAATGTAATATTTGAAATGTTATATGGTTGGGAAAGACTGTTGGACTTGGGAGTAATATGGTTGGGAAAGACGGTTGGACTTGAAAATATTTTTTTTTTTGCTTTCTGTACAAATTCAAAATGTTAGCATAATGAAGATGCCAAAAATATGCTTTCTGTATGTCGGTGACATCAAGAATATTTCGAGGGAATCTTAACGCCTGATTATGTACCTGTGTTTTGATTTATGTAAAGATTCAGTACGTCGATGACATCAAGAATATTTTGATGGAATCTTAACGCCTGTTTTATTTTTAGTACTTGTCTCAAAAATACGCATTTGTTCCACAGGTTTGAGAGCCCTATCTAGTTTTCTAAATGACGTCACATGAAATAAACCTGAAAGGATGGCACTTTGTCTCTGATCGAAATTTTTTTATATGCTAGACTTATTATGATGCTCATAGAACGGAAGGGTCCATGGTGAGTAGAAATCAACTACTTTTTCAGTTCAAAACTTTTCAATTCTGAAAGTTCTTGCTAAACCTGATTCTTGTTTTGATAGTTTAGAACTTCTACCAATGTATTGTTTCATTGAAATTCAAATTTTCTAGCTCTATGCAAACGAATGTTAGCAATTACTAAACTTTAAGGCAAATATAACCACGGGCTGCTAGGTCATAGACAATAGTATGAGAGGCAGTATGAAACTTATGTGGATGAATTATCTGTTTTAGTATTATTGACCAAATAGGGGTTGATGATGGAGTTGGTCTGGTCATGATTAGATTGAAGATTGTAAAGTTTTATAACGTCAATATGGATAGAATATGTCCGTCACAACTATAGTCTCAACCGGGTCCAACCCAGTTCATAAGACGGTTTATTGCAAATTAGAAGACCTCTTTATTTGTCAGACATATTCTGAAAAGAAATTAGTACATAGGATTGAAACATATTCAGTAAGAATCGCGAGAGAACAAAGATTATCGCATCCACTATGGGAGTCTTGGTTGTAAGTGAAAAATTAATCGTATAACACTTTGTGCACCATTTCCATAAATTTATAAAATCATCATTATTCTTCAATTACACCACGACCACTTAAGATAATATAGGTGACTACGATGTAGCCATCTGCAACTATACAAATCTGTGACTACGATATAGCCAAATCATATAAAAGTGTGAAGGAATCAAACACACAAAAAAAAAAAAACTTGGCAAATAATCAGGCATCAACCACCAAGCCGCCAAGTAAAACTAAAAAATAGATACTAAAAATCCAAGCATCGAACATGAAATCTCCGAGAAAACTATGAACAAACATAATCTAAATCAAGTATAAACTTTGACATCACCCAAACTATGAACAACAAATAATTAGGTACAAAAGTGGAACCACGCGATAAATCAAAGAAATCGCCAAAAATCAAGCATTAACTAAAATCTAAGCCAATAATCAACCATCGAAACTGGAACCGCCGAGAGATCAAAGAAATCAACAAATAAAATCAAACAGTAACAAATACAAGCAAATAGACAAGTATCAAAACTAGAGCTACCGAGAAATCAAAGGGCAAAAAATCATCGAGACAGCTAATAAAAGAGCATCGGCCACGAAATCGCCGAGACAGCTAAGAAAGCCTACATTTTAAGTAAAGAATAACCAAATTTAACGCAATTTGGGGGATATAATCATATTCTCCAGCAAAATGCTTATCAAAGATATTATTTCTACCAAATTATCCTAAATTAAGAAGAAGAATTAAATAAAGGCTTTAATCAAATAGTAGAAAAAACTCAATAAGTAACAAAAATCCAAGTAAATAATCAAGCAACGTAGCCACTAGTACTAATATTTTGTTATCACCGGCGCTGTCGTCGTGTGCCACTAGTAATATTGTTTCTGTTGTCGCTAGTCGTCATAAGCTCACAATTTGGAATACTATATTTTCAACCGTCACGGCTAACCTTCTCATGTATTCCACCAGTACTACTATTTCCACTGTCGTCTCCGAAGAAAGTGGTATGCATTACTCATTTTATTGGCCCACTGCTTTTTTCATATCCATTTCTCTTTGATTTATCACCGGTGGCAGCTGCTCTGTTGTTGTAGTGATGGTGGCATGACCGATGTAGGGTTTGTAATTGGGCTCGAATTCAGATGGTTAGTTCTGCTACCACCATCGCTACTGGAAAGCATGTTGCGGTAGAGCACATCGAGCTGGTAGAAGTAGGGGCAGTTCTTGGCGTCCTTCGGCTATTTTTTGTTGCTCTCCTTCACCTTCTTGAAGTACCGTGAGTCGAGCTTGCTCCTCCCCCCTTATAATGGCGTCTACCTCCAACTTCGGCCATCACGACGAAGAAGTTGTGTCCAGGCTCACGCTCATCGAACCTCCATCCTCGCATGTGCCCGACGAAAAGGGTACCAGTTCGAATGGAGTCGGACAGAGGTGGGAGAGAGGAGGAGGAGGTGGAGGCAGATAGAAAGGAAGAAGAGGCAGAAAAGGAAAATGGTACCAGTTTGGATGAAGTCGGAGAGATGTGGAGGAGAAGGAGGAGGAGGCCGAGGCGGACGGAAAGGGGGAAGAGCGGAAGGGGGCTTCCACCGTTCAAAAGAATAAGAAGAGAGGGTTTTGTGTATAGGCTACTACAAATAAAAAGTTAGTGTTAAATACAACTTAATGTAAGGTGGGCAATAAAAATATTGAATGTTCAATGACAACCAAATTACGGTAATCTAGGAGGGTTTTTTTTAAAATTTACCAGGTTAATATGACCTGCTATATCAAGTTAACTTCCAAGTCAAGGAGACAACTTTCACATTTTTCAATGCACTTGTTTTGTCATGTATCAATACATGAATGTGTTGAAGAATTTTATATATAATATATATATAATATATATATATATATATATATATATATATATATATCTTGTTGCACTTTTTGTCTTTGAGAAAAAAAACCAAGTCCAGTTAATTATCCTATTCCTTTGGTAACTCAACGTTGCAGAATGGGCTTTCTTATTGTCCGGCTATTATGGCCTCTAATAGGCCTTTTTATTAGCATAGAGGGTGGGGTTCTATTGTTATAAAAGGCAAAACTTTCTATTTAAAGATACAACTCCAATCTCATACTCTTATATTATTTTGGTAGTTCATTCCAAAGTTCCTTACGTTCATTTCCTTCATGTTCTGGACAACGCTAAGTTCGGGTCACTCTTTCAGAGTTGTGTGCAATGAGAAGATACTGTTAGAGCGAAAGTTTTACCACTAGGAGCATTCGGAACAAGTCTGCACATAGACCAGTAACAACTTAGGACAGTACTTCGTGGTGACTTTTCTGGAGGCCGGTGACATTAACTTTAATTTTATTTACATATTACAACAAGAATAAGAAAATATTTCTAACAATCTAAGATTGATTATTTGCTTAATGTTAACCATATATATATATATATATATATATATATATATATATATATATATAATATATATATATATCTATATATATTTTATATATATATATATATATATATATATATATATATATATATATATATATATTGCTTACAATTATATCAAATATTTGTTTAATGTTACTAATAAATTTGTAACAAAATTGTCTTTACTCTTAACAATTATTTTCTTATTTGTTTGCTGTTAACAAATATTTATAAAAATATTTGCTTATTACTAAGAAATATTTGTTTACTGTTAACAAATATTGTTCAAAAATATTCGCCTACTGTTATTGTTAAGAAATAGTGTTTAAACAATTATTTGCTACTTTTAGACAAAATATTATTTGTAAAACACATTATTTATTCACCGATTTATTATTTGTAGACAAAATATTTATTTATAGACATATGTACTTTGCCTACTGTTATAAATTTTGTTGCAAACTTGCTTGTCAATATTCCTTCAATAATTGCTTGACAAATTTTCTATATATACTTGTTCTCATATAAGTTTCTTATTTAACAAACATTAGTCACATATTGTTAAAAAATTATTTACTACTTTTCCATATTAGTAACGATTATAAATTATGACTTTGAATTAGCAATTTTCATAAACAATATTGAATTAGTACATTGTGATATTACCAATTTTGGTTTAATCAATATTTTAATTTAGCCAAAAGAAAAAAATTATTTATCTTGCAAATCTCTTTAATCATAATGTTTAAAAAGTAGATATTGTTTGGGTACAAGCCGAAAGGGTCATTCTGTCAACCGGACATAAATAGTTCTAAGCGACACGGTATTTAGTCATCCCCTTGTGGACCTCCGCTAGCTGGGAACCAGCCCCTACAGCTAATCCAAGCTGATCAAAACTTGAAAACTAATGTTTCAAAGGTTGATTATCAGATCATTTAAACTATTATTCCTGAACAATAGTCATTTTTATTGAGTAAATATAAATTTTTACAGACTTACAGAAATCTTGACTAGCAAAGAAGAGACATTCACTACTAAACCCACTAAGTTCAATGGCTCTTACTTCAAGAGGTGGAAAAGTCAGATGAAGTTTTGGCACCATCTTAGGACTTATCTCTGCTATTGATGGTTCAACACCCATCACAAATGATTCGGATGACACTGAGTCTAACATAGGGGTATCCAAGTCCTCCTCTTCCACCAAACCCAATACCCCTAACGAAATAGACTACCACAGTTTCCATGGAATCTTAAGCGCTTTGTCTGAGTCTCTTTATAAATCCTTTTTAATACAAAAACGTTAAAGAACTATGGAATTCATGGGAAGACGAATATGGTTGTGTGATGCTGAAATTGAAAGATTCAACCCAACATTCAACAGATATGTCATGATAGATATAAACCTATGAATGACCAAATCCATGAATTCCATGAATACCTAAGGCGTATTCAAGTGAAAGCTACATTCTTCTCTAATAAGCATAAAATAGCCTGCTTGATAGACAAACTCCCTCCTTATTGGTCTGATACTGCCAAAGAACTTACCCATTTACGAGAAGATCTTACATATTCTCAAGTCCTAAAGAGAATTAGAACAGAAGAACAAATTAGGTTAAAATTCAAGCCTAAGACCGATTCTAAACCTAAGGTAAACCTTGTAGAAGCCCATGGCAAACCAAAACCTAATCACATCTTAAACCCAAAAAAACTCCTTAAAAAAGAAGCAAAGTTTTCAGCCGCATAACCAAAACCCTCATCACAAGTAATCTCATAAACCTAGAGACTCTGGTCAGATTCATGATCAGAAGAGATTTTTTTTGTGTGTGGTTAAACAAACCATATAGATATCAACTGCTTCCATAGGAAGAAAGAAACTTTCAAGACCTCCTTCAAAGGGAAAGGCTCAAACAAGCTAGCGGCTAACATGACTCTGAATGGGTCTTCTAGCTATTTCAGGTCTATAAGCTATCAACTTGTAGTAAATAGTTCTTATTCTATTGATTGGTGGTTGGATTCTGGAGCTAATGTTCATATTTTATTTGATCACTCATGTTTTTCAAACTATCAAAAATCAGGTGGAGGAGGTGTGACCCTAGGTGATTGCTTAACGACGCAGATTGTAGGAAGAGAAAGAATAGATCTGAAGATGACATCGAAAAAATTCTACTTCTCTATGATGTTCTTCATGTGCGACGGTTAAGAGAATCTAGTTAGTGGGTCTCTGGTTGTAGCCTCAGGGTACAAGATTGTAATGGAGACTAATAAAGTAATATTTCCAAAATGAGTTATTATAGGAAAATGATTTGTAAATGATGGTCTTTTTAATTTGAGTACTATGAATAAAATATCAAATCCTTCTTTCTTGTATCTAATATAGAATCCTCCAATGTTTGGCATGACAAACTAGGTCATATAAATTTAGGATCACGCAAAAGGATGGTAAATTTAGATCTTATTCCTAAAACTCCAATAGATGATAAACACAAACGTGATGTTTGTGTTCAAGCCAAAATTACTAGACTACCATTCAGATCTGTCCAAGGAGATTTCGACTTCTAGAACTTATTTATAGTGACGTATGTGATTTTAATAAGGTTTTTATCCGAGGTGGTAGAAAATACTTTATCACTTTTATAGATGATCATTCAAAGCATTGTTATACCTATCTTTTTAAAACTAAAGATGAAGTATATACAGATTCAAGGTCTATAAATCTGAAGTTGATAACCAGTTAGATAAAGAATTAAGATTCTTAGATCAAATCGTGGTACATATACCTCAAATGAAATGACTAACTTATGAAGAATATGGGATTATTTATGAGGTTACTGCTCATATCACCAGAGTCCAACGGAGTTGCTGAAAGAAAGAATAGACATGGTAAATGCAATGCTTTTCAGCTCATAATCTGTAGAAAGAAGCCTTATTGTCGGTCTGTATATCCTTAATATGATACCCAGTAAGTCTAAGGATAAGACCATAGAGTTATGGAAAGGCCGAACGCCTAGGATGAATTACCTTAAAGTTTGGGGATGTCTAGCTAAGGTAGAAATTTCTGAACCCCAAAAGAGAAAGATGGACCTAAGACTGTAGATGTTGTATTCGTAGGATTTGCCCTAGATAGCAATACCAATAGATTTTTTGTAACTCATTCTGAAGTAAATAAAATCTCTAATAATAACATATAGAAGCTAGAGATGCAGTTACTTTTATAATATATTTCTTTAACATCATCTTCCTCCAAGCCGCTTCTTACTCATCTATAGTTTATGTTCAAATATCAGTTCACACCTGAACAAGCTATAAACCTAGAAGGAGGTAAAAGAGAAGGATTGAATTTCTTAGAAAAAGATTCTTCACATTTTTAATAGAGGGCGATCCCTCTACTATGAAGAAGCAATAACTTCTCCTGATGCTCCTTTTGGAAAGAAGCCATAAAAATGAGTGCAACTCCATTATGGAAATCACTTGGTTTTTAGTAGACATACATTTAGGTAATAACCCATGGTTGTAAGGTGGATCTTCAAAAAGAAACTAGAGCCGATAGTACCATAGAGAAATACAAGGCTAGTTAATAGCAAAGGTTTATCCCAAAAGAAAGAAGATATTTTTGATATCTATTCTCCTATAGCTAGAATCACTTCTATAAAACCTTCTAGCTTTAGCTTCCGTTCATGACATGCTAATCCATCAAATTAAGGTAAAGATATTTCTAAATTAGATTTAGAAGAAGAAATATTATGGATCAATGAGATTTTATTGCTAAATGTCAAGAAAAAAAGGTTTGCATTAGTTAAATCACTTTTGGCCTAAAGAGAAGCTTCCAACAAATTTGACAAAGTCATTTTAGAATTTTGTGTGCAAATGAATATGGAAATGCTTGTATTCTAAAAATATAAATGGAAGTTGTGCTATCTTATGCTTGTATGTTGATGATATCCTTATTCTAGGATCTTCACTTGAATTGATAAATAACACTAATAATTATTTATCTAACTAGTTTGATATGAAAGATCTAGGCGAAGCCAACTTGATCCTAGGAATGCAAGTATCCAAATGCAAAGAGGGTTAAACCCTATCCTTAGTACACTCCATTGAAAAAATGCTAATAAATTTGATTATTTTGACAAGAAAATGTTCTACGACAGTAGTATCATCAAGAAGAATAAAGGTTTTCCTGTAGAACAAATAGATATTTACAGATGATAGGTTCTCTTGTGTATATAACAAATAGAACCAGACATGACATTGCTTTTTCTGTTGGAAGACAGAGTAGATATTCTTAGCCCAAACCTGTTAGATTGGTCAGCATTAGAAAGCGTATTTAGATATCTTAAGGGTACTCTACATTATAAAGTGCATTATACTACACACCCAGTGTCACGTCCCGTTCCATATTTGAAACGGTGACGCCATAACACATCTCAGGCTACGCGCCGAACCGCGATTGTCGCCTGTCACTATCAGCAAAATGGAAAATACAAGGAGTTTACATGGCATTATATATTGTAGCTATTATACAGGGAACTTTTCCAACAATACTTTTACAGTTTATTACAAAAGTAAATTTGCAAGATAACTACGATAGTGCTGGTCATAACTGTAGGTAATCCAGACAATTTACTCCTCGTTGTAGTGCGGCGATGCTTCAGCGGAGGCGTCTTCTTCTTCTCACCTAGTGAACAAATACTAGGTCGTTTAGAAAACGACAAGCAAGTCCTCGGCCAAGAACGATGAAAGTTAAACAAAATAAAGAAATATGTAGTTTTTCTTTTGAGAAAAGACAGGGATATACCAACTTGTACTACTATATATATATATTTTTTTTTTGCTCTAGTAAATCAAGAATGTAAACATCGCCCTACTCCATGAATAGTAAGATTATCGAGCCCTTGAGCGTTTGTAGGATTTGCTTCCCTTGAGCAAACAGGAAAGCTACCTACCTATAATAGACAGAGTTGTTTCTGGAGTAAGATTGGAATTTAATGCAATACAATTTTGAGAACAATACTCTGAATAATCCTCTAAATATTTCCCGTGAACAATCCCGTTAACCTGGGATCAGGTGTGAATTCCGAGCCTCCCTTGGGCTAAAATCATCTATTTGATGTTACTGTCAAATAGATGCATTGATTTCCGAGATTTTCGAGCCTCCCTTGGGCTAGTACACTCTAGTTGAAAATAGATGTACTGATTTACGAGATTTCCGAAATACCGATCAGCTTTTGTTATTTATGTTACGGGATATCTAGGGATATTCAGTTGTTCTCCCCTCCCAAATGCTTCCTAGATAAAAATTTCTAAAAATTTCCGAAAGTCAAAATTTGTTATCTTCTAAATTTTCCAAAAATTTTGGCAGAGTCTCCTTTGTATTTAGGAGCCCCGAAAATTTACAAGAAAATATATATGAAAAAAGTAAATTCTGGGTTCGCCGACCCCTTCGGTGGAGCAACTCTCAACACCGGAACCACGCAAGTAAATAAATGGGCTCGCCGACCCCTTCGGTGGAGCAAACCTCAACACCGGACCACGCAGTTATAAAAAGAACAAAAAGAACTTGAGACTCTTACCTGAGCAAGCAATGTATACCTTTCCTTTAGCAATTGATCGGGTTGCGGCTTGCGAATTGTTTTGCAGTTTATCAGAATAGAGCAATACTTTAATGTTTACCCAAATTATACTAGTTAATATGCGAAGGCTTTATATATAATATATATATATATATATATATATATATATATCATGTAGATAGTATGAAAAAATCAAATCAAAACAAAACTCTTCCATATCAATATTTTAATCGTGCATGAAGCAGGAAAATGTAGAAATGATACTTATTTCTAATATGAACACACAAAATTGAGTACTTATTAGTAAGTAAAAAAATAAAATACAGGGTCCTTGTACTTTTTACCTTTCCGGCGTGCGGTCCAGTTGTTCAGTTCTTATGTGTATGTCAGACTTACCATTGGAGAGTCCCATATGTCCATATGTGTTCATTTGTTCATGGAAATTTCAAGTCCAGATAGTTCATATCCACAATCGGTTCCTTTATTTGTGTCCAATGAATATAAACTTATCCGTGTTACGTCACTATAATAATTCCAGTGTCTAAGTATAACAAATTTTAATTCCTTTATCTATGTTTATCACAATTGAAATTTTATTAGAAATCAGAAATTTCAAAAAAAATTTGAGATCTTAAATTGGTCAAATAACACCAAAATTTCAGAATTGAAGCTAAACAACAATTAGAGGAAATTATCTTAACTTATAATCCATGTTATGTTCTTAAAAAAAAATTGGCATCTAATATGAAAACTTCAGATTTATAATTAATCCTATACATGTCCAATTTAATCTAAAGAATCGAAATTGGAGTATTCCTAAAAAAAGGAAGAGGGAAAGAGGATTTGCTTCCTAGTATTACCAAAATCTTCTCAAAAATTTTGTATGATCTAACTTATAATTTCAGAATTTAATATGAATTCATAATTATTCAAAAATTAACATAGATGAAAATTAAGAGAAGAAGGAGGAATAAGAGGACTTGCCTTGGGTTTGAGATGACCTAGCTCTCTCCACAATTCCTAATTTAAACCCAATAACAATAACAACCCTTGTTAGCAACTCTAACCCTAGGTTTGAATTGGAGGATAAAGATTGGGGAAGAAGATAAAAATTTACCTAGGGTTCTTTCTTGAAATTGGAAGTGGAAGAGGAAGAGGATGAAGAGGATGGAGTGGAGGTGGCCGGGGAGGGGGGCGGCGGCTCCTGGTGGCAGGCGGGCGGCAGGCGGGCGGCGGCGGCAGCAAGCGGGCGGCGGTCGGCAGCAGGCGGTTGGGGGGGTCGGGTGTGTGTGTTTGTGTTGTTGTTTTTTTTTTTTGTGTAAAGTGTGTTGTTGTGTGGTGTATTTATATAGGGAGAAAAGAGGGTGAGGTGTCCCCCTTCCACATAAATTCATGGGACACATGGGGGACACTTGGCCCTTTAGGATTATGTTGTAGGGACACTTGGCCATAGCTAGGGCATGGGTTTTAGTCATACCATGGAAATAATTAATAATAATAATAAATAAATATAATAATAATAATAATAATAATAATAAAAAAGCTAAGAGTATGACAAGTCTATTCCCCTTAGAAAAATTGTCCTCGGAATTTGAAATAACTAGAGTAGCGGTATGATTACTGACCTGACTTAGGGAATAGATACGGATATTGTTTTCGCATATCTTCTTCCTTCTCCCAAGTTGAATCTCCAGGCGAATCCTTGCTCCATGCGACTCGTACTAATGGAATGATCCGATTGCGGAGTACCTTCTCTCTTCGATCCAAGATCCCAACGGGTTTCTGCTCTATCCGTAGTGTAGGCCCAACGGTGATTTCTGAATGGTCGAGTATATGGCTCGGATCGACACATATCTTCGTAACTGGGAAACATGGAATACATTATGAACTCCCTCTAGTTTGGTGGTAAAGCAAGCCGATATGATACATCCTTCCTTTCTCCAATATGTCGAAGGGTCCAATGTATCTCGGACTCAGTTTTCCTCTGGTCCCGAATCTGATGGTTCCTTTAGTTGGTGAAATCTTCAGAAACACATGCTCTCCAGGTTGAAACTCCAGTATTCTTCGATGCTTATCAGCCCACATCTTCTGTCTATCCTGGGCTGCTTGCAGGTGACTTCTTATTGTCTTGACTATGTCCACAGTTTGTGTTACTAGTTCTGGCCCTAACAATTGTCTTTCTCCTACGTCGGTCCAACATACCGGCGATCTGCACTTTCTACCATATAGTGCTTCAAAAGGAGCCATTTTGATACTATCGTGATAACTGTTGTTATATGAAAATTCACCAGATGTAGATGATCATCCCATGCTCCCCAAAATCTAAAGTACAAGCTCTCACATGTCTTCTAGTGTCTGAATGGTTCTTTCAACTGGCCGTTGTTTGGGGTGGTAGGCGGAGCTAAATTTTAATTGAGTGCCAAGATTTTCTTGCAAGCTTTTCAGAAGTGTGAAGTGAATCGGGTATCTCTATGATACTATACTCACTGGTACTCCATGCTGACTGACAATCTGTTTCATGTACATTTCTGCCAGTACCTCTGTTGACTGTCCAACTCGAAAGGGAAAAAACGAGCGGACTTCGTAAGTCTATCTACAATGACCCAAATAGCATTATTACCCTTTGGGTCCTAGGCAGTCCTGTCACAAAATCCATTGTGAGATGCTCCCACTTCCATTCGGGTATGGGCAACGGCTGAAGAAGTCTGCTGCCTTTGATGCTCTGCTTTCACTTGTTGACAGACGAGACATCTGGATACGAATCTGGCGACTTCTTTTCATCCGTGCCACCAAAACGTTTGTTTCAAATCTTTATACATTTTAGTGCTGCCCGGATGAATAGAATATTGTGACTTGGGCTTCTGTCATGACCTCGTTCTTAAATCTCCACTGGGCACACATAATCGATTTCGAATCTTAACGATCCGTCCGGATGCTTCCTTATCCCGGTCTGGAGCCCTGCTTCTGTTTGTTTCCAAATTTTTGAAGTTTTGAATCACTTTGTTGGGCTTCCTTAATTCTATCTATTAAGGAGGATTGCACTTGTAAGTTTTGCCATATCCCTTCGGTTATCGGGCATATTACTTCAATTCCATTTTCTCAAATCTCAAGGATTTCCTTGGGTGTATTCAAAAGAAAGCTTCGGGCTTCTACTTAACGCAGCCACCTTATTAGCCTTGCCTGGGTGATATGTTACTCCATATCAAAGTCTTTCAGTAACTCCAACCATCTTCTTTGTCTCATATTGATCTCTTTTGCGTGAAGACATACTTTAAGCTCTTGTGGTCTGTGTATATTTTGATTCTTTCTCCGTATAAATAGTGTCTCCATAACTTGAGCGCGAATACTACCGCTGCAAGTTCGAGATCATGAGTTGGATAATTCCTTTCATGTGTCTTTAATTGTCGGGACGCATATGCTATGACTCTTCCGTGCTGCATCAGTACACATCCTAGACCCTTTCCTGATGCATCATATATCTCATATCCACCCGAACCAGATGGTAATGCCAGTATTGGGGCTGAAATTAATCTTTCTTTAATTCGTCAAATGCTGCTTGACATTTCTGTCCAGTTAAACTTTTCTTCCTTTCGGGTAAGACGGGTTAAAGGTTCTGCAATTCTTGAAAATTCTCTACGAATCTTCGGTAATAACCAGCCAGTCCTAAGAAACTTCTATTTCTGCTACGGACTTAGGTGTCGGCCAAGACTTAACTGCTTCCACTTTCTTTGGATCTACCGATACCTTCTCCGCTGACAATATGCCCTAGAAATGGTATTTGGTCCAACCAAAATTACATTTACTAAGCTTGGCATATAATTGTTCCTCCCGCAGAGTTTGCAGCACTATCCTCAAGTGTTTTTCATGCTCCTCTTCACTTTTGGAGTATATAAGAATGTCATCAATGAATACAATCAAAATTTATCCAGATATTGATAAAATACTCGGTTCATCAGGTCCATAAATATAGCTGGTGCATTTGTCAACCCGAATGGCATAACTAAGAATTCGTAATGCCCATACCGAGTTCTAAATGCAGTCTTTGGAATATCTTCCTTCTTTACCTTCACTTGATGATATCCGGACCTCAAATCAATTTTTGAAAATACCCTTGCCTCTCCTAACTGATCAAACAGTTGATCGATTCTAGGTAAGGGATATTTATTCTTGATGGTAACCTCATTTAAGGCCCTATAATCGATCACTAGGCGTAGGGTACCATCCTTTTTTTCACAAATAACACTGGTGCACCCCATGGCGAAGCGCTAGGTTGAATAAATCCCTTGGATAATTCCTTTATCTGTTTATTTAACTCAGCTAGCTCCTCCTTGTTCATTGGGTATATCTTTTTGGCTATGGGTAGCTCCAGGTATTAAATCTATAGAGAATTCTACAGCTCTATCTGGGGGTAGCCCTGGCAATTCTTCTGGGAATACGTCCTTAAATTCTTCTACTACCCTGGAAATGATTGCTCTGCCACTCCTTGCAGCAGTACTGGTAACTCAAATTTCTCTAGTTCTTCTGCATTGAATTCATTCTGGTCTCTTACAAATTCATAAAATTCTCCGTCAGGAAGTTGAAAGGAAACTTTCCCCTGACCGCAATCTATATTGGCTAATGTTGCAGTTAGCCAATCCATACCCAATATTATATCATAGTTGCTTGTTGGAAAAACGAGCAACCGGGTACGAAAAGCTCCTCCACCCAATTTTATGGGACATCTACTACATACCCGACTGACTTCTACTACTCCATTACCGGTGAGGACTTTCAGTGATTTAGGCAGAGGTTGTGACTCTATTCACGTTGTGATATAAAAGAAGATGCTATAAATGAATGGGTAGCCCCGAAATCAAATAATACTGATGCTGGATACAAAAATTAAAATAGTACCTGAAATTACTTCTCCAGGGATATTTGCATCTTCAGCTCCCATTATAAATGCTTGTCCTTGCCTATTTCTCTTCTTGTTATTATTTTGGCTGAGCCGCCCGTTGTGCTTGTTGAAACTGATATGCCTGAGGTGCATAGGGCGGCCTGTGCTGATTTCCATAAGCCATACCTGCTTGTGGTATTGGTGCCTGCATCATAGGTCGAGGTTGGTTTCCTTGAACTGGAGGTCGTATCCTTGATTGAAGCTTTGTGTGGTTGCTCCAGTTACGGGCAACTGAGGGCATTGATTGGTTGGATGATTTCCTGCTCCACATTTCAACAAACCCCAATTTTTCTATATACATTTATTTTGTGTCCTGGTTTGTGGCAATAATTGCAAATAATGGACCTATCCGAGTTACCATTTTGAGGACGCTTAGGCGGTCCTTGCCAATGATTCTTGTGGGACGGTGCTCCTTCCTCAAAAGTTCTCTTAGGTTGTGAAGACCGAAAGGTTGCTCCTCCTTTAGTATTCTCTCCTGGTCTCGAGCAGCTTCTGTTGCTTAGAAAAGGTTTGGCACCGATAAGATGCGACCCTACTTTTCAGTTGGGTCCCAAGTCCTTCTACGAACCTGGATATTTTCGTTTCTTCATCCGCTATCATGTTAGGGGCAAATCGACTAAGCCTGGAAAATTCCGCAGCGTACTCATCGACTGTGCGTCTCCCTTGTTTCAGATAGTTAAATTGTCGTTCTAATTCTATCCGTGCTGACTTAGGATAGAATCTTTCTTCAAATTTCTTTTTAAATTCAGCCCATGACATATCCTTGTCAGAATCTTCTGGATACTGGAGCTCCACCAGTATCCAGCAATGTCCTCCAGCTGGATGGATTGCTGGTACCATATCCTCGGGTTTAACTTTTGCAGCCTTCATCAAACCTTCAATGGTTCTCAGCCATTGACCTGCTTCCATCATTTTCAGTTCCTTTAAACTTGGGCGGCCTAAGATCCCTGAACTCTTTTAGGGTTTTATCCTTGGTGTTGTTAGAATTCTGTATTTGTTCCAATATTGTGGTACTTGTTGCATGGGCAGCATTGGCCTTCTGACTATTAGATTCCAATAGTTGCTGGAACAAACGGAACATGTCAGCACGGTTGGCTCAGTTGATGCTTGAGGTGGTAGATTGTTTGGTTGATCATGGTTGTCCATATCCTGAAATTAAAAGACACAATCCTTAGGGAATATTGACTCACAATGTTCATTCATAACAAGGTGTACAGCAAAACCATATATTTCACTATAATGAGAGTAATACAAAATGTTGTTTCTACTCCCAATTTTATATTTGTTTACATTCTTCTAACCTGTTCATGTCACTCAACTTCCCCAAAATGTGACATAGTAATCTATTCTATCCTTACCTATCCCTACTCATATACATATCTGCTGATTCCCAAAATACCATACAGCAGACAAAAAGAGAAGAACTCCTTCTTCACTATATATACAGGGTTAGGTTTGTCTTATGCTATAGCTTCGATGAGGATCCTTTCCTCAGTGAGGATGTCGACCTCTGGATGGAGTCTTTCAAAGTCGTCTAGTGTACCCTCATAGCCATGTAGTCCAATGTAAATGCGGTTTGGATCTCGGACATGCAGGCAGTAGGTTGTATTTTCATAATATACTTCAGCTCCGTTTGATGTCCCTGATAATGGGACGCATGATTACATAAAACACTTGGTAGACATGAACGTCGTACTAATCGGGTGCGTTCCACATTATTCTTGCATAGCGTTGGTATAAGTAGAGTGTAATCACTTCCATCCCATTCCAAACTCGGCATAAACAGGTCCATACCTACATTCATAATGTCCTTAAGTAAAAAGTACTTGCAAGGAATATAAGAATATAGGAAAAGCATATATTTATCGGCAGTACTATATGCCCCTACTACATACATTATACATTACATTCTTACTACATACGTTCATACTTTACCTATATATTGGGGATCTAATGCTTATGTTACATCCTTACTACATACATTACACAACCTTTTCATAACTAGGGATCTAATACTTATTTACACATCTATTTACACATCATCTACATTCTGGGGTCTAAATCACATTCGCCTTATGTTAAGGATTTTTGCCTCTGGGTACGTCTGCTTCCATTCTTCCAAAGTACCGTTGTGTTCGTTTTCTGGACCTTCAGAGGTTCTGCCTTGATCAGGAAATAGTAATGCACCGTATTATAATATACTTTTCTTTCATCCACTATATCTGTCACCACGGATATTTCAGCTCGTAGTGTATCCCATAGGCCTCTATCATCCCTTTTGGTGCTACTCGCCACATCTTTTTCACAAATGCATAATATTCGTCCATGCTGTGGCTGTCATTACTTAGTCTTGCAAAAGGTGCGAATCGGGGCATGATCTACACCAAGAATTTCTTGAGTCATTATCCCTTTACTAATAATTGGTTAGAAAGGTAATCATCTACTAACTATTGATACTTCCTTCTCAGGGATTCCTAAGGTGTAATTGGACTTGAGGTGCTCCTTATAATTCTAAAATCTACGTCTTAACCGATCCTATTTTATCCTAGATTTTCCATTCTTGCTGACCTGCATGGGACACCACTTAAAAGATGTGTCACGTCCCGCTTCCCATATTTGAAACGGTGACGCCAAACACATCTCCAGGCTACGCGCCGAACCGCGATTGTCGCCTGTCACACTCAGCAGAATGAAAAATACAAGGAGTTTATATGGCATTATACATATTGTAGCTATTATACAGGAAACTTTTCCAACAATACTTTTACAGTTTATTACAAAAGTAAATTTGCAAGATAACTACGATAGTGCTGGTCATAACTGTAGGTATCCAGACAATTTACTCCTCGTTGTAGTACGACGATGCTTCAGCGGAGGCGTCTTCTTCTTCTTCACCTAGTGAACAAATACTAGGTCGTTTAGAAAACGACAAGCAAGTCCTCGGCCAAGAACGTGAAAGTTAAACAAAATAAAGAAATATAGTTTTTCTTTTGAGAAAAGACAGGGATATACCAACTTGTACTACTATATATATATATATATATATATATATATTATATATATATATATATATATATATATATATATATATATATATTGCTCTAGTAAATTAAAGAATGTAAACATCGCCCTACTCCATGAATAGTAAGATTACCGAGCTTCCCTTGAGCTTTTGTAGGATTTGCTTCCCTTGAGCAAACAGGAAAGCTGCCTACCTATAATAGGCAGAGTTGTTTCTGGAGTAAGATTAGAATTTAATGCAATGCAATTTTGAGAACAATACTCTGAATAATCCTCTAAATATTTCCCGTGAACAATCCCGTTAACCTGGGATCAGGCTGTGAATTCCGAGCCTCCCTTGGGCTAAAATCATCTATTTGATGTTACTGTCAAATAGATGCATTGTTTTGAGATTTTCGAGCCTCCCTTGGGCTAGTACACTCTAGTTGAAAATAGATGTACTGATTTACGAGATTTCTGAAATACTGATCAGCTTTTGTTATTTATGTTACGAGATATCTAGGGATTTCAGTTGTCCTTCCCTCCCAAATGCTTCCTAGATAAGAAATTTCCTAAAAATTTCGAAAGTCAGAAATTTGTCTATCTTCTAAATTTTCCAAAAATTTCGGCAGAGTCTCCTTTGTATTTAGGAGCCCCAAAATTTACAAGAAATATATATACGATAAAAGTAAATTCTGGGTTCGCCGACCCCTTCGGTGGAGCAACTCTCAACACCAGAACCACGCAAGTAAATAAATGGGCTCGCCGACCCCTTCGGTGGAGCAAACCTCAACACCGGACCACGCAGTTATAAAAAGAACAAAAAGGTTGAGATACTTACCTGAGCAAGCAATGTTTACCTTTCCTTTAGCAATTGATGGGTTGCGGCTTGCGAATTGTTTTGCAGTTTATCAGAATAGAGCAATACTTTAATGTTTACCCAAATTATACTAGTTAATATGCGAAGGCTTTATAATATATATATAGTAGATAGTATGAAAAAAATCAAATCAAAACAAAACTCTTCCATATCAATATTTTAATTCTTGTGCATGAAGCAGGAAAATGTAGAAACGAGACTTATATTTTAAATATGAACACACAAATTGAGTACTTATTAGTAAGTAAAAAAATAAAATACAGGGTCCTTGTACTTTTTAACTTCCGGCGTGCGGTCCAGTTGTTCAGTTCTTATGTGTATGTCAGACTTACCATTGGAAAGTCCCATATGTCCATATGTGTTCATTTTGTTCATGGAAATTTCAAGTCCAGATAGTTCATGTCCACAATCGGTTCTTTATTTGTGTCCAATGCATATAAACTTATCCGTGTTACGTCACATATAATAATTCCAGTGTCTAAGTATAACAAATTTTAATTCCTTTATCTATGTTTATCACAATTGAAATTTTACTAGAAATCAGAAATTTCAAAAAAAATTTGAGATCTTAAATTGGTCAAATAACACCTAAATTTCATAATTGAAGCTAAACAACAATTAGAGGAAATTATCTTAACTTATAATCCATGTTATGTTCTTATAAAAAAAAATTGGCATCTAATATGAAAACTTCAGATTTATAATTATCCTATACATGTCCAATTTAATCTAAAGAATCGAAATTGGAGTATTCCAAAAGAAAGAGGAAGAGGAAAAGAGGACTTGCTTCCTAGTATTACCAAAATCTTCTCAAAATTTTGTATGATCATAACTTATAATTTCAGAATTTAATATGAATTCATAATTATTCAAAAATTAACATAGATGAAAATTAAGAGAAGAAGGAGGAATAAGAGGACTTGCCTTGGGTTTGAGATGACCTAGCTCTCTCCATAATTCCTAATTTAAACCCAATAACAATAACAACCCTTGTTAGAAACTCTAACCCTAGGTTTGAATTGGAGGATAAAGATTGGGGAAGAAGATGAAAATTTATCTAGGGTTCTTTCTTGGAATTGGAAGTGGAAGAGGAAGAGGATGAAGTGGATGGAGTGGTGGAGGTGGCCGGGGAGGGGCGGCCGGCGGCCGGCGGCTGCTGGCGGCAAGGGGGCGGCGGCAGGCGGGCGGCGGCGGCAGCAAGCGGGCGGCGGTCGAGCAGGCGGTTGGGGGGGTCGAGTGTGTTTGTGTTTGTGTTTGTTTTTTTTTGTGAAGTGTGTTGTGTGGGTGTGTTTATATAGGGAGAAAGAGAGGGTGAGGTTTCCCCCTTCCACATAAATTCATGGGACACATGGGGGGACACTTGGCCCTTTAGGATTATGTTGTAGGGACACTTGGCCATAGCTAGGGCATGGGTTTTAGTCATGCCATGGAAATAATTAATAATAAAATAATAATAATAATAAATATCATAATAATAATAATAATAATAATAATAATAAAAGCTAAGAGTATGACACCCAGATATCACAGAAGGTTATTCAGAGGCAACTGGATAACTGACTCACATGATGTAAAATTTACTAATGTATATGTTTTTACTCTAGGAGGAGCTGCAACCTCCTGGGGTTCACGTAAACAAACTATCATAGCTAGGAGTATAATGGACTCTGAAATGATAGCTTTGGACACTACTTGTACAGAAGCTGAATGACTTAGAAATCTGATTATACATATATACTACAACAAAAAGGACTATTAATGACGTTTGATAAGTGGTTTTCATGACGGCTGATGTGGAAGCGTCATCAAAGTTCAGCAAGACTAAAATCTATGATGGTTTACGTTAAAAACGTTATTGATAGTGCTCCAGTGATACGAGCGTTATAAAAAAGCACAAAAATTTAAGTCGAAACCTCGACTCCCCCGCAATTTCCGCACTTAAGAAAAATTCTAAACCCTCTCTCTTTCTCCTTCTCCTTCTCCTCCCGCTCCCCACCTCCCCTCAGCCCACTCCCCGCTCGCCAACTCCCCTCAGCCCGCTCCCCGCTCCCCAACTTCCCTCAGCCCGTTCCTCGCCTCCCTCGGTTACAGACTCCACCGCAGAGGGAAGGTTGTCACCGGCGTAGCCTTCACCACCGGTTTATCCTAAAATATCGATCATTGCTTATTTTATGCCCTAAATTCTGCTCGACATAATTTTAGTAAAATATCCTAATTTTTGACAACCATACATGCATCCATCTCTCCAAAATTAGGGTTCTTTTAGGGTTTCCGAAGTCTCCGTCCACGTCGGCGATGATCCGAAAATGGCTGCATCATCGTTGACTTCTCTTGATTAAGTGAGTGATTTTGATTTGGATTTTTTCTCTAAAAAAGATTTTGTTGGGAATTATTCTATGTGCGCTTCATGTTCGATAAAATAATTGTACGTACCAAATGCTTGTGTTCTTTGATTTTTTTTCTGTTTGTTCTTGTTCAAGAGGAGTGTAATTGCATTTGGGGAGCCGAGTCCGAAGCCTCTCCACAGTCACAGCCGCGACCCGACGAGGTACTGTGCATGCCCACGAGCCGAGTCTGAAGCCTCCCTTCGGATTCTGACACTAAATTCTGGGGTATAAATTCTAAACTTTTGATTGATTTCAGTTTTTGGGTTTATTTTGTTTGTCGATGATGTTGTTGGATCTCGATCCCTACATAAAAAGGGTTTCGATCGACTGATACGTGTTGGGTTCGATTTTGGCTTGACGATCCTACGATTGTCTTTGTTTGTGAAGCACGAATGATCTTTAGATCATGTTCGGTTCTTTACTTGCTGTTGGATATTTTCGGTTTCGGATTACCTAGCTGCTGTTGGAATTATTTGTGATGCATGTATTGTTGGTTTGGGTTTCTTGTATAAATTGTTGCTTGGGTTCTCCTTCCTATACTTGCTGTAGGATGTTGGTTTAGGTTTTTATTATACATGTTGGTTGCGAAAGATTTCTTTGCTAGGAGATGTTTTGCTATTTGAATTAAAATTATTGGTTGGGTATCTATTATGCATGATGGGTTTAACTTGGTACTGTGGGTATTTTTGTTGGAAGCTTTTCGATATAAATCACATGCGGATATATATTAGTTGGGAGTATTTCTATTTCGGGATTGACATCTCCATTAACATGCATGCGTCATTGATTTTGGGACTACGTCCACTATGCCATGCCTGGATGTTTTACTTTATTTATCGGTTTCGGTTTTTATTAGAGTACTCTGATACTCTTGGTGATGGTCATTCGACCAAATGAACCAAAGCGTTGCAGATCGTATCGGATACACTGGCTCCGTGTCGGGACGTGTCCTACACGTGTTATGGTACGAGTACAACAGATGATGATTGATCCTTATCTGAGACATCTTATATATCTCATTTCGTTGTCGTTGGACAAGTTTGTATGCTGGTACTGTTGGGTTGTTCATTCTGGGTGCAGATACGCTCTTGTTTGTACGAGTCGATACTGGACAGGATGTGAGGATACCTTCGTGTCAATGATGTAGCCTCTCCACAGTTGCAGTCGCGACCCGGCGAGGTGCTGTGCGTGCCTGCGAACCGAGTTCGAATCCTCCCTTCGGATTCTGACACTAAATTCTGGGGTATAAATTCTAAACTCTTGATTGATTTCAGTTTATGGTTTATTTTGTTTGTCGATGATGTTGTTGGATCTCGATCCCTACATAAAAAGGGTTTCGATCGACTGATACGTGTTGGGTTCGATTTTGGCTTGACGATCCTACGATTGTCTTTGTTTTTGAAGCACGAATGATCTTTAGATCATGTTCGATTCTTTACTTGCTGTTGGATCATTTTTGGTTTCGGGTTACCTAGCTGCTGTTGGAATTATTTGTGATGCATGTATTGTTGGTTTGGGTTTCTTGTATAAATTGTTGCTTGGGTTCTCCTTCCTATACTTGTTGTGGGATGTTGGTTTAGGTTTTCCTTATTATACATGTTGGGTTGGGAAAGATTTTTTTGATGTATGAGTTGTTTTGCTATTTGGATTAAAATTGTTGATTGGGTATCTATTATGCATGATGGGTTTAACTTGGTACTGTGGGGTTTTTGTTGGGAGCTTTTCGATATAAATCACATACGGGTAATATTAGTTGGGAGTATTTCTATTTCGGGATTGACGTCTCCATTAGCATGCATGCGTCGTTGATTTTGGGACTACGTCCACTATGCCATGCCTGGATGTTTTACTTTATTTGTCGGTTTTAGTTTTGATTAGAGTACTCTGATACTCTTGGTGATGGTCGTTCAACCAAATGAACCAAAGCGTTGCAGATCGTATCGGATACATTGGCTCTGTGTCGGGACGTGTCCTATACGTGTTATGGCACGCTAGTACAGCAGATGATGATTGATCCTTATCTGAGACATCTTATATATCTAATTTCGTTTTTGTCGTTGGTCGTAGTTTGTATGTTGGTACTGTTGGGTTGTTCATTCTGGGTGCAGATACGCTCGTGTTTGTACGAGTCGATACTGGACACGGATGTAAGGATACCTTCGTGTCGATGATGTAGCCTCTCCACAGTTGCAGCGCGACCCGGTTCGTGTTTGTTCTTGTCCCTCTAGCCTCTTAATTAAATTCCGAGGAAAATTCTTTAAGGTGGGTAGAGTTGTAATGCCTGTGGTTCGTATTGCGTATCTTGGTATACGTATACGTAATTTGACCCGTATTGCATGTCTCCCTGCTTGATTTATTCTAGCATTTTATTGATTGGTTTATTCTTGGGTTGGTTCAGCTTGGCTTGGTTTGCTTTGGTTCATCATAAAGCAAAGGTGAACCCTCCTACCTACCACCACCCTCTTATTTATCACCCCTTCCTTTTCTCTCTCATTATTATTTCCTTCCTTCTTCATTTACTCTCCACCATTACTTCAACCACCAGGAAGGAGAGAGAGAGAGAGAGAGCTTAGGCAAGCAAACTTGCTTCATGATGGATCTCAAGTTTTATTGTTCCATTTTTTCCTCACTTGATTCTAAACCTCTTTAGAACTTGGCTTATTTGGATTTGATGGATGGATTCTTGTAGATCTAAGTTTGTAATTTTCGGTTTTTTTGGTTTTGATCTCTAAAACTTAGTTATTTTCGAAAACTAATGGTTCTATGTTGTAGAGAATTCAATTCCATGCAGTTTTGGCTTTTGTTTCGCTTGATTTCGACTTCGGATGAGTAAGTTATGGCCATTACAAGTTTTCGGAACTTTTATGGCTGAACTTACTGTTTTGGGACGATGACCCCCAAGCGCCCGGAGGCCATGCGCCGGAGGCCATGCGCTGTGAAGTCCCGGCAATGCATCCCTTAACTCCGAGCGTGTCATGCGCGTAGGTTCTCCCGCGCATATACTGAAGACGCAACATGAGTTTTCCCATGCACCGATTGGTGCAGGAATCCCACGCGCCGATGGTGCAGGAATTCCACGTGCCGATGGTGCAGGAATTCCACGCGCCGATGGTGTAGGAATCTCATGCGCCGTTGGTGCAGAAATCCCACGCACCGATGGTGCAGGAATCCCACGCGCCGATTTGTGCAGGAATCCCACGTGCCGATGGTGTAGGAATCCCACACGCCGATTGGTGCAGGAATCCCACGCGCCGATTTGTGCAAGAATCCCACGCGCCGATTGGTGCAGGAATCCCACGCACCGATGGTACAGGAATCCCACGCGCCGATTTGTGCAGGAATCCCATATGCCGGAATTGCTCTATTTTACTGTTTTTGCCTGTTTAAGTTGTTCTATAGCTAGAATCTTGAAAAACTCAAAACATAAAAGTTGTAGATCTTTTCCTTAGCTTCAAGAATATGTCACTAGTTATTTATGCAAGTTTCTCTCATTCACGATAATATAAGAATAGAACACGATAGTGGCCCGCCGTGGCGCACTCTTAACAAGTAAACTGACATGATATATCATGACATGTTGTTACGATAGCTAGCCTGACATGACAAGTATGAATGACTGGACACCGTGGGTGATTGTATTTTACAATAAACTGGTACTGTCTTACATCATGTCTAGGATGGGGATCCCTGAGTACCACGGTCAGGGCTACCTACTGAAATTGACTAAGGCTAATTAACTAGAATAATTCAGTAGTCATGAAGAGATTCCCAGCTACAGGCAATCCCGTTATCTGGGCGCACTCAGTGGACTTGTAGCCTACCGACGAGTAGGACACATTTCCAGCACACAGTCACGTGTTGTATTCTTCATAAACGGACATTCGACCTGGATAACCGGATGGTCTGCAGGGCTTGTGGCTGTTGGGATAATCTCATTGCATCTTGGTAGTAACTAGGTCTGTGATAACCCTAGTTAGTTAAAAGTATCAAGCCGTACTCTTGATTTGCCGTGATTGATTGAATGGAGTTTATTCAAGCTTAGTCTCATCCTGATCCTGTACAAGATTGTGACATGACATGATTACTGATGCTTGCCTTAACAATAACGATCGGGGGTCCAGTTCTGTTCAGGCGAAGGGTTACAATCCCGGTCCTTATTTGGTTTAAGGGTTGAAACCTGGCTCCGGAGCAGTTCTGTGTCCTCTCTTCGTTTATTGTCTTTTGCAACCCCATGCCATGATTGTCATGTTTTACCTTACCTTCAATAGCATGATTATCTATGCTTGCCTTAACAATAACGATCGGGGGTCCAGTTCTATTCAGGCGAAGGGTTACAATCCTGGTCCTTATTTGGTTTAAGGATTGTAACTGGCTCCCGGAGCAGTTGTGTCTTCTCTTCGTTTATTATCTTATTGTGCCCCCTCACATACTTGTCATGTTTTATCTTACCTCGGTAACATGATTATTATACTGGCCTTAGCAATAAAGATCAGGGGTCCAGTTCTGTTCAGGCGAAGGGTTACAACCCTGGTCCTTATTTGGTTTAAGGGTTGTAACTGGCTCCCGGAGCAGTTCTGTGTCCTCTTTTCGTTTATTGTCTTCATTGTACCAATAGTATTTGAGACGAGTTTCTATTCAGGTGAAGGGTTACAACCCTGGTCCTTGTTGGTTTAAGGGTTGTGACCTGGCTACTGGAATGGTTTTCTCGTACTCAGTTTATTGTTGTTCTCTCTATTATTATCAGTTCTTTAATTATTATCTTTAATATTCTATTGTGATATGTTGGTTTTAGTTCCTAAGTGAAGCCTCCTTTGTGGCAATTGCTCTTCCTGGGGTCTGATCCAGCTGGTTTTGTATGGCCAGATATCGGCAGCAGCACCAGAGGATCTACCTGTCTTCCAGCCAGATGGTGACCACCAGGCGTAACCCTGGCAATGAGTGGGTTTCTTTTTGTCCTCCCACTTTATTGTAAAATTATTCTTTTGAGGTCTTTAGCCGACGAGCACGTGTTAGCTCGATTGCACCTTTACTTACTGTCTGTCTACGGGCTGTAACATGATTGACAGATCCTAGGGTTGATCATGTATGACTGAACTCTTGCTAGTCTTGATATTTTGAACGACTAGCTTCATGATCATCCAATATGTAATGTATGGGACGCCTTGCTATTATATATTTGGTACTTTAACATCTTGTAACTATTATTGCTTGCTTGAGATTGAGACAATAGGCTTGTTCATAGGAGACTGTTGGCTTGTAGTTAAACCCGAATGTATTTAGACAACCATGATCGTATAGCGAGGTGGGTTGCACTTCAATATACGTAGCTGGCTATGTACGCCCCCGCTCTCCAGTATTCTGGTTCTGGGGCGTGACATGGTTTAAGTAGTGGCCCATGCAGGTCTTGTAAATCAAGATATGTGAGGGTTTACCGAATATATGTCTCAATCAGTACTCGCCCTTGATCTCTACTCGTATCTTCTGAATCCCTGAATTCTTGACCTGATCACATGCTTGTATCGTTGATCTGTCCTGGTCCTTCCTTATTGTTCCTTATGTCGTCTTCTTCAACGACATTGTTCCTGGACCGGCCGATCAGCAAGGCAGAGCACCTCCCGTGGACCAGCAGCAACCTGGAGATCAAGTCCAGCATTCAGGAGTAGCCTCCAGAGTCATACTACTGGAGGAGAGCCACCAGTTCAGCCCGTCCAGCCTGCAGAGCCTGATGATGGCACTTTGGTGGGTCTCATCAGGTCACTATTAGCCTCCCAAGATCGTCGAGGAGATGCCTTGCACCAGGCGGTGGCAGACGCTTTGACCAGAGGAGGTCATCAGGATAATAACGCGGCCAACAGCTTCAAGCGCTTGAACCCTCCCTTCTTCGACGGCAGTGAAGATGCGATTGCTGCAGATGCTTGGCTTCAGGATACCGAGGTGATTCTAGAAGCAACCAGGACTCCAGAGAACGAGAAGGTGGCCGTAGTGCGCCTGTAGTTACTAGATCTTGCCCGCAGCTGGTGGGCAGCGCAGGCCGATGGATTAGTGGCCCCTATTTTATGGGTAGTATTCAGGGAGAGATTCCAGACCAAGTATTTTGATGATGTAGCTCGATACGATCTACAAACGAGGTTCACCAATCTGAAGCAGATGGGCATGACGGTCGGATATGTGGTCGAGTTTTCGAGACTTAGTCGGTTTGCTCCTACCTTGGTAGCAACCGAGTTCGATAGAGCCCAGCGGTTCCAGCAGGGGATTCATCTAGAGATTCTATTGGCTGTGGAGCAGTTTGAGCATCAGACTTTTGATACAGTACTGAAGGCAGCCCGGAGGCATGAATATACCTCCCAGAGGATCGTGGATAGGACCGGAGGTCGGAAGCGATCTTACGGCCAGATGAATCAGTCATCAGCACCAGCCCCGGCAGCCAGGGCTTTGACCATTGGAGCTCCGAGTCGGGCGGTCTCAGTGACGTCGGTTCAGTATTCCACCCCGATGTACCCTCAGCAGCAGAAGTAGAAGCAGTCTTTCGCAGTGGGATGTTCACACTGCGGGAAGCCAGGACATGTGGTATCAGAGTGTCGCAGAGCACAGGGTTTGTGCTTGGTTTGTGGTGCCCCGGACTACAGGGTTGGGAACTGCCTAAACAGGGGAGTTTATCGGCATTCACTAGTCCTTTAGTTAGAGGACCAGCACCAGTCCAGCAGCAGCGCAGTTGCAGTACCCGTTCCCGAGGCCATTGTCGACGCAGGCCCTGGCATTCCAGCAGCAGAGACCGCAGCAGTATGTCCAAGCCCAAGCCATGATCCAGAGCAGGCAGAAGAATTTTCAGCAGAGGGGAAACCGCACCCAGAGGGCATGGTCAAGTGCTGGCTTTGACCATGGGAGAAGAAGGAATTACACCAGGTGAGGTAGTGGCAGGTACTATTCTTGTCAATACCTTTCCAGCTTCAGTATTATTTGATTCTGGTGCCTCGCATTTATTTATGTGTCACGACCCGCACCCGTTTTTTTTTTTAAAACGGATACGAGACGTGTCCAAGCCAGCCTACGCCGCAGTGTCGGCGGGTAGAACGCTGTCACGGCCACGAAGATCAAAATCACCAATAATCCAATGCTCATTCACAGAAACTAATTTAACTTACATTGATTACAAGTTTTACATTTGAAGAAGAATATAAACTTGTACAAAAAAAGAATGGCTACATCTCAACTATCTAGCGTCTCTAGGCTTTTGTCTGCAAGTATCCCCGTCACTCCCAAGCTAAGAAAATCCACGGCTAACCTGAAAATGTTGGTTTTCAGTCAGGAATGGAACGAGCACAATCCACTGAATGCAATTTCAAATAAAGAAAATGACTATAAGACAAAGATTAGGCATCAATCATGAGTTTTGAAAATAACAGTAAAGCCGTGAGAAAATCAATAGTAAAAAATAGACCAATATACTTTCCACCGTTAGAAGTACCTTTGACATGTGATCGGTCTGGGGTACTACACCGCACGGTCTACGAGATCTACTGCATAAAGTAAACAAGGTCTACAAGATCTACTGCATGAAAGTAAACAAGGTCTACAAGATCTACTGCATGAAAGTAAACAAGGTCTACAAGATCTACTGTATTAAAGTAAACAAGGTCTACAAGATCTACTGCATGAAAGTAACAAGGTCTACAAGATCTACTGCATGAAAGTAAACAAGGTCTACAAGATCTACAATGTCTACGAGATCTACAAGGTCTACGGTCTGATCACACATCCTTGGTACTTCTCATTTCCGACTCAATAATTTATAATAGAGTATAAAATATCACATAACCAATGACTAATCAAAAATATAGTAAAGATCAATATCGAAATGCAGACAATAAACTGTACTCGCCTGTGGTCCTTTGCTGGTGAAACCGACAATCTGAACTACTCAATGTACCACTATAGTCAAAACCCGTACAACAGTCCCCGGAAGCTAAAATAAATAATACCAATGATCTCAGAATAGTCCAATTAGCTAGGATTGCCTGTCCTTAAGTCCAATTCTGGACACAGGGGTAAAACGGTAATTTCGGACAAAAACGATGTCCGCCGTTGGACCCACTTTGTATCGAAAAGCGTGCCAGAGTCAACGGTCTCTAAAGTCGTCAAACTATATATCTACGGATCCAGTTTTCCGATACGAACTCGACCGTATGTCCAAAGTTGGATTCCGGGGGCCGTGCACAAAATCGCTCGTTGAGTGGGACCGTGGGGCCCGCAAATCGGTGATTTTATCAACGGTCTCAGAATCGGACCAAACTTGGCATACAGGATCAGAAAAATGATACGGTTCTGTTGGCGCAAGTTTCGTCTCGATCTGACGAACGTGCACAAAGTAATTGGAGAATTTACAACGTGCACGATACGGGGAATTTCGACGGATACGCATCAAATTTGTCGCGCACACGCGACCAATTTGAATTCCGTCAAAGCCCACACGACCACGAAACCGTTACGCAGCTTTCGATGCTTCCGGTTCACGACCACGTCGTCCCGATTGGCGTGACGCACGTCGTGTGGAACAATTTTCAAGTTTTGAAAATAGATTTTTGGGAAACTTTGGAATTCGATTTCTTGACGCTGAGTCGATGATTTCGAATTCCGCAAGAAGGGATTTGAAGCCCTACATGTTGTCTAAAAGTCTCTTCAAAGAGATTTCTAAAATTCCTAACTGGTTGATCAGACACCATCTCGAAACATGAGTGTTTCGACTAGAAATCTATTCTGATTTTGGGTGGTTTTTTGTCGACTTTGCGTCGATTTTTCTGACAACCTAGGGCTCTACAATTAATTCTAATTGAAGGGACTTGGAGTCGGATAGTTGGGCTTCGTACCTGAGAAATCGGTTCGTCACGAGGATGAGCGTGCACGACGAAACGTCGTCACGAAGTCGTCTCCTTCGCGGCTGAAACTGCTGTTCCTACTCGCGCACGCACGCGCGCGCGGTCTCTGGCCTGTGGCCGGCCGGCGGCGGCCGCCAGCGGCACGCGGAGGGCGCGTGGGGGTCGTCCAGCGGTGGCGCGGCTCTGGGTTAGGGTTTCCATGCCCCCATCTTCCCGATTCTATATACATAGTATATATATATATGTTCGCTGACGAACAGGGGGCGCTGTTTATCAGCTGTCGGTTTGGGCTGTTTAAGAGGGCTCGGGTTAAAGGGGGGAAGCCCAGGCTCGGCCTGGCTTCAGTTGTTGGGTTGCCAATGCTGCTGGATCTCTTATTCATTCTTCTTCTTCTTTTTTTTTTCCATTTCACTTTATTATTCCTATAATCAAATTAATAGTAAACTAAGTATGTATATATATATATATATACCAATATATGTTCACACAAATATCATTTATACATCTATATACGTATACCTATAATATATATATATATACACATACAAATACCCATATATATTATATTATATATACACAAACGTACACATATTTATACACACCTACATTTATACATGGTAATATAATTTATATTTATATATAGGCACACGTACACATATATTATATCTATTATTGTATACACACATATATACGTATTTTATATACTCATACCCGATAAACACATGTATAAAAAAAAAATATATATATATATATATACACCTAACATATATATATATCTATATAATATATATATATATATATATATTATTAATATATATTATATATATATATTATATATATTAATAGATTATAAAAATATATTAGCTCACGATAAATCCTACGTTAAAATCCTATGATAAAGAAATAGTAATAAACCCAAAATTTATTATACAAAATCTTAAATAGAAAATATTTCCAATAAATTTAGGAAAAGTTTTTTCCATAATAATAATTCATCTAATATCAATAACCTTTATATAATAATTAACAATTATCTATGAAAATGAATAATAAACCATTAAAACAAATTACCAATACACCTATACACCAGATGCCTCTACATGGACGTCTCTGGACGCATACATGACTACATGGCTCGGGTTTAGTTCAGGTCGAGTTCGGGCAAGTGTGGTACAACCGGCCTCCTAAAAGTCATACTATTAATAAATAAATAATTAAATCTTTTTATAGGGGTCAAATCGCAACTTGGCATGGTTTCCTAGTTAGGACACACTTATGGCTGGGTCTTCCTCTACCATGACTAAACACTAGTCAAAGCACGCCATTGGGCTATCCGTGCCATGATTCATAGTCGTCTTGTACTCCAAAACTCCATCAGGGCTAAGAATCATCTACCGTAATAATTAACTAAATAATTATTTACAAATCTAAAATTACCATTTAAGTCAAATAAATAAATAAATAAGAATATTCCAAAATTTCGGGAAGGGGAGCTACAAATCTACCCACCTTAAAAATAATTTCGTCCTCGAAATTCTAATTCATAAACATGCCAAGAATTCAAACATGAAAATTAACTAAAAAATAAATCCACTATTACCGCAATATCCTCGAATTTTAATTTCTCAGAACTATTTATATCCTTCTCCTAGCCATTTCGTAACTACGAATCCTCGAGGACTTCTACCCACCTTTGATCACACTACCCACTCCAAACACCCGACGTCATAACATTGTAACCCTCCAACTAGTTGTAAAAGTAACTACAAATCTTCAAGAGGAGTAAAGAGTATCCAACGATACAGCTACAAAGAGTATTTACGAACCATCGACTTATTTGCTATATGAGGCTACTCTAGTCTAGTCACCTGTTAAATCGAAGGACACTTGTTTCTCAGAGGGGCTTACATTCCATATGATATGAAAATTTCGTTCTCGAAGTTCTAGACAAGGTTCCATAATAGAACGGGATTTGAGAAATCAAGATTGTGATCTTATCCGTGGTTATTTAAAACACGAGCAAGGAACATAAATACAATACAAGATCGTATCTCGACTTCCAGGCAGATGGGATAGAGGTTACGAATGGGTTCACATTCTAAGGGGTGGAGATTACATAATAGGTATAGGGTCTGATTTCAAAAATAGTTCAATTCTATAGTCCAAGTATGGGGTGTGCATGGATGGGTTCTACTGGCCTTAATGGGTTCTCTATTTGGACATCATTCGTTGGTTGGATGAACATTAGATTTCGATCTATAAGGATTGGACAAGATCCTAATGATGAAACTCTTCCTTCTAATTAGCGTATCCTAGGTTGGGTTTCTATCCAAGGGTTGAGCTAGTTGCTAATCGAGTTGGTTAACTAGGTCCATAAGCCTGAATGCGCATTCAGTGACCTTTGTGTTTAAGCAGCACTTGAGGCCTCAATTGGGTGGTACACTAGTGGCATGTGCGTAGTGGGCTTCGAGTAGATCACAACCATAGGTTGGGTTAAAAGAGTCGAGTCGAAGTTGAGTCTCTAGTGGAAATCGGAAAATATACCGGTATTACGGTAAGGATTATAGCTAGTCCTTTTAGACTCGAAAGTCGTACCCTAAAATAGAGTACAAGGGACGTATTTGAGTGAGACATGATATACCTAGATGAAGGTAGACTCGTCTAGATCTTGCATGTGAAATTTGTTGGAAGGTAACAGCTGGTCTCGTGCTCCGATTGTTAATGACACGACCGGGTACACAAAATGATCTACATGAAAAGTAGGAGTCCAATGAGACACTAACTATCATTCTAATGGAATTCATTCTAATCACCCGGTAATCCTGGTATATCCTAAAATTTTAGAAGACTTACAGTCTACCCACCTTAGAAGCTAAGTCATGGGTTTTGGAATAATGTGGTTAGAAGTATTCCAAAGTCCGAATATTGTGCCTCAACTTTGTTAATAGAGAATAAGGCATGGCGTAACGGAATACGGTAGGCGTAAGTCAAGTCAATGATCATTCCTCCATAAATGAGAAACGAGGGTGTATAATAACACATGGTCGATAACATAGAGGAACATACCCATCCATAGTGTACAAGAGTTATCGACGGGGTAACCTGCTCCAAGGCATATCATATGAAAAGATTTCTAACAACCAAGTCGTGAATTTCTATTTGTGTCGAGCCTTCCAGACTATTGGCACAGGTTCTAGTTAAAGCAAGCTTCAAACAACAATTAGAGGCTCACAACAGTTGGTACTCTTGAGAATAGGAAGTCCCCTAGATTGGCTTTGATCAAGGGAAAGATCCTAATCATTTTCGGACTCCAATGACTAGAAGATCAAAATAGTAGGTTTAGGGTCGAAGGGAGGGGATGAGTATCTTAAGGCAAGGTTCCAGTCACAGGACTGGCTGATAGTAGCTACACTTGCGTATTCCACTATCATAGCCATGAGGATACTCAATATCTATCCATCAATTACGAGCTTTCGTCTTTCCAGTCGGTAAAAGACAAAAATGATAAAGAGTTCAAGAGAGATGTCATAAATACAATCATGTGATTCAAAGGCGAATGTATAATTCAAGAGGAATTGTCAAGGCAGCCGCGGATGAGATCCTAGAGACATCTAATCTCAATCCACGTATGATAATAAAATGCGAACCAAATGCATCATGGTTGATCAGACCATAATA